>CM055124.1:208799911-209999911 GCA_029206835.1 Rana muscosa | reverse complement strand
AGGGTGCTGTGTAATGTGAAGGGGTCCAGTGATGCAGGGTGCTGTGTAATGTAAAGGGGTCCAGAGGTGTGGGGTTCTGTGTATTGTAAAGTGGTGCTGAGATGCAGGGTGCTATGTAATGTAAAGGGGTCCAGAGGTACAAGGGCTGTGTAATGTAAAGAGGTCCTTAGGTGCAAGGTGCTGTGTAATGTAAAGGGGTCCAGGGGTGTAGGGTGCTGTGTAATGTAAAGGATTCCAGTGATGCATGGTGCTGTGTAATGTAAAGGGGTCCAGTGATGCAGGGTGCTGTGTAATGTAAGTGGGTCAAGTAATGCAGGGTGCTGTGTAATGTAAGGGGGTTCAGTGATGCAGGCTGTTGTGTAATGTAAGGGGGTCCAGTGATGCAGGGTGCTGTGTAATGTAAGGGGGTCCAGTGATGCAGGGTGCTGTGTAATGTAAAGGGGTGCAGGGTGCTGTGTAATGTAAAGGGGTCCAGTGATGCAGGGTGCTGTATAATGTAAAGGGGGCCAGTCATGCAAGGTGCTGTATAATGTAAAGGGGGCCAGTGATGCATGGTGCTGTGTAATGTAAAGGGGTCCAGAGATGCAGGGTGCTGTATAATGTAAAGGGGGCCAGTGATGCAGGGTGCTGTGTAATGTAAAGGGGTCCAGAGGTGCAGTTGTGGAGAGCGGGTACACAGTAGTGACAAAGAGATTTTGAAGGATGCAGGGGGTACAGTGGGGTGCTTTTACATTTTACCGTGGGGGGTGCCAGATATAGGATCCGCCCCGGGTGCCAAATGCTCTAGGTACGCCCCTGGTTAAGGATGATATCTAGGTATTTATATAACAGTTGTATCAGTATATAAATATATGCTAATTAGATAGCGTAGGATAGTAGTAGAGCAAGAGATGTAGAAATATTAACAAACACCTATATGTATATAGATGTTTAATGATCACAGGATTACTAGTCAGTTAAATGAATACAAGAGACTAGCAACCTGTACCATCTACTCTTGGTAAATAAACATTATAAAGCCAAATTGTGCAGACATCCACAGAGATAAAAAAGAAAAGTTGGTTATATGGCTACTAATAGTGATGAAACCTACATCCCAGCGATATCTACCAGCCCACACTACCAGACCTCAATACCTGTAGGGGGTCAAATCCACAAAAAATACGATGTCCTGATTGATCACAGATCATTACGTTCCACAGGGAGAAAGTCCTAATGTCAGCAAATCCTTCAAGAGGGCACATGTCGGATAACGCTGATTGCGCCATCCTAAATTGTCAGAGAATAGAATAGAATAGTTGATCAAAGTATCTTTTCCATTCAAATGGTCCTCTTCACACATTAGGTATTAAGCGGCGAACATACCCTCATGCTTGGAGAGATTCTTTTGCCGCGTACACACGATCGATTTTCTCGACAGTGAAAACACCATCGAGAAAATCGATGGGAAAAACGTAAAACGACTTGTTCCCCTACACACGGCCGGTTTTCACAACATTTTTCCCCTTGGTCGAGAAAACCGACCGTGTGTAGGCTCCCTGGCAGTGTTTCCCTATGGAAAAATGCCGTGAATCACGACGAGAAAAATTAGAGCATGTTCTAATTTTTCTCGTCGTGATTCTTGCTGTTTTTCTCATCGGGAAATGATCAAAAGCCCACACACGGTCGTTTTTCTCGTCAAAGAGAAAAAATTGAATTTTCCCGGACGAGAAAAATGGTCGTGTGTACGCGGCATTTGACCTAAAAAAGTTTGTCCCCTGGCTAAGGTATAAAAATCAGACCTCCTTATGCAGGCAATGAGTATAAGCTTAACCTCTTTCCAGATGACGCCCTATCGACCTTGACCGATCCTGACTGGCCGGAGTCGCGTGACGTCACTCCCGCACATGCACGCGGGAGCCGCCAGTCACGGCATGACCTCCTTTAGATCGCCATTTCTAAAGTGTGCCTGCGCCGTTGTCTACGGTGCATGCACCATAGACATCGGCGCACGTCTCTATTGTAAATATCTTCTAAACCGTGGAGGTTTAGGAGATATTTACAGCACCTACATGTAAGCCTAATGACGCGTACACACGATCGGAATTTCCGACAACAAATGTTCCATGTGAGCTTTTGGTCGGATATTCCGACCGTGTGAAGGCTTCATCGGACATTTGCTGTCGGAATTTCTGACAACAAATGTTTGAGAGCTGGTTCTCAGTTTTTCCGACAACAAAAGTTCTTGTCGGAAATTCCGATCGTGTGTATCCAATTCCGACGGACAAAAATCCTACGCATGCTTGGTATCAATTCGATGCATGCTCGGAATCATTGAACTTCAATTTACTCGGCTCGTTGTAGTGTTGTACGTCACCGCGTTCTTGGCGATCGGAATTTCCGAGCAACATTTGTGCGACCGTGTGTATGCAAGACAAGTTTAAGCCAACATCTGTCTGAAAAATCCTCGGTTTTGTTGTCGGAAATTCCGATCGTATGTACGCTTCATTAATCTAGGCTTACCTGTAGGTAAAAGTGGTTGTACAGGGTGTACAACCACTTTAAGGTTTAAGCTCATCCTAGATTAAACCATGCCATGAACAGTCAGACTTTAGGGACAGACCAATATGCAGTACATGAGCAAACAGATGTAACAGTACTGTGACAGCAGGAAGGTAAAGTCACCTGGTTGCATCCAGGGGGGTAGATATATTTCTCCCAGATTCAGGCTTTATGCTGACTTATACAACTAGGGTGGAGAGTTGTATAAGCCCAGCTGAGGCTAGTAGGCTCATGGATGACTCATACCTCTAGGGAGAGTGTGGGGCGTCGTGCAGACAGAGATGAGACCAGCTGAACCTTGTCAGCTCATTTAGGCCTCTATAAGGAACTCCCAGCTTCATTAGATGTTAGCTCATGCCTGGAACCAGACCTGTGTGGACTGTCTAGGGAGAGTGAACCCCTGTGCGGTGAGGCAAAGCCTGTGTGGTTATTTGTTTGGACTTTTACTAAACCAGGGACTTAGGGACTAGGACAGCACCAGGCTGATCCCAGTTGTTAGTTTAGGAAACCTGCATGTTTAGTCAGAGGTCAAACTGACCAGGATTTATTTTGTTTGTTTCTTTTTGGCTTTGCTGTGTTTTTGTCACTGTACATAGAGAAATAAACCGCACCTTTTGATTTTGAAAACCACAACCTCCGTCTGCTGGCCCTGTTTTTGTGTGGGGAGCCCAACCAGGGGGTCACACACACCCGCTACCGAGTTAACCCCCTCACAGTACCCTCGTGAGGGCTGCTGAGTGTTGTAGTCCACCTATCACCCCTCACATGATTTCCAGTCAGTCTTATGCTGCGTACAGACGATCGGAAATTCCGACAACAAAACCGTGGATTTTTTTCAGACGGATGTTGGCTCAAACTTGTCTTGCATACACATGGTCACACAAATGTTGTCGGAAATTCCGAACGCCAAGAATACGGTGACTTACAAGATGTACGACGGCACTATTAAAGGGAAGTTCAACACCAGTCGTGTTAGTAGAAGTTTGGTGAGAGACGATTCACGCTTTTTAGCTTTGTGCTTTTCAGTCCGTTACAGCGTGACGAATGTGCTATCTCCATTACGAACGCTAGTTTTACCAGACCGATCGCTTTTTGTCTCGTACTTGATTCAGAGCATGCGTGGAATTTTGTGCGTCGGAATTGTCCACACACAATCGGAAATTTACGAGTACGGATTTTGTTGTCGGAAAATTTGAGAACCAGCTCTCAAATTTTTGTTGTCGGAAAATCCGACAGCAAATGTCCAATGGAGCCTACACACGGTCGGAATTTCCGACAAAAAGCTCCCATCGAACTTTTATTATCGGAAATTCCGACCGTGTGTACGCGGCATTAGACAGAAAACAGTCCATGCACTTTGTTTTGTATTTTTATTGAGGAGAATAAACTTGGATAGGATAAGGGTATATGGGATGCCCACTTGATTGTAGAAAATTTATATGGGACCAACTATATGCACTCTCTGTATATACACTCCAGTCTTCACTCCAGCACACTTGCTTGCAGACTATTCCTCCTCAATACCTCCAGCACTGATTGGTAGGCCGGAACTAACTAACCCATGCCTAATGTAGATGCCCTTTGCAGGCAGGAACCGCAGGCCCCTTTAGTGTAGTCCTGATAGTCCTTTGTTGCTAGCTGTCTGCGTGGCTACTGAGCCCAGTACCACATCTTCAGGCCCTGCCAGCCCTTATGTCTGCAGCTGCCTCTCTCAACTGCCCATGTTTCCACAGTTCTCTTAAGCGGTTCTGCACCCATCTCAAACTGCAATCTCCCAGTCCTCTCAGGCATGCCTCCCCAGTCCTCTCTTCTGGTTTTACACCCATCTCAGATTGCTCTCTATTTGCCCTCTCAGGTGTGTCTCCCCAGTGCTTTCAACTGTGCTTCACTCACCAGCCCTCCTGGCTGCGACCTGTTGTTCCTCCTTGGAGACTTGCCTTGGAGTGCTCTCTCCCACTTTCCTCTCCTTGCTCCTCTTGGCCAGGACACCTCTGTTTGTTGTAGGAGGGTCCTGTCCACACCTGAGCCCAGGCCCAAGGTCACCCCCCCCCCCAGAATGGGGAGCTCCCTCCAAGGCCACCGACAGCCTAGCACACCAGAATGTTCTGCAAAAAAGTAGGAGGCCCTGGTGATGCTGCCTGTGAGTCACCCAGCACTACCCCGAGCCACTCCCAACCCAGATCAAAACAAACAGTCCTGACTGCCAGCCAGGCCTGCCTAAATTTACCTAATAGAAAAAAGAGCCTAGAAAGGCAGTGGGACTTTATGGGCGAACAAAAAATAAATCAAATGTCATAAAATATAATTTATTTAGACAAAGCTATTTTTTTTAAAACAACACGTGTGTAATGACAAACATATCAACAGTTTTTACAATACATTATATGAAAAGACAAAGGTGTGCTCATAATGAGCTATTACAAAATCCAGTAGTAAAGATTTTTCTCCTGTCGCCTGACATATTTCAGGAATTTTATCCGTTCCTCAGAGGTACTTATAGGCAGGGCTTTTTTTCTGGAAGGACGCACCAGAACGGCGTTCTGCCACCTATGTCAGGCATTATGTCCGTAAAATCCTCCTGATCCTATCCATATAGCCTGCGCCCTGCCTCCCGCGGAGGGATCAAACACAGAAAAATCGTCGTCCTGCTCCTCCGTCTGCCCCGAGGGATCAAACTGAGAGTGGGAGGCGGAGTGAGCTGTACTCCGCGGCTCTGCCCCGTCCCGCAGTGCTGTGCGGGAGATCGGTTTGGTTCTGTGTGTCGGATGTGGCGGTAAGTAGCCTGTCAGGCAGTCTTCCTACTTCTCCTCACTAGCCCCAGGTGTGTTACTGTTTTGTAAAAAAAATCATGCTCAATGTGGTTGTGCTGTGGTCTCCTGACTGGGTTGGGCACTCTCTTTCTCTGGGCAGTCTCTTTCTCTGGGCACTCTTTGCTGGGCAGTCTCTTTCCCTGGGCACTTTGCTGGACTAGTCTGGGCGGTCTCTTTGCTGGGCTGGGCAGTCTCTCCGCCAGCAAAAAGGCCACCCAGCATAGTCCAGCAAAGAGACCGCCCAGCCCAGCAAAAAGACCACCCAACTTAGTCCAGCAAAGAGACCGCCCAGCAAAGAGACCACCCTCCCAGCCCAGCAAAGAGACCACCCAGATTAGTCCAGCAAAGAGACCGCAAAGCAGCGTTTGCTGGGCACAGTGGCTGCATTTGCTGGGCACAGTGGCTGCATTTGCTGGGCACAGTGGCTGCATTTGCTGGGCACAGTGGCTGCATTTGATGGCACAGTGGCTGCATTTGATGTTTTGTTTTCAATTTTTTTTTAGTTTGTTTGCACCCCCCCCCCAATTTTTTTTACCAACAGCCGCCACTGAATGTAGTGGACAGTGTAGTGAATAGTGGGTAGTGCAGTGTAGTGGACTGGGTAGTGGGTAGTGTAGTGGTCAGTGTAGTGTAGTGGACAGTGTAGTATAGTGTAATGGACAGTAGTGGGTAGTGCAGTGTAGTGGACAGTGTAGTGTAGTGGTCAGTGTAGTGGTCAGTGTAGTGTAGTGGTCAGTGTAGTGTAATGGACAGTGTAGTGTAGTGGACTGGGTAGTGTAGTGTAGTGGACAGTTTAGTTTAGTGTAGTGGGTAGCGTAGTGTGTAGTGGACAGTGTAGTGTAGTGTAGTGCAGTGTGTAGTGGACTGGGTAGTGTAGTGTATAGTCTAGTGGACTGGGTAGTGTAGTGGACAGTGTAATGTAGTGTAGTGGGTACTGTAGTGGACAGTGTAGTGTAGTGGATAGTGTAGGGTAGTATGTAGTGTAGTGGGTAGTGCAGTGTAGTGTAGTGGACTGGGTAGTGTGGTGTGCAGTGGACAGTGTTGTGTAGTGGTCAGGTTGGTCAGTTCTAGTGGAAGGGTGTGCTAAAAGTCCGCAGGATAGGGGGCGCAAATTTCTTGCCTTGCCCCGGGCGCTGACAACCCACGCTACGCCACTGGCTGGGCGGTCTTTTTGCTAGGCTGGCTGTCTCTTTGCTGGACCAAGCTGGGCAGTCTTTTTGCTGGTGGTCTCTTTGCTGGGCTAAGCTGGGCGGTCTCTTTGCTGGACTGGGTGGTCTCTTTGCTGGGAATGTCTCTTTTCTCAATATATGGGGGTGCATGCTTTGGTCCATGTGAGTCGCAGGCCTAAGCTGTGCAGTCTCTTTGCTGGACTAAGCTGGGCGGTCTTTTTGCTAGGCTGGCTGTCTTTTTGCTGGACCAAGCTGGGCAGTCTCTTTGCTTGGCTGGACGGTCTCTTTGCTGGGCTGGACGGTCTCTTTGCTGGATTAAGCTGGGTGGTCTTTTTGCTGGGTTGGATGGTATCTTTGCTGGACTGGGCGGTCTCTTTGCTGGGCAGTCTCTTTGCTGGACTGTCTCTTTGCTGGACTAAGCTGGGCAGTCTCTTTGCTGGACTAAGCTGGGCAGTCTCTTTGCTGGACTAAGCTGGGCAGTCTCTTTGCTGGACTAAGCTGGGCTGTCTCTTTGCTGGACTAAGCTGGGCTGTCTCTTTGCTGGTCTAAGCTGGGCAGTCTCTTTGCTGGACTAAGCTGGGCTGTCTCTTTGCTGGACTAAGCTGGGCAGTCTCTTTGCTGGACTAATCTGGGCAGTCTCTTTGCTGGACTAAGCTGGGCTGTCTCTTTGCTGGACTAAGCTGGGCTGTCTCTTTGCTGGACTAAGCTGGGCTGTCTCTTTGCTGGACTAAGCTGGGCAGTCTCTTTGCTGGGCTAAGCTGGGCGGTCTCTTTGCTGGACTGGGTGGTCTCTTTGCTGGGAATGTCTCTTTTCTCAATATATGGGGGTGCATGCTTTGGTCCATGTGAGTCGCAGGCCTAAGCTGTGCAGTCTCTTTGCTGGACTAAGCTGGGCGGTCTTTTTGCTAGGCTGGCTGTCTTTTTGCTGGACCAAGCTGGGCAGTCTCTTTGCTGGGCTGGACGGTCTCTTTGCTGGATTAAGCTGGGTGGTCTTTTTGCTGGGTTGGATGGTATCTTTGCTGGGCAGTCTCTTTGCTGGACTGTCTCTTTGCTGGACTAAGCTGGGCAGTCTCTTTGCTGGACTAAGCTGGGCAGTCTCTTTGCTGGACTAAGCTGGGCAGTCTCTTTGCTGGACTAAGCTGGGCTGTCTCTTTGCTGGTCTAAGCTGGGCAGTCTCTTTGCTGGACTAAGCTGGGCTGTCTCTTTGCTGGACTAAGCTGGGCAGTCTCTTTGCTGGACTAAGCTGGGCAGTCTCTTTGCTGGACTAAGCTGGGCTGTCTCTTTGCTGGACTAAGCTGGGCTGTCTCTTTGCTGGACTAAGCTGGGCTGTCTCTTTGCTGGACTAAGCTGGGCAGTCTCTTTGCTGGACTAAACTGGGCAGTCTCTTTGCTGGACTAAACTGGGCAGTCTCTTTGCTGGACTAAGCTGGGCAGTCTCTTTGCTGGACTAAGCTGGGCAGTCTCTTTGCTGGACTAAGCTGGGCAGTCTCTTTGCTGGACTAAGCTGGGCTGTCTCTTTGCTGGACTAAGCTGGGTTATCTCTTTGCTGGACTAAGCTGGGTTGTCTCTTTGCTGAACTAAGCTGGGTTGTCTCTTTGCTGGACTAAGCTGGGTTGTCTCTTTGCTGGACTAAGCTGGGTTGTCTCTTTGCTGGACTAAGCTGGATTGTCTCTTTGCTGGACTAAGCTGGGTTGTCTCTTTGCTGGACTAAACTGGGTGGTCTCTTTGCTAGGCTGGATGCTGCACTGTGGCTTTCTCCCTGCAGCACATTTAGGAATGTCTCTGTGCGGCACCTTTGGGAATGTCTCTGTGCGGCACCTTTGGGAATGTCTCTGCAATTTTTTTGCACATTTTACTGCATTGCTTTTTATTTAATTCCATACAATTACTTTTATAGCCCCCCCCCCCATTTTACTTGCATCCCTGTTCTCTAAAGGGGCGGTCCTAGGGGTGGGTAGGGGCGTGACAAGGGGAGGGCGGGTGAGTTCTACCACCTTTTCTCTGAGAAAGAAAGCCCTGCTTATTGGAGTAGGTAAAAATGCATTCTGAAAGAGAGCAAGGATGGTCATTTCAAAAACAATATTCAAAAACAATGTCATCATCATGGCACATGAACATATCCATCATACATACCAACACTGGATTGTACAAAATTCTCGTAAATATTTAAAGCCAAAGGTTCATAAGAACGCTATTTAGTTGTTGCCAGTTCATCAAACACAGAGTGATGAACCCCGTCTGAGGCTCGGAGCAGCCCTCACAGAGGTCCCTGAAAGGAAAGGTCCCACAATCCGACCACAGAGCAAGCCCTGATTGTTGATCAAAAATCCTGGTGTGAAGAAAAGGAGGGGGGGGGGTGGAGTATGAATATATATTATACCCATTGTCAAGAAGTACTAATAACAAAGTCTTACTGACTTACAAATTAAGCAGCAGACAGATTTTTTTTTTATTATTATGTAGCGGGTGGTTACATTTAGGGGGGGCATCTGAGTGATAATGACTCAGATGCAGCAATTGTTAGGGTTCATGGACCAATTTATGCCAGTGGAGGATATCCATGGTGTCCAGTTCCCTGCGGCCTATAGGTGGCACTGTCGCCATAGGCCGGGGTTGAACCACCATTGGAGGTCTGTGCCTTTTTGTCCTCTCACGGCAGTGGTACAGCGGGGCGGGGAACCTGCTGTGCATGCTGGGAGAGGGGATAAAAGGGGCGGACATCTTCCGCTCGGGGTCCACGCCCAGGCACCTTCAGCCTGAGTGTGAGTGCTGGTGGTCTCCGGCGCCCTCGGCCCGGAGACGGGGCTGCGATTCCACCCCAGACACCTTTGGTCTGGGGTGAGGTACTCTCTGGAGGCCTGGGGCCCAGTACCTTCGACTGGGTCCCGCAAGGGATGGAGGATTCCTAGGGTGTCCTCCGGTTTTGGACACCCGAATCTAGGGCGAGGGGGACCAGAGAAGTGACCTTCCCGGAGATCCAGCGCAGCATTCGCTGGTGACGGTGGAGGCCTCTGGTGACCGTCCGGATTGTTGACTCCCCTGACAGGGGCCGCTTCTCAAGAAGGTAGTCTACATTCTCATGGTTGGTGGCAGCGACCCAGCTGAAACCCAGGTCGGTGGCAGAGGCCTCTAGTCCAATTCACCCGGTCGGTGGCAGCGACCACCCTCACGGTCGGTGGTAGCGACCGTGCGCCAAGCCTGTTTGCGCACACCGAAACAGGAGAGTAACAAGTTCAAGTTTGTGCCTGGACCTTCCTCTTCACCTTGTCTGTTCGTTGTCTGACCAGTCTGCTCTAAAAGGACTATTTATTGCTCTAAAATAATAAATAAGTGTTGGACTTTCAATGGTGTGGAACTTGGCTTTCTGGGAGTTAAAGGTCATTCTCAAGGGAAGTTTTGGCTCTGGATAGGGGCACAGGCCCTTGGTTATAGCTCACACCTCTACACACTAGAGGATGCGAGCTGGCGGTGGGTCACACTCTTCTCCCCGGTCCCCTAGACGAGAGCCATTGACATTGACAGAAAAGGAGGGAGTGAGAGGTGAGGTCGCTACAATTATTTATAATAAAAAAATGGATAAAAATTATCCAAATATTTGATTGAAACATTTCGAGTGTAAAGGGGAAAAAATTCCCAACCTCTTAGAGCCAGTTCACACAGGGGCGACTCGGGATCCGACCTCAAGTCGCCCCAAGTTTTTAAAAGGAATGGAAGTGAATGGAGCCGTCTTAATGTACACGACTGCAGTCGCTCCGACTTCAAAACAGGTTCCTGTACGACTTCAATCCGACTTCTAGGGGACTTGTACCCATTGATTTCAATGGAAGTTGCCTCAAAAGTCGGATAACTGTCTTTACTGCAGCGACTTTTCAGAAAGTGAAAATAGTTTTTAGGGAAAACCCCTTCCTCCCACAGAGCTGATTCAAGGCTGATTGGCCACTGGAATGTCTCCTGTCCTGGAGAAGACTTGTAAGTCGCCCCATGTCACGCTGTGGTGCAGGCTCAGGTCGCCTTCCAGGTCGCCTCCAAAGTCGTGTTGCCCCTGTGTGAACCGGCTCTAAGGTTATTGTTGAACAATATTCAAAACAGACCAAGGATAATAACAAGAAAAGGTAAACTTTGTTAACTAAGAACAGAGTGTCAACAAGTAGCAGGCAGATTAAACATATACAGAGGATTTATCTCTCCAATCATCAAAAAGCAATGCATTGTTTCCAATGAGAAGAGAGTAAAAATTATCCCAGTATTTAATTAGGGAATATATTGCAAAAAGGGATATTTAAGCTGTGTTTAAAACAAGCCAGGGATGATAAAGAGAGGGCTGTTCTTATCAAGGGTAAAGTATCCATTAAACAATGGCCGGATTATCGCACATCCAGAAGGCAGCGTCTGCTCTGACCGGCGTGCCGTCCATGGCTTTTAAGGACGCAGGTGCAGTTGTCCTCCAATTGGCATCAGCGAAAGACGTCGCTGAAATGACGTCACACAGCCGCGACTGAGAGCAGAACGACGGCGGTATGGGAGGCGTAGTTGTCCTCCAATTAGCGGCGTCGGTGAAAGACGTCACTGAAATGATGTCACATCGCCGCGACTAAGGGCAGAGCGACTAAATCGATCGGGCGTCCAACGGCGGAATGGAAGTGATATACCAACCAATGAGTGACGTGAAAGAGGAAAACATGAGGTTGCTATAGTAACTGTTGATTATTTGTTCACTACCTGCTTGCTGTCATCTGAACAAGGTTCAGATGACAGCATGAACAGCAAAAAACATAATATTAAAATTGCTGAAAAGTTAATAGGTCTGAATGCTCCAAGCAATGGAATAGGGGAGACATGTAACAGGGACACCCAGGGCAAGAGCTGCACAGCACCAACCCAATACCTATAAAGGCACGGGAAAGCGTCATGCAGATCAAGCCCACCGATGCAAAAACGTGGCAATATCTCTGGCTTCCCGAGAGGGGCCTAGGGGCGCCCGGAATGCCACATATAACAGATGCCCGTCCCCCAAAAAGAGGGAGCGGGCTCCCGCTCGCCGGGCGGGGATGAACCGAGCCCCAGAAAAAGGACGGGGACTGGCATGCAACAACAATGTAATCTGAAACTTGGTAAAAATGAGTGAACAATGAATAAAATAAAAAAGTCTATATGACAACAGAGAGTAACTCCAGGTTGTGTTGACAATGTACATAAAAGTATGGGCATGTGGACATGGTCAGGTGCGATTGATCAGGGCTTATTGCGGGAACAATCATAATAGCATACAGTCATGGCATTTCGAGAGACACCAACAAATTTAAAGGGACATATATCATGAATCATGAGATGAATACCAAAGACAGCTATTATGAAGTTATAAAAACAAGAAGAGATTGTAAAATGAAAAATGAAGGACGGAGAACGGGAAAGGTAGGAAAGAGGAGGGGGGGAAAGGGGGGAAAAAGGTGGGGGGAAAAAAGAAGGGGGGGGAGGAAGACAAAAATCTGTAATATAAATGTACATCCAGCATAGACCAACAATGTTTTTTTTCAACAGAAATGATAGCAACATTGTATCTACAGATATATTTTTCTAAGGCCTCGTACACACGACCGAGTTTCTCGGCAAGAACCAGCAAGAAACTTGCTGGCAGAGATGTCTTGCCGAGAAATTTGTTCGTGTGTATGGTTTCTCGTCAAGAAAACCGACAAGTAATCTCGACGAGAAAATAGAGAACCTGCTCTCTATTTTCTCGTCGAGATTCTCGTCAGCCCGTTTCTCGACGAGAAAAGTGAGTGTGTGTACACTTACCTGTCCTCCGGGAAGCCCGCGCATGTTCAAAATGAATTAGACGCATGCGCGGTAGCTTCCTAGGCATAGGTAGGGTATACCAAGATGGCGGCGACGGCATCGAATGTGACGAGCGCATGCTCGTCGTAGTCAATGACGTCACTGCGTACGGTCCATTCAAAGAACCGCGGGTTCTTTGAATCGAGCGTGTGTACACTCGGCCGGGACAAGTTTCTTGTCCAAGAATCTCGTCAAAAAAAACAACATGTTTTTTTCTACGAGAATCTCGGCCGTGTGTACGAGGCTTTACAGTTATTCTTTCTCACATCCTCCTGATGTGAACCCATCTAGAAAGGGGCAGAAACTTAATTTGGTATTTAGACCTGGAAATGAGGTTGCATTTTGCATTGAGGTCAGCAATCCAGCGTGCCTCCTTTTGGAGTAAGATATTGTTCCAATCTCCACCTCTATTGTCCAGATGGACTCGATCGAGGATGGTGAAAAGAACACGCGGAGGTATACCCACGTGATGATCTCGTACATGCCGACCAAGAGGGAGGTCGGTATTTGCACATTTTATGCTTGCAATGTGTCGTGTTGCTCTCTTATAAAACTCTAAAAACATTGGCACTGACATGTTAGCAAGTAAATGACCCCAGGCGTTTTACAATTTGCATAGTGCCTTGGACTATGCATTTTGCTGTTCGGTAATGTGAATCTAGGTTGTACTTTCATATAGCGACAGCATGTGCATTCGCCACAGGTAAAAGTACCAGGTCTTTTGCACGGGTCAGACCGAAAGGTATCGACATACTCACTTTTGACCAATTGGTCTTTTAGTGAGCGTGCTGTTCTAAAAGTGATGGTAGGAGTTGCGGGTACCTGCGGCCCCACCCCAAAGCACCCTGTCCCCATGTTGATGAGGACAGGGCCTCTTCCCGACAACCCTGGCCGTTGGTTGTCGGGGTCTGCGGGCGGGGGGCTTATCGGAATCCGGGAGCCCCCTTTAATAAGGGGGCCCCCAGATCCCGGCCCCCCACCCTATGTGAATGAGTATGGGGTACATCGTACCCCTACCCATTCACCTGGTGGAAAAAAAATTAAATAAAAAACACAACGGCCAGGGTTGTCGGGAAGAGGCCCTGTCCTCATCAACATGGGGACAGGGTGCTTTGGGGTGGGGGGTGGGGGGGCCGCAGGCCGCTCCCCTGCCCCAGAGCACCAAACCCCCCATGTTGAGGGCATGCGGCCTGGTACGGTTCAGGAGGGAGGCGGGCGCTCTCTCGTCCCCCCTCTTCCCCTGCGGCCTGCCAGGTTGCGTGCTCGGATAAGGGTCTGGTTTGGATCTTGGGGGAACCCCCGCGCCGTTTTTTCGGCGTAGGGGTTCCCCTTAAAATCCATACCGGACCCAAGGGCCTGGTATGCTCCTGAAGGGGGAACCCATGCCGTTTTTTTTATTTAAAATTTGGCGTGGAGTTCCCCCTCAAGAGCAGCAGAGCACAAGTCGCATGCCAAAGTCGGATCATGCAAGACTGCGGTTCGACTTTGATCCGACTTCAATGATAGTCAATGGGCTGAAGTCGGATCAAAGTCAGACCAAAGTAGTACAGGGAGCATTCTCAAAGTTGGACAGACATGTGTCGGACCAGTTAAGACGGCTCTCATAGGGAAACATTGATTTTCACACGTCATGCGACATGAGCTCCCAATGTTGGAGCGTTTGTCGCCCCAGTGTGAACCCGGCCTAAAGGTACAAGGCTTGTCATCACAGTAAAGTTACGTAATGATATCAAAGGGCTATGACTTAATCACAGTAGAGCATGACAGATGGCAAAAAAAAATATGTTATGTCATATTAATCATCAGTATTCTAAAACTATCAGCATCCCTTCCCTTTATACTAATCCAATCAAAAAATAAACTTGTTTGGCCATTTCAGGATAAGTTGCATAATTACTGTTATGCCTTGTACACACGATCGGAATTTCCGATGGAAAAAGTCAGACGGAATTTTTTCATCGGATATTCCGACCGTGTGTGTGCCTCACTGTTTTCCGTTGGAATTTAGAAAGAGAACATGTTCTCTTTTTTTTCGGAAATTCCGTTCGTCTGTGTAGAACTCCAACGGAGAAAAAACCATGCATGCTCCGAATCAAGTCGACGCATGTTTGGAAGCATTGAACTTCATTTTTCTCGGCTCGTCGTAGTGTTGTACGTCACCGCGTTTTGGACGGTCAGAATTTGGTGTGACAGTGTGTATGCAAGACAGCTTGAACGGAATTCCGTCTGAAAAATCCGTTGGAGTTTATTCCGATGGAAAATCTGATTGTGTGTACAAGGCATTAGTCTTCTCTAGTGTACATGAGATATCTTGTGCATGAGGGTTTTGCTATGCTGAGATTCATGCTGTCCTCTTCCTGCCAGTTTCTACAATTTTTCTGTTATTCCCCTACTTTAAATTTCTTTTAGCAAATGAGGGTGCACATATGTGAGAGAAGTGGGCATTTCAAGAAAAGTGACCTACATTTTTCAGCAGCAAATTAATATTTTCTTAAGCTACATGTTGCATTTCTCAGATATTATTATAATAGCAACAAAGATGGAGAAATAGGAAGAGGACAGGTAAGTTTGCATTTGTTGACATCAGTCCATCACAGCCACCTATGTGGCCAGAAGTATGTTTACAACACGCTAAATAAAATAAAAAAAAGAAGTTACAAATTTTTATTTTTAGAATCATACTTACCCATGCTGGATGCAGCATCAGTCGGGCTCGCTGAGCCGGGTGCCAGTCCAGGGATCGGAGCGGATCCCGACCATATGGTCGCAATCTTTCCCTAGTCTAGACTGGCTCTTTGACGTCAGCTGACAGCGGTCTTCAGCTCACTGTCTGCTGAAAACGGGTCATGGGAGTGCAGAACGAACTGCACTCCCGTTATCCACACAAAAGAAGTACAGCCAAACGAGCTTTGTCTGTTCTTCTCCCTTAAGTTCAGATGTTTGCAGCTAAGGACATTTTAGACAGTTGTGCATTTCCAAACTTACATCGAAAGCTTGGGAAAAAGCAAAAAGCTTTCTGTTCCATCATGGCTGTTCCCCTGTGCCCAAAGCCAACTCCATAAGACATGATTTAATGATTTTAGTGTGGAGGGACTTCAGTGGCCTGCACAAAGCCACAGTGGTCTTCTCCTCTAACATTGGTATCTGACCTCAAAAATGCCCTGTTAGCTGAATGAGCACAAATTCCCACAGAAACAAAATTTTGTGAAAAGCCTTCCCCAGAGAGTGAAAACTGTTAAGCCCTGTACACTCGATCGGTTTTCCTATGGATTCTAATCCGATGGATTTTTCCATCGGAAATCCGATGCAGCTGACTTCCATCAGTCTTGCCTACACACCATCAGTCAAAAAACCGATCGTCCCTGCACTATAAAGGGGAAGTTCAAATCCCTTTGGGCTGCTTTTGCTGATTTTGTGTTACTGCGTGCTAGTAAAAGTTTGGTGAGAGCCGATTCGCACTTTTCAGTCTCCGTTCTTTTCAGATCGTTTTCTGCGTTTCAGTTTGTGCTTGTGGGTTTGTATTTGTCTTTCAGTGCATGCAGCCAGGTCGTTTCTGTTTTGCAGTGCCTTCTTGGCTGCTCGATACTGTTTTTCAGGTAATTCTTCACAGGCCTTGCTGTTCCTCGGTGCGTTCTGCTTAAGTTCGTTCTGACCAGCCGACCGGCTTAAAGCCATGTTGGAAGTACGTTCTCATCGTAGAGCTCGTGCTGCGTATGGGCTTGGTGTTGCGGTTAATACTGTAACCCGAGCTCAGTCCATGAACAGGGCGAGGAGGAGTTCACGGACCAAGAAATGGTTGCTCCAGCAGGACCAATTCCCTCATATGCCTCTGCTGCGGGAAATCCAGGAGAATAATCCTGATGATTTCAGGAATTATCTCCGGATGACGGACCCCGTTTTTCACCGTCTGTTGGATTTGCTGTCCCCCTATATCACGAGGCAGGACACTGTGATGCGCCAGGCCATCACTGCCGAGCAGAGGCTTATTGCCACGTTAAGATACCTGGCGACTGGGAGAAGCTTGCAGGACCTCAAGTTCACAACAGGCATCTCCCCCCAGGCTCTAGGGATCATTATCCCTTAAAACGTGTTCTGCTATCATACAAGTCATGCAGAAGGACTATATTAAGGTAAGTTTTCTCCTTTAACATCACATTCTATGTTTTGAATGTTTTCTAATGTATTGTATTTCTTTCATCTGTAGGGCCCTCCTCACCTCCCCTCTCTGCATCAGCTCGTTTCTCTTCTTGTCTAGGGGTACCTTAGAGGGTAGGAAGCGGGGACACCATGCCTGGCCTTCACCACAGGTGTCAGTGCGGTATAAGAAAAGTTCTTTCTCTACCTTCGGGTCAGTGTTGTGCACCTAAAACCTCCACATGAGATTACCTTGAACAATGTCCACCAGAAAAGAGCCCCACACCATTAAAGTCCAACACTCCTTTATTCTTCTCGGGTGAACAGCATATTCAGTTAGACTCCCTTGGCTTTACAGAACAGAAAGGAGGTGTGGATGCGAGTAGGCCCAGACACAATGAACCCTCCACTTTCCTCCCTGAAAGTGGGTTGCGGTCTCCGAGCGAGGGGGGGATTTCCTTCCAGGTGGTCTCCGGTGGGAGGCTCACCTGTCACTGGCAATCTGCTGCACCCGGTCTTCAAGTGAGGAGCTCCCCCCGGTCCATTACGCCTTCCGGATTCGGGTACACAATCCCTGGGTTCCCTAGGACCTCCTTCCCTCGCGGAACTCAGTGTTGGGCACTGAGCTCCAGACCTCCATCCGAGCACCTCACCCCAGGCCAAAGGCGCCTGGGATGGAACACGACCTCCGCCCGTCCTCCAGGCCCAGGCCGCCCAGAGGACCGACACGAACCACCGCCCCCAGGCTGAAGGTGCCTGGGACTCGACCCCGTGACAAAGATGGCCGGCCCCTTTATACCCTCTCCCAGCAAGCATAGCGGGTTCCCTGCCCCACCATAACACTGCCGAGAGAGGACAAAAAGGAGGCCCGGCACACAGCAATGGCTCAACCCCCAGCCCACGGCGACAGCGCCACCTGCAGGGCTGCAGGGAATTACACATCACTGGTGTCTCTGCCAGTTAAATTTACACCCGGGCAAGTACATACCCGCTACACATCCTTCCCAAATTACCATGATTGTAATATGCTGGGAATGTCCCCTTTCTCCCCATGCATGTTGTTACTTTTAAATGATAATTTTTTGGCCTACATGCCTATTTCCCTTCACTAACCTCTCCAGCATGCTATCCTGGGCTCAAACACACCTAGACTAGTCTTTTATTAACAATGTTTTTTGTGTCAGCCTCATTGTAGTTTGGACCCCCCCCCCCCCCCCCCTAAAATGTGTCAATGTTTTATTGCACATTCAAGTTCAGCAGAGGCTTTTTTGCGCGGCACAAAAAAAGCTTTAACCCCCCCCTTATTTTTTTCCAATGGCCCATCAGAGGGGGTGAGTTATCTGATAAGTGGGCCTTCTATTTTTCTGTTTAAATACTCCTTCAAATAAATGCTATACTGACATTGGCCAAGAATGTATTTGGGTAATCTGCTTGCAATGTAATGTGCAAAAGTACTAATTTATTATTTTTGTTTGACTCCACAGTTTCCTTCATCACCACAGGAATGGCAGACTGTGGCCTCCCAATTTCCCCAGCGGTGGGACTTCCCCAACTGCGGAGGGGCAATCGATGGGGAAACACGTCCGCATAGTGCCGCCACCCCATGCGGGGTCGTACTATTATAATTATAAAGGTTTTAATAGTATTGTGTTAATGGCGGTGGTGTCAGCACGCTATAAGTTCTTATATGTGGACGTGGGGAAGAATGGCCGGATGTCCGATGGTGGAGTCTTTGCACGGACGGAATTTGCCCACCTTCTGCAGTCTGGGGGCCTGGCACTGCCACCTGATGCAGACAATGTGGAGGGACTTCCTTTTGTGTTTCTTGCTGGTGAAGCATTTGGACTAGGACCCCACCTGATGCGGCCGTTTCCCCAAAGGACCCTCACCCCGGAGAGGAGGGTTTTTAATTACCGGCTGGCCAGAGCCCGGAGGGTTGTTGAGAATGCCTTCGGGATAATGGCCAGCCGGTTCCGCCTGTTTCAGACAGCCATCCATAATATATATAAACCACATTGTGTACAGCTGCTGTATACTGCACAATTTTATGCGCAAATACTCTATTTCTTATCTTTCCAATGTTGGGCCCGAGGCCGGTGTTTCCGAAACAACTTCTTGACAGGCCTGGACACTGGCCATACTGGCTTGGCCGCCCAAAGCGCCCGTCAAGTACGTGATAAATAAGTACTTCACGGGTAGGGGGGCCATCGCTATGCCAGACCATATGATCCTTTTTTGGAAAAAATAAAAACAAATATATATATATATATTATTATGCGTATCCCAGGTTCTCATAGTACACTTTTTGTAGTAGTGCCAAGTGTATTTGTCTTTAGTAAATGGCCACAATTGTCACAGCAAAATATGAACTTTGACATTTTCTATAACTGCTATTGAGCATAGAAAGAACAAGCCACACATTGTTGAGTGTGCAAAAAAATGTTTACTCTGTGCACAACATGTGCGTTATTTTTATTTAGAAAATAAAATCTTGACATTTTTGGCTCCAAATTTTTGAGAATTTTTTTTTTTTATTATTTCTTTTTGGTTTGCAGAAACATGCATGGGTCAAAAAAGAAAACATAGAAAAACAATGGAACTTACAAAGTTCAACTTTAAAGATAAACATGAGATGGGGTGATGTCACCCCTGAACCATCCCAAATTTGAAGATGCACACAGTTTGTGTGCAAAATGGGTATTTTCATCCTGATCCCATGGCTAAAGTCAACATGTGCTATCTGCTATCATGGGGGATCAATGGACGTGTTTTGGGGGTGCAAACCCTTCCTCTCACCTACTTGAGTAGCGAGGAAGAGGTTGCACCCACAAAACAGGGACATAGATATCCTGTGACGGCAGATAGCACATGTTGACAGTGACACACTGTGTGCATCTTAAAATTTTGGCTTATGGTAAAACAAGTGCAAATTTTTTATTACAAAACAAATAAAAAAACAGGGGGGGGGGCAGAATATTCGCCCCAAAATACCAATGATGTTTTTATATTTTTGCTCAATCACATTCATCCTATTCCTCATAATGTCCATTTCGCTACTACATTCCATTATTTCTTGAATTATGATTTGGGCACTAGCACTTGAGAATGGAGGAGTAGTAGGAGTTTCTGACACACCACCATGTTCATCCCCTAAAAAAAAAAAGGTATTATAAATATGCAGGCCTACATCTCTTTACCTGAAGCTGTGGTGACAGACACTGATCTGTTGTGGTGATAAGCTCCACCTCTGCTTCCTCCACATGCTGATCTTGGGGTTCTTTCTGAGCTTGAGGTTCTTTCTGAGCTTGGGGTTCTTTCAGTGGTCTGTGCTTCCTCGGCTCCTCAGATTGGTGTCCTCCCAGTCTCCTCTCCCCTATGAGAATGAATCAAAAGGTATCCTTAGCACACAGATATTTGAGGGCATAAATTGTAAACACTGCTTGTAAATGGGGTACAATTGTTTGTTTTGGCAGAGTTCCAAGATGAACACAAGAGATTTTGGGAATTCAACAAAGTAAGAATACTTTCATTTTTGGTCAAATAACACACACGGAGACACCCCAAAGTATCCACTGGAGCACCTGTGTGGGACACCCTAAAAATGTTGTTCTGGTGGCCAATACTATAGTGCTCCTGAGTCAAGATGTGTAACCAGCTGCTTGAGTGTCCTCTCCTTTACACAGAATCTAGTTTAGCATTTCACATTATACTTACTAACAACACATCATGTAGACAACAATGTTTATAAACGTTGTTTTAATACAAATAGGCATGACCACATGTGTTTTAGGCCCCTTTCACATGGACGGTCCGTTCAGGTCCGCCTGTCAGTTTTTTAGGCGGACCTGAACGGACACTCCATGTAGCCTTATGGATCCACGGATGTCAGCGGTGACATGTCCGCTGACATCCGACTCGCTCCGCTCCGCCAAAGTGTGACGGAGGAAAACCCTATTTTTCCATCCGTCGGCGGAGTGGATCGGATAACAACGGACTCTACGGTCCGTCGTCATCCGATCCCCCATAGGGGAGAGCGGCGCTCTGACAGGGCGGTCTCTGCACAGTGTGCGGGGACCGCCCAGTCATCCGCCGGCTCAGCGGGGATCAACGGAGCGATCCCCGCTGAGCAAGCGGAGCTTCACGGGGCGGATCTTCACGGATCCGTCTCGTGTGAAAGAGCCCTTACGTGTATCTGTGCAAAACATGTGATTTTTTTAGACATTTGCTGTTTACTACGGAACATTCCCAAAAATTTGGCCACTAAACTTAACGTGAAAGTTGCCATTTTACAATGTCCAGTCAATCCAAGCACATGGAGCAAAACATGCAAGAATACATATTCCAATTTGAAATAACACAGTAAAAATAAAAGCTTACTTTTTTCAAGGATTTTGATAAGCTTCCTATACTGCTCCGACTCCCTCCGCTTCAGGTCAGACCACCTTTTATGGAGCTGCTCCTTGAATCTCCTGACCCCAAATTTATTATAGAGACTCCTCGCCACTTTGTCCATTATTTTAGACTTCCTGAGATTAGGGGTGTCGTATGGCCCATGCTTCCCATCGTAATCTTTCCTCCGCAGAATGTCCACCATCTCCGCCATCTCAGCAAATGACATATTAGTCGCCTTGTATCTTTTATTCCTGGATCGGGACGTTCCCGCCTCCGGGCTTTCCTCATCAGTACTTATTAATAAAGCACGCACCTGTGTCACCGTCATGTCGTCGTCTCCCACTGTGCGCCGAACGAGAAGGGGCGGGGAAATTCCAAAAAAGACCGTCATGGGTGGGCGGCGCAGGCGGAGTTTCAGGCATGCGCAGGGTATATAAATGGTAAACGAGGTTGTGGTTGCGCGGAGTAAGGACGAGCGGAAGTGCCAAATGAATCCAACTAAGGTAAGAATGAAACTTGGGGCATCAGTGGCCTATACTGGTTCATGATTGTAAAGGCCTATATTGGGATAAGAATCGGACAATTGAAGCTGACCTACTGTTTTTGTATTGTGTTTTATCTTGCAGAAAGAAGTATACATAAATTCAAGGAGCCTGAAATTATGATTGTGTTCATAGAGAAATACAGTGAATTGCGGAACTTATTGGAGCTTAAAAATAGTTTGTACCACAACAGTGTGGTACGAAGGGCAACAATTGGAACATTAGCGGAATATATAAAGACCTGGATCCCACAGGCAGAGACTATACAATGATGAACAATAAAATAAAATAAACAACAATGAGGAATGCCTACAAAAAACGCTACAAAAGTCCGCGCTTCAATGAGATCAGGAGCAGCAGCAGACAAAGTAGTTCAGCCCAAGCTCTGCAATTTCTGGACGACCAGATTGAGGCCAGGGAATCACTTTCCAGCCTTCCTTCCAGCCTTCCTTCCACCCTTCCCTCCAGCGTTCCTTCCACCCTTCCCTCCACCCCTGCAGAGGGGGAAGAGGAGCCTCCTGAGCTGGAAGAGCCGGATCTGCGCATCTTCAGCCAGGTATAGTATTTTAAAACATATTTATTGGCCTCGAATTATTATTGTAAACTAGATGTTATTCACAAATGAAATAATGAAATAAAAAAACACAAAAAAATTAGCAAAAAAACAAAAAAAATTGCAAAAAAAATAAAAACAAACCAAAAAATAAAATAAAAAAAGTGGCCAGAAATTATTGGTACAGTATTTTAAAAGGCTGGTCAGAATGAGAGTCTTTTCTGTTTATTAACATTCAAATTGCAACAGTCATGAGATGAAAATTGTGTGTGATTGATTCAACAAAAAATCAAACTATGTCCCTTTTTTATATACAGGATGAGCTCAGCCAGGAGGAAAAGGCTCTGGAATGTGGCAGGCAGGAGGAGGCAGGGGTGAGTGGCAGACAGGAGGAGGCCGGCCCAAGTGGCACTCAGCAAGTCCCCAGGCCTAGTGGCAGCACCCAGTCCCAAGTGGCTCCCCTCCACGTCAGACCCAAAAAATCTCGGAGGATGACACAGGTGGAGGAGGAGTCACTTAAAATGATCAGGGACGCTGCTGCCATAATAAGGGCCCCCCTCAACCCTGTGGAGTGCTTTAGCGCCTACCTGGCTGAGAAACTAGTTAAACTTGAGGAGGGACAACGTGCCCTCTGAGAGCACCTGATATATACTGCCATTCACACGGCGGGGAGGGGGCAGCTGGCAGAGGCCACACATCTCTGCCATCTGGCCCATCCTTTTCCATCTTCTCCTCCTCCTGCCACATTTCCACCGACAGAGCCACAGCCTGCAAGGGGGGCGTGGACAGGGCCGTGGAAGAAACGCTGCAGGGAAGCGTGGAGGGAAAGCTACAAGGAAGACCAGAAAGTGATTCCCTGGCTTCAAGCTGCTCTGCCAGAAGTTGCAGTTTGTTGGAGTACCTCAGCTTGGGATCATGTATGTCTTCGGCTGCTGCTCCTGATTTTCTTATGTTTATTTTATTGTACATCAAAGTCATGTCTGCCTTTTGGGGTCCAAAGTCTGCATAAATTCAACTAATTTTCCTTGTCAAATATATTTTTTTGAGTACAAGTTGTGATACAAATTATAGATGATACATTAAATACGGGCGAATATTGTTTAAACTAAAGATGGACTTTAAACGGCACATAGATAGATATTGTAAAAATTCTAAGGGTTTTATTGTTGGTAGAAAAATATAATTGAATTTAGGTAAAAAGTACATTAATACAAAAAAATGACATTATGTAACAGTCATCAATAATTGGTATAGGGTCCCATTTACAAGACTCAACACATCTCCCAGAAATTACATTGACATGTAAAATACACAAAGTAGAATAGGATAATGTATAGCCAACGAACACAAATAAGGAGTTGGACGGTATGCACGAGAGATGACTGGTCTTATTGATAGGTCCGGTAAATTCAAAGATAAAGATCTTGCTTTCGCTCGACTAGTTTCGCGTTCCAAAACGCTTCGTCGGGAGCATAGTATTCTGTCAAGATTATACATAAACAATTCAAAAGAGATACTTCAGTTAATATAATTTTAATACTTGTATCTAAAATAAAATTAATAAAAAACATTTTAAAGAAAAAAGCTAATATACACTGATTAAAAGTTTTCGATTGACCACAGAAGGATGAAACACCCACCACCTATAAACTGCCAGCACCGAACCCAGTCACACAACAACTGGGGCATGAAAGTAGCTGTGCAAAATTATAGAAAAAAGCACGAGGAAAAAAGGGGGGGGGAAAGGGAAGGGAAGGGGGAAGGGAGGGGGGAAACAAGGAGGGGAGGGGGGGGGAAAGGGTTTTGGAGGGGGGGGAAGGAAGAGGGGGAGGGGGGGGAAAGGAAGAGGGGGAGGGGGGGGGAAGGGGGGGGGAAAGGGAAAAAAGAAAAAAGAAAAAGAAGAACTGGAATGTAAGTTAGTCCATATCCATAGGTACTATTAAGAAAATTAAGAAAATTGAGCAAGCTAAATAGCAAGTGCAAAAATTATAGAACCGTAAATGGGATAATGTGTCAGTAATCACCATCGAGGCAGACCAAGAGAGGGGGGGAGGAAAACAAGAAAGAAAAAATATATATATAATAGTTTCTATACTTACGAACAAGGCCGTGTTAGGTAGTGAAACCGGCCTAGGTATTTTTACCTGGCAGTCCGTATATCACAGGGTGCCAGTATTATATAAACACATTCTAAAAGTAAAACACATGACGTGACCCATAAGTGTCAGAAATAGGTGTTTTGAACAAAATAAAGAGAGGGGAGTGGGGGTGGGGAGAGGGGGAAAAAAGGGAAAAGGGAGGGGAAAGGGGGGAGGGGGGGGGGGGGAAAAGGAAAGGAATTTTTTCATTTATATATTATCCAGGGGCTCACCATGGTAGACAGTAATGCGTGATTTAAGTAAAAGAGTAACTATGCACAGGCTACTGATAGGTAGGGAACGTAAATCCAGGTGTAACAAGCCAGACAATACTGTAGAGGAGTGTGTCAGTCAGAAGCACTTGCTCGAGCCACACAGTGGTAATCTGTTTAGGTGACCCCTAGTGATGGACTGACCCAGCTGAAAAACATAAGTACAAAAAGGAGGTTTAGAAAGGACCCACTTCCCTAGATCTGTCTGCTCGTATCCCAGATGGATGGTTTTTACCTTATAGCTTGACAAGGATTATGTGCTGGTGGGCCTGGATGGAACCTCTCCTGTGGACAGCCTCACAGTGCACTGTGCACCGTTTTTATGTGTCCCTACAGGAAGGCGTCATCACACCCGGAAGTGACGTTGGTGCGCGGGTTCGGACGGTCATGCGCATGCGCCGTAGGCGCTGCTAACGCAGCAACCTATGGCCGATGAGAGAGTGACAGGGCGGGACCCCGGGAGTATTCTGGGAGCCTTTAATACGTCGGGCTGCTTGATCCCCTGCGATGACGCGTTGGCTGGCTAAGAGCGATGTGACGTATTAAAGGCTCCCAGAATACTCCCGGGGTCCCGCCCTGTCACTCTCTCATCGGCCATAGGTTGCTGCGTTAGCAGCGCCTACGGCGCATGCGCATGACCGTCCGAACCCGCGCACCAACGTCACTTCCGGGTGTGATGACGCCTTCCTGTAGGGACACATAAAAACGGTGCACAGTGCACTGTGAGGCTGTCCACAGGAGAGGTTCCATCCAGGCCCACCAGCACATAATCCTTGTCAAGCTATAAGGTAAAAACCATCCATCTGGGATACGAGCAGACAGATCTAGGGAAGTGGGTCCTTTCTAAACCTCCTTTTTGTACTTATGTTTTTCAGCTGGGTCAGTCCATCACTAGGGGTCACCTAAACAGATTACCACTGTGTGGCTCGAGCAAGTGCTTCTGACTGACACACTCCTCTACAGTATTGTCTGGCTTGTTACACCTGGATTTACGTTCCCTACCTATCAGTAGCCTGTGCATAGTTACTCTTTTACTTAAATCACGCATTACTGTCTACCATGGTGAGCCCCTGGATAATATATAAATGAAAAAATTCCTTTCCTTTTTTTTCCCCCCTCCCCCCTTTCCCCTCCCTTTTCCCTTTTTTCCCCCTCCCCCCACCCCCACTCCCCTCTCTTTATTTTGTTCAAAACACCTATTTCTGACACTTATGGGTCACGTCATGTGTTTTACTTTTAGAATGTGTTTATATAATACTGGCACCCTGTGATATACGGACTGCCAGGTAAAAATACCTAGGCCGGTTTCACTACCTAACACGGCCTTGTTCGTAAGTATAGAAACTATTATATATATTTTTTTTCTTTCTTGTTTTCCTCCCCCCCTCTCTTGGTCTGCCTCGATGGTGATTACTGACACATTATCCCATTTACGGTTCTATAATTTTTGCACTTGCTATTTAGCTTGCTCAATTTTCTTAATTTTCTTAATAGTACCTATGGATATGGACTAACTTACATTCCAGTTCTTCTTTTTCTTTTTTCTTTTTTCCCTTTTCCCTTTTCTGATACATTAAATACATCAAAAATAGAGAAGCTCAAATATTCTTATTTCACTAAGTAAACATATTAGTAGATACTTGTTGACAAAGTATGGTATATTAATTAGTTTCCAGTGGTAATAATATTATTAAGTTTTAGAGGTTTTATGCAATTATTAGTAACTACCAATATATATATATATTATCCTCTGTGGAGCAAAGAGTTATTAACAATACTAAGGGAGCTTCAACATCATAGTAATAAAATAGCAAAAAAACAAAAACAAAGGGAAAGGAAAAAAAAAAGAGATAAGTGAAAATAAGTATAAGAAAATTAAATGGAGAAAAAAGAGAGTACTGGAATATAAGGGGGGTCCGCGTGGTCGAGCCGAGAGTCACCTTTCAAATCCAAGAGAAGTTGAACAATGGTATATATAACATACTGATTCGGCTACCATGGCATTAATACCCTATTGTCCAAAGTTGGCGTATTATATATAATCCAGGACTGCCACATCTTTTCAAATCTGGGGATCAGGTCCATTGCAATAGCGGCCATCTTGGCTTGGGTCATGGTATAATTCATTTTAGCTATAGCTTCCTGTAAGACCAATTTAGGTGATTTCCAAGATTTTGCTAGTGTCTGTTTGGCAGCTGTGAAGAGTTGCACCAGCAATTTGAATTGAGTATGTGGAATAGAGTCTGGTTTTAGGTTAAGTAGGGCCATTGCAGTATCAGGAAGGATTGCTTTCCCTAGTAATTTAGTTGCAATTTTAAATATACCTTTCCAGAATGTTTGTGCTTTAGGACATGACCACCAAATATGAAAATACGTGCCCAAATCCGTACAACCTCTAAAACATTGTGGTGAATAGTTCTGCACATATTTGGCTACCCTGGCTGGTACCAGGTACCACCTTGTCAGGACCTTGTAATTGGCTTCACTAGCTATTATGTTGGGAGAAGCTTTTTTAGTTGTTGACCATATTTGGTTCCATTCTGAAATCTCTAATGTTCGTTCCAAATCCTCCTCCCACTTCCCAACATAAGACGGTTTATCACCACAAGAATGTATCAGCATATGCGAGTATATAGTGGATATTGCACCTCTGGCATGGGGATTCTTTTGACAAATATCTTCGAAACTGGACAGTTGTGACAATTAAGTTATAGTGTTCAAGAGGGGTGTAAAAAAGTTTTTTATTTGTAAATATGTAAACAACTCAGATTGCGGAAGACCATATTTTTCACATAATGATGGGAATGTGATAAATGACGATGCATTCAAAAATTTGCGCATATATAAGACATCCCTGGACACCCATTCTTTAAAGGATTTAGGATATATCCATGCAGGATAGAATGCTGGGTTTTTATAGAATGACAGTAGAGGATTGTGCAGGGATTGAAGAGAAGTATTAGTCTTGAATCTGTCCCAAAGGGAAATGAAATTTTTAGTTATAGGGTTTTTTCGTTTTTTACGGTCTCTTGGCGACATCCATAATATTGGGAGAGGGTCACACTCAATGGCTTCTATTGACACCCATAATGGGGTTTCGTGGCATGCCTGGTATTTAGTAAGACTTGCTATGTGTGCTGCTCTGTAGTAATAGGCAAAATTAGGGCATCCTAATCCTCCGCTAATTTTGGGAAGATAGAGTGTATGTGTTTGTATTCGTGGCTTGGAAGATCCCCATATAAATGACAGTGATTTCCTTTGTAATATTCGCAGATGATAGGCTGGGATAGAAATTGGCAAGACTCTAAATAAATATAAAAGTTTCGGTAATATTGTCATTTTGACAGCATTTAATCTTCCAAACCACGATAACGGGAGATGTGACCATGATTTCATCAGTTTTGTTAACTGTTTTATAATTGGGGGATAATTAAGTGAGAATAAGTCAGATAAGGATGGTGTGAGATGTATCCCTAAATATGGAATCGATTTGCTATTCCATGTGTAAGGGAGGCCAATTTTCGCAGATCTCAGTTCCGATTCCGAAAGGGATATGTTTAACGCTAAACATTTTTTGGGATTTATGAATAGACCAGTAACTTCTGCAAATTTATTGAGTATGGGATCGAGATTCGGGCCAGAAACTTGGAGTGATGAGAGAAATAAGAGGATATCATCCGCAAATAGACAAAGTTTGTGCTGATATCCACCAAGTTCAATACCAGTTATAGTGGGGTCAGATCTGATCTTTTGTGCCAATGGTTCAATGAGTAAGGCAAATAATAAGGGGGATAAAGGGCATCCTTGCCGCGTGCCTCTCTCTATGATAAAAGGGTCTGAACTATAGCCTGCATATTTGACATGTGCTTTAGGTTTTTTGTATAAAGCCATAACCCAGTTGGTGAAGTTAGGGCCGAAGCCCCATTTTTGCAGGGTATAATTCAGGTAGGGCCATGAGACAGAGTCAAAAGCTTTTTTAATGTCCAACGAGAGGAAGCAGGTTTGAATTCTGCGCGTCTTAGCAATGTGAGCCAGAAGGACTGCTCTGCGTACGTTATCTCCCGCTTGGCGTGAGGGCATGAAGCCTATCTGGTCCCTATGTATAAGAGTGCCGATAATTTTGTTAGGACGGGCCGCTAATATTTTGGCTAATACCTTAATATCTGTATTTAGCATGGAGATGGGACGATAATTTGTGCTTAGAGCGTCATCAGATAATGGTTTAGGAATCATACAAATTGTAGCAAATAGTGATTCTTGTCTAAAAGATTTATTTTGTAATAGGTCATTAAAAGCTTTTGCTAATAGGGGGGAGATATTGTTGGTGAAGGTTCGATAGTACAGAGCTGAGAACCCGTCTGGACCAGGCCTTTTATTTATTTTTAACGTTTTGATTGCTGCTATCACGTCTTCATTAGTAATGGGTTCTTCTAGTAACTTTTTTTGAGATTCAGACATCTGGGGAAGATTAATATTTGAAAAGAAGGAGTCAGCCATATTTCTATTCAATTTATTTGTCTCTGTATATAATGCTTTAAGGTGAGTATTGAATTTTTTTACAATTTTGAGGGGGTTACTGGTATATGCATTGTTGGCCAATTTGAGTCTTATAGGTTTGAAAGATTTATTGATAGAATTCAACGCTCTTGCTAAAAAAGTGCCTGTTTTATTGGATTTCATGTAAAATGCATGTTTGGTATTATATATTGATTTATTAGCAGATTCTGAGAGGAATAGGTCATATTCAAGTCAAGCTTTTTCAAAGCATCCTTTTGTTTTGGGAGTGGGGTTATTTTGAAATTCTGTGTAAGATGCGTTGAACTTAGTTTCTAAGTGTCTTGCAAGTGCTATGCGTTCTCTTTTAAGTACCCCTAGTTGTTGTTGAAGTATTCCTCTCATAACCAGCTTGTGAGCTTCCCAAAGAGTGAGAGAAGAGATATCAGTATTTGTATTATGATCTAGATATTCTGTTAAGCCCTTCTCAATCGACAAGCGGTATGAGGGGTGTTTAAGTAAAACATCTGGCAGGTACCAGGTGCGGTCATGTGCTCTAGGTAGAATAGATGCTATTGAGGTAAAGACTGCGTTGTGATCTGACCAGGGAATAGGGATAATTTTGGAGGCTATCAATTCAGGTACCATTCCTATCATTACAAATATGTGGTCTATGCGGCTGAATGTTTGGTGTGGGTTTGAAAAATATGTATAATCTCTTTTCGTTGGGTTGGATTCTCTCCAGGAGTCGATTAGTTTATATTTATTGAGAAGTTGAGCGAGGGATCTACTGGCTTGATAACGTGGAGGGGAATATGGTGTTTTGTCCAGAAATGGTAGGAGGACATGATTGGAGTCTCCACATACAAATAGTGAACCCATTTTATGTGAATTAATAACTTGGAAAAGATGTGAAAGAAAGGGTAAAGGTTGGTGGTTAGGAACATAGTATAAAACCACAGTTATTGGGGTGTCCATAATGTACCCTGTTAAAATTAGGTAGCGACCCTCTGGGTCTTTGATTTCAGAATGCAAAGTAAATTGCGTACTACGGTGAAATGTAATGAGTGTGCCACGTTGTTTAGTGGAAGCCGAAGCTGTGTATACTTGTGGGTATGACGTACTATAAAATTTGGGAGTGGAAGCTGGAGTAAAGTGAGTTTCTTGCAAACACACAATATGTGCCTTTTTGGCTTGGAAAGAACGAAAGGCTTTCGTCCTTTTTTGTGGCACATTGAAACCTTGGACATTAAGGGATAAAATATTTATGGGAGCCATGGTAACCGGTACAGCAAACCGCACTCACCAAATGTTCCAGGGTAGTGGCTACTCGGCTTGATCCACGCGGAGTTAGTTGAAGTAGTTAGGAATGAAAATCCAGTACAATCTGTCAAAAAAAGGAAATAAAAAACAAAAGAAAGAATAAAATGCATTAGGTTAATACAGGCATATGAAGATTTAGAAGTTTCCCTTGCCTGGGGTAAAAATTCCCAGAGAAGGGGAAGGGGGCCCTCGTCTGATCCCCGCATATTTCCGCGAGGACCAGAGGAAAGCAGGTGGAGGCACATGTAACATCCATGCACAGGGAGTCCGCTTTTAAAAAATAAAATAGAAAAAATCTATAGCCCAAATGTATGAAATTATATATCCTGAATAAGTATGTTTTAGTAGGATCTTGAATTAAGCGTATTGGATGTTTCTCAGTGTAAGAGGAGATAATTGAGTATAGTATGTGGGGGGGGGGGGAATCTGGAGTTTACTAAATGGGATGATACTAACGAAACCTGATATTACAGTAAAGTACCATAACCACTTCTCCACTGTGCACAAAAACCCCCTTCCTGCCCAAGCCATTTTTCAGCTTTCAGCGCTGTCACATTTTGAATGACAATTGCGCGGTCGTGCGACGTGGCTCCCAAACGAAATTTGCGTCCTTTTTTTACCACAAATAGAGCTTTCTTTTGGTGGTATTTGATCACCTCTGCGGTTTTTATTTTTTGCGCTATAAACAAAAGAATAGCGTCCAGTTTGGAAAAAAAACACAATTTTTTACTTTTTGCTATAATAAATACCCATTTTTTTTTTTATAAAATTTTCCTCAGTTTAGGCCGATACGTATGCTTCTACATATTTTTGGTAAAAAAAAAAAAATCGCAATAAGCGCGTATTGATTGGTTTGCGCAAAAGTTATAGCGTCTACAAAATAGGGGATAGATTTATAGCATTTTTTTTAATTCTTTTATTAGTAATGGCGGCGATCTGCGATTTTTTTATTGTGACTGCAATATTGCGGCGGACACATCGGACACTTTTGACATTTTTGGGACCATTCACATTTATACAGCGATCCCTGCTATAAAAATGCATTGATTACTGTATAAATGTGATTGGCAGGGAAGGGGTTAACCACTAGGGGGCGGGAAGGGGTTAAATATGTTCCCTCAAAGTGTTCTTACTGTGGGGGAGGGGAATGACTGGGGGAGGTGACCGATGGTTGTCCCTATGTACAAGGGACACACCATCGGTCCCCTCTCCCTCACAGGACGTGGATCTCTGTGTTTACACACAGAGATCCACTTTCCTGCTCGTTTCCCGGGCAATCGCGGGTGCCCGGCGGCAATCGCGGCCGCCGGGCACGCGCACCGGGGCCTTGTGAACGCGGCGCGCGTTGCGCGTGTGCCTCCTAGCTCGTTTTAAAGGGAGGACGTCATATGACGTCCTCCCAGAACGAGAGTATCCTCCGCCCGCCGTCTATTGACAGTGGGCGGGGGACAAGTGGATAACCAAGATATGTTTTAACCTATGGGATTGTAGTCGGTCAATTATTGTATGTTTTAGATAAGCGGATCAGAATACACTTAAACTTGTATTTGTATGAACTATTTTCAACATTGGCAATTTAATAAAAAATCCTAATAGAGAAGGATTGCTTAACAATTGAACTGCAACAGGGGCCATATGGCCAAAAAGGATATAAAAAAAAAGAGATTGCAAACTTATTTTAGCAATAGCACAAGTTTGCATCAATATTGCATGTGAAAATGAGGCAAAATTGATAAATGAGGGTAAAAAATAAATAAAGATAAAAATATTTGTTAAACAAATTAATGGATAGATTATTTAGGCACGATCCATTAATGTTTTGTAGTAGATGAGGACCAGAAGTGCCTCTAAAGTTAGAAAGCTTATTACTAGGTCAGAGAAAAATTAAGAAAAATATGTAGAGGAGATTTTGTTCAGCAATTGACTGCATTGCTGTTCTCCCATAAAATGTTAATTAAGCGAAAAAGAAGAAGAAAAAGTTTTGCTAGCCAATTTCCATAGGTTTTATCATTAGCATATTTCAATCTTATGCAAGATTGAAGCAAAATTATTAAGATAAAAATGAATGAAAAATAAAAAATAAATTTATTGCAGGATGGAAAATTTGTTCCATAAGTCTATTTTCCGTTAGGGGTTAATAAATGTATTAGAGTTAGGAATGTCCCCAAGGTTTGGGACATTTACTGTTATGTCAGAAAGAATGTCAAGGTTTGAGTGAAGGAGGTTGTTTCATCAGTTGTTGTCTTGCTGTTTTTGTACAGGATGCTGCAGCAGCCGTAGCAGTTAGAGGGGTGTCATCATAAAGTTCTGTCAGTCCTTGGAGTTATCTTGAGCTTGGGGTGAAGCTGCAAATAGTCCTTTTTTTGTGGGTATGCTGATTGCCATTATTCATCTCAGGTTGGGATGAATTGTGAAGAGATGAGGAAGAGGCTGTTCTTCTTCGTGATGATGATGCTGCTGAGGAGTTTTCTGTTAGGTTAAGATCCTGGAGTGCTTGCAGCAGCTCTTCTGGAGTTTTACAGGAGATTCTGGAACCTTTGTGAGTAAACCGCAGGGAGAAAGGGAATCCCCACTGATACTTAATACCATGGTGTTGTAAGTCCATTAAGTGGGGTTTCATTGCACGTCTCTTTGAAATTGTCAGTTGGGATAGGTCCGCAAAGATTTGGTAATTATGGCCCTGAAAAGTTAAGTTATTATTTTCTCTGGCTGCATCCAGGAGTTGTTCTTTTGTTTTATAAAAATGGAATTTTGCAATGATGTCCAGAGGGGGACCATCAGTTTTTTTGGCCATAAGAGCCCTATGGACTCTGTCCATCTCCAGCCACTCCACAGGAATACCTGGATACAGCTCTTGGCATAACGCTGTTATGGTTGATTGTAAGTCTATTACTGTCTCAGGTATCCCTCTGAAGCGCAGGTTTGACCTTCTAGCGCGGTTCTCATAGTCTTCGAGTTTATTTTGTAAGGTAATATTTTCCTCTTTAAGGGTATCTAGTTCATATAGAAAGTCCTGAGTAGAATTTTCAATGTCTTCTATTTTCATCTCCAGAGCTTCAGTGTGGTGCCCCAATTCTCTGATTTCCTTAGTTAGGTTATTGGTGATTTGTTCGGACGTTTGTTTTAAAGCTTTATGTAGCATTTTCTCAAATTGTTTCAGTATGCTTGAGGGAATTGTAGCATCTTGTTGTGATTCACCCAACATGTTTAGGTTTGTATCAGATTCAGAGTCTTCTGGGGAGAATAGTTTAGGCAGCTTACACTTGTTCCTCTTCTCTGAGATGAGTGTCTCTGAGGTAAATGGCGCCTTATTAGTATGCTTAGTATTTGCTTTCACTGGGGTCCCACTGTGAGGGTTGGTTTTGGACTTATTAAGGGCACCTCCAAGAACCATTTTAGCATATAAATGTTCCCCTCACCTCTCTGGTTTGAAGTGTCTTGTTTGCGGGTGTTTGAATGTCCACGGGGTTCCTTTATTAGCGGTATTCTCCCCCTCACGGGGTGGAGCTCTAGCCCGACATTACTGCCGCTCTAGTCTCCAGCAGTGCCTCTCCAAATTCAACTAATTTTCCAATTGTTGCCCATTTTTATTTTGTTTTTCCAGAATAAATGGATCTTTGAGTTAAGCAAAATACTTGCCTATGTGTTTATTGTGAGTAGCAATAACATTTCATAAAGAAAATGGGGCTGATTTACGAAACGTTTGCGCCATGAGTATTGGCGCATCTGCGCGCGCAACGGCCGTTTTGGTATTTACAAAACAATAGCGCCGGTAGCGCAGCGCTATTTCCCATTTACTATAGTGTTCTCGGCAGACGGGAGGAGGCGCTCAGTGCGCCACTATGGACCTGGCGCACGGCATATTAAAATCTAAATATAAAGAAGCTGGAAGTGCTAATATAGTGGGGGTGACATGGGGTGAGGAAGTTTAGTGACACCTGCCCAAGTAACAAATATGCCCAAAATAGTGTGAGAAAGTAACTTTTTCAGAACCAGCCCGCTGCACCGGCAAGTACGTTTAGAACTGCAAGAGTTTTTTTTAGCTCAGCGCGGGAATTTTACTTGTTCAAACGTGCCAAGACACTGCGCCGGCAAAATCTTAGTAAATGTCAAGTCACGTAAGTCAATTTGCATAAGTTGAACAGGCGCAACTCTGAACTTGCCAGTGCGCCAGCAAAATGAAATTTCTAAAGAAAAAAAAAGGCATTTAAAAGCACCCGTGGCTGTAATGAATGGTCGGCTCCCGGCAATATAGAGAAAAGTCATTGAAAGTCTTTGATAAAAAAAAAAAACCCGTGGGGGTCCCCCCAAATTCCATTACCAGGCCCTTCAGGTCTGGAATGGATATTAAGGGGAACCCTGCCGCAAATTTAAAAAAAAATGCGTGCGGGTACCCCAAATATCCATACCAGGCCCTTCAGATCTGGTATGGATTTTAAGGGGAACTCCACCCCAAATTTTTAAAAAAATGCAGTGGAGTACCCCCAAAAATCCACATCAGACCCTTATCCGAGCATGCAACCTGGCTATTGTAATTTTTTACATTTTTGACACTTTCTTTGTGAAATGGTAGGGGTACATTTGTACCCCATTACCATTTCACAATGGGGGGGCGGGATCTGGGGGTCCCCTTTGTTAAAGGGGTCTTTCAGATTCCGATAAGCCCCCGCCCGCAGACACCCACAACCATCGGGCATAGGTTGTGGGGATGAGGCCCTTGTCCCCATCAACATGGGGACATCCTCCCCATGTTGAGGGCATGTGGCTTGGTACGATTCAGGAGGGAGGGGGGGCCGCTCCCTCATCCCCCCCTCTTTTCCTGCGGCCTGCCAGGTTGCGTGCTCGGATAAGGGTCTGGTGTGGATTTTAGGGGGACCCCCACGCTATTTTTTTTTAAAGTTTGGCGCTGAGTTCCCCTTAATATCCATACCAGACCTGAAGGGCCTAGTAATGGAATTTGGGGGACCGCCACACATTTTTTTTTTTCAAAGACTTTCAATGACTTATATCTGTATTGACGGGAACCAGCAATTCATTACATGTACTTTTAAATGACTATTATTTTACTTTAGAAATGTCATTTTGCTCTCGAACTGTTATAAACATGGAAAACATATGCTACTTTACAGGCATACTATAGACACCACCAGGTATGATATTTAGGGCCTGTTCACACCAGATGCAGTGCAGTGCATTTTTTTGATGCATGAAAAACGCAAAGAAAGTTGATCACATTAATGCCAATGGCATAGTTCACACCACTGCAGTCCGTTCCAATGCGTTTCAGAAAGAAAAAAAAAATTGGTCATGCTGCATTTTTTAGGTACAGAACTGTACTGGACCGCAGTAAAACACATCAAAAACGCAACAGAACGTACCAAAAACGCACTGGAATGCACCGGAACGCACCTAAATGCACCAAAGACACACTGCAACACACTTGTCCTAAGTGAAAAGAGGGGGAAAAAAACACTGGACTGCATCAAAAACGCATCAAAAATGCACTGGAACGTGTCAAAAATGAGCATGCAGAAAAGCACCTGGAACGCATCCAGACTGCGTTTCTATGGTGTGAACTAGGGCCAGTTCACACCATAGAAACGCAATCCGGATGCGTTCCAGGTGCTTTTTTGCATGCACGTTTTTGATGCGTTCCAGTGCATTTTTGGTACGTTTTTGATGATGTCCAGTGCTTTTTCCCCCCTCTTTTTTATTAACCATCGATAAGGACAAGTGTGTTCCAGTGCGTTTTTGGTGCATTTAGGTGCGTTCCTGTGCGTTTTTAATGCGTTTTGCTGCGTTCCAGTACAGTCCAGTGCAGGTAAAATGCAGCATGTTCTACTTTTTTGGTGGAACTGGAACAAACACTGCCATTTAGAACCATATAACCAACTTTCCATGCATTTTTGATTCATAAAAAACGCAATGGACTGCATGTGGTGTGAAATGGCCCTTAAGCAATTTGGCATATTTAAAGGCACTTCTCCTTGTTTTGTTTTTGGTGTTGTCCAAATTGGTGACATTGATATATGTCGCTTAGGGTTGGACCTGGGCCCCCATTTTAAGGCCAATAACTAGAAGATAAGCCAGCCAAGTGGGGACTAGCAAAATTAACAAGTCAGTTCCCATAGACTGCAATGGTATTTGTTGGTGGGGGGGGGAGTGTTTGTCCCATCTTGAGGCCGGGTTCACACTAGTGCGACACGACATCCGTCCTACTTTGGATCCGACTTTGCCCTGCGACATGAAGCCGACATATGTCCGACTTTCAATGAACGGGGATTCGACTTGGATCCCCGCCAATATCAGGCACTGTGCTTGGTATGAATCTTGAGGGGGAACTCCAGGCCAAATTTTAAATTAAAAAAACAGTGTGGGTTCCCCTCCAGAGGCATACCAGGCCCTTGGGTCTGGTCTGGATTTGAACAGGCGCCCCTACGCCGAAAAAACGGCGTGGGGGTCCCCCCAAAATCCAAACCAGACCCTTATCCGAGCACACAACCTGGCAGGCCGCAGGGGAAAAGGGGGGGACGAGAGCGGCCCCCCCTCCCTCCTGAACCGTACCAGGCCGCATGCCCTCAACATGGGGGGTTTGGTGCTCTGGGGCAGGGGGGCGACCTGCGGCCCCCCCACCCCAGAGCACCCTGCCCCCATGTTGATGAGGACAGGGCCTCTTCCCGACAACCCTGGCCGTTGGTTGTTGGGGTCTGCGGGCGTATCGGAATCCGGGAGCCCCCTTCAATAAGGGAGCCCCCGGATCCCGGCCCCCCCACCCTATGTGAATGAGTATGGGGTACATCGTACCCCTACCCATTCACCTGGTGGAAAAAAATTGCAATAAAAAAACACTACACAGGTTTTTAAAGTATTTTATTACACAGCTCCGGGGGTCTTCTTCCGACTCCGGCGCTCTTCTTCCGACTTCCGGGGGTCTTTTCCGACTTCGGGGGTCTCCGGTGTCGTCTCCGCGCTCTCCGGTTCTTTCTTCTGCCGGGCCTCCGCTAACTTCTTTTTAGCTCTTTTGCTAACGGAGGCCCGGTCTTCCCGTTGTCTCGTCCGGCTCTCCGTTGTCCTTCTGCCGGCCCCTCCACTAACTTCTTTAGCTCTTTCGCTAGTGGAGGGGTCGGTCTTCCCGTCGTCGCCGTCGGCTTCTTCTTCCCTCTTCTCCTCCTCGATGTTGACGCGTCGCTTCCTCCCGCTGTAATACTGGCTCCCCGCTCCGTTCCGCATTAATATAGGCTTCTCATGACGTCACAGTCACATGTTCCGGGGCACATGGCCCCGGAGCATGTGACTGTGACGTCATGGGAACATGTGACTGTGACGTCATGAGAAGCCTATATTAATGCGGAGCGGAGAGCCAGTATTACAGCGGGAGGAAGCGACGCGTCAACATCAAGAAGGAGAAGAGGAAAAAAGAAGACGACGGGAAGACCGACCCCTCCACTAGCGAAAGAGCTAAAGAAGTTAGTGGAGGGGCCGGCAGAAGGACAACGGAGAGCCGGACGAGACAACGGGAAGACCGGGCCTCTGTTAGCAAGAGAGCTAAAAAGAAGTTAGCGGAGGCCCGGCGGAAGAAAGAACCGGAGAGCGCGGAGACGACACCGGAGACCCCCGAAGTCGGAAAAGACCCCCGGAAGTCGGAAGAAGACCCCCGGAGCTGTGTAATAAATTACTTTAAAAACCTGTGTAGTGTTTTTTTATTGCAATTTTTTTCCACCAGGTGAATGGGTAGGGGTACGATGTACCCCATACTCATTCACATAGGGTGGGGGGCCGGGATCCGGGGGCCCCCTTATTGAAGGGGACTCCCGGATTCCGATAAGCCCCCCGCCCGCAGACCCCGACAACCAACGGCCAGGGTTGTCGGGAAGAGGCCCTGTCCTCATCAACATGGGGGCAGGGTGCTCTGGGGTGGGGGGGGCCGCAGGTTGCCCCCCTGCCCCAGAGCACCAAACCCCCCATGTTGAGGGCATGCGGCCTGGTACGGTTCAGGAGGGAGGGGGGCCGCTCTCTCGTCCCCCCCTCTTCCCCTGCAGCCTGCCAGGTTGTGTGCTCGGATAAGGGTCTGGTTTGGACCTTGGGGGGACCCCCCACGCCGTTTTTTCGGCGTAGGGGTGCCCGTTCAAATCCAGACCAGACCCAAGGGCCTGGTATGCCTCTGGAGGGGAACCCACGCCGTTTTTTTTTAATTAAAATTTGGCCTGGAGTTCCCCCTCAAGAGCAGTACAGCACAAGTCGCATGCCAAAGTCGGACCATGCAAGACTGCAGTCCGACTTTGATCCGACTTCAATGATAGTCAATGGGCTGAAGTCGGATCAAAGTCGGACCAAAGTAGTACAGGGAGCATTCTCAAAGTCGGACCGACATGTGTCGGACCAGTTAAGACGGCTCCCATAGGGAAACATTGATTTTCACACGTCATGCGACATGAGCTCCCAATGTCGGAGCGTTTGTCGCCCCAGTGTGAACCAGGCCTTAATTTTGTAGCATGCTGGATGATGTGCTTAATTTTGGACAGGGGGGGGGGGTATTTTCTGCTAGCTGCATTTGTGTTGTACTGAGCATGCCCAGACAGTTAGATTTTTTTTTTGGTGCTTTTTGTGTGTGAACAGCACCTGGATATTTCTGGGCATGCTCAGAGAGTGTTTTTATGGGTTAGTAATTTAAGGACATCCTTAACAGGTGTGCCCACTTTGAAGTTCAGTCTCTACATTGGGTGAACTTGCATTTTGGGTGTTCCATGGACTGTGCATGTGTTTTCATTTGCCTCATTAGCTCACAAACCTATGTTATATAAAGCTTGCAGATAGCATCCTCTCCCTTGCCCTGAAAAGTGTGTGTGTGTGTGTGTGTGTGTGTGTGTGTGTCCGTGTCCGTGTGTCCGCGTGTGTGTGTCCGTGTGTGTGTGTGTCCGTGTGTCCGGCAAAAAGTACATTTTGGTGTCCTTATCGAGTTTGTAACACATGTATTTTATTTGTTATGTCTTTGCAAAACAGGTGTTTGTTTTAATTTTGTTAATTGTTTTTTTTGTGTGGGGGGAAATGTTCCCCTGAAATAATTTTGATGTTGTTAATGTGTGTCGTTTTGTTCACTTTGATTTAATTGTCTGTGCTGCATTAGTTTGCAAAAACTTTCTTAAGATGTTGTGAGTCTGTGACTGTTTCAAATTGACCCTGTTTTTTATTTTGGCTTCCCTTTTTTTTGTTGACCAATAAAATTTGATGCAAAGTTTTGATGTTTGTTTTGTGTTTTCTTTGCAATAAATGTGACAGCTGATTGGCATGTCAAAACAAAACAGGTGTGATTTGTCTACCCTGGTGCCTTCATGCTAGCATATGCATGTATTGTACGCTGCCATGGATAATCGCCAGGAAATGAAAAATACAGAGCGGTAAGTATTCATTTTTCCTTTTTTACTGCAGTGGTTCTTAGCCTCAGTCCTCAAGTACCCCCAACAGGACATGTTTTGTGAATTTATCTTATCGAGAATTGCTGTCCAAAAAACAAAACCATTGACTGTGATTTAAAGCATGTGTGCAAGATGAAGGAAAATCTGCAAACATGGCCTGTTGTTGGTACTTGAGAAGCACTGATTTAGAGCACTGCACTTAAAAATAGCTCAAGGCAATTCGATTCTAATTGTGGGCATTTTGAGGGAAACAAAGTAAGTGTTAGAACCCCTGCTTTTTTTTTTTTAGGTTGGGCTTTGTGTCCCCTTTTAGTTAAATTGGCTTCACTTCCTGTCACACAGCTAAACAGGAAGTGGAGGTAAAACCCTACCAATGTCTTTTCTTGGGGACACACAGATCAATCTAACTAGTGTCCCCATTAAGCAAATTGCACTCTAGCACTTTGTTGTGTACACCCCAAATCATTGGGTAGTTTGGGGTTTAGTAAAGACAAATCCACTCTGCAGTAAAAGTGTAGCTGCTGATAATCTGAGGGGAAGCACTGGTGATTTTAACATCCAATCACGTAAAAGCAAAGATGGTGTTTTTTTTGTTTGCTTGCATGTCCCCCTCGGATATCCAGCAAGTGCACTTGTAATGCAAAGTAGATTTGACTTTAGTAAATAAACCCCAAAGTACCTAAGAATTTGGGGTGTACCCAGCAAAATGCTGGAGTGCAATGTACATAATGTGGAAAGTATTTAGATTGACCTGTGAGTCCCCAAGGAAAGACATTGGTAGGGATTTCCGCACACTTCCTGTGTGGCTATGTGACAGGAAGTGAATTATTTTGAAGGATAAAGTGGCCAAATTTGGGAGTTGTCTTCACCCTATCAGGGGTGCAGACATCCCCAAAAACTGTCTAGACTTGTAATCCCTCTGCACTCTATCCCCAAGCCAAAATAAGAAAGGATTTCATTTAGTTTAACTTTGCAAAGACACATTTCTAAGTTGAATTGTGATGCATGTCAATGGCCCATGTAGACAATCTTTAATCACTTGAGATCAGCGCTATAACTGATCGACGGCCACAGCACGGTCCTCAATTGCCGGGAGTCCGTCAATAGACGTCCTCCCCTTCGCGCGCGCTGTGGTCACCGAGTCACTGAGACTCGGGTGATGACAGATCCAAGTAAGGGGCCGATCCCTGCCCTTTACCATGTGATCAGCTGTCAGCAAATGACAGCTGATGATCACGTGATGTAAACAAAAGCTGGGTAATGGTTTTTGTTTTCTCCTTGTGCTGACAGCGTGAGCATAAAAAAAGGCAATCACCGGCTTATGTGCAAGGGACATCGGGCCCGAAGAGGAAGAGGCAATTCTGCGTCATCTGTGACAATCAGTAGCCCCTGCCAGTGCCACCTATCAATGCCCACCACTGGTGCCAATCAGTGCCACCTAGCAGTGCTGCCTATCAGTGCCCATCACTGCCAACTATCATTGCCACCTAGCAGTGCCACTTCTCAATGCCCACCAGTGCCAACTAGCATTGCCACCTCTCAGTGCCCACCCTTGCCACCTTATTGGTGCCCATCAGTGCAGTCTCATCAGTGTACATCAATGAAGGAGAAAAATTACCTTTTTTCAAAATTTTCGAAATATTAACCACTTTCCTACCGCCCACCGTTAAATGACGTCCTTGGCTTTGTGTGGTGACATCTGAATGATGCCTGCAGTTGCAGGCATCATTCAGATATCATTATTTTCAGCCGGCGATTCTGTGCACGATAAAAACGATCATGGCGGCAGATCTGCCGCTTGATCGTTCTTATAGGCGGCGGGAGGTGCTTCTCCGGGCTTCTCCGGGCTCTCCCGTGCCATCTGGGGCTCGGAGAACGAATTGGCTGGCGCAGGATGGGAAGCATAGAGATGACTGGTGACCAGATGGTCACCAGTCATCTCTATGACCATCGGAGGCCCGGGCGCGACGTTATGACATCACGTATGTAAACAAAGCCGTGATCTCGGCTGTCAGCATGAGATCTGTGAATTTTTTGGACCGATCTCATGCTTTCCAGCCTGGAGGAGAGATGTGGGGTCTTATTGACCCTGCATCTCTCCATAAAGAGGACCTGTCACAATAGAATCCTATTACAAGGTATGTTTACATTCCTTGTAATAGGAATAAAAGTGATCAAAAAAACAAAAAAGTAAAAAAAAAAAAGAGTAAGAAATACAAAAAAGTAAAAAAAAAAAAAACGCCCATGTCCCCGGTAGCTTGCGCTCAGAAGCGAACACACGCTTAAGTCCCACCCACATATGTAAACGCCGTTCAAAGCACACATGTGAGGTATTGCTGCGTGCGTTAGAACGAGTGCAACAATTCTAGCACTAGACCTCCTCTGTAATGCGAAAATGGTAACGTGTAAAAAATTTTAAAGCATCGCCTAGGGAGATTTTTAAGTACTGAAGTTTGGTGTCATTCCATGAGTGTGCGCAATTTTAAAGCGTGACATGTTAGGTATCTATGTACTCAGCATAACAACATCTTTCACATTATACCAAAAAATTGGGCTAACTTTTCTGTTTTGTATTTTTTTTTAATTCCTGAAACCATTTTTTTTCCCCAAAAAAAGGCGTTTGAAAATTTATTGCGCAAATACCGAGCGAGATACAAATTTGCAATGACCGCCATTTTATTCCCTAGGGTGTCTGCTAAAAAAACATATATATAATGTTTGGGGTTTTGAAGTAATTTTTTTAGCCATAAATTTATGATTTTTACATGAAGGAGAGAAGTGCCAGAATAGGCCCAGTGCTGAATAGGGATGAGCCGAACACCTCCCTGGTTCGGTTCGCACCAGAACTTTCGAACGGACCGAAAGTTTGCGCGAACTTTAGAACACTATTAAATACAATGGATGCGAACGTTCCAAATCAAAAGTGCTAATTATAACGGCTAATATGCATGTTATTGTCCTAAAAAGGGTTTGGGGACCCGGGTTCTGCTCCAGGGGACATGTATCAATGCAAAAAAAAGTTTTAAAAACTGACGTTTTTTTGGGATCAATTATTTTAATGATGCATAAAGTGAAAAAAAAAAGTGACATATTCCTTTAAATATCGTACCTGGGGGGTGTCTAAAGTATGCCTTTGAAGTGCCACGTGTTTCCCGTGTTTAGAACTGTCCCTGCACAAAATGACATTTCTAAAGGAAAAAAATGGTCATTTAAAACTGCTTGCGGCTTTAATGTAATATCTGGTCCCAGCAATATGGATGAAAATCGCTGAGAAAAATGGCATGGGTACCCCCCACCACACTTGTATGGATATTAACCTCCCTAGCGGTAATCCCGAGCGTGACTCGGGGTTGTTTTTTTATGCTAGGATCGGTAACCCCGAGTCACGCTCGGGGTAGGCATTGCAGAGCTCGCAGCGGAGTTTCCTTACCTTCTCCTGGCGATCCAGCGATGATGTCCTCTGCTGTGATCGCCAGCGAGACCTCCGGCGAGTGTCGGCACTTTCGACCCCATCTGACTTCCTAGTTCCGTTCCCTGCGAGCCGCAGCGGCGCATGGGAGCGGAACTGGGCGGCAAATTCAAAAAGGTAAACACATAGTATACATACAGTATACTGTAATCTTACAGATTACAGTACTGTATGTAATAATTACACACCCCCTTTGTCCCTAGTGGTCTGTCCAGTGTCCTGCATGCACTTTTATATAATAAAAATCGTTCTTTCTGCCTGTAAACTGGGGATTGTCCATAGCAACTAAAAAGTGTCCCTTTATGTCAAAAGTGGTTTTAGACCAACTAGAAAGCAGCGATAATAAATTAGAATCACTCGCAGAATTGAGCGACAGCGATTTGTGGGGAAATTCGTCATCAAACACTAAATCTAATGACAGCGACAATTCTGCAACTGAGCAAATTTCAGTGTTTTTGATTTGATTACATTATTGAATAATTTTTATTATAATTAGATTACTATTTTTTATAATTATTTATAGTTATTTATTATATTATAATTTATAATTTTGTGTTTCATATTTATCATACCCGGGATGTTTACTAGACTCTGGTTTGCTTAGGTTTAAGTAAGTAATTACTAAGAATCGCAGGCCTATAATACATAACACCAAATTTTCATGCAAAATAATTGTACCGCTTTTGGTACATAATTCCAGAAAGAATCATACCGCCAGGGAGGTTAAGGGGAACCCCGCACCCAAAATTAAAAAAAGGCCCTGTATACTCTGAACAGCAGTATACAGGCGGTGCAAACAAGACAGGTTTGTTCTTAAGTAGAATCTTTTTCTAATTTGGAACAGGTAAATTTTTTAAGTGTAGCTCTAGCCAAAAAATCTATTTTTAAGCTTTTTGGAGAACATAGGGAAGGGTTATCACCCCTGTAACATTTGTTTTGCTGTCTGTGAACCTGTTCAGAACATTTCACCTCACTTTCCGTCCCAATGACAAATGTTTTTGGAAAAGTGTTTTTTTTTATTGAAACAAGGATTGGTGATAAAGCATCAGTAGAGAGGAGACACCCTTTTCCCATATTAACTTTTACAGGAGAGAATTTCCCTTCCTAGGGGTAGATTTCCTCTCACTTCCTGTTGTCTCCTTCCATTTGCAAGTAGGAGTCGTTTGTAAGTTGGATTTTTTAAATTAGGGGCCTGCCGTATATACTCTGCAGAAATTTGCCCCTTAGGTGTCGGTGTTGCCACAACACTGTAAGCCCTCACAGTTACTCTTGGTGGGCACTGGAACGCCCTGCTGTGAACTATTATATCAGGAATTGTAATTACATGCCATTGTTGAACAGTGGTAGGAAAAATTGGGCCTTTGGTGGTGGTGCTGGTTTCACAACACTGTCAGCCCTCACAGTTACTCTTGGTGGGCGCATGAATGGGCCCTACTGTAAATGATTAGATCAAGAATTGTAATTACATGCCCCTGTTGAAGAGGGGCAGAAAAATTGGGCCTTTGGTGGTGTTGCCACAACACTGTAAGCCCTCACAGTTACTCTTGGTGGGCGCAGGAATGGGCCCTGCTGTGAATTATTAGATCAAGAATTGTAATTACATGCCCCTGTTGAACAGGGGCAGAAAAATTGGGCCTTAGGCACTGTCAAAGGAAATTTCGGACCGACTCTCGTTATAAGTCAAGATGTTTTATTGCATATGCAGAGAAAATGGTTAAAGTATATTTGCGGCTTCAGAGATCCATTTTCTGCCTGTCATAGATTCACATTCTGCTTTTATAACCCTTAAACCTTCCCCTTTCCTGCTCGTAACGTCCTGACCATGTATAATTTCAACCTTTATTCTGACGTTAGCAGGAAAGAGGGAAATATCCTTTTTCAGCCTACACCTTATGACAGGATATTTCATACAATGGATACAAAAACATCTCATACAATGGAAACATAAATTATTTCATGGTTCACAGCCCATGTTTGGCAGGTGTAAGCAAATTACAGTTTTACTATAAGTCAGCACATTTTTTGCACAAATAGAATATGGTCATATGACTTATTCCAGTAATTAGGACTATTAGAGCTATTCAGCATATTTATGTATAATAGAGTTATAAAACAAACATTTTAACTTTAGAAGATTAATATGCATCTTGATAGTTGACAGATAAAGTATAATTTTAAATTTATCTAACAGGCACTGGTGCCACAACACTGCAACCCCTCACAGATACTGTACTTGGAGCACAGCAATGAGCCCTGTTGCAAAGTATTGCATCAAAAATTGTAATTACACGCCCCTGTTAAACAGGGGCTGAAAAATTGGGCCTTAGGCACTGGTGCTGGTGCCACGACACTGCAACCACTCCCAGATACTCTAGTTGTAGTGCAGGAATGAGCCCTGCTGCAAGGCATTCATTGCATAAAAAATTGTAATTACCGGTACATGCCCCTGTTAAACAGGGGCTGAAAAATTGGGCCTTTTGCCGCGTACACACGATCATTTTTCACGTTGTTAAAAATGCCATTTTTTAAATTGGGCATTAAAAACGATCGTGTGTAGGCTCCAGAGCATTTTTAACGACGTGAAAAATGGCCTAAAAAAATGATAACCTGCTCTATTTTTTCACGACGTTTTTCACGTCGTTTTTTTTAAGGACGTGAAAAACAATAGTGTGTATGCTTTTATGAAGGGAAAAAATGCGCATGCTCAGAATCAAGTATGAGACGGGAGTGCTCGTTCTGGTAAAACTAGCGTTCGTAATGGAGATAGCACATTCGTTACGCAGTAGCGGACGGAAAAGCACGAGGCTGAAAAGCGCGAATCGTCGATCAACAAACTTTACTAACATGAAGGGTGGCGCCATTCGAACGGAACTTCCCCTTTATAGTGCCATCGTACGTGTTGTACGTCACTGCGCTTTGCTCGAGCGTTTTTTTTAATGAACGTGTGTATGCAAGACAGGCTTGAGAGGAAACGAAAAATCACGTAGAGAAAAACGTAGTTTTTGAAAATGACATTAAAAACGATCGTGTGTACGCGGCATTAGCCACTGGTGGCAGCACCCAGAAACAAAAATGTTCTTCCAAGCTATCATCATGAATCGGATCATTGAGGAGGAGGAGGATAGTCAGTCAACATAACAGGACAGTCACTCAGCATCAGCATAGGCAGTCTTGAAGGGATGTGACATTTCAAAATAAATTATTCTGTTATATCAGCTTCAGGTGCTTGGTAGCTGGTGGTGATCCAAGACTGGTTCATCTTTATGAAGGTCAGTCGATTCAACCGAGTCGGTGGACAGGCGCACCCTGTGATCAATGACAAAGCCTCCAGCAGCACTGAATGTGCGTTCCGAAAGAACGCTGGATGCAGGACAGGCCAGTAGCTCAATTGCATACTGTGCAAGCTCTGGCCAGTGATCCATCCTCAAGACCCAGTAAGCCAGAGGATTTTCGGTGGGAAAGGTGTCCAAGTCTGACCTTGCCCCTAGGTATTCCTGCACCATGTATATCAGACGCTGGAGATGGTTGCTGGAACCGATCATACCTTGGGGCTGCGGACTAAAAAATTGTCTGAACGCATCGGTCAGACGGCCACCTTCCCCACCGCTCCTTCTTTGACTGACCGAAGCCTCAGCAACTCGTTGTCCAGGACCAGGAGTTTGTAACCTCCCAGTCTCTGGGAACGCGTTGCACAGACCTTTCTGCAAGGCCTCCCGGAGATGTATCATCCTCTGCTCCCTCTGCGACGGTAAGATAAGGTCCGCAGCCAGTAATGGTTCCTCTCCTTGATCCGAAGAATACGAGGATCCTTCCGCAGACTTTGCAGTATCAGGGAGGCCATGCAGCGTAGGTTAGCTTAGGCATTCGGTCCGGAGTCCTCTCGGTCACTAAGGACGACATGATCCGCAGCCACCTCCTCCCAGCCACGTACAAGTCCACTGGTTTCTTGGGACTGTAAATCATCCCTAAAAGACTGCTGCTGTTGATGCAGAGTGCCAGGCTCCACCTCCATGCTGACACAATCCTCCTCCTCCTCCTCGTCCTGTGTGATGGGTGGGACTGAAGGAACACTGTCTGGGTAAAGGGGGCCTTGAGAGGTAAGGAAGTCCTCCTCTTCCTGCCTCTGTTCTGCCTCAAGTGCCCTGTCCATTATTCCACGCAGTGTATGCTCCAACAGGTGGACAAGAGGTACAGTGTCACTGATGCATGCACTGTCACTGCTCACCATCCTCGTGGCCTCCTCAAATGGTGCCAGGACAGTGCATGCATCCCTGATCATGCCCCACTGGCGTGGTGAAAAAAAACGAGCTCCCCTGACCCTGTCCTGGTGCCGTAGTCGCACAGGTACTCATTGATGGCCCTCTGCTGCATGTGCACCTGGTGGGCATGTCACATATAAGGCGGTTCTTGGGCAGGTTCAACTCCTTTTGCAGCTCAGCCAGCCGAGCACTGGCATTATATGATCTGCGGAAATGCACACAGACTTTCCTGGCCTGCCTCAGGACATCCTGTAAGCCCGGGTACCTGCCCAAGAACCGCTGCACCACCAGGCTAAGGACGTGAGCCACACAGGGCACATGGGTCAGTTGTCCCTGTCGGAGGGCGGAGAGGAGGTTGGTGCCATTGTCGCAAACCACCATTCCAGGCTTAAGCTGGCGTGGCGTCAACCACCTCTCGGCCTGCCCCTGCAGAGCTGACAGAACCTCTGCCCCAGTGTGGCATATTTTTGCCTGCGTACTTGCGTAGCCCCTTGAACGCCTACGGAGCACCGCTGGTTCCGAGGACAAAGCACAGGAAGAGGCCATGGAGGAAGAAGAAGAGGAGGGGGTGGAGGAGAGAGGTGTGTCACAACCAGTAGTAGCATTTTGGAGGCGTGGCGGCGGAACAACCTCCAACACTACTGCACCTTGTCCTGCATCCTTCCCAGCTGCCAAAAGAGTGACCCAATGGGCCGTGAAAGAAAGGTAACGTCCCTGTCCATGCCTGCTGGACCATGAGTCAGCGGTAATATGCACCTTACCACTGACTGCCCTGTCCAGCGAGGCATGGACATTGCCTTCCACATGCCGGTAGAGAGCCGGAATCGCCTTCCGTGAGAAAAAGTGGCATTTGGGAACCTGCCACTGAGGAACCGCACATTGCATAAACTCATGGAAGGGGGCAGAGTCTACCAACTGAAAAGGCAGCAGTTGAATTGCTAGCAATTTAGCCAAGCTAGCATTCAACCGCTGGGCATGTGGATGGCTGGGAGTGAACTTCTTTCGACGGTCCAGCAGCTGGGGCAGGGAAATTTGCCTGCTACAATCGGACGTTGATGTACTGCTAGCAGAGTGCCCCCAAGTACTTGGCTGTGACACACCTAATTCTACACCTTCATTCCTCTCAGTGCAGGTTTCAGAGAGGACTGAAGGTATAATGGGGTTGGAGATCCCAGCTGATGAGGAGCAAGGAGAGGTCCGCTTTGTTCTTTGGTGTGGGTCTTTAAGGTACGCTTGCCAACGAGCTGCATGGCAGGTCAACATATGTCTAGTCAAGCAAGTGGTGCCCAAGCGGCTGATGTTTTGGCCACGCGAGACATATGTTGCAAATAGCAGCGGTGCGATCTGATGCACTCGACTCAAAAAAGGCCCACACCAAAGAACTTTTGGAATAACGGGCAGAGGCAGCGCCCTGCACAGGCCTAGCTCTGCGGTGTGATTCAGTCGGTGTGCTGCCCTTACGCTGGCCCCCGGAGGGCATCCTGCCTCGTTGGAGATGTGCCTCCTCCTCATCCTCTTCCTCCTCCTCTCTCCTATCAGGCACCCACGTGGAGTCAGTGACCTCATCATCCCCTCCCTCCTCATCACTGGAGCCAATCTGGCAGTATGCTGCAGCTGCTGGAACATGACTGCCAGATTGCTGTCCTTCTTGAGCATCCCCTCTCTCTGCGCTCACGCTACTGCCTTCCTCTAGCTGGGTATCATCATCAGACCCTTCGAAACGCTGGGCATCCTCCTGGAGCATGTACCCAATACTGTGCTCAAACAGTTCAGGGGACTCCTCAGGAGGACATGGTGGGTCTAGGGAAGGAGTGACTGATGATGACATTGATACGAGGAAAGAGGACGCTTTGGCAGCTGCTTTTCCTGTACCCTGAGCCTGGGTGAGAGAGGATGAGGAGGATGAGGAGGGCTTGGTCATCCACTCTACCAAGTCTTCGGCATGATGCGGCTCAACACGTCCAGCTGCTGAAAATAAGGACAAGCGTGTCCCATGGCCACGTGCTGATGACGATGCACCGCGTCCACGACCAGCACTGTTGCCCCCAGCCACAGAGCCTGCTTGCCCTCTTTTATTGGCTCGTGACTGTCTGCCTCTCTTTGTTGGCCTTCCAGACATAGTAATGGCCTGCAGGGAGATGGGAAAACCAGCAATTGGGTAGTGTATATTGTGCTGGAGGCACACAACACCTACTAACTACAGCAGATGCCTTTATTAGAGAACAGCAATGACAGGTATATACAGGTGTATACTGTGCCACTAACTCCTGCAGATGCCTGTATTAGAGAACAGTAATGACGGGTATATACAGGTGTACACTGTGCCACTAACTCCTGCAGATGTCTGTATTAGAGAACAGTAATGACGGGTATATACAGGTGTACACTGTGCCACTAACTCCTGCAGATGCCTGTATTAGAGAACAGTAATGACGGGTATATACAGGTGTACACTGTGCCACTAACTCCTGCAGATGCCTGTATTAGAGAACAGCAATGACGGGTATATACAGGTGTACACTGTGCCACTAACTCCTGCAGATGCCTGTATTAGAGAACAGCAATGACGGGTATATACAGGTGTACACTGTGCCACTAACTCCTGCAGATGCCTGTATTAGAGAACAGCAATGACGGATATATACAGGTGTATACTGTGCTGGGGGCACACAACACCCACTAACTCCTGCAGATGCCTGAGAAAAGAATAGTACATAGAACACACTGTCCCTGCCTATGTATCTCTTTCCCTGCCTGCCTATCTAGCTAAGAGAACAGCAATAAAGTGTAGATCCAGGTGTATACTGTGCTGGAGGCACACAACACCCACTAACTCCTGCAGATGCCTGAGAAACGAATAGAACATAGAACACACTGTCCCTGCCTATGTATCTCTTTCCCTGCATGCCGGAACACACTGCACGAGGCCGCCGCGCTGGCGGCCTTTTATAGTGTGGGGCATGTACTAAACCCCCCTGAGCTATGATTGGCCACAGGCATCCTGCCTGTGGCCAATTATGGCTCTCCTCGCTGCCGGCGCTGTGATTGGCCAAGCATGCGGGGTCACAGTGCATGCTTTGCCAATCACAGCGCCGGAAATGCAGTGCGATGGCGCAGTGCATTGTGGGCCGTTTGCGTCACACGAATTTGGCGCGAACGGCCCATAATGTTCGCAGTTCGGCGAACAGACGATGTTCGAGTCGAACATCGAGCTTATCCCTCGTGCTGAAGTGGTTAAAATATCCTATTTTTTTTTTTTTTTAGTCTGTCTTTTGTATTTATCGAAAAAAAAAAAACGCAGCCGTGATCAAATAGCACCAAAAGAAATCTCTATTTGTGTACCAAATAATAATACATTTTCATTGGGTTACAGTGTTGTATGAGCGCGCAATTGTCATTCAAAGGGCATCAGCGCTGAAATGTGAAAATTGGTCTGGGCAGGAAGGGGGTTTAAGTGGACAGTGCGCAAGTGGTTAATAAAAGGCTACATGCACACGGACGTTTTTCCAGCCGCTTGTTTGAGCGTTTTTTGCAGCTTAAAAACGTCTCTCCATGTTAGCCTATGGCCTCATGGCCACCATGGCGTTTTTGAGCTGTAAATGACATAGGCGTTTTTAGGCCCCATGTACACGGGACGCTGGTGCAAAGTCTTCAGAACTAAGGTTGAAAGCGGCGATTAGAAAGGCGCGCTTTGTGGCGTTTGCATGCCGCGTTTTACCACATTTGCGTGTATATGCGTTTAGTTAGGAAACATCATAAGGAGCCGCCCTAAGCTCCAAAAACAGTATTCTTAACTATTTCAGCTATTTTGTGAGACCAGAGTGAGTATCAGCAGCTGAGAGAGCAGCAGTGTAGTTGTATTTAGCGTGTCACTTGCCACATCACTTGCCCCAAGTTGTGGATTGTCCACTTGCCACGTCAGCTGCCCCAAGTTGTGTATTGTCCATTTGCCACGTCACCTGCCCCAAGTTGTGGATTGTCCACTTGCCACGTCACCTGCCCCAAGTTGTGGATTGTCCACAATGCAATGGAAGCAATTGCATTTTTTTGGGGATATATATATATTTAATGGTTTTTCCTAATTTCGTAATTTGCCATAATTTTGGAGTTTATCAATGTAAAAAAATAGGTCACCATTAAAAACGCTTCTAGACTAAAATGCGGCTAAACGCCGGTACCGCGTCTGAAACGTGGAAATCTTTGGCGTCTGAAGGCATTTTTAGGCTTTGTGAAAAACGAGGTTAAACGCAACTGCAGATTTTTGTTTCCAGGCCAAAAACAGTGTTTGGGATGTAATAGAATTCAATGGACCCGCATCCATAACGCAAGTACCGCGATTTTGCGGCGTTTATTTTTATTTTTTAACCTGTTTATAGCTGGTTGTTAAAGGAAATGTAAAAAAAACAAAACATTGGTGTCTCTAAAAAAAAAAATCTTGTAAAAAAACAGCGTGGGGTCCCCCCTCTAGGTCCATACCAGGCCCTAGGGTCTAGTATGGATTCAAAGGGGACCCCCCCACCAAAATGAAAAAAAAACATCAACATGGGAGCAGGGTGCTTTGGGGTGGGGGGGCCGCAGGTCGCCCCCCTGCCCCAAAGCACCAAACCCCCCCATGTTGAGGGCATGCGGCCTGGTACGGTTCAGGAGGGAGGGCTGCTCTCTCGTCCCCCCTCTTTTCCTGCGGACTGCCAGGTTGCATGCGCGGAAAAGGGTCTGGTTTGGATTTTGGGGGGACCCCCACACCGTTTTTCGGCTTAGGGGGTTCCCTTTAAAATCCATACCAGACCTAAGGGCCTGGTATGCTCCTGGAGGGGAACCCATGCCGGTTTTTTTATTAAAATTTGGCGTGGAGTTCCCCTTCATGATTCATACCAAACACGGGACGGCTGCTTCACGCTCAAGTCGTGTCCAAGTTGCCTCGCAAAGTCGCGCTGTCGCTGTGTCAACCGGCACACAAGTCGCCCCACGAGTCGGATCGTCTTTATTCGACTTCCCGGGTGACCTCTATTCAAATCAATGGGCTCCCATAGGGAACCATTCATTTTCAATAGAGTGCCACTGACATTTTTATTTACTATAACAGTGCGCCGCTGGTTCCTGCGCCCAGTAAAGGATTTATCCGGCGCAGCAATTAAGGTATCAACCAGCACAGCGCACTGTTATTAGTAAATCACCCCCAATGTGTAATTAACAAGGGACACCAACATCCTTGAGGGTAAAAAAATATAAAAAAGATGTTGTTGTGAGAACTTGACACAAAAAAAAATTAGCCCACAAAAAACAAAAATTTATAAAAAAAAAAAAAAAAAAAAAGGTAGATCTTGATTCTAAATAAAATTTAAAATTAGGGAGATCTGGCTTTAAAAAAAGATTAATTTATTCATGAGATCACAAGAAACAATAAAAAAATAAGTTTGTCAGAACTCGGGATAAATATCTGCAGCAAAAAAACAACATTTTTAAGACCATTATAAAGAAGAAAACAATGCGCTGCATTAAACAAGGCAATAATTTGCAGAATGACGAATGTGCTCTCTCCATTAGGAACGCTAGTTTTACCAGAACGAGCGCTCCCGTCTCATAATTCAGTCTGAGCATGCATGGGTTTTTTATCCGATGGAGTTCCCCACAGACGATCGGAATTTGCTATCGTTTTTTTTCCTTCGGATAAATTTAAAACAGGTTCTATTTTTTCACACCGATGGGAAAATAGACCGATGGGGCCCATACACGATCGGTTTGTCCGATGACAAAAGTCCATTGGACTGGTTTCATCGGTAAAACCGATCATGTGTACACGGCTTTACAGACACAAAGGGGAAACAATTTCCATATGTAGCGGGGTCCTCAATTTAGGGGTAGTGTTTGAGTGGTAGTTGTGCTCAAACACCTAAATTGTTAGGACATGATCAACCATTTTGTCGGCAGGAAGAGTATCGGTGTACCACTCCCTGTGGCCTGCAGGTGGTGCTGCCATAGTGGGCCAGGATTGAACCGCTGATACAGTGCTGTGCCTTGTGTGTCCCCTCTCGGCAACCATACAGTGGGAGTGGTCGGCCTGCTGTGTATGCTGGGAGAGGATATAAAAGGGGCAGACGCTGCCTGGCGGGGGGTTCGGTTGTCGGGAGTCCTCTTCCCAGGGAGTGTGTGTTCCTGTCCGCCCTGGGCACCTTTGGCCCGGGGCGGTGGTCGGTGAATAAGTCCCAGGCACCTTCAGCCCTAGGGGTTGCAACTAAAGGCCTTGGGCCAGCACCCTTGGCTGGGGCCCATGATGGATCGAGGAATCTCAGGGTGCCGCCTTGCGAGGGCACCCGCATCTTAGACGAGGAGGCCGGGGGAGGACCGTTCTGAGGGACTGGTGAGAAGTCACAGTGAAGGAAGGGGCCTGGTAACTCTCTGGAGGAATGTCTTCTCCTTACAAAGAGGCCAAGCTTTGAAAACCAAGTTCACCAGGTCTGTGGCAGAGAACAAGTTCACCAGGTCTGTGGCAGAGACCAAGTTCACCAGTTTGTGTAGTGATTGTGCGGTTAGTTAAAGTACCATTCTGGCTGCTAGTCCCTATCTAGGGAGACTATCCAAATGGGCTAAGTCTGCTTGAGAAGCCAAGCAGTGAAGTGTATTACGTTTGTGCTTGGACCTCTCCCACACCTTATGCTGTCCTGTTCTTTCTCCAACCTTTCCTATAAGAGACTGGGGCTGATTTACTAATAACAGTGCGCTGCGCTGGTTCTAACCTTAATTGGTGCGCCGGATAACTCCTTCACTTGGCGCAGGAACCAGCGGTGCACTGTTATAGTAAATACAAATGTCAGCGGTGCTCTATTGAAAATGAATGGTTCCCTATGGGAGCCCCTTGATTTGAATAGAGGTCGCCCGGGAAGTCGGATATAGCGTATACGACTCGCGGGGCGACTCGTGTGCCGGCTGACACAGGGACAGCATGACTTTGCCAGGCAACTTGGACACGACCTGAGCGCGTGAAGCAGCCGCTCAAGTCGTGTCCTAGAGGCGACTAGCTGGCCGAGAATGTCTCCAGCGCGATGGCATCGCGCTGGTTCTCGGCAGCCTCGCTGTCCCGTGTTTGGTATGAATCATGAAGGGGAACTCCACGCCAAATTTTAATGAAAAAAACGGCGTGAGGGTTCCCCTCCAGGAGCATACCAGGCCCTTAGGTCTGGTATGGATTTTAAGGGGAACCCCCTAAGCCGAAAAAACGGCGTGGGGGGCAGAAAGACCCCCGAAGTCGGAAGAAGACGGCGAGGAAGCCCGGGACCCCCGCTAGCAAAAGAGCTGGCAGAAGATAGCGGGGCGCCCGGCAGAAAGACCCCCGAAGTCGGAAGAAGACCACCGGAGCTGCCCAATAAATTACTTTTCAAACCTGTGTTGTCTTTTTTATTGACTTATTTTGCCACCAGGTGAATGGGTAGGGGTACGATGTACCCCATACTCATTCACATAGGGTGGGGGGCAGGTATCTGGGGTCCCCCTTATTAAAGGGGGCTCCCGGATTCCGATAAACCCCCCGCCCGCAGACCCCGACAACCAACAGCCAGGGTTGTCGGGAAGAGGCCCTTGTCCCCATCAACATGGGGGCAGGGTGCTTTGGGGTGGGGGGGGCCGCAGGTCGCCCCCCCTGCCCCGAAGCACCAAACCCCCCATGTTGAGGGCACGCGGCCTGGTACGGTTCAGGAGGGAGGGGGGCCGCTCTCTCGTCCCCCCCTCTTCCCCTGCGGCCTGCCAGGTTGAGTGCTCGGATAAAGGGTCTGGTGTGTATTTTTAGGGGACCCCACGTTAATTTTTTTTGTTTTTGGCGCGGGGTTCCCCTTAAAATACATGCCAGACCTGAAGGGCCTGGTATGGATTCTGGGGGGACCCCCACGCCATTTTTTTTTATTTTGGGGGGTCCCCTTTGAATCCATACTAGACCCAAGGGCCTGGTATGGACCTGGGGGGGACCCCAAGCTGTTTTTCTAGTTTTTTTTTTGAACCGGCATTTTTTTTTTTACATTTCCTTTAACCACCAGCTATAAACAGGTAAAACAAAAAATCGCCGCAAAATTGCAGTACTTGCGTTTTGGATGGGGGTCCATTGAATTCTATTACATCCAAAACACTGTTTTTGGCCTGGCAAAAAAAATCTGCAGTTGCGTTTAAAATCGTTTTTCACAAAGCCTAAAAATGCCTTCAGACGCCAAAGATTTCCACGTTTCAGACGCGGTACCAGCGTTTAGCCGCATTTTAGTTTAGAAGCGTTTTTAAAGGTGACCTATTTTTTTACATTGATAAACTCCAAATTTATGGCAAATGAGGAAAAACCATAAAATATATATATATATATATATATATATATATATATATATATATATATATATATATATATATAATGAAATTGCTTCCATTGCATTGTGGACAATCCACAACTTGGGGCAGCTGACGTGGCAAGTGAACAATCCACAACTTGTGGCAAGTGATGTGGCAAGTGACACGCTAAATACAACTACACAGCTGATCTCAGCTGCTGATATCACTCTGGTCTCACAAAATAGCTAAAATCGTAAATAATACTGTTTTTGGTGCTTAGGGCGGCTCCTTATCATATACACGCAAATGTGGTAAAACACAGCATGCAAACACTACAAAGCGCGCCTTTCTAAACGCCACTTTCAACCTTAGTTCTGAACACTTTGCACCAGCGTCCCGTCTACATGGGGCCTAAAAACGCCTATCCCATTTACAGCTCAAAAACGCCATGGTGGCCATGAGGCCATAGGCTAACATGGAGAGATGTTTTTAAGCTGCAAAAAACGCTCAAACAAGCGGCTTGAAAAACGTCCGTGTGCATGTAGCCTTATATTAACCACTTGCGTACTCAGACCAAGTTTCACATTTCAGCGCTGATGCACTTTCAATGACAATAGCGCGCTCATACAACACTGTAACCCAATGAAAATGTATTATTATTTGGCACACAAATAGAGCTTGCTTTTGGTGCTATTTGATCACCTTTGTGTTTGTTTTTTTTTCTATAAATACAAAAGACCGAGTTTTAAAAAAAAAAAAAATGGATATTTTAACCACTTCAGCACTGGGCCTATTCTGGCACTTTTCTCCTTCATGTAAAAATCATAAATTTATGGCTATAAATTTACTTCAAAACACCAAACATTATATATGTTTTTTATCTCGCTCGGTATTTGCGCAATAAATTTTCAAACGCCTTTTTTTTGCAAGAAATATTACAAAACAGTAAAGTTAGGCCAATGTTTTGGTATAATGTGAAAGATGTTGTTATGCTGAGTAAATAGATACCTAACACGTCACACTTTAAAATTGCGCAAACTCATGGAATGACACCAAACTTCAGTAATTAAAAATCTCCCTAGGCGATGCTTTAAATTTTTTTACACGTGACGTTACCATTTTGGCATTACAGAGGAGGTCTGGTGCTAGAATTGTTGCACTCGTTCTAACGCACGCAGCAATAACTCACATGTGTGGTTTGAACGGCGTTTACATATGTGGGCGGGACTTACGTGTGTGTTCGCTTCTGAGTGCGAGCTACCGGGGACATGGGCGTTTTTTCTTATTTTTGCTTATTTTTTTTATTTTGTTTTTTTACTTTTTTGTATTTCTTACTCTTTTTTTAACTTTTTTTTTTTTGGATCACTTTTATTCCTATTACAAGGAATGTAAACATCCCTTGTAATAGGAATGTGTGTGACAGGTCCTCTTTATGGAGAGATGCGGGGTCAATAAGACCCCACATCTCTCCTCCAGGCTGGAAAGCATGATATTGGTAAAAAAAAATCACCAATCTCATGCTGACAGCGAGATCACGGCTTGGTTAACATACAGGAACACGGCGTGATGTCATAACGTCGCGCCCGGGCCTCCGACGGTCATAGAGATGACTGGTGACCATCTGGTCACCAGTCATCTCCAAATCGTTCTCCGAGCCCAAGATGGCACGGGAGAGCCCGGAGAAGCACCGGATGGCGGCAAGGGGGGGGAACGTCCCCTCCCGCCACCTATAAGAACGATCAAGCGGCGGAACTGCCACTATGATCGTTTTTATTGTGCACAGAATCGCCGGCTGAAAAGAATGATATCTGAATGATGCCTGCAACTGCAGGCATCATTCAGATGTCACCGCACAAAGCCAAGGATGTCATTTGACGGTGGGCGGTAGGAAACTGGTTAATATTTTTAAAAAAGGTAATTTTTCTTCTTCATTGATGTACAGTGATGAGACTGCACTGATGGGCACCGATAAGGTGGCAAGGGTGGGCACTGAGAGGTGGCATTGCTAGTTGGCACTGGTGGGCAGTGAGAAGTGGCACTGCTAGGTGGCAATGATAGTTGGCAGTGCTGGGCACTGATAGGCAGCACTGCTAGGTGCCTCTGATTGGCACCAGTGGTGGGCATTGATAGGTAGTGCTGGCAGGGGCTACTAATTGTCACAGATGACGCAGAATTGCCTCTTCCTCTTCGGGCCCCATGTCCCTTGCACATAAGCCGGTGATTGCCTTTTTTTTATGCTCACGCTGTCAGCACAAGGAGAAAACAAAAACCATTCCCCAGCTTTTGTTTACATCACGTGATCAGCTGTCATTTGCTGACAGCTGATCACATGGTAAAGGGCAGGGATCGGCCCCTTACTCGGATCTGTCATCATCCGAGTCTCAGTGACTCAGTGACCACAGCGCACGCGCACAAAGGGGAGGACGTTTATTGACGCACTCCCGGCAATTGAGGACCATGCTGTGGCCGTCGATCAGTTATAGCGCTGATCTCAAGTGATTAAAGAGGGTATAAATGGGCCATTGACATGCATCACAATTCAACTTAGGAATGAGTCTTTGAAAAGTTAAACTAAATAATTTGGCCACTTTATCCTTCCAAATAATTCACTTCCTGTCACATAGCCACACAGGAAGTGAGGGAAAATCCCTAACAATGTCTTTCCTTGGGGACACACAGGTCAGTCTAAATACTTTCCCCATTATGCACATTGCACTCCAGCATATTGCGGGGTACACCACAAATTATTAGGTAGTTTGGACTTTGGGGTTTATTTACTAAAGGCAAATCTACTTTGCACTACAAGTGCACTTGCTGTATATCTGAGGGGGACATGCAAGCAAAAAAAAAACCCACCATCTTTGCTTTTACATGATTGTAACATCCAATCACCAGTACTTTCCCTCAGATTTTCAGCAGCTACACTTTTACTGCAGAGTGGATTTGTCTTTACTAAACCCCAAACTATACAATGATTTGGGGTGTACACAACAAAGTGCTAGAGTGCAATTTGCTTAATGGGGACACTAGTTAGATTGATCTGTGTGTCCCCAAGAAAAGACATTGGTAGGGTTTTACCTTCACTTCCTGTTTAGCTTTGTGACAGGAAGTGAAGCCAATTTTAAGACAAGGAGACACAAAGGCCAAACTACAAAAGAAAAAAAAAACACACACACACGCAGGGGTTCTAACACTTACTTTGTTTCCCTCAAAATGCCCACAATTAGAATTGTATTGCCTTGAGCTATTTTTAAGTGCAGTGCTCTAAATCAGTGCTTCTCAAGTACGCCCAACAGGCCATGTTTGCAGGTTTTCCTTCATCTTGCACATGTGCTTTAAATCACAGTCAATGGTTTTGATTTTTGGACAGCAATTCTCGATAAGATAAATTCACAAAACATGTCCTGTTGGGGGTACTTGAGGACTGAGGCTGAGAACCACTGCAGTAAAAAAGGAAAATTGAATACTTACCGCTCTGTATTTTTCATTTCCTGGTGACGCTCCATGGCAGCACACAAGCCATGCATATGCTAGCATGAAGGCACCAGGGTAGACAAATCACACCTGTTTTGTTTTGACATGCCAATCAGCTGTCACATTTGTTGCAAAGAAAACACAAAACAAACATCAAAACTTTGCATCAAATTGTATTGGTTAACAAAACAAAAGGGAAGGCAAAATAAAAACATGGTCTATTTGAAACAGTTACAGACTCAACATCTTGAGAAATATTTGGTCAAAAAAAATGCAGCACAGACAATTAAACAAAGTGAACAAACAACACACATTAACAACATCAGAATTATTTCAGGGGAACATTTTCCCCACACAAAAAAATACAATCCACAAAAGTTAACCAATCACCTGTTTTGCAAAGACATAACAAATAAAATACATGTGTTACAAACTCGATAAGGACACCAACATGTACATTTTACCCACCCCTCCACGCACACGCACACACACTTGCCTCTTCTCAGGGCAAGCGAACGAATGTTCCCTCTGAGCTTTATATAACATAGGTTTGTGTGCTAATGAGGCAATTGAAAACACATGCACAGTCCATGAAACACCCAAAATGCAAGTTCTCCCACTGTAGAGGCTGGGTTCACACTGGTACGACACGACAGTCATACAACTTTCATCCTACCTTGCTCTGCGACATCAGTCCTACATTGATCCTACATTGGTCCGACATCCATCCGACTTTCATGAACAGGATACTACTTTGATCCGACTTTGTGATAGTCTGACTTGTCCTTTGACCAATCAAAACAATCCCAGTGTGAGATAAATTCCTTTTACTGCTGCTGTAATCACCATGTCGGATGTCAAATGTCAGATGGTTAGGACAAGGATCCTACTTTGATCCGACTTCAATGATATTCAATGGGCTGAAGTAGGATCAAAGTCTGACCAAAGTAGTACAGGGAGCATTTTCAAAGTCGGACCGACATGTGTCGGACCAGTTAAGACGGCTCCCATAGGGAAACATTGATTTTCACACGTCATGTGACATGAGCTCCCAATGTCGGAGCGTTTGTCGGACAAGTGTGAACCCAGCCAGAGACTGAAATTCAAAGTGGCTACACCTGTTAAGGATGTCCTTCAATTACTAACCCATAAAAACACTCTCTGAGTGAGCATGCCCAGAAATATCCAGGCGCCGTTCACACACAAAAAGCACCAAAAAAAAAAACTAACTGGCTGGGCATGTGCAGAACAACACCAATGCAGCTAGCAAAAAATAACCCCCCCCTCCCCCCGTCCAAAATTAAGCACATCATCCAGCATGCTACAAAATTAGAGATGGGACAATCACCCCCCCCCCCCCCACCAACAAATACCATTGCAGTCTATGGGAACTGACTTGTTAATTTTGCTAGTCCCCACTTGGCTGGCTTATCTTCTAGTTATTGGCCTTAAAATGGGGGCCCAGGTCCCACCCTAAGGGACATATATCAATGTCACCAATTTGGAAAACACCAAAAACAAAACAAAGAGAAGTGCCTTTAAATATGCCAAATTGCTTAAGGGCCATTTCACACCACATGCAGTGCATTGCGTTTTTTATGCATCCAAAATGCATGGAAAGTTGGTTATATGGTTCTAAATGGCAGTGTTTGTTCCAGTGCGTTCCAGTTCCACCAAAAAAGTAGAACATGCACTTTACCTGCACTGGACTGTACTGGAACGCATCAAAACGCATCATAAACGCACTGGAACGCACAGGAACACACCTAAATGCACCAAAAACGCACTGGAACACACTTGTTCTTATCTATGGTTAATAAAAAAGAGGGGTGAAAAAAAGCACTGGACTGCATCAAAAACGTACCAAAAATGCACTGGAACGCATGAAAAACGTGCATGCAGAAAAGCACCTGGAACGCATCCTGGATTGCGTTTCTATGGTGTGAACTGGCCCTAGTTCACACTATAGAAGCGCAGTCTGGGTACGTTCCAGGTGCTTTTCTGCATGCGCGTTTTTGACACATTCCAGTGCATTTTTAATGCGTTTTTGATGCAGTCCAGTGTTTTTCCCCCTCTTTTCACTTAGGACAAGTGTGTTGCAGTGCGTCTTTGGTGCATTTAGGTGCATTCCGGTGCATTCCAGTGCATTTTTGGTACGTTCCGTTGCGTTTTTGATGTGTTTTACTGGGGTCCAGTACAGTTTTGTACCTAAAAAATGCAGCATGACCAATTTGTTTTTTGCTTTCTGAAACGCACTGGAACGGACTGGAGTGGTGTGAACTATGCCATTGGCATTAATGTGATCAACTTTCTTTGCGTTTTTCATGCATCAAAAAAACGCACTGCACTGCATCCGGTGTGAACTGGCCCTAAATATCATACCCGGGGGGGTGTCTATAGTATGCCTGTAAAGTAGCACATGTTTTCCATGTTTATAACAGTTGGAGAGCAAAATTACATTTCTAAAGTAAAATAATAGTCATTTAAAAGTCCTTGCGGCTGTAATGAATTGCTGGTTCCCGTCAATACAGATAAAAGTCATTGAAAGTCTTTGATTACACAAAAAACTAAAGCGTGGGGGTCCCCCAAATTCCATTACCAGGCCCTTCAGGTCTGGAATGGATATTAAGGGGAACCCCGCTGCAATTTTTTTTTTAAAATGACGTGGGGTTCCCCCCAAATATCCATACCAGGCCCTTCAGATCTGGCATGGATTTTAGGGGAACTCCACCCCAAATTGAAAAGAAAAATGGCGTGGAGTCCCCCCAAAAATCCACACCAGACCCTTATCCGAGCACATAACCTGGCCGGCCGCAGGAAAAGAGGGGGGGACGAGAGAGCGCCCCCCCCCCCCCTCCTGAACCGTACCAGGCCACATGCCCTCAACATGGGGAGGATGTTGGTGGGGACAAGGGCCTCATCCCCACAACCCTTGCCCGGTGGTTGTGGGGGTCTGCGGGCGGGGGGCTTATCGGAATCTGGAAGACCCCTTTAACAAAGGGGACTGCCAGATCCCGGCCCCCCCCTGTGTGAAATGGTAATGGGGTACAAATGTACCCCTACCATTTCACAAAGAAAGTGTAAACAATTTAAAAAATGACAAGAGCCGGTTTTTGACAATTCCTTTATTAATGTCTTTTCTTTTCTTCCATCTTCTTCCACCTTCTTCCATCTTCTTCTTCTATCTTCTTCCTTCTTCTTCTTTTCTCCATTCGGGTTTCTTCCTCCATCTTCATCTTCCTCTTTATCTTCATCTTCATCTTCCTTCTTCCTTCGGTCTTCTCGTCCGCATCTTGCTCTGGCGTCTTCCCTTCTTCTTTCTTCTCCGGCCGCTCCGTTTAAATTGGAGGTTCCCGTTGTGCGACGCTTCAGTTCTTCAGTTCTCCTCTGGGTCCGCTTACACCCGGTGACCCCGCCCCCCTCTGACGCACATGGATTTCACGGGGACTTTCCCCGTGGTGTCAGAGGGGGGCGGAGCCACCGGGTGGCAGCGGACCAAGTGGAGAACTGAAGCGTCGCACAGCGGGAACCTCCAATTCAAATGGAGCGGCCGGAGAAGAAAGAAGAAGGGAAGACGCTGGAGCAAGATGTGGATGAGAAGACCGAAGGAAGAAGAAGATAAAGATAAAGATAAAGATGAAGAAACCCGAATGGAGAAAAGAAGATGGAAGAAGAAGAAGGAAGGAGATGGAAGAAAAGAAAATACATTAATAAAGGAATTTTCAAAAACCGGCTCTTGTCATTTTTTACATTTTGACACTTTCTTTGTGAAATGGTAGGGGTACATTTGTACCCCATTACCATTTCACACAGGGGGGGCCGGGATCTGGGGGTCCCCTTTGTTAAAGGGGTCTTCCAGATTCTGATAAGCCCCCCGTCCGCAGACCCCCACAACCACCGGGCAAGGGTTGTGGGGATGAGGCCCTTGTCCCCATCAACATGGGGACATCCTCCCCATGTTGAGGGCATGTGGCCTGGTACGGTTCAGGAGGGAGGGGGGCCGCTCTCTCGTCCCCCCCTCTTCCCCTGCGGCCGGCCAGGTTATGTGCTTGGATAAGGGTCTGGTGTGGATTTTTGGGGGGACTCCACGCCATTTTTTTTTTATTTGGGGTGGAGTTCCCCTTAAAATCCATGCCAGATCTGAAGGGCCTGGTATGGATATTTGGGGGGAACCCCACGTCATTTTAAAAAAAAAATTGCAGCGGGGTTCCCCTTAATATCCATTCCAGACCTCAAGGGCCTGGTAGTTGAATTTGGGGGGACCCCCACGCTTTTTTTTGTGGTTAGCAAAGACTTTCAATGACTTTTCTCTATATTGCCGGGAGCCGACAATTCATTAGAGCCGTGAGTGCTTTTAAATGCCTTTTTTTTTTCCTTTAGAAATGTCATTTTGCAGGCGCACTGGGAAGTTCAGAGCTGCGCCTGTTCAACTTATGCAAATTAGTTTACGTGACTTGACATTTACTAAGATTTTGCCGGCGCAGTGTCTTGGCGCGTTTGAACCATTGAAATTCCCGCGCTGAGCTCAAAAAAACCTCCCGCAGCTCGAATCGTACTTGTCGGAGCAGCGGGCTGGTTTTGAAAAAGTTACTTTATCACTCAATTTTGGCCATGTTTGTTATTTGGGCAGGTGACACTACACTTCCTCACATCACCCCACATCACCCCCATTATATTCTCACTTCCAGCTTCTTTATATTTAGTGTTTAACATGCCGTGCGCCTGGTCCATAGTGGCGCACTGAGCGCCTCCTCCCGTCCGCCAACAACACTATAGTAAATGGGAAATAGGGCTGCGCTACAGGCACCACTGTTTTGTAAATACCAAAACAGCCATTGCGCACGCAGATGCGCCAATACTCATGGCGCAAACGTTTCGTAAATCAGCCCCACTGTCTTTTAAGAGAAATAAACTCTACGTTGGAGTTACGGCTGGTGTGGACCTTGAAGTCATTGGGGGAACTAGAGACTTGTCTTTATTGTATGTGGAGATGAGAACCATTCTCTGGAGAACCTGGCTGTGGAGACCTGTTTCTTAACACCGCTCAACCTCTTTACACAGGAGGGTACGGGCATATAGAGCTGGGTGTGCCCTCTCTTCCTGCGAGGAGCCAAAGACAAGGAGGAGGGGGTGGTATGCGCTATACATATAAATACCCACAGTTTTGCCATAGGATGCCCAATAAGCTGATGCACAGTAGGTGTGGTCAAATCCACAAACTACTGACTATATAGTTTATGTGCCAGTGAACAGAAAATTGTAGGGTGGCCACAGAGTCACTTTGAAATATCTATATGTGTATTCCATTCCAAATAAACAGATAATGTTCTTCCTTTTTTTTTTATCAACAGGCCAACAGAGGAGCTTCTAAAATATAATTCAGATCAAAGCATCATACACGAAGGGCTGATGTTTACACAAGTCTGAAAAAAAATGTGATCACAGCTCATAAAGCAGTGTAATAAAACAAACACATAAATAAAACCGGACGCAGTCAAAGCAAAAAGTAAACATTTCCACCAAGAGTAACCTTGTGACGGGCCGATATCTGATGGATCCTCTCATCTCCTCGCTTGCACAGTTTACCTCTTGGCTGTGCCAGAGCATGTTGTAATTTCCATGTGCAATTATTTAACTTGGAGGGAACATCTGCAAAGTGGATGTTAGCAATAAGCTATCTGTACCAGAAACATGAATATAAAATGTCTCGGCAAACGAGGTGATGATGCAAGAGTTCCTGGTGAGAGGTGGGATAATAAAGTTTGGAAACAACATGTGAGGAGCAAAACTGTAAGGCGAGCTTAAGCAAAACCACATGGCTCCATCAGTGTGTCTTCCAGGTATCATAATTACTTGTCCATTGTCTGGGAAGATAATCAGACACATATGAGCTGTTCTAGACTCTGTGGTTATAAGTTACAGGCATTAGTTCTCTTCAGTTTGATAATGATGTGTCTAATGTTGTTATTAAGTCTGGGTCAGCGGTTTGTTGAGGCTTGCATGATCATTTTTATAGATCAAAATAACATGAATTTTCCCATTCCTAGGTCACATTAAATTGTATTCATTGTCCTTGAAAGAGAATTGTTCATGCAAACTTTGTTGTATGTCAAAGATCTTGTTTCTATAAAACTATTGATTTAGTTTTGGATGATAGGTAAAGGGAGAGTCTTTGTTTTAAAGTATACTAAGGCCTGATCTCAGGGTCATGTTTCTCACCTCTCAATCTGATCTAATGGAAGGCAGAATCAGAACCAAATTCCTTGTCTGTCGATGGATCATTTGTCAAAACAGGAGGAGATCTATTAACTGAAACCAATGGGAAGTTCAGGTAACAGTGCCTTAAGCCTTGTACACATGACCAGGAAAACTGCCAGGAGAGCTTTTTGCCAGGAATCCCGGCCGTGTGTATGCTCCCTAGTAGTTTTCCCGACAGGAAAACTGCCGGAAAAAAATAGAGAACCTGCTCTTTATTTTCCAGTAGGGATTCCCGGCAGAGTGTTTCCTGCCGAGAAAACTGGTTGTCTGTATGCTTACCTGAAGGGGAAATAAACCGCGCATGCTCAATAACAATTCAACGCATTCACGGTAGCATAGAACGTAATTTAGCTGGCTAGAGAATCCTGGCCCCTCCACTGTGCATTTGCTGGAGGGCAACCCAGACTCACTCTCTGGCACAGTTAGACAGGCCACCCTCACTGACGTGACCTGTGGGCAGGACAATCTCTCTTCCCATGCTTGGTGGGAGATTCCCCTGCCGGGCTCATTTGCAGCCCTTCATTACCTTGTTTGTACATATTGTTGATGCTGTCTTTGGGGACCAAAGATTCTAAGTGGGGGGAGTGTGTAGCGGGGGTTTCCTTTAATGCCTCAGAGACTACTGTACCCATAACCCCACTGGGCACCCAGGGTGCATTGCCCTGCACAAAGACTGCTGGGGTGGACTTTATAAGAAAAACGCGGGGCCAGCTTCGCTCTCTTTGGACTCTGCCCGCCCAGCAAGAGGAACTCCTTTCCGTGCCTGCGGTGATACAAGGCCTAAAGCCTGGGCCTTTCTCCAAAGAGCCTTCCGCTCTCATCGAGGAACCTGAGGGACGTCTCTCTGCACTGTTGCTGCATCGTTGCCAGGAGGACCGAAGACTTGGATGTCGAGTGACCTGTGTACCAAGACACAGCAGCGGAAGATACGGACACGGACTGGTCCGGTGGGGTGAGAGAGCACTTGCTCAGAGAACTATATAGGATCTCTAGGCCCAATAACTGTTATCAGGAGTTATCAATAGTGTTGCGCTGCGCACCGGAGGGACAGTGCATCGGAGCTGCTTTAGAGATTGCCTTAATTCACCAAGCTATCAAAACCCCTTTACCCTGTGGATTACAGTATTTCTTCAACAAGTGCATCACTGTTTTTGCTAGCGAAGATTTTCTCCTACGGAACTTCTACACAGTACAGTCAGGCCTGACATAGCGTAGACATTGCTGGGCGCCATCTTTGCCCACGAGGGAAAATAGCTGCAGCGGGGACCGTTAGATTTATGCACCATACTGTTAGTGATGAGCCGAACACCCCCGGGTTCGGTTCGCACCAGAACCCGCGAACGGACCGAAAGTTCGAACGAACATTAGAACCCTATTAAATACAATGGATGCGAACGTTCGAATTCTAAAGTGCTAATTATAACAACTATTATGCATGTTATTGTCATAAATAGGGTTTGGGAACCCGGGTTGTGCACCAGGGGACATGTATCAATGCAAAAAGAAGTTTTAAAAACGGTCGTTTTTCGGGAGCAGTCATTTTAATGATGCATAAAGTGAAAAAAAAAAGTCAAATATTCCTTTAAATATCGTACCTGGGGGGTGTCTAAAGTATGCCTGTGAAGTGCCACGTGTTTCCCGTGTTTAGAACTGTCCCTGCACAAAATGACACTTCTAAAGGAAAAAAAAGCCATTTAAAACTGCTTGCGGCTTTAATGTAATGTCTGGTCCCGGTAATATGGATGAAATTCTTTAAGAAAAATGGCATAGCTACCCCATGACCCCCCCCCCTACCCCAGCCCATTACCAGCCCCTTTGGGTCTTGTATGGATATTAAGGGGAACCCCGCACATAAAATAAAAAAGGCCCTATATACTCTGAACAGCCGTATACAGGCGGTGCATACAAGACAGGGACTGTAGGTTTGTTCTTATGTAGAATCTGTTTGTAATTTTGAACAGGTACATTGTTGAAGTGTAGCTCCAGCCCAAAAATCTATTTTTAAACTTTTTGGGAAACATAGGTAAGGGTTATCACCCCTGTAACATTTGTTTTGCTGTCTGTGCCCCTGTTCCGAACATTTCACCTCACTTTCCGTCCCAATGACAACTGTTTTTGAAATGTGGTGTTTTTCTTGAAACAAGGATTGCTGATAAAGCATCAGTACAGATGAGACCCCTTTCTCCCATATTTATTCTTACAGGAGAGAATTTTCCTTTCTAGGGGTAGATTTCCTCTCACTTCCTGTTGTCTTCTTTCGTTTGCAAGTAGGAGTCGTTTGTAAGTTGGATGTTTGAAAGTAGGGACCTGCCGTATATACTCTGCAGAAATAGGCCCCTTAGTTGTTGGTGTTGGCACAACACTGTAAGCACTCAGTTACTCTTGGTTGGTGCTGGAACGCCCTGCTGTCAACTATTATATCAGGAATTTTAATTACATATAATTGTTGAACAGTGGTAGTAAAAATTGGGGCTTTGATGGTGGTGCTGGTGCCACAACACTGTAAGCCCTGACAGTTACTCTTGGTGGGTGCAGCAATGGGCCCTGCTGTGAATTATTAGATCAAGAATTGTAATTACATGCCCCTTTTGAACAGGGGCTGAAAAATTGGGCCTTTCGTGGTGGTGGTGGTGGTGGCGTTGCCACAAGACTGTAAGCCCTCAGAGTTACTCTTGGTGGGTGCAGCAATGGACCCTGCTGTGAATTATTAGATCAAGAATTGTAATTGCATGCCCCTGTTGAACAGGGGCTGAAAAATTGGGCCTTAGGCACTGGTGGCACAACACTACAACCCCTCACAGATACTGTACTTGGAGCACAGCAATGAGCCCTGTTGCAAAGTATTGCTTCAAAAATTGTAATGACACGCCCCTGTTAAACAGGGGCTGAAAAATTGGGCCTTAGGCACTGGTGCCACAACACTCCAACCCCTCACAGATACTGTACTTGGAGCACAGCAATGAGCCCTATGGCAAATTATTGCTAAAAAAATTGTAATTACACGCCCCTGTAAAACAGGGGCTGAAAAATTGGGCCTTAGCCACTGGTGGCGGCACCCATAAACAAAAATGATCTTCCAAGCTATCATCATCAATCGTATCATTGAGGACTCGGAGGAGGAGGATAGCCAGTCAACATAACAGCACAGGCACTCAGCATCAGCATCAGTCTTGAAGGGATGTGACATGTTAAAATCAATTAGTCTGTTATATCAGCATCAGGTGTGTGGTAGCTGGTGGTGATCCAAGACTGGTTCATCTTGATGAAAGTCAGTCGATCAACCGAGTCGGTGGACAGGCGCACCCTGTGATCCGTGACAAATCCTCCAGCAGCACTGAATGTGCGTTCCGAAAGAACGCTGGATGCAGGACAGGCCAGTAGCTCAATTGCATACTGTGCAAGCTCTGGCCAGTGATCCATCCTCAAGACCCAGTAAGCCAGAGGATTTTCGGTGGGGAAGGTGTCCAAGTCTGACCTTGCCCCTAGATATTCCTGCACCATGTTTATCAGACGCTGGCGATGGTTGCTGGAACCGATCATACTTTGGGGCTGCGGACTAAAGAATTGTCTGAACGCATCGGTCAGACGGCCACCTTCCCCACCGCTCCTTCTTTGACTGGCCGAAGCCTCAGCAACTCGTTGTCCAGGACCAGGAGTTTGTAACCTCCCAGTCTCTGGGAACGCGTTGCACAGACCTTTCTGCAAGGCCTCCCGGAGTTGTCTCATCCTCTGCTCCCTCTGCGACGGTAACATAAGGTCCGCAACCTTACCCTTGTACCGTGGATCAAGGAGAGTGGCCAGCCAGTAATGGTCCCTCTCCTTGATCCGAAGAATACGAGGATCCTTCCGCAGACTTTGCAGGATCAGGGAGGCCATGCAGCGTAGGTTTGCTGAGGCATTCGCTCCGGAGTCCTCTGGGTCACTAAGGACGACATGATCCGCAGCCACCTCCTCCCAGCCACGTACAAGTCCACTGGTTTCTTGGGACTGTAAATCATCCCTAAAAGACTGCTGCTGATGATGCTGAGTGCCAGCCTCCACCTCCATGCTGACACAATCCTCCTCCTCCTCCTCCTCCTCCTCCTCCTCCTCTTCCTGTGCGATGGGTGGGACAGAAGGAACACTGTCTGGGTAAAGGGGGCCTTGAGAGGCAAGGAAGTCCTCCTCTTCCTGCCTCTGTTCTGCCTCAAGTGCCCTGTCCATTATTCCACGCAGCGTGTGCTCCAACAGGTGGACAAGAGGTACAGTGTCACTGATGCATGCACTGTCACTGCTCACCATCCTCGTGGCCTCCTCAAATGGTGCCAGGACAGTGCATGCATCCCTGATCATGCCCCACTGGCGTGGAGAAAAAAAACCAAGCTCCCCTGACCCTGTCCTGGTGCCGTAGTCGCACAGGTACTCATTGATGGCCCTCTGCTGCGTGTGCAGCCGCTGCAGCATGGCCAACGTTGAGTTCCACCTGGTGGGCATGTCACATATAAGGCGGTTCTTGGGCAGGTTCAACTCCTTTTGCAGCTCAGCCAGGCGAGCACTGGCATTATAAGATCTGCGGAAATGCACACAGACTTTCCTGGCCTGCCTCAGGACATCCTGTAAGCCCGGGTACCTGCCCAAGAACCGCTGCACCACCAGGTTAAGGACGTGAGCCACACAGGGCACATGGGTCAGTTGTCCCTGTCGGAGGGCGGAGAGGAGGTTGGTGCCATTGTCGCAAACCACCATTCCTGGCTTAAGCTGGCGTGGCGTCAACCACCTCTCGGCCTGGCCCTGCAGAGCAGACAGGACCTCTGCCCCAGTGTGGCTTCTGTCCCCCAAACACACCAGCGCAAGCACGGCATGGCATCTTTTTGCCTGCGTACTTGCGTAGCCCCGTGAACGGCTACGGAGCACCGCTGGTTCATAGGACAAACCACAGGAAGAGGCCATGGAGGAAGAAGAAGAGGAGGGGGTGGAGGAGAGAGGTGTGTCACAACCAGTAGTAGCATTTTGGAGGCGTGGCGGTGGGACAACCTCCAACACTACTGCACCTTGTCCTGCATCCTTCCCAGCTGCCAAAAGAGTGACCCAATGGGCCGTGAAAGAAAGGTAACGTCCCTGTCCATGCCTGCTGGACCATGAGTCAGCGGTAATATGCACCTTACCGCTGACCGCCCTGTCCAGCGAGGCCAAGACATTGCCTTCCACATGCCGGTAGAGAGCCGGAATAGCCTTCCGTGAGAAAAAGTGGCGTTTGGGAACCTGCCACTGAGGAACCGCACATTGCACAAACTCACGGAAGGGGGCCGAGTCTACCAACTGAAAAGGCAGCAGTTGAAGCGCTAGCAATTTAGCCAAGCTAGCATTCAACCGCTGGGCATGTGGATGGCTGGGAGTGAACTTCTTTCGACGGTCCAGCAGCTGGGGCAGGGAAATTTGCCTGCTAGAATCGGACGTCGGTGTACTGCTAGCAGAGTGGCCGCAAGTACTTGGCTGTGACACACCTAATTCTACACCTTCATTCCTCTCAGTGCATGTTTCAGAGAGGACTGAAGTTATAGTGGGGTTGGGGATCCCAGCTGATGCGGTGCAAGGAGAGGTCCGCTTTGTTCTTTGGTGTGGGTCTTTGAGGTAGGCTTGCCAACGAGCTGCATGGCAGGTCAACATATGTCTGGTCAGGCATGTGGTACCCAAGCGGCTGATGTTTTGGCCACGCGATATACGCTTGAGACATATGTTGCAAACAGCAGCTGTGCGATCTGATGCACTAGCCTCAAAAAAGGCCCACACCAAAGAACTTTTTGAATGACGGGCAGAGGCAGCGCCCTGCACAGGCGGAGCTCTGCGGTGTGATTCCGTCGGTGTACTGCCCTTACGCTGGCCACCAAAGGGCATCCTGCCTCGTTGGAGATGTGCCTCCTCCTCATCCTCCTCCTCCTCCTCTCTCCTATTAGGCACCCACGTGGAGTCAGTGACCTCATCATCACCTCCCTCCTCATCACTGGAGGCAATCTGGCAGTATGCTGCAGCTGCTGGAACATGACTGCCAGATTGGTGTCCTTCTTGAGCATCCCCTCTGTCTGCTCTCACGCTACTGCCTTCCTCTAGCTGGGTTTCATCATCAGACCCTTCGAAACGCTGGGCATCCTCCTGGAGCATGTACCCAACACTGTGCTGAAACAGTTCGGGGGACTCCTCAGGAGGAGGACATGGTGGGTCTAGGGAAGGAGTGACTGATGATGAGTCTGACATTGATACCAGGGAAGAGGACGCTTTGGCAGCTGCTTTTCCAGTACCCTGAGCCTGGGTGAGAGAGGATGAGGAGGAGGAGGAGGGCTTGGTCATCCACTCTACCAAGTCTTCGGCATGATGTGGCTCAACATGTCCAGCTGCCGAAAAGAAGGACAAGCGTGTCCCATGGCCATGTGCTGATGACAATGCACCGCGTCCACGACCAGCACTGTTGCCCCCAGACACAGAGCCTGCTTGCCCTCTTTTATTGCCTCCTGACTGTCTGCCTCTCCTTGTTTGCCTTCCAGACATTCTAATAGATGGCCTGCAGGGAGATGGGAAAAAAGCAATAAGGGCTACCTTCAGGTGTCCTTCTCTGTCCCTTGAAACAAGGACTTTGACAGTGAAAGAAACTGACACACTCTCCCTACCTACAGTTTTCTGTCCCTAGAAAAAATGTTTTTTTTAAGCACAATTTAGCACAAGGAGAATTACCTCACTGTCCTTCCAGGTCCCTGGAAACAAGGACTTTGACAGTGAAAGAAACTGACACACTCTCCCTACCTACAGTTTTCTGTCCCTAGAAAAAATGTTTTTTTTTAAGCACAATTTAGCACAAGGAGAATTACCTCACTGTCCTTCCAGGTCCCTGGAAACAAGGACTTTGACAGTGAAAGAAACTGACACACTCTCCCTACCTACAGTTTTCTGTCCCTAGAAAAAATGTTTTTTTTAAGCACAATATAGCACAAGGAGAATTCACTCACTGTCCTTCCAGGTCCCTGGAAACAAGGACTTTGACAGTGAAAGAAACTGACACACTCTCCCTACCTACAGTTTTCTGTCCCTAGAAAAAATGTTTTTTTTAAGCACAATTTAGCACAAGGAGAATTACCTCACTGTCCTTCCAGGTCCCTGGAAACAAGGACTTTGACAGTGAAAGAAACTGACACACTCTCCCTACCTACAGTTTTCTGTCCCTAGAAAAAATGTTTTTTTTTAAGCACAATTTAGCACAAGGAGAATTACCTCACTGTCCTTCCAGGTCCCTGGAAACAAGGACTTTGACAGTGAAAGAAACTGACACACTCTCCCTACCTACAGTTTTCTGTCCCTAGAAAAAATGTTTTTTTTAAGCACAATTTAGCACAAGGAGAATTACCTCACTGTCCTTCCAGGTCCCTGGAAACAAGGACTTTGACAGTGAAAGAAACTGACACACTCTCCCTACCTACAGTTTTCTGTCCCTAGAAAAAATGTTTTTTTTAAGCACAATTTAGCACAAGGAGAATTACCTCACTGTCCTTCCAGGTCCCTGGAAACAAGGACTTTGACAGTGAAAGAAACTGACACACTCTCCCTACCTACAGTTTTCTGTCCCTAGAAAAAATGTTTTTTTTAAGCACAATATAGCACAAGGAGAATTCACTCACTGTCCTTCCAGGTCCCTGGAAACAAGGACTTTGACAGTGAAAGAAACTGACACACTCTCCCTACCTACAGTTTTCTGTCCCTAGAAAAAATGTTTTTTTTAAGCACAATTTAGCACAAGGAGAATTACCTCATTGTCCTTCCAGGTCCCTGGAAACAAGGACTTTGACAGTGAAAGAAACTGACACACTCTCCCTACCTACAGTTTTCTGTCCCTAGAAAAAATGTTTTTTTTAAGCACAATTTAGCACAAGGAGAATTACCTCACTGTCCTTCCAGGTCCCTGGAAACAAGGACTTTGACAGTGAAAGAAACTGACACACTCTCCCTACCTACAGTTTTCTGTCCCTAGAAAAAATGTTTTTTTTTAAGCACAATTTAGCACAAGGAGAATTACCTCACTGTCCTTCCAGGTCCCTGGAAACAAGGACTTTGACAGTGAAAGAAACTGACACACTCTCCCTACCTACAGTTTTCTGTCCCTAGAAAAAATGTTTTTTTTAAGCACAATTTAGCACAAGGAGAATTACCTCACTGTCCTTCCAGGTCCCTGGAAACAAGGACTTTGACAGTGAAAGAAACTGACACACTCTCCCTACCTACAGTTTTCTGTCCCTAGAAAAAATGTTTTTTTTAAGCACAATTTAGCACAAGGAGAATTACCTCACTGTCCTTCCAGGTCCCTGGAAACAAGGACTTTGACAGTGAAAGAAACTGACACACTCTCCCTACCTACAGTTTTCTGTCCCTAGAAAAAATGTTTTTTTTTAAGCACAATTTAGCACAAGGAGAATTACCTCACTGTCCTTCCAGGTCCCTGGAAACAAGGACTTTGACAGTGAAAGAAACTGACACACTCTCCCTACCTACAGTTTTCTGTCCCTAGAAAAAATGTTTTTTTTAAGCACAATTTAGCACAAGGAGAATTACCTCACTGTCCTTCCAGGTCCCTGGAAACAAGGACTTTGACAGTGAAAGAAACTGACACACTCTCCCTACCTACAGTTTTCTGTCCCTAGAAAAAATGTTTTTTTTAAGCACAATTTAGCACAAGGAGAATTACCTCACTGTCCTTCCAGGTCCCTGGAAACAAGGACTTTGACAGTGAAAGAAACTGACACACTCTCCCTACCTACAGTTTTCTGTCCCTAGAAAAAATGTTTTTTTTAAGCACAATATAGCACAAGGAGAATTCACTCACTGTCCTTCCAGGTCCCTGGAAACAAGGACTTTGACAGTGAAAGAAACTGACACACTCTCCCTACCTACAGTTTTCTGTCCCTAGAAAAAATGTTTTTTTTAAGCACAATTTAGCACAAGGAGAATTACCTCACTGTCCTTCCAGGTCCCTGGAAACAAGGACTTTGACAGTGAAAGAAACTGACACACTCTCCCTACCTACAGTTTTCTGTCCCTAGAAAAAATGTTTTTTTTAAGCACAATTTAGCACAAGGAGAATTACCTCACTGTCCTTCCAGGTCCCTGGAAACAAGGACTTTGACAGTGAAAGAAACTGACACACTCTCCCTACCTACAGTTTTCTGTCCCTAGAAAAAATGTTTTTTTTTAAGCACAATTTAGCACAAGGAGAATTACCTCACTGTCCTTCCAGGTCCCTGGAAACAAGGACTTTGACAGTGAAAGAAACTGACACACTCTCCCTACCTACAGTTTTCTGTCCCTAGAAAAAATGTTTTTTTTAAGCACAATTTAGCACAAGGAGAATTACCTCACTGTCCTTCCAGGTCCCTGGAAACAAGGACTTTGACAGTGAAAGAAACTGACACACTCTCCCTACCTACAGTTTTCTGTCCCTAGAAAAAATGTTTTTTTTAAGCACAATTTAGCACAAGGAGAATTACCTCACTGTCCTTCCAGGTCCCTGGAAACAAGGACTTTGACAGTGAAAGAAACTGACACACTCTCCCTACCTACAGTTTTCTGTCCCTAGAAAAAATGTTTTTTTTAAGCACAATATAGCACAAGGAGAATTCACTCACTGTCCTTCCAGGTCCCTGGAAACAAGGACTTTGACAGTGAAAGAAACTGACACACTCTCCCTACCTACAGTTTTCTGTCCCTAGAAAAAATGTTTTTTTTAAGCACAATTTAGCACAAGGAGAATTACCTCACTGTCCTTCCAGGTCCCTGGAAACAAGGACTTTGACAGTGAAAGAAACTGACACACTCTCCCTACCTACAGTTTTCTGTCCCTAGAAAAAATGTTTTTTTTAAGCACAATTTAGCACAAGGAGAATTACCTCACTGTCCTTCCAGGTCCCTGGAAACAAGGACTTTGACAGTGAAAGAAACTGACACACTCTCCCTACCTACAGTTTTCTGTCCCTAGAAAAAATGTTTTTTTTTAAGCACAATTTAGCACAAGGAGAATTACCTCACTGTCCTTCCAGGTCCCTGGAAACAAGGACTTTGACAGTGAAAGAAACTGACACACTCTCCCTACCTACAGTTTTCTGTCCCTAGAAAAAAAGTTTTTTTTAAGCACAATTTAGCACAAGGAGAATTACCTCACTGTCCTTCCAGGTCCCTGGAAACAAGGACTTTGACAGTGAAAGAAACTGACACACTCTCCCTACCTACAGTTTTCTGTCCCTAGAAAAAATGTTTTTTTTAAGCACAATTTAGCACAAGGAGAATTACCTCACTGTCCTTCCAGGTCCCTGGAAACAAGGACTTTGACAGTGAAAGAAACTGACACACTCTCCCTACCTACAGTTTTCTGTCCCTAGAAAAAATGTTTTTTTTAAGCACAATATAGCACAAGGAGAATTCACTCACTGTCCTTCCAGGTCCCTGGAAACAAGGACTTTGACAGTGAAAGAAACTGACACACTCTCCCTACCTACAGTTTTCTGTCCCTAGAAAAAATGTTTTTTTTAAGCACAATATAGCACAAGCACAAAACACACTGACACTCTCCCTACCTATCCTTCTCTTTCCCTAAACTAAAGGAATCCAGGTTAAGCAAGAAAGAAATAAAAGTCACTGTCCCTGCCTATGCTGCTCTATCCCTGCTCCGGAACACACTACACTAGGCCGCCGTGCTGGCGGCCTTTTATAGTGTGGGGCGTGTACTAAACCCCCTCAGCAATAATTGGCCACAGGCATCCTGCCTGTGGCCAATCATTGCTCTCCTCGCTGCCGGCGCTGTGATTGGCCAAGCATGCGGGGTCACAGTGCATGCTTGGCTAATCACAGCGCCTGGATGACACTGCGATGGCGTAGTGCATTGTGGGCCGTTCGCGTCACTCGAATTTGGCGCGAACGGCCCAAATCGTTCGATCTTCGTCGAACGATCGAACAGCCGATGTTCGAGTCGAACGTATGTTCGACTCGAACACGAAGCTCATCCCTACATACTGTATATCTGTCTGTTTATTGAGATACTCTTCTATTGCAGGGCTCTGCATATGATATGCACATTGTTAATTTTATGCTTACCCAACAATTTTAGTAAAAGTACAAAGGTTAAGTATACTGGTGTTGTGTCATTTACTTTGCAGAAGAGACGGGTAAAGATAGCTAAACTCTATTGCTGTGTGTGTTCTATTATAGGATTGTGTCTCTGTGAGTTGCAGGCCACACCATCCTATCATCCCCTACTAACTGTGCCAAGGGAGGTTAGAGCCGATTGCCGGGGGTTAACAGGGTGCATTACAGGAGCACAAAAATTATACCAGCAGCCCCCTTAACTGGGGGTACTGCAAGATATATTAAAAAAAAACTGTATTTTACAATGGAAAGACATACTAGTTGTGCAGGCTGAGCAGCTGCACAAGGGCCCTCTGGGACTTAGGGACCATTTATACTAAACATGTCTGTAGCAAGGGTAAGGTGCTGTGGTGGTTGTCATGTCCTCCCTGTTCCCCTTCTCATTGGGCGCCAAGCAAGGGTCACAGGTTTAGGATCAGTATATAGTTTTTGCCAGGCTTCCATTTTAAGTCCCTCTGTCTCCAGAGAGTTTGAGAAGCTTCTAGATCATATGTGTGGAGTTATGCAGATAGTAGCATGAATACTGATACAGCCCTGGCCAATCCCAGGGAGGCAGGCTCTAAAGGCATGCTGGGAGACTGTATATATTCTGTGAGCACACTGAGCTCTGGGTTTTTTACTGGAGAGCATTAGTCCTGCCTTGAGTGGCTTGCTGCCCTCCAGGGCATTGCTACTACATGTGTGCTGTTGAGAGGCATCAGGTGCTGAGACCCTGAAGCTAGGAAGGGACTGAGGGGAGCTGTCCACTGAAGATCTGGTCTGGCATCACCGCAGGAAGGTGTCACTTGGAATTTGAAAGGAGGCAACCAGCTGTCCTTGGGCCTTGTGTGAGTACAGACATTTCTGAGAGATCTTGGGGACCTTTCTGCTGCTGCCACCCCTCTATTGCTAAGGAGTCAACTGTGGATCTGTTTAAATGGAACACCGGCTGGTGTTTTAAAGTGGTTGTAAACCCTCAGGGACAAGTTACATATACAGGTAAGCCTAGATTAAGGCTTACTTGTAGGTGCTTGCAATATCTCCGAGACCTACACGGTCTCGGAGATATTTGCAATTTCCCAGAGCGACACCTTCAACGGTGCATGCGCAGTCTTGAAAGGGCACGCTGTGCCGTTTCAAGCTGGGGTCATGCCGCTAAAGGCGGCTCCCGCACGCATGCGCGGGAGTGATGTCACGCTACTCCGACCAGTGACAGAGCCGGAGTTTGCGGCCCCCGGAAAAAGAGGGATGAAGAATGGATGCTCGCTGCCAGCTTGGAAGACGGTAGCATCACAGGCTTCTCCTGCAGGTAAGTGTCACATAATGGGCTACTATGCGATGCATAGTAGCCCATTATGCTTTACCTATGCAGAGACACATAGAGGAAGTAAAACCCATCAGGGTTTACTTCCTCTTTAAAGAGCTTAGTCCACCTTGTGGTTCTAAAGGAAGGATTTTTGAATTTACTACTAGTACTACTTCAAAAGTAAAGTCTGCTGTTTGTTGCAAGCACAGATTTTATTACAACTTTTCCAGAAGGAATACTTAGTCTTTAACAAGTACATAGTTCCTGTTATTTGAGTATCCCACCTACTTCCCTCAATCTTATCCAAGTTCTCCAAAAATAAAAAACAACAAAAACACCCCTAGACTGATCATTGGAGAGGAATGTGGATGAGCCTGTGCACATGGCTGTGGGGCAAAGCTAGTGGGGAAGACCTGGACAGTATACCTATGGCTCCTACGGGAGTAACGCTACAATTGTAACAGCATGTATGTACAGTATGTATGTCCTTATTAGCACAAGGCCTGCCTCAGCACAATTGATGTCATCAGAAGGTGGCCCCAGGTTACTGGAAGTTTTAAAAATCCTACATTATGTCATGCTATTACCATCCCTGTTTGATTTATGAGAATTATCTTCTGGGAGTCATTAATGTTTTAGACCCTCACAAATATTCCCAGACCTTGTGATATGAATTATTTTCAAGATTGAAACCAAATAGGAAAACCTTCCATTCAGAAAGATTACTTAATGTTAACCTGTCGTTTTTTTTCGACGAGATTCTTGGACAAGAAACTTGTCCCGGCCGAGTGTACACACGCTCGTTTCAAAGAACCCGCGGTTCTTTGAATGGAGCGTACGCGGTGACGTCATCGACTACGACGAGCATGCGCTCGTCACATTCGATGCCGTCGCCGCCATCTTGGTATACCCTACGTATGCCTAGGAAGCTACCGCGCATGCGTCGAATTCATTTCGAACATGCGCGGGCTTCCGGGAGGACAGGTAAGTGTACACACACTCACTTTTCTCGTCAAGAAACATGCCGAGGAGAATCTCGACGAGAAAATAGAGAGCAGGTTCTCTATTTTCTCGTCGAGGTTTCTTGTCGGTTTTCTCGACGAGAAACCCGATAGCCGCGTACACACGACCGATTTACTCGGCAAGACCTCTCTGCCAGCAAATTTCTTGCTGGTTCTTGCCGAGAAAATCGGCCGTGTGTACGAGGCCTAACACTCTTTACTCCTATTTTATTCACTGTCAGAATATATATGCAGCAGTGAATGATTGGCTGTGCCCCTCCTAGCATAACTACTGCTTTATGGATAACTGCTATCAACACAAATTCAGATATCTACCCTAGCTGCATTATACAATATATATATATATTTTAATAACTACATGTAGCGACCTCACCTCTCACTCCCTCCTTCTCTTCTCGATCAATGGCTCTCGTCTAGGGGACCAGGGAGGAGAGTGTGGTGCACCACCAGCTCGTATCCTCTTATGTGCAGAGGTGTGAGCTATAACCTTTTACCTTCGGGCCTGTGCCCCTGTCCAGAGCCAAAACTTCCCTTGAGAATGACCCTTTAACTCCCAGAAAGTCAAGTTCCACACCACTGAAAGTCCAACACTTATTTATTCTTCAGAGCAATAAATAGTCCTTTAAGAGCGACTGGTCAGACATAGAACAGAACACAGTGAAGAGGAGGTCCAGGCACAAACTTGAACTTGGGTTTCCTCCTGTTCCGTTATAGCGCGAACAGGCTTGGCGCACAGTCGCTGCCACCGACCATGAGGGGTCTCTGCCACAGACCAGATGAATAAGGCCTCTGCCACAGACCTGGTTGTTGGGTCTCTGCCACCGACCTGATTCACGATGGGTCCCTTCCACAGACGATGAAAACGTGGACTACCTATTATAGGAAATGGCCCTGGTCAGAGAGAGGACATCCATCCTGACAGTTACCAGAGGTCCCACTGTCACCAGCAAATGCTGCACTGGGTCTTCGGAAGGGTCACCTCCCTGGCCTCCTCGTCCCAGATTCGTGTGCCCAACACCGGAGGACACCCTAGGAGCCCTCGATCCCTTGCGGGACCCCAGGCCTCCAGAGAGTACCTCACCCCAGACTAAAGGTGTCTGGGGTGGAACCGCAACTCCGTCCCTGGGCCTAGGGCACCCGGAGACCCCACGCACATGCACCCAGGCTGAAGGTGCCTGGGCACGGACCTCGTGCGGAAGACGTCTGCCCCCCTTATACCCCCTCCCAGCATGCACAGTGGGTTTCCCGCCCCGCTGTACTACTGCCATGAGAGGACACAAAGGGCACAGCCCTCCAATGGTGGTTCAACCCCAGCCTATGTCAACAGTGCCACCTATAGGCCGCAGGGAACTAGACACCATTGATATCCTCCACTGACATAAATTGGTCCAGGAATCCTAACAGTTGTCGCATCTGAGCCTGATACCACTCAGATGCCTCCCCTAAATATGACCACCAGCTACACATCCCCCCAGTGATTTGACACTGGGCCCCAGTGTCTGAAACCAATTTATGCCCCCTCTAAGCAGAGTCAGCATGAATCCGATCCAGAGACAAACTAACCAAAGGGAAGAAAAAAAAAAGACAATTTAAAAATTTTGTTTCGTTTGTGCCTGAACCAACAGGGAAGGGAAGAAACAACAAACAAAACATACACAGGTATAACAGCATAATTTTTTTCAAAATCACATTTCCCCCCTCCCACATCACTGACTAAGATCTGCCCCATTCTCAGCAGACTTGATTGACGTTCTCCTGCAGAGGGGAAAAGAAACACATTATCTAACACAGTATGTGATTTGGAATGAACAGGCTCCCCCCTAAGGGAAACCCCTTCTGTAACGTGAGAGCCCGTGGAACCCAGAAGTTCTTAGAAAGTATGAGCCAGAAAATAATGGACATTGAGAATATGTCTTGGATTGCTTTGAAATGGGTCTGTAATATTAATCCACGGTATTTCCCAGGATATCTGTAAAGGACTATTTACTGGTTGTTTGATTCTGAACTCAACAGGTTAATTGAGAGATGCTGATGTGTTCAACTCTAACCACCTGGCTGCCTGTGTAATGTAGATTAAATCCAGACTAGCTTCCAAAGACCTTTTCATTGTTGTTTGTGGTGATGTGGATTGGAGCTGGTAGACCGTCTGGCTGCCTATTATGGGATGTTTAAGTGTCTTGTTACCGCTGATGAAGTCCCGCCCCCTGGACATAACGCGTGCGGAACAACGTGATTCTGCGTGACGTCACCCGCGTCCCATGCTGACATCCGTTGGATACACTTAGACATGCTGCACATCCTCCGCACTGAGGCACAGTGCTAATTTTTGTAAGTTTATTTCTTGTTTTTATGATCATTAAATCCTTTTACACGGAGAGCATTCGATTTCTTTGCGTTTCATTCTATATCTGGCCTCCTGGATCTGATTGTCTGGATTACTGGCTGTGAGACTGATCAGCGCTCTAATTACACCTTGTCTACCTGATGTGGATTCAGTATAGCCTGGATGTCTGTTTATCTCCCGGAGGGGGAACTGCTTAAGTGACCTGACTGACTAGCTCAGGGGTCCACTTGCTGAGGTGAGCTGCTAACCATTACTAGTGTCGGAGGTCGTCACACAAGTCACTATAAAGAATCTAGAAGTCACCTACTGAACACATATTGGTGTTTTTTAGTTTATTGCTCCTCAAAGAAAGACTCTTGGACTATCTCTATCCTTTGTAGTCTTTTATCATATGTGTGTTTTTTATGTTTGCGCTGCACTGCCTTTTTATATTTTCTGATGGGGATTTGATATTTTGAACCTCAGTGTTTCAGCTGCTGTATGTTTAGGGTTATTTGTGCTGGTTGATTTTACTTTTTATTACTAACCACCTGGCTGCCTGTGTAATGTAGATTAAATCCAGACTAGCTTCCAAAGACCTTTTCATTGTTGTTTGTGGTGATGTGGATTGGAGCTGGTAGACCGTCTGGCTGCCTATTATGGGATGTTTAAGTGTCTTGCTGTGAGGAAAAGGGGGGGGGGATCACTCCAGCAACCCCTCCTGCTAAGACTGTTTTCTGAAGGAGAAGTTTGAACACACCTGACCTGTATCACCATTGTCATTGGACAGTTTAACCCGCCCTGTTCCCCAAGGATGGGAGGGAAGTGTTTTGAAGGGAAGTGTGTTACCATGGACAACCGGCAGCAACACAGGCAGACTGTCTGGGTCAATGGAAAGGTATCCAATGGCCTACGTGATACTGGCGCCACCATGACCCTACTACAGAAGAACCTCATCCCAGAGAGCCAACATACCGGAGACACTGTAGCCGTAAGAGTAGCGGGAGGCACCGTCTTCCGGCTACCCGTTGCCCGTGTTCACCTGGATTGGGGGGTTGGTTCGGGACACGTGAATGTGGGGGTGATAAAGGATTTGCCAGCGGATGTACTACTGGCGAATGATTTGGCCCCCCTAGTTTCTGCTTACGCCGCGATGGGCCCAGCTGAAGCCAACCCAGTGACTACCTGTGCCCAGACCCGTGCTGCTGGAACCGACCCGCTTTCTGCCGAGACCCGGGTAAGACTATCTTCCCCGACATGTACCTTAGATCAGGCACAATATCACGGTCTAAAATTGGAATGTGACAAGTTGGCCAGTGAGAAATCGGAGATGCAACGACACTACGTTATGTATTATGAGATGTCCCATGGCTTGAACATTGAAATGCACAAACAGGCTGAAATTGTCAAAAGGTTAAATGGGATTTGCGCCCAGGTTTTGCCTTACCTCTCCCAAGAGCGTCAGCAACAAGTTTTGGGAGCCATTGAGAGAGCAAAGCAAGTGACTGTTCCAGAACTGAATTCCATTATTCGCCCTACAACCTTACAACTTCACCATCAGCTACTGACCCGGTAAGCAAAATGGCAATGCTGATGGGCTGTCCAGGCATTAGAGGAATGGAACTATGAACTAACTTCGGAGTCAACCCCTCTGGGGTCTCCTCCTGTGTTAGTCTCCTGCCGAAAGGGGAGAGATGTAACGGGAGGGCCCGTGGAACCCAGAAGTTCTTAGAAAGTATGAGCCAGAAAATAATGGACATTGAGAATATGTCTTGGATTGCTTTGAAATGGGTCTGTAATATTAATCCACGGTATTTCCCAGGATATCTGTAAAGGACTATTTACTGGTTGTTTGATTCTGAACTCAACAGGTTAATTGAGAGATGCTGATGTGTTCAACTCTAACCACCTGGCTGCCTGTGTAATGTAGATTAAATCCAGACTAGCTTCCAAAGACCTTTTCATTGTTGTTTGTGGTGATGTGGATTGGAGCTGGTAGACCGTCTGGCTGCCTATTATGGGATGTTTAAGTGTCTTGCTGTAAAGAAAGGGGGGGGGGATCACTCCAGCAACCCCTCCTGCTAAGACTGTTTACTGAAGGAGAAGTTTAAACACACCTGACCTGTATCACCATTGTCATTGGACAGTTTAACCCACCCTGTTCCCCAAGGATGGGAGGGAAGTGTTTTGAAGGGAAGTGTGTTACCATGTGCTTGTAATAAAGATTCATTCCCTGTTTTTGGAACTTCAACACAGAGCGTTGTCTCATTTGTGCGGGGAGAAATATTTGTTTATACGGTCTTATTCGGCTGGTTGGAGTGTCTGATAGCTGCTATGTGTTCGGGAATGGAATATATTTAAACAACATTAACTCCTGTCGTTACACCTTCCTTCCAAAAGTAATGTGTGGTGTGTGTGACAATCGTTGCGCAACACCGCCACCTGGTGGTGGTGTCACGGTCAGAACACTTGCTTTCTTCCATCCAGAAATCCTTTTCTCTGTACTGTGGCCCTATCTCAACTACACCCCAAAGTCTCAGTATCTGTCAGGGCCCGGACTGGCGGCTAGTGAGGACACAGGAGGTGGATCCTCTGTGCCAGAGAGGCGAAGGCACGGGTCGCACTGGAGGACCAGTTCTAAGTAGCTACCGGTTTTCACCAGAGCCCGCCGCAAGGCGGGATGGACTTGCTGCGGCGGTAGCAACCAGGTCGTGTCCCCCAGTAGCGGCTCGACTTCTCTGGCAGCTGAGATAGGCACGGTACACTGGGACTAGGCAGAGGCAAGGTCAGACGTAGCGGAAGGTCAGGGCAGGCGGCAATGGTACGTAGTCAGGGGCAACGGCAGAAGGTCAGATACACTGGAAAGGCAAGTACAAAACGCTTCCTCAGGGCACTAAGGCAACAAGATCCGGCAAGGACAGGAAGGGGGAGTGGGTTTTTAAGTGTTTTGGAGTGTGACACAGTAATTGGACCAGGCACCAATCAATGGTGCACTGGCCCTTTAAATTTAAGAAGACCGGCGCGCGCGCGCCCTAGAGAGCAGCGGGACCGCGCGCGCCGGGACGGAGCAGGAGGAGGAGGCCGGTGAGCAGAATGGGATGCGATCCGCGGGCGGACAGGTGCCGCCGCAGGGATCGCATCCCCGCCAGCATCAGAGCAGCGCTCACGGTCAGAGGAGCCGACCGGAGCGCTGCAGGGAGACAGACGCCGCGGGCGCTCCGGGATGGATGGGACACCCGGAGCGCTCGGCGTTACAGTATCCTTGCGGTGGAGAAAGAAAAAGGAGAACAACAAAACAAACTGCTCCCAATTCTTCCAGAAGTAGGCCACCCTTTGTGGGTTAAAGAGTCCCTGAGTTCCGGCAAAGGCACTCCGGAATGTTCAGCAACAAACAAAAAAAACCACAGGAGTCTATTCTCCTACAAATAAAACCTTGGGTGCAGCAGTACCAAGGGTTCCAAATACCTGTCAAAGGTTTCCATGTGATATTCCACATCATCCCCCTCCCTCCGACAAATAAGCACCCGGTCAGCATAGATGTGCCGACCCAACATCCACTCTGCCTTGCAGTCTTTGAACCTTTTGGAGGCTGCAGGGGAACATGAGAGCGAGCGTGGGGCACCTTGAGATGTGTCCAGATGAAGTCATCATACCAGCGCTGTCTGCAGGCCTCCACTTCATATAAAAGTTGCTTAGACAAATATGGGTACCCCCACCCATATTCATTGGCAACTTTCTGACCGAAAATTCTCTGCAAACGGGAAAGGGGTGGCATTGTAGCACGGTCTCCTTCACCAGGCAGCACTATAGCATCAGTGTGCCGGGGCACCTTCATCACCTGTAGATTAGGCATAGGAGCCCGCAGTGACACTCGCTTCGCCCCAGCAATGGGCGCAGGCGACTCCGAGGGTAGAGAGGCATGCAGGGGACCAGATCCCTCCTCAGGCGCCGGGGCCTCCACCCAGGGTGTACTATCCCCAGTGGACATGGGCGGGTCCCTTTTCACACGGGACGAGGATAGGGGTATCTTGTCCCAGCCTTTCTGAGCAAAAAATTTGTCAATTGCAACGTCATCTCCAACATCGGAGATCGACTCCAGGTCGGAGGTGTCATACTCCTCCGCGGGACAGTAACTCCGTGTAGACGTGGAGTCACCCCCTTGGACAGGTTCCAGTGCCTCTGGATCCCCGACACCTCCAACCACACACCAGGTCCCGTCCCTCTGCTTACCTCGGCCTTTACTTGAACTGGGATGTCCGGGGCTCTTCCTTCCGGATCCATCCAGGCCAGGCAAGCACTGGGGTGTAACTCTCCCATGGCCGCAGGAAGCCTTGACCAACCCGACTCTCCTCTTTGGCGGTGCAAGCAGGGATTCTGTGGTGACCGAAGCAGAATCTTCGGATTTCTCAATCGCAGTCTCACTCTCAACTGTGGCTTCCTCCAGAGCCCGGTCAGTGCGCGTAGGGATGGCTGTACAAGCTCTGACTTCTCCTTCAAGAGTGGTGGCGCCTGTAATACAGTTGAGGTGGAAGGCCCGAGGCCTTTCCGTGGGTTGCTCCACCTCGAAGATGAATTCTTTACAGGCCTCGCATCGCCCGAATGGCTTCAGATGGACCACCAGTCCCGAGCATCCGGGACAAATCACACCCAGGGCCTCAACGTCCTTACTAGTGATGAGCCGAACACCCCCGGGTTCGGTTCGCACCAGAACCCGCGAACGGACCGAAAGTTCGAACGAACATTAGAACCCTATTAAATACAATGGATGCGAACGTTCGAATTCTAAAGTGCTAATTATAACAACTATTATGCATGTTATTGTCATAAATAGGGTTTGGGAACCCGGGTTGTGCACCAGGGGACATGTATCAATGCAAAAAGAAGTTTTAAAAACGGTCGTTTTTCGGGAGCAGTCATTTTAATGATGCATAAAGTGAAAAAAAAAAAGTCAAATATTCCTTTAAATATCGTACCTGGGGGGTGTCTAAAGTATGCCTGTGAAGTGCCACGTGTTTCCCGTGTTTAGAACTGTCCCTGCACAAAATGACACTTCTAAAGGAAAAAAAAGCCATTTAAAACTGCTTGCGGCTTTAATGTAATGTCTGGTCCCGGTAATATGGATGAAATTCTTTAAGAAAAATGGCATAGCTACCCCATGACCCCCCCCCTACCCCAGCCCATTACCAGCCCCTTTGGGTCTTGTATGGATATTAAGGGGAACCCCGCACATAAAATAAAAAAGGCCCTATATACTCTGAACAGCCGTATACAGGCGGTGCATACAAGACAGGGACTGTAGGTTTGTTCTTATGTAGAATGTGTTTGTAATTTTGAACAGGTACATTGTTGAAGTGTAGCTCCAGCCCAAAAATCTATTTTTAAACTTTTTGGGAAACATAGGTAAGGGTTATCACCCCTGTAACATTTGTTTTGCTGTCTGTGCCCCTGTTCAGAACATTTCACCTCACTTTCCGTCCCAATGACAACTGTTTTTGAAATGTGGTGTTTTTCTTGAAACAAGGATTGCTGATAAAGCATCAGTACAGATGAGACCCCTTTCTCCCATATTTATTCTTACAGGAGAGAATTTTCCTTTCTAGGGGTAGATTTCCTCTCACTTCCTGTTGTCTTCTTTCGTTTGCAAGTAGGAGTCGTTTGTAAGTTGGATGTTTGAAAGTAGGGACCTGCCGTATATACTCTGCAGAAATAGGCCCCTTAGTTGTTGGTGTTGGCACAACACTGTAAGCACTCAGTTACTCTTGGTTGGTGCTGGAACGCCCTGCTGTCAACTATTATATCAGGAATTTTAATTACATATAATTGTTGAACAGTGGTAGTAAAAATTGGGGCTTTGATGGTGGTGCTGGTGCCACAACACTGTAAGCCCTGACAGTTACTCTTGGTGGGTGCAGCAATGGGCCCTGCTGTGAATTATTAGATCAAGAATTGTAATTACATGCCCCTTTTGAACAGGGGCTGAAAAATTGGGCCTTTCGTGGTGGTGGTGGTGGTGGCGTTGCCACAAGACTGTAAGCCCTCAGAGTTACTCTTGGTGGGTGCAGCAATGGACCCTGCTGTGAATTATTAGATCAAGAATTGTAATTGCATGCCCCTGTTGAACAGGGGCTGAAAAATTGGGCCTTAGGCACTGGTGCCACAACACTCCAACCCCTCACAGATACTGTACTTGGAGCACAGCAATGAGCCCTATGGCAAATTATTGCTAAAAAAATTGTAATTACACGCCCCTGTAAAACAGGGGCTGAAAAATTGGGCCTTAGCCACTGGTGGCGGCACCCATAAACAAAAATGATCTTCCAAGCTATCATCATCAATCGTATCATTGAGGACTCGGAGGAGGAGGATAGCCAGTCAACATAACAGCACAGGCACTCAGCATCAGCATCAGTCTTGAAGGGATGTGACATGTTAAAATCAATTAGTCTGTTATATCAGCATCAGGTGTGTGGTAGCTGGTGGTGATCCAAGACTGGTTCATCTTGATGAAAGTCAGTCGATCAACCGAGTCGGTGGACAGGCGCACCCTGTGATCCGTGACAAATCCTCCAGCAGCACTGAATGTGCGTTCCGAAAGAACGCTGGATGCAGGACAGGCCAGTAGCTCAATTGCATACTGTGCAAGCTCTGGCCAGTGATCCATCCTCAAGACCCAGTAAGCCAGAGGATTTTCGGTGGGAAAGGTGTCCAAGTCTGACCTTGCCCCTAGATATTCCTGCACCATGTTTATCAGACGCTGGCGATGGTTGCTGGAACCGATCATACTTTGGGGCTGCGGACTAAAGAATTGTCTGAACGCATCGGTCAGACGGCCACCTTCCCCACCGCTCCTTCTTTGACTGGCCGAAGCCTCAGCAACTCGTTGTCCAGGACCAGGAGTTTGTAACCTCCCAGTCTCTGGGAACGCGTTGCACAGACCTTTCTGCAAGGCCTCCCGGAGTTGTCTCATCCTCTGCTCCCTCTGCGACGGTAACATAAGGTCCGCAACCTTACCCTTGTACCGTGGATCAAGGAGAGTGGCCAGCCAGTAATGGTCCCTCTCCTTGATCCGAAGAATACGAGGATCCTTCCGCAGACTTTGCAGGATCAGGGAGGCCATGCAGCGTAGGTTTGCTGAGGCATTCGCTCCGGAGTCCTCTGGGTCACTAAGGACGACATGATCTGCAGCCACCTCCTCCCAGCCACGTACAAGTCCACTGGTTTCTTGGGACTGTAAATCATCCCTAAAAGACTGCTGCTGATGATGCTGAGTGCCAGCCTCCACCTCCATGCTGACACAATCCTCCTCCTCCTCCTCCTCCTCCTCCTCCTCCTCCTCTTCCTGTGCGATGGGTGGGACAGAAGGAACACTGTCTGGGTAAAGGGGGCCTTGAGAGGCAAGGAAGTCCTCCTCTTCCTGCCTCTGTTCTGCCTCAAGTGCCCTGTCCATTATTCCACGCAGCGTGTGCTCCAACAGGTGGACAAGAGGTACAGTGTCACTGATGCATGCACTGTCACTGCTCACCATCCTCGTGGCCTCCTCAAATGGTGCCAGGACAGTGCATGCATCCCTGATCATGCCCCACTGGCGTGGAGAAAAAAAACCAAGCTCCCCTGACCCTGTCCTGGTGCCGTAGTCGCACAGGTACTCATTGATGGCCCTCTGCTGCGTGTGCAGCCGCTGCAGCATGGCCAACGTTGAGTTCCACCTGGTGGGCATGTCACATATAAGGCGGTTCTTGGGCAGGTTCAACTCCTTTTGCAGCTCAGCCAGGCGAGCACTGGCATTATAAGATCTGCGGAAATGCACACAGACTTTCCTGGCCTGCCTCAGGACATCCTGTAAGCCCGGGTACCTGCCCAAGAACCGCTGCACCACCAGGTTAAGGACGTGAGCCACACAGGGCACATGGGTCAGTTGTCCCTGTCGGAGGGCGGAGAGGAGGTTGGTGCCATTGTCGCAAACCACCATTCCTGGCTTAAGCTGGCGTGGCGTCAACCACCTCTCGGCCTGGCCCTGCAGAGCAGACAGGACCTCTGCCCCAGTGTGGCTTCTGTCCCCCAAACACACCAGCGCAAGCACGGCATGGCATCTTTTTGCCTGCGTACTTGCGTAGCCCCGTGAACGGCTACGGAGCACCGCTGGTTCATAGGACAAACCACAGGAAGAGGCCATGGAGGAAGAAGAAGAGGAGGGGGTGGAGGAGAGAGGTGTGTCACAACCAGTAGTAGCATTTTGGAGGCGTGGCGGTGGGACAACCTCCAACACTACTGCACCTTGTCCTGCATCCTTCCCAGCTGCCAAAAGAGTGACCCAATGGGCCGTGAAAGAAAGGTAACGTCCCTGTCCATGCCTGCTGGACCATGAGTCAGCGGTAATATGCACCTTACCGCTGACCGCCCTGTCCAGCGAGGCCAAGACATTGCCTTCCACATGCCGGTAGAGAGCCGGAATAGCCTTCCGTGAGAAAAAGTGGCGTTTGGGAACCTGCCACTGAGGAACCGCACATTGCACAAACTCACGGAAGGGGGCCGAGTCTACCAACTGAAAAGGCAGCAGTTGAAGCGCTAGCAATTTAGCCAAGCTAGCATTCAACCGCTGGGCATGTGGATGGCTGGGAGTGAACTTCTTTCGACGGTCCAGCAGCTGGGGCAGGGAAATTTGCCTGCTAGAATCGGACGTCGGTGTACTGCTAGCAGAGTGGCCGCAAGTACTTGGCTGTGACACACCTAATTCTACACCTTCATTCCTCTCAGTGCATGTTTCAGAGAGGACTGAAGTTATAGTGGGGTTGGAGATCCCAGCTGATGCGGTGCAAGGAGAGGTCCGCTTTGTTCTTTGGTGTGGGTCTTTGAGGTAGGCTTGCCAACGAGCTGCATGGCAGGTCAACATATGTCTGGTCAGGCATGTGGTACCCAAGCGGCTGATGTTTTGGCCACGCGATATACGCTTGAGACATATGTTGCAAACAGCAGCTGTGCGATCTGATGCACTAGCCTCAAAAAAGGCCCACACCAAAGAACTTTTTGAATGACGGGCAGAGGCAGCGCCCTGCACAGGCGGAGCTCTGCGGTGTGATTCCGTCGGTGTACTGCCCTTACGCTGGCCACCAAAGGGCATCCTGCCTCGTTGGAGATGTGCCTCCTCCTCATCCTCCTCCTCCTCCTCCTCTCTCCTATTAGGCACCCACGTGGAGTCAGTGACCTCATCATCCCCTCCCTCCTCATCACTGGAGCCAATCTGGCAGTATGCTGCAGCTGCTGGAACATGACTGCCAGATTGGTGTCCTTCTTGAGCATCCCCTCTGTCTGCTCTCACGCTACTGTCTTCCTCTAGCTGGGTTTCATCATCAGACCCTTCGAAACGCTGGGCATCCTCCTGGAGCATGTACCCAACACTGTGCTGAAACAGTTCGGGGGACTCCTCAGGAGGAGGACATGGTGGGTCTAGGGAAGGAGTGACTGATGATTTGTCTGACATTGATACCAGGGAAGACGACGCTTTGGCAGCTGCTTTTCCAGTACCCTGAGCCTGGGTGAGAGAGGATGAGGAGGAGGAGGAGGGCTTGGTCATCCACTCTACCAAGTCTTCGGCATGATGTGGCTCAACATGTCCAGCTGCCGAAAAGAAGGACAAGCGTGTCCCATGGCCATGTGCTGATGACAATGCACCGCGTCCACGACCAGCACTGTTGCCCCCAGACACAGAGCCTGCTTGCCCTCTTTTATTGCCTCCTGACTGTCTGCCTCTCCTTGTTTGCCTTCCAGACATTCTAATAGATGGCCTGCAGGGAGATGGGAAAAAAGCAATAAGGGCTACCTTCAGGTGTCCTTCTCTGTCCCTTGAAACAAGGACTTTCACAGTGAAAGAAACTGACACTCTCCCTACCTACAGTTTTCTGTCCCTAGAATAAATGTTTTTTTTAAGCACAATATAGCACAAGGACAATTCACTCACTGTCCTTACAGGTCCCTGGAAACAAGGACTTGCAGAGTGAAAGAAAAAAAACACTCTCCCTACCTACAGTTTTCTGTCCCTAGAAAAAATGTTTTTTTTAATCACAATATAGCACAAGAACAATTCACTCACTGTCCTTACAGGTCCCTGGAAACAAGGACTTGCAGAGTGAAATAAACTGACACTCTCCCTACCTACAGTTTTCTGTCCCTAGAAAAAATGTTTTTTTTAATCACAATATAGCACAAGGACAATTCACTCACTGTCCTTCCAGGTCCCTGGAAACAAGGACTTGCAGAGTGAAAGAAAAAAAACACTCTCCCTACCTACAGTTTTCTGTCCCTAGAAAAAAATTTTTTTTTAATCACAATATAGCACAAGGACAATTCACTCACTGTCCTTACAGGTCCCTGGAAACAAGGACTTGCAGAGTGAAATAAACTGACACTCTCCCTACCTACAGTTTTCTGTCCCTAGAATAAATGTTTTTTTTAAGCACAATATAGCACAAGGACAATTCACTCACTGTCCTTCCAGGTCCCTGGAAACAAGGACTTGCAGAGTGAAAGAAAAAAAACACTCTCCCTACCTACAGTTTTCTGTCCCTAGAAAAAATGTTTTTTTTTAATCACAATATAGCACAAGGACAATTCACTCACTGTCCTTACAGGTCCCTGGAAACAAGGACTTGCAGAGTGAAATAAACTGACACTCTCCCTACCTACAGTTTTCTGTCCCTAGAATAAATGTTTTTTTTAAGCACAATATAGCACAAGGACAATTCACTCACTGTCCTTACAGGTCCCTGGAAACAAGGACTTGCAGAGTGAAAGAAAAAAAACACTCTCCCTACCTACAGTTTTCTGTCCCTAGAAAAAATGTTTTTTTTAATCACAATATAGCACAAGGACAATTCACTCACTGTCCTTACAGGTCCCTGGAAACAAGGACTTGCAGAGTGAAATAAACTGACACTCTCCCTACCTACAGTTTTCTGTCCCTAGAATAAATGTTTTTTTTAAGCACAATATAGCACAAGGACAATTCACTCACTGTCCTTACAGGTCCCTGGAAACAAGGACTTGCAGAGTGAAAGAAAAAAAACACTCTCCCTACCTACAGTTTTCTGTCCCTAGAAAAAATGTTTTTTTTAATCACAATATAGCACAAGAACAATTCACTCACTGTCCTTACAGGTCCCTGGAAACAAGGACTTGCAGAGTGAAATAAACTGACACTCTCCCTACCTACAGTTTTCTGTCCCTAGAAAAAATGTTTTTTTTAATCACAATATAGCACAAGAACAATTCACTCACTGTCCTTACAGGTCCCTGGAAACAAGGACTTGCAGAGTGAAATAAACTGACACTCTCCCTACCTACAGTTTTCTGTCCCTAGAATAAATGTTTTTTTTAAGCACAATATAGCACAAGGACAATTCACTCACTGTCCTTACAGGTCCCTGGAAACAAGGACTTGCAGAGTGAAATAAACTGACACTCTCCCTACCTACAGTTTTCTGTCCCTAGAATAAATGTTTTTTTTAAGCACAATATAGCACAAGGACAATTCACTCACTGTCCTTCCAGGTCCCTGGAAACAAGGACTTGCAGAGTGAAAGAAAAAAAACACTCTCCCTACCTACAGTTTTCTGTCCCTAGAAAAAATGTTTTTTTTAATCACAATATAGCACAAGGACAATTCACTCACTGTCCTTACAGGTCCCTGGAAACAAGGACTTGCAGAGTGAAATAAACTGACACTCTCCCTACCTACAGTTTTCTGTCCCTAGAATAAATGTTTTTTTTAAGCACAATATAGCACAAGGACAATTCACTCACTGTCCTTCCAGGTCCCTGGAAACAAGGACTTGCAGAGTGAAAGAAAAAAAACACTCTCCCTACCTACAGTTTTCTGTCCCTAGAATAAATGTTTTTTTTAATCACAATATAGCACAAGGACAATTCACTCACTGTCCTTACAGGTCCCTGGAAACAAGGACTTGCAGAGTGAAAAAAACTGACACTCTCCCTACCTACAGTTTTCTGTCCCTAGAATTAATGTTTTTTTTAAGCACAATATAGCACAAGGAGAATTCACTCACTGTCCTTCCAGGTCCCTGGAAACAAGGACTTGCAGAGTGAAAGAAAAAAAACACTCTCCCTACCTACAGTTTTCTGTCCCTAGAAAAAATGTTTTTTTTAATCACAATATAGCACAAGGACAATTCACTCACTGTCCTTACAGGTCCCTGGAAACAAGGACTTGCAGAGTGAAATAAACTGACACTCTCCCTACCTACAATTTTCTGTCCCTAGAATAAATGTTTTTTTTAAGCACAATATAGCACAAGGACAATTCACTCACTGTCCTTCCAGGTCCCTGGAAACAAGGACTTGCAGAGTGAAAGAAAAAAAACACTCTCCCTACCTACAGTTTTCTGTCCCTAGAAAAAATGTTTTTTTTAATCACAATATAGCACAAGGACAATTCACTCACTGTCCTTACAGGTCCCTGGAAACAAGGACTTGCAGAGTGAAATAAACTGACACTCTCCCTACCTACAGTTTTCTGTCCCTAGAATAAATGTTTTTTTTAAGCACAATATAGCACAAGGACAATTCACTCACTGTCCTTCCAGGTCCCTGGAAACAAGGACTTGCAGAGTGAAAGAAAAAAAACACACTCTCCCTACCTACAGTTTTCTGTCCCTAGAAAAAATGTTTTTTTTAATCACAATATAGCACAAGGACAATTCACTCACTGTCCTTACAGGTCCCTGGAAACAAGGACTTGCAGAGTGAAAGAAAAAAAACACTCTCCCTACCTACAGTTTTCTGTCCCTAGAAAAAATGTTTTTTTTAATCACAATATAGCACAAGGACAATTCACTCACTGTCCTTACAGGTCCCTGGAAACAAGGACTTGCAGAGTGAAATAAACTGACACTCTCCCTACCTACAGTTTTCTGTCCCTAGAATAAATGTTTTTTTTAAGCACAATATAGCACAAGGACAATTCACTCACTGTCCTTCCAGGTCCCTGGAAACAAGGACTTGCAGAGTGAAAGAAAAAAAACACTCTCCCTACCTACAGTTTTCTGTCCCTAGAAAAAATGTTTTTTTTAATCACAATATAGCACAAGGACAATTCACTCACTGTCCTTACAGGTCCCTGGAAACAAGGACTTGCAGAGTGAAATAAACTGACACTCTCCCTACCTACAGTTTTCTGTCCCTAGAATAAATGTTTTTTTTAATCACAATATAGCACAAGGACAATTCACTCACTGTCCTTACAGGTCCCTGGAAACAAGGACTTGCAGAGTGAAAGAAAATAAACACTCTCCCTACCTACAGTTTTCTGTCCCTAGAATAAATGTTTTTTTTAAGCACAATATAGCACAAGGACAATTCACTCACTGTCCTTACAGGTCCCTGGAAACAAGGACTTGCAGAGTGAAATAAACTGACACTCTCCCTACCTACAGTTTTCTGTCCCTAGAATTAATGTTTTTTTTAAGCACAATATAGCACAAGGAGAATTCACTCACTGTCCTTCCAGGTCCCTGGAAACAAGGACTTGCAGAGTGAAAGAAAAAAAACACTCTCCCTACCTACAGTTTTCTGTCCCTAGAAAAAATGTTTTTTTTAATCACAATATAGCACAAGGACAATTCACTCACTGTCCTTACAGGTCCCTGGAAACAAGGACTTGCAGAGTGAAATAAACTGACACTCTCCCTACCTACAGTTTTCTGTCCCTAGAATAAATGTTTTTTTTAAGCACAATATAGCACAAGGACAATTCACTCACTGTCCTTCCAGGTCCCTGGAAACAAGGACTTGCAGAGTGAAAGAAAAAAAACACTCTCCCTACCTACAGTTTTCTGTCCCTAGAAAAAATGTTTTTTTTAATCACAATATAGCACAAGGACAATTCACTCACTGTCCTTACAGGTCCCTGGAAACAAGGACTTGCAGAGTGAAAGAAAAAAAACACTCTCCCTACCTACAGTTTTCTGTCCCTAGAAAAAATGTTTTTTTTAATCACAATATAGCACAAGGACAATTCACTCACTGTCCTTACAGGTCCCTGGAAACAAGGACTTGCAGAGTGAAATAAACTGACACTCTCCCTACCTACAGTTTTCTGTCCCTAGAATAAATGTTTTTTTTAAGCACAATATAGCACAAGGACAATTCACTCACTGTCCTTACAGGTCCCTGGAAACAAGGACTTGCAGAGTGAAAAAAAAAAAACACTCTCCCTACCTACAGTTTTCTGTCCCTAGAAAAAATGTTTTTTTTTAAGCACAATATAGCACAAGGACAATTCACTCACTGTCCTTCCAGGTCCCTGGAAACAAGGACTTGCAGAGTGAAAGAAAAAAAACACTCTCCCTACCTACAGTTTTCTGTCCCTAGAAAAAATGTTTTTTTAATCACAATATAGCACAAGGACAATTCACTCACTGTCCTTACAGGTCCCTGGAAACAAGGACTTGCAGAGTGAAAGAAACTGACACTCTCCCTACCTACAGTTTTCTGTCCCTAGAATAAATGTTTTTTTAAGCACAATATAGCACAAGGACAATTCACTCACTGTCCTTCCAGGTCCCTGGAAACAAGGACTTGCAGAGTGAAAGAAACTGACACTGTCCCTACCTACAGTTTTCTGTCCCTAGAATAAATGTTTTTTTTAAGCACACTATAGCACAAGCACAAAACACACTGACACTCTCCCTACCTATCCTTCTCTTTCCCTAAACTAAAGGAATCCAGGTTAAGCAAGAAAGAAATAACAGTCACTGTCCCTGCCTATGCTGCTCTATCCCTGCTCCGGAACACACTACACTAGGCCGCCGTGCTGGCGGCCTTTTATAGTGTGGGGCGTGTACTAAACACCCTCAGCAATAATTGGCCACAGGCATCCTGCCTGTGGCCAATCATTGCTCTCCTCGCTGCCGGCGCTGTGATTGGCCAAGCATGCGGGGTCACAGTGCATGCTTGGCCAATCACAGCGCCTGGATGACACTGCGATGGCGTAGTGCATTGTGGGCCGTTCGCGTCACTCGAATTTGGCGCGAACGGCCCAAATCGTTCGATCTTCGTCGAACGATCGAACAGCCGATGTTCGAGTCGAACGTATGTTCGACTCGAACACGAAGCTCATCCCTAGTCCTTACATACGTACAGGGTGAACCGCCCCCGGGGCTTGAGCCTAATCCCCGTATCCGTCAGCGGAGTAGCAAACAAAGTCATCCTCGTGGCTGTAGAAGTAGGAACCCACGAGGCAGTAGTGAACGTGCTGACCGCTTGCTGCTCCATCGCGCACTGACTATCTCACGCCAAAGTCCCCACGTGCATCACTTCACATGGCCAGACTCCTTCCAGGTTCCGCACCTGTTCGTGGGCTTCCGTTGTGTCACGCCCACGAACTGCGCAGACAGGGTGTGCCTCGTGGCGTGTTGGCAAATATGGCTGACCTCCTCGGAACTCCTCTGAGCAGCAAAGTTCAAACTGTGAAGGTCTCGCCTTCATTAACACAGACACAGATCCCGGACACAGAGCCCCCACGTGTAGCGACCTCACCTCTCACTCCCGCCTTCTCTTCTCGATCAATGGCTCTCGTCTAGGGGACCAGGGAGGAGAGTGTGGTGCACCACCAGCTTGTATCCTCTTATGTGCAGAGGTGTGAGCTATAACCTTTTACCTTCGGGCCTGTGCCCCTGTCCAGAGCCAAAACTTCCCTTGAGAATGACCCTTTAACTCCCAGAAAATCAAGTTCCACACCACTGAAAGTCCAACACTTATTTATTCTTCAGAGCAATAAATAGTCCTTTAAGAGCGACTGGTCAGACATAGAACAGAACACAGTAAAGAGGAGGTCCAGGCACAAACTTGAACTTGGGGTTTCTCCTGTTCCGTTATAGCGCGAACAGGCTTAGCGCACAGTCGCTGCCACCGACCGTGAGGGGGTCTCTGCCACAGACCAGATGAATAAGGCCTCTGCCACAGACCTGGTTGCCGGGTTGTTGGGTCTCTGCCACCGACCTGATTCACGATGGGTCCCTTCCACAGACCATGAGAACGTGGACTACCTTCTATAGGAAATGGCCCAGGTCAGAGAGAGGACATCCATCCTTACAGTTACCAGAGGCCCCACCGTCACCAGCAAATGCTGCACTGGGTCTTCGGAAGGGTCACCTCCCTGGCCTCCTCGTCCCAGATTCAGGTGTCCAACACCGGAGGACACGCTAGGAGCCCTCGATCCCTTGCGGGACCCAGTCGAAGGTACTGGGCCCCAGGCCTCCAGAGAGTACCTCACCCCAGACTAAAGGTGTCTGGGGTGGAACTGCAACTCCGTCCCCCGGCCTAAGGCACCCGGAGACCCCACGCACATGCACCCAGGCTGAAGGTGCCTGGGCGCGGACCTAGTGCGGAAGATGTCTGCCCCCCTTATACCCCCTCCCACCATGCACAGCGGGTTCCCCGCCCCGCTGTACTACTGCCGCGAGGGGACACAAAGGGCACAGCCCTCCAATGGTGGTTCAACCCCAGCCTATGTCAACAGGGCCACCTATAGGCCGCAGGGAACTAGACACCATTGATATCCTCCACTGACATAAATTGGACCAGGAATCCTAACAATTGTCGCATCTGAGCCTGATACCACTCAGATGCCTCCCCTAAATATGACCACCCGCTACATACATAACTAAATTTACTAGTGTTTCTCATATCTGCCTGGAAATCAGCTTCAAAAGTGTCAAGTAGAGTAGAAATTGAAGTTGATATAAACTGTAATTGAACAACAATTTTTTTATGTATCATAAACATGTAGCACTACCCCTACAGGGGCCACTGGTAACTGTATCTCCTTCTCCTGCACAGCCAGACAAGAAGTCAGTCCCATGGCTTTGTTTTTATGTTTTTTTTAGGGTTAACAGCATGGATTGGTGAATGGATTTATGGCATGCCCAACTTGAATCAAGAACAACAACAGGGGACAACTTCCTTCCTCTGTACAAACGATCCTGTGCTGCTTTCCTTCCAGTATATACACACACAGTTCATAGTGGATTTAGTAGCAAAAATCCATTACACACTAGAAGTCCCTCTCAGCCCCTCTTGGAAATAGCACAAAACTTGAGGCAAATTGCATGCAGGAGTGTATCCTCTATTTGTGTATATCTGCTCCCAGTTACACTGCTTGCAGGCACTACCAGCCCTCCTGGCTGCTCTAAAGCTCTCCCAGGGCAAGGTAATAAAAAGGTTAAGCACAGCGCTGTCCTTTTAGAAAACTTGCTACATGTGGCAGTCTCTCCCCTTTAATGTCTCTGAGTGTGCTGATGTACTCACACTGTCCTCCTTGCTCCTGCTGCCTCCCAAGCAGGATTCCATGTGTAGCGCCCTGCTCCCAATGAGTGTGCGCTATATGTTAAATTATAGTTATCTGAGCAATAGTTTGGCTCAGAGGGATTGTGTTATAAATTGCACTCTGTTTCAGTTCAGCTGGTTGTGTGATTTCCCTCCTGACAGTAGGTGTCGCTGCCACCGCTGGTCAGAATTGGAAAGGCTACAGGCTGGACGTATTGGGTACCTCTTTCCTAGCAAGCAGCCCAGTGGTCGTGGTGAACAGGGATGAGCCGAACACCCCCCTGTTCGGTTCGCACCAGAACCTGCGAACAGACAGAATGTTCGTGTGAACTTTAGAACCCTATTAAATACAATGGACTCGAACGTTCGAAATCTAAAGTGCTAATTATAAAGGCTAATATGCAATTTATTGTCCTAAAAAGTGTTTGGGGACCCGGGTCCTGCCCCAGGGGACATGTATCAATGCAAAAAAAGGTTTAAAAAATAGACGTTTTTACGGGAGCTGTGATTTTAATAATGCTTAAAATGAAAAAATAAAAGTGAAATATTCCTTTAAATTTCGTACCTGGGGGGTGTGTATGATATGCATGTAAAGTGGCGCATGTTTCCCATGCTTAGAACTGTCCCTGCACAAAGTGTCATTTTTTAAGGAAAAAAAGTCATTTAAAACTCACTCGCGGCTATTAATGAATTGTCGGCTTTTATCAATACATAGAAAAGTCATTGATAAAAAAAAAAAAAAAAAGTGTGGGGGTTCCCCCAAATTCAATTACCAGGCCCTTTAGGTCTGGAATGGATATTAAGGGGAACCCCGATGCAAATTAAAAAAAAATGGCATGGGGTTCCCCCTAAATATCCATACCAGGCCCTTGAGATCTGGCATGGATTTTAAGGGGAACTCCACCCCAAATAAAAAAAAAATGGCGTGGAGTCCCCCCAAAAATCAATACCAGACCCTTATCCGAGCACGCAACCTGGCCAGCCGCAGGGGAAGAGGGGGGGACGAGAGAGCGGCCCCCCTCCCTCCTGAACCGTACCAGGCCACATGCCCTCAACATGGGGAGGATGTCCCCATGTTGATGGGGACAAGGGCCTCATCCCCACAACCCTTGCCCGGTGGTTGTGGGGGTCTGTGGGCGGGAGGCTTATCGGAATCTGGAAGACCCCTTTAACAAAGGGGACCCCCAGATCCCGGCCCCCACCCCTATGTGAATTGGTAAGGGGTACATTGTACCCCTACCATTTCACAAAGAAAGTGTCAAAAAATGTAAATAAAAACACACACACCTTGGAAAAGTCCTTTATTAAAAAATAAAAAAAAAATAAAAAAATAAAAACATTCCAGCAATGAAATCCAGTGTCCCGCGGCGATCCCGATGTCCAGCGCTGTCCATCATTGGTTGTGCCTGTGCGGACCTGATGGGGAACTTCCTCGCTGTGTTTTAAATGTATAGACCCGCCCCTTCTAAAGTTCCCCTTCAGGTCCGCTCAGCGGACCAGATGCGGAACATGAGAAGGGGCGGGTCTATACATGTATTACACAGTGAATGAAGTTCCCCATCAGGTCCGCCCCCTCGGTATGTCCGACCCCGCCTACGTCATTGGCCTGAGCGGGGAACTTCCTTCACTGTGTAATTTAAATTTAGAGTGATTAATTGTGACGGTGCTGACAAATAAGGATTGCTCTGGTCCGTCCCGGAAGCACTGCCCCTCTGGACCACTACCGGCTCTGTGAGTACTGACAGCTTAGCATCCAGGGGGAAGCGTACGGTGTTATCCTTTCAATTTTTTCTGTATGTAGCGCCTACTACCCCGATTTTGTGGGAGCCTAATGGTAGAGGTGGCTGACATACATTCTCAAGGTGCAGGTTTGTGGGCATGGTGGGTGATAAACAAGAAAGAACATTGGGTGCCAGAAGTTTATTTCCCAAACAGGAAAATGTGGGAGAGAGGGGATTAGGGCACAGGACACCCTTAAAATAATTAGCAACAGGCAGATTGGCAGACTCCTTTGACAAAAATAGGTGATGTAAGGTAGACAGCAGTACAGGAATATGAGCCTTTAAGCTGAACCAGTACATCTGTACTTTGTAGGACAGGAAGTCTCCTCTAGTAACTGAACTTTATTCACAGCTTCATACTCTGATTCCCTTGGATGAGTTCTCTCTGAAGTCGTCCCAGCCACTTCATAGCCTCCTGCTCATGAAGGGCTTCTCTCTGGTGCTTCCTTAGAACTCCATTCCTCTAGAATTGTTACCGGATCTTTGGCAGGCTTTTCTTTGCACAAACTTGAACACCCGGATAGGCCTCGGTTAGGCCTAGCAGCCGGATGCCACATGGATAGGCCTCAGGCCTAGCCGCCAAGAACTGTACACACACCATCCACCCAGGCCGAAGCCCCTGGGCAGGAATACTGACTCGTCACCTGACTCCTTTATATTTAATAGCTTTTCCCAGCATGCGTCACAGCAAATATGATTGGCTGGGAAAAGTATGTTTATCCATGACTTGCAAATACTGTAGCTCATCACTCTGTCAAAGGCAACGGCACCACCTACTGACAGAAAGGAGAAGCCACAACTTAGAACAGAAGTCAACTGACCATTAAACACTACAAATTAGCCAGGCTGGCTACCACCCAGCATAATTACATTTACCTGTAGCCCTATTCTAGGGACATGGGTGCTACACTCTCCCCCTGCCAAGGAGACTACTCCCTCGGAGTCTGCAAAAAAAACAAACATTTGCTCTTAAGCATGAGAGTGGATGTCCTGGAAAAAAGTGGATGGGAAAGGGTAAAAGAAAGGTTAAACTTTGATTACAAATACATGTGGCATTCCACACGAAACAGGTGAGAAATGCAATAAAGCAATGACATCACATCCAACTGTCTATCTATCTAATATACTGTATGATATGTAGTAAAAAATATTGGTGTTGAACAAAATTAAGGTACTGTCTCTCCTCAGCCGAGGAAGACGCAATGTATAGGAACACATATAAACAGTTGACTACTCAATGTTAGAAAAAATAAGCATTACTGTACAAAATTGAAGGTTCTGTCTCTCCTTTGCCAAAGAAGACGCAAGGGGCACAGGAACACCTGAAAAATAGAAAGGCACGCAATATGAAAATACGACTTCCTAACAGCATACTATACTATATCTGCCATTATAGTAATATTTATATGTAGCGGGGTCTCCTTTAAGGCCGCCGGGACTACGTTACCCAGAACCCCGTTCGGCACCCAGAGTGTAATTGGCCACCGCAGAGACTCATGGGAGGGGCTATTTAAGAAGGAGGCGAGGCGGAGCTCGGCGTCTTTGGACACCGCGCTGCAGGCAACAGTTTCTTCCTGTGCGGATCTGCTGGAGTGCAAGGCCTGAAGCCTGGGGCCTTGCGCAACTTCTGAAGAGCCTTCCACCCCACTGTGGAGCCTGGGTGGCATCTGACTTGTCGAGTGAGGACATCAGTTGGATCGGGGACCCGATCGTGGCGGACGCTGTGTGCGGAGACACAGCAGGTGGAAGTCCCGGACTGGGATCGCGTCCGGAGTGGTGAGCGAGCACTTGCTCAATCCAATAGACTGTACCGTGTTTAGGCCTATAGACTGCCTTGGCCCACCGATCGTTTGTTTGTTGTTCCACTGGAGACCAGTAGCAGGACAGGGTTAAAGGGTCTCCAGTATAGTGTTCCTTGTGACTGCCTACCTTGTGGATTACAAAATACTGTTCATCAAGTGCACCACCGAAATTTGCATGCAAAGAAACCCCTTTAGAAAAGACTGAGATTTATTCTGTGTCAGGCCTGACCAGGGAGGGGAGATAGACCATTGTTTAGTGCGCCACAGGGCGCGTACACCATAATAGCTGCGCGTGGTGGATTACCGCGCTGCGCCATTATTGTGTGCTATACCAAATGCTGCAGGGCTCTGTAAGCAAGTTGTATGTTTTATGTTCTGCTTATGCCTTCTAATACAAAAGTAAAACCGTTATATTTGATCTCTCGCATCAGTGTGTTGTCTCAGAACAAAGAGGTTACCCTTGCAATACTGTTTGCTTGTGATTCAAGTAGAATCCCTAGACTAACTGTGCCATAGGAGACTAGACAAGATTGCCGGGGGTTGGTGGAGCTGTACTCAGGGCCCGAAATCAAACCAGCGCCTCTCTTAACTGGGGTTAGCGCTACATATACAAAAGCAAAAATAATTTTCTATACATCTGAAATGTTGTCTGGGCATGAATATTTTTTCCAAGTGCATCAACACAAAGTCATTTATTTGAAGAATCATACTGGCTCTGTATCTCCAAAGTTCAGTATGTGCATACTGTAGTGTGAATTTCTTGTGTGAACAAACTTGCTGGCTCTGTCACACCCAAGTCCAACAAGTAATTTCTGTGTTTCTGCAAGCCCATAGTAAAGAACAAATTTAGTTTTAAACTTTGCAATATAGTTCCATTAGAAAGAAACAACACTTGTTGCCCCCAGTCACCAATTTCAGGGACTAAAGACTTGAGACTTGTAGACTTTCCACAGGCAACACTTGAACATGGCTCAGCCCCTTTTCAGGAGACTGAGGCTACTTTTCTCACACATGGAAGGCAGGGACATGCTGAATTTTCAAAGTAAAAGATCAGCATATCATTTTGTAGAGTGAGGTAGACTGGCAGTTCTGGGATAACAAACCAGTACATCACTTTAAGGGCACTTCCTGTGACTGCTGGTATCAGGAGCAAAGTCTGGCAGTAAGAAGGCACAGGCAGGAGAGTCCCCATAACAGGATTTCTTCTATTAAAGTAGCACTTCCTCTTGAACAAACAGCAACTGAGAAACAGAGCTGTGTTCAATACTGACTTGAGAACAAAACAGCGTGTGGCATCACCAGCAGTAACGTGGATCCGGCAGTTGGAGTGGCTTCCCTGATGATCCAATAGTGGTGATGTAATGCCGTAGGTCACAATGATTAGGCCGTCTGATAATAACACAGTCCGGGTAAATGTGCAGACCATAATCCCAGGTTTGCAATATAGTACAATATAGTAGTGTATCTTCCTGCATTTTTGGGTGACAATTTCTTTACATCACAAACTGCAAAAATGTTCAAATAGTCCCTGATGGGCGGTATCAATTCACTGAGCACGATTACATTAGATCTTAGCAATCAGAGTCTCTGGCAAATACTGGTACAGGTAACCATACTCTTCAGCTACCTTTTTAACTACAATGCATTGCAACTTAGACATCCTTGGTATAAGCTTAGGGTCTCCACAGCCAGGTAACCCTGGAGTATCAGGAGCACACTTAACAGAGTAACCAGCAATGGTAACAGGCTTTTGAGAAACACTTGTGAATGAAGAGGTTACTCGCACAGCAACATTTGTGGTTTATGCATAGTGTGTCTGTTGCAAAGTACGATTGATAGGTGCAGCGGAGTCAGTTCAGATCAGACATTGTGTAGTAACAGGAACTGGCTTCTTTATTGGAACATAACCACACTAGCAAAGATGTCACTTCACATTGTAAGAAGAATCACAGACAGGAAAAATAAACCAACAAGTACATCACAGTATACAGGAAATACAACACATCATAGAGAAATACATAGCATAGCATATCACTGAGCATTAGTGACATCTTGTGTCCTTTTTCTAAACTGCAGTCAAATACAGTAAGCTAAGCTGGAAGTTTGTTGTATCTCCAACACCCCTTCTCAACAACTAAGGCTTAGTCTGTTAAACCCATCTTCTTTGTAAGCCTTGAATGTCTTTCAGCAGTCAGGGGCTTTGTAAGGATATCTGCTGTCATATCCTCGGTTGGGCAATAAAGTAACTCAAGAAGACCTTGCTCTTGAAGATCCCTAAGAAAGTGGAACTTCACATCAATGTGCTTGGTTCTTGAATTAACTCCTTCCATGTGTGCAAGTACAATGCATCCTTGATTGTCCTCATAGATTTCAGTTGGTCCCAACTGTGGTTGACCTAAGTCTGTTAATAGCTGTCTCAGCCATATAACTTCTTGGCTTGCCTGCGCTGCAGCAACGTATTCTGCTTCAGTAGACGACAGTGAAACAGAGAGTTGCTTTTTACTAGTCCAACTGATGGCACCTCCTGACAGAAAAAATAAGTAGCCACTGGTAGATTTTCTGTCACTGGTGTCTCCTGCCCAGTCAGCATCCACATATCCTGTTAAGGTGCTTTCATCACTCGGTGGTAACTTTAGCTTGTAGTGCGAAGTCCCTTTAAGATAGCGAATGATTCGCTTTACAGCATTCCAGTCCTTTTGACTTGGCATCGAAACCTTTCTGCATAGGATTCCGACAGTTGCTGCAATGTCCGGCCTTGTAGCGGTGGTAAGGTACAGCAATTTCCCTATTGCTTTCCTGTATTGAGTATTAGTAGGTAATGGGTTATCTTGACAATTCATCTCCTTTAGGTAGTTGGTTTCCATGGGAGATTTTACTGGTTTGGCGTCTTCCATTCCAAATGTTTCAATTATTTCTTGTATTTTGTGTCTTTGGTTCAGAAGAAAGCTGCCATCTTCCTCTCTCTCGATCTGGATGCCGAGGTAATTCTTTATGTTGCCAAGATCTTTGGTGTCAAAGTGCTGATTTCGTTTTTCCAGTATTTCTGCTTCATCCCCTTCTTGCTCAAAGCAAATCAGGATATCATCCACATAGATAAGCATATAGACCCATCTGACGGCTACTGTCAGTAAAGTCCGTATTGTAGTGTGCTTGACTACTGGTGCAAACGTCTCATCATAGTCCTCTCCGTATTTTTGAGAATAGCCCTTGGCTACTAGTCTTGCTTTGTACCGTTCAACTGTGCCATCTGCATTGTATTTCACTTTAAAAGTCCATTTACAGCCTATGGCTTTCCTTCCGGGTGGTAGTTCTGTAAGTGTCCATGTTTTAGTGTCATGCATGGATTTTATCTCTTCCTCAGCAGCCTTTATCCATTTAGTTGCTTCTTGTTCTGAAAGTTGAGATATGTCTTCCCAGTTTGCAGGTTCGTTGATACTGGCAGTACTTGCTTTGTATGAAAGACGCATAGGTGGTTTACCTTTCTTTTCTCTTGTTGAACGTCTCGTTTTTGTGTCTGAGCCTTCTTGTGTCTGCTCTTCAGTACTGGTTGACTCTACACTCACTTCAACTGTTTGTTCGGAAGTTACAGAGATGGGCTGGTCAATGTCAGTTTTCCCTTCTATTCTTGCTTCTACTGTTGTCATTACATTGTCTCTTAAATCTTCAACAAAAGTTATGCTGTTGCTAATGGTAACCTTGTCTGTTTTGGGATTTAGGATTCTGTAACCCTTGGTATTGTCACTGTATCCAACAAAGATACCTTCAAACGCTCTGTTTTGGAGTTTAGTGCGTTTTTCTTCAGGTATGTAGATGAATGCATCCAAAAACTCTTAGGTGTTTTACACTTGGCTTCTCCTTGTGCCATAGTTCATATGGGGTTTTCTCCACTGTTCTGGAAAAAAGTCTGTTCTGCAAATATGTAGCTGTCATAGCTGCCTCACCCTAGTATTTTTGTGGTAGTCCAGTGTCTGTCAGCATACATCTGATCATTTCAGTCAGAGTTCTATTCTTTCTTTCAGCTACTCCATTTTGTTCTGGTGTATACGGGACTGTCTTTTGATGTTCTATTCCATTCTGTTTTAAGTACTCTTGTATCTTACCTCCTGTGAATTCACCTCCATTATCGCTCCGAAGTATGAGAGGCTTCCTCTGAAACTTGTTACTTGTCTTTATTATATAGTCTTTTAATTTGTCAAAAACTTCACTCTTATGTTGCATTAGGTAGGTGACTGTGTATCTTGAATAGTCGTCTATGAAAGTCACTATGTACCTGTTGCCTCCAGGTGTTGGTGGGTTTAGGGGACCACACACGTCACTGTGAACTAAGTCAAGTGGTCTTGAAGCTCTCTTCTGACTGACTTTGGGAAGTGTTGCTCTTGTAGCTTTGGATTTAATGCAACATTCACATTTAACGGTAATTGGACAAGGGGATACTATCAGATCCCTTGTCAGCTTCCTCCTCTGTAGTTCCTGTATGCATTCTGGGTGTCTGTGACCTACACGTCTGTGCCATATATGTATACAGTCATTGTGCTTGTGTGTACATAGTCTCACCTTTTCCTTCACTGTGTCGAGGTGATATAGATGATCATCCAGCTTTGCACTTGCTATTGTCTGTTTGCCGTTTAGAATGGAACACTTGTCACCTTGGAATTTTACAGTAAGTCCTCTGGCTGTTAGACGCTTCACAGATAAGAGTCCTGCTTCTAGATTAGGAACATAAAGCACATCTTTCACTGGTATGGCTAAATTGTGTCCCGCATCATCAGGGCATACAAGGGTTCCATGCCCATATCCTTCTGCATGTATTTTGCTTCCATCTGCAAGATAAATAGTTTCTTTGTTGCTCAGAACAAGTTCTGTGAAGAAACTTCTATCACTCGTCCTGTGACTGGTTGCCCCCGAATCGATGCACCAGCCTTGGCATTTATTGTTGCCTGTCGCTTTAAATGTGGCATTGCAGTTACCTTCCCTTGGATCATTGATTGTGGTTTTGACCTTTTGTTTAGTATAAGAGGGACACTGTCTCATTTGCTCTGCTTTCCATATAGTACAGTCTTTCTTTATGTGTCCCTGTTTGTGGCATCTGAAACACACTCTGGTCTCTTTCCTGTGTAATCTTGCGTCTGTAGCTTTAAGAGCGGTGCTGGTGTCGGTTTCTGTGGAGTCATGCACTAATTCCTTTCTTCTCTGATACTCATCTATGAGCCTGGTTTTTACAAATGCTAGCGTCAGATCTGTCTCAGGTCGTGTCTCCAGTGCATTGATTAGTGCAGTATATGTATCGGGCAAACTGCATAACAACATGGCTGCAATGTGACTGTCTGTTATATTCTCCCCGAGTTGCGCAATCACTTCCAGCATTGCGTTTATATGCTCCTGCATGTCCTGTTCTCTGCCAAGTCTCATTTTGTAAAGTTTCCGCAGCAGAAAGAGCTTGCTGTTTAAACTGGATCTTTCATGCAGTCTTTTCAGTACATCCCACATGCCTTTCGATGTGTCCTCATTGCGTATATGAATGAGCTGATCATCCTCCACTAGTAGGCTTATGGTGGCCCGTGCCTGTCTGTTTTTCTTGTCCCAGTCCTGATTATTATCCTGTGGCCTCTCTGTAGTGGTACCCTCCCAAAAGTCATCTTTGGAAAATAGCATTTCCACTTTAAACTTCCATAGCTGATAATTGTCATCGTTCAGCTTGGCCACTGAGAGTTTAAGCTCAGAGTTTCCGGACATTTTATCCCTCCTTTATATATAAACAGTCTTACTTTTCTATAGGAGATGTCGCTGGAAAGCTTCCTTATGTCGATCTCCGCATCAGTCACACTGTCTTCCATTCGAGGCTTTGTTCTGCCCGGGCCGCACCTGGTCATAAGTCTTTATCCGGATACTGGGCCCATAACCTCTTGCAAAGTATGATTGATAGGTGCAGCGGAGTCAGTTCAGATCAGACATTGTGTAGTAACAGGAACTGGCTTCTTTATTGGAACATAACCACACTAGCAAAGATGTCACTTCACATTGTAAGAAGAATCACAGACAGGAAAAATAAACCAACAAGTACATCACAGTATACAGGAAATACAACACACCATAGAGAAATACATAGCATAGCATATCACTGAGCATTAGCGACATCTTGTGTCCTTTTTCTAAACTGCAGTCAAATACAGTAAGCTAAGCTGGAAGTTTGTTGTATCTCCAACAGTTTCCACGGCTCCTCCTCTGGGGAACTTGCCAGACAGAGAACATTAGAGGTGGAGGTGGATGGTTCAAGCCTATTACTGGAGGTTCAAGCAGGTGAGGGAACATCCTGCTCTATAGGCTCAACTTGCTGCTCAGAATCACTATCAGTTCATATTTCTCCAAGGGACACAGTCTCAGAGAGCTACTCAGATATTCTATCAGACAACACATCTGAGTCTGACTCGTTAGAGAACTCTTCAGCCGGGGGTAAGTTAGACCTCAAACACACAATGGCAGACTTTCCTGACTCTGATCCCTTTGTGGCTACAGGTTTCACTGTCCCAACAGGCACACAGCCCTCATTCACAACTGGCTTACGGGGTCCAGTAGTTTTCTCCCTGGGAGGCTCCATCATCAGAGAGTGTAGGCGACCTCGACCACGGCAGGTCACCATAGCACCTGGCTTTGCAGTGGGCAGAGTTGCAGTAGATACAATAGTAGTAGATGCAGGCACCCGAAAAGGGTCATTGGTGACCACAAAGGACTCACAAAGAATGGTGGCAGTGGGAACTGACACTTCCACTGCAGGAACGGTGAATCTAGCAGGTGCGGTGGCTTCTGACAAGACAGGATCAATACCAGCCGACACGGACATACGATGAGCGGTGGCAGTGGGAACTGACACTTCCACTGCATGGGTGGTGGGGCTGGTGTGTGCAATAGCCTTGATTGTAGTAGCGGGTTCTTTAGTGGACAGAACAGCCATGGCAGCTACCACCGGAGCTAGTTGCGGTGCAGCAATAGCAACACACTTGCCCCAATCTACTTGCAACACCCGTGGCGATAAGGCCGGCGAGACTACCTCCAGTAGCGATTCCCCGCACTGACCGCAGGTGATCCAGGGCTGGATATTTGTAGCCAGGCCTGAGCACTTTGAGCACAGTACCCCAATCGCCTCGTAGCCTCCCGCCCTGTAGAGCACCAGTTTACCTCTAGGGATGAAATGCACTCCGGTGTCGGTAATGGCTTCTCTCAAGTCAACAGGCCCACAGCCGACACTTGGTGAAAAGGTTTTTCAATCAGCACTGGAAACTCCAGGATACGCCATGCTTACTTCTCAGTCTATCAACATGTGGATCCAAGATAGCGATTCGCGCCACCGCGTGCCCTCCTTTGCAGAGCGGTAACTCCTCCCCCTGCCAAAGGATTGGTCAGGCTGCTCAGCAGAAACTTCAGCGCCTGCCTCTTTCTTCCAGCAGCACGGAAAAACTGTTATTGAGTCTGCCTTAACCCCTTCAGCACTGGCGTAAAGTGACAAAAGACCAGGCTGAGACTCTCCCATGAGCAAAAAGACAATTAGGTTCTATCCCACATGGTTTACAAGAGCAATAGCACAGTCTCTGACGTACACAAACATTACTTGCCACTCTCCCACAGAGTCAAGCAAAATTCCTGTGTGATTGCAGTCCATTGCTAGGGGCGACTACTACAAAAATACTGCTTTGCCCCACGTTGGGCTCCAGATGTAGCGCCTACTCCAATTTTTGGGGAGCCTAATGGTGACTACTGGGGGTAGGGATGGCTGACATACATTCTCAGGGTGCAGGTTTGTGGACATGGTGGGTGATGAACAAGAAATAACATTGAGCGCAAGTCACTTTTATACTTTAAACAAAAGAGAAGTTTATTTCTCAAACAGGAAAAATGTGGGAGAGAGGGGATTAGGGCACAGGACACCCTTAAATCAATCAGCAACAGGCAGATTGGCAGACTCCTTAGACAAAATAGGTGAATAAGGTAGACAGCAGTACAGGAATAAGAGCCTTTACGCTGAACCAGCACATCTGTACTTTGTGGGACAGGCTGTCTCCTCTATTAACTGAACTTTACTCGCGGCTTCATACTCTGATTCCCTTGGATGAGTTCTCTCTGAAGTTGTACCAGCCACATCATAGCCTCCTGCTCATGAAGGGTACTCTCTCTGGTGCTTCCTTAGAACACCATCCCTCTAGAATCGTTACCGGATCTTTGGAAGCTGTGCTTTAGGATGAAGCTCCTCAGGGAACATGTGGCCCCCCTCTTGGGGTACCTAATCGGGGTACTTAAACCAGAACATGGACCTTACACTTTTCTTATGGGCATGACATGGGAAACCTGACTTAGTTAGAATGAACTGGAACTGTGCAAGCACTGAACTGTGAAAGACTTTGATCTGTTGATCCTGTACTTGCAAGGAACTTTAGTAAAAGTTATATGTAGCGGGTATGTACTTTCCCGGGTGTAAATTTGAACTTGGCAGAGACATTAGTGATGTGTAATTCCCTGCAGCCCAGCAGGTGGCGCTGTCGGTCTGGGCTGGGGTTGAATCATTGCTGTGTGTCGCGCCTCCTTTTTGTCCTTCCTCTGCAGCGGTATGGTGGGGCGGGGAATCCGCTGTGCTTGCTGGGAGAGGGTATAAAGGGGCCGGCCATCTTTGTCATGGGGTCGAGTCCCAGGCACCTTCAGCCTGTGGACAGTGGTTCGTGTCGCTTCTCTAGGCAGGCCTAGGCCTAGAGGACAGCCGGAGGTCGTGTTCCACTCCAGGCACCTTTAGCCTGGGGTGAGGTACTCGGATGGAGGTCTGGAGCTCAGTGCCCAACACTCAGTTCCGTGAGGGAAGGAGATCCTAGGGAACCCCGGGAGTGGGTACCCGAATCCGGAAGGCGTAATGGACCGGGGGGAGCTCCTCACTCGAAGACCTGGTGCAGCATACTGCCAGTGACGGGTGAGTCTCTCATCGGAGACCACTTGGAAGGAAATTCCCCCTCACTCGGAGACCGCAACCCACTTTCAGGGAGGAAAGTGGAGAACATATTGTGTCTGGGCCTACTCGCATCCACACCTCCTTTTCTGTTCTGTTTCTACCAAGGGAGTTCAACTGATTGTGTTCATTCGAGAAGAATAAAGGAGTGTTGAACTTTAATGGTGTGGGGCTCATTTCCTGACAGACATTGTTCAAGGTAACTCTCGGTGGAGGCTCCAGGTGCACAACACTGACCCGAAGGTAAAAGAACTTTGCTTATATCACACTGACACCTGTGGTGAAGGCCAGGCGTGGTGTCCCCGCTCCCTTCCCCTCTGAAAGATACCCCTAGACAAGAGACAGACAAGCTGAAGAACGAGAGGGGAGTGAGGAGGGCGCTACATATATATATATACAAAATGTCTGGTCTGCAGTTCCTGCAAAGGGGTGCATGTAAGGCAGGTTTATCAAAAGAACAGGGCTTTCATTAGGGCATAAAAGCTCTGATGAAAGCCTACAAGTGGAGAATGGAAAATCTTATTGCCATTCCCATTGTAGCACCCCCTAGCATTGCTAGAGTAGGATGTTTCTGTGTTAATGTAGGTAAATTTTCAGGCTTGGCTGGCAGCCAAGCCTGTGTGTTTTTCTGGGTCGGGTGAGCGACTCAGTCACTCAGACAGGCTGCATGATTTAGCAGCAGCAGCTTCTCTGGCAACTCCTCCCTGCTTGCTGGAAACATGGAGAAGGTTCCAAAAGCAGTTAGGAGTCCATGAGGAGCTAGCTGGAGTATTCTGAGGACCCTGACCAATCCCCAACAGAAGGCTTGGCAGGGGGCAGGCCCCCTCAAATACTCAGTAACAGCCCAGCAGGGGCAGTGTGGAGTTCACGTGGAAGATGGAGTGTTAAGCTGTCGGGGCTGTTGAGAATTCTGGGGGGTGAACTGAGGCCTGGGCTCAGGTGCAGAAGGGACCCCTTCTCATGACACACAGAGGGATCCTGACCAGGAGGCACGGGAGCAAGGAGTGGACAGCAGGAAAACACTGCCGGGCAAATCTCCAGGGAGGAAAACGGGGCCAGTGAGTGTTCCAGTCAGAGGTCTGAGAGGCCTGCCTGAAGAGACTGGGTGCAAGCAGTCTGGAATAGATGCAGAGTCAGTCTGGGATGACTGTGGAGCAGTAGCCAGGAGGGCTAGTGAAAGGGACCGCTACAGCCAGGTGGTACTGGGAGCAGTAGCCACAGGGATAGGACAGCTAGCACCAAAGACCACTCTTTTTGCTATACCAAAGGGCATTTGCTTTGGATCTGACTGAGTCAGTGTTAGACCATCCCATCAGTGCTAGCTGGTCTTGGGAGTTGTAGTTCTACAAGCAAGTCTGTGCTGGAGGCAGAAGAGGAGTGTGTATATTCTGGATGTATATAGTGTGACAGCAGGCAGGTAAAATCACCAGGTTGCATCCAGGATGGTAGGTATGTATGCCCTAGATTCAGGCTTTATGCAAATTCATACCACTAGGGGGAGTGCTAGGAGTCTTGCGGGGGAAGAGTTAATGAGCCCAGCTGAATCAAGTGGCTCATTAAGGCCTCTACAAGAACTCCCAGCATGCTAAGGGAGATGCTCCATCCTGGAACCAGTTCTGTGTTGTGCAAGACTGGGGAGTGTGGTTCTGTCCTGTGCGGTGAGACAAAGCCTGTGTGGCTAAAACCTTCAAAAACAGGGAGATAGGGGCTGGGGCAGCACAAGGCTGCACCTAGTTGTCAGACAGGGAACCTACATGTGTAGTAAGCTGTCAAGCTGACCAGGATTTCTTTTTGTATAGCCCTGTACACACGATCGGTTTTACCGATGAAAACAGTCCAATGGACTTTTTTCATCGGACAAACCGATCACGTATGGGACCCATCGGTCTTTTTTCCATCGGTTTTAAAAAATAGAACATGTTTTAAATTTTTCCGATGGATCAAAAACCGATAGCAAATTCCGATCATCTATGGGCAAGTCCATCGGATAAAAAACCCACGCATGCTCAGAATCAAGTCGACGCATGCTCAGAAGCATTAAACTTAATTTTTCTCGGCTCATCGGTGTGTTTTACGTCACCGCGTTTGGAACGGTCGGTTTTTTGACTGATGGTGTGTAGGCAAGACTGATGGAAGTCAGCTTCATCGGATTTCCGATGGACAAAACCATCGGATTAGAATCCATAGGATATCCGATCGTGTGTACGAGGCTTGAGTTTCTTTTTGTTTTGCTGTTTTTCCCCTGTAAATAGTTTAAATAAACCGCACCTTTTGTTTTTTGCAACTACAAACTCTGTCTGCTGTGCCTGTTTTTGTGTGGTGAACCCATCCAGGGGGTCACACACACCCGCTGCCGAGTTAACCCCCTCACAGTTGGTGGAGAACCAGTGGCAGTTTTTTTTTAAGGCCAGCATGGAGGAGATATTGAAGCAGCTGGCTCTAGCAAATGCCAATCAGCAGCAGACAAATGCAGGTTTGCAAAAGAGCCTTGCAGCTCAACAACACAGCTTTGCAGCCTACCAGCAAGCTTATCAACAGAGCCTTGCAGCCCAGCAGCAAGCTCACCAACAGAGTCTGGAAGCTCAGCAACAAGCCCTGCAGCAATCGGAGGCCCGTTTCATAGACCTGTTGCAGAAGCAAGAGCAGAGACTACAACAAATGGAAACAGTAATGCAGCAACGTCCGCAGACCAGTGAGGAAAGTTGTTACACTAATACCGCGTCCTTTGGGGTGAGTCGTTTATTGACAAAAATGACTGGAAAGGATGATCCAGAGGTGTTTTTGACCACATTTGAAAGGACTGCCGAAAGAGAAAAGTGGCCTAAGGAGCAGTGGGCTGGACTGGTGGCTCCTCTGTTAACTGGTGAATCGCAGAAAGCTTACTATGACCTAGAGCCTGACCAAGCAAAAGACTATGTGATGCTAAAAACTGAAATATTGGCACAACTGGGTGTCACCCTGGCTGTCCGGGCTCAGCGTATGCATAACTGGATTTTCCGGCTTGGAAAACCCCCCAGGTCTCAAATGTATGATCTCATTCACCTAAACAGGAAGTGGCTACAGCCAGAGACTTTGTCCGCACCAAAGATTGTGGAACGTGTTGTGATGGATCGTTTCTTGAGAGCTCTTCCTACTGCCATCCAAAAGTGGGTAAGCCATGGAGACCCAGAAACGGACGAAGATCTTGTGGATCGTGTAGAGAAGTACTTGGCTACAGAATACCTGACTGCTTCTTCCAGAGACTCACGGACTTTCCACCCTAAGACCAGACCATCCCCTGTGGCGGGTAAGATGATTCCAAGGGGTGAGGGTGGAGAGAGTGAGAGGGTGGGAGTTCTACCCAAGGTTTGGCGAGAACAGCCTGGGAAATCAGGGGTTCAAGAGGCAGCAAGAAGGATTGTTTGTTACCGCTGCCGACAAGAGGGACATATTGCAGCAAATTGCCCGGTTGTGGATGAACCCATGCAATGTGACTTTCTAACGGACAGACGTCAGTCGCTGTTTGCGACAGTCGCATGCACTGCCATTCGGGGAACTGAGAAACATTTATGCAAAATGTGTGTTAATGGTAGAAATGTTGTTGTATTGCTGGATTCAGGTAGCCTCGTGACACTGATAAAGGATGAATTAGTTACTACAGAGGTTTCTGGGAATAGCAAGGTAGCGGTTATTTGTGTGCATGGGGACACCCGAGAGCATCCGGTGACTACAGTGTGTTTTGAGACCCCCAAAGGTACCCTCTCTCATCGTGTGGGATTAGTGTCTCACTTGCCTCATGATGCCATTGTGGGAAGGGATTTTCCAAAGTTCTGGGAACTATGGGATTGTCCTGAGCCCCCCACTGGTGCCCCTATATACCAGGAATGTGATAGGCAGAATTCCTCGGAGAGTGGTGAGGACTCTCCAGAATTTCCCTTGTCGGTATTGGCAGGGGAGACTCGAGAACCTGGGGAGGAGCCAACATCCTCAGATGAAAACATGCCGTCTGTGGAGTTTTCTGATCTCGAGGTTCACAAGGAAAAGGACCTACTGTATCGGGTGGCTAAAAGGGCAGAAGAAACCATTGAGTAGCTTGTGGTGCCCAAACCTTACAGGAAGTTGGTGTTAGAGTTGGCCCATGGGCACATTCTTGGAGGTCATCTGGGGACAGAGAAAACCAGAGAGAGAGTATTGCAGAGATTCTATTGGCCTGGGGTCATGAAGGAAACAGAAAATTATTGTTCCTCCTGCCCTGTGTGTCAGAGGTCGGCACCGATGCCACATTTCTGTAACCCGCTGGTACCTCTTCCCATCATTGAGGTCCCCTTTGAGAGGATCGCAATGGATTTGGTAGGTCCGATAATAAAGTCCGCTAGGGGGCACCAGTACATCTCGGTTATAATGGACTATGCCACCCGTTATCCGGAAGTGATTCCTCTCCGAAATACCTCAGCCAAAACCATAGCCAAAGAGCTATCTCTTGTTTTTAGCCATGTGGGTATTTGTAAAGAATTGCTTACGGACCAAGGTACACCCTTTATGTCCCGGGTTATGAAAGAGCTGTGTAAGTTGTTCAAAGTGACACAATTGCGTACATCTGTGTATCACCCCCAAACAGATGGGTTGGTTGAAAGATTCAACAAAACCCTAAAACAAATGTTAAAGAAAGTGGTGAATAGAGATGGAAAGGATTGGGACTGTCTAATTCCCTATTTAATGTTTGCTATTAGGGAGGTGCCCCAATCCTCTACGGGTTTCTCACCCTTTGAGTTACTTTATGGGAGACAAGGAAACCTGGGAAAGTGAGAGTTCTCCCCACAGGAGTGTGATTGAGCATGTCGCCCTGATGCAAGATAGAATTGCACAGGTAATCCCAATCGTAAAGGAACATTTGGCCCAAGCGCAGTTGGCACAGCAGAGAGTGTACAACCGTGGAGCCAAGACCCGTACCTTTTCCCCAGGGGAAAGGGTATTGGTACTTGTCCCTACGGTTGAAAGCAAATTCCTCGCCAAATGGCAAGGCCCCTATGAGATATTGGAAAAAGTGAGCGAAGTGAATTACAAGGTCAGACAACCAGGAAGTCGAAAGCCCAAACAGATCTATCACGTTAATCTGTTGAAAGCATGGAGGGATAGGGAATCCCTAGTCGCGGAAACTTTGTCACCAGCTCACTCTGATTGCGTGATTCCTGAGGTTAAAAAAGCAGTAACCTTGTCAAAACCCCAACAACAGGAGGTTAAGGAGTTTGTGCTTCGCAACAAGGAGGTTTTCTCTGAGCTGCCGGGACAAACGTCTGGGGTAGAGCATGATATTATTACCCTGCCCGGTGAAAGGGTGAAACTAAAACCCTATCGGATCCCGGAGGCCCGACGGGAGGCAATACCTGAGGAAGTACAGAAAATGCTTAAGTTAGGGGTGATAGAGGAGTCCCAAAGTGATTGGTCAAGTCCCATTGTGTTAGTGCCTAAACCGGATGGGAGCTGGCGATTTTGTAACGATTTTCGACAACTGAACAAAGTTACAAAATTTGACACCTACCCCATGCCACGTATAGATGAGTTGATCGACCGGCTGGGAACAGCCCGATACATGACAACTCTTGATCTCACAAAAGGGTATTGGCAAATTCCCCTGGCCAAGTCGGCCAAGGAGAAAACCGCATTTGTAACCCCAGACGGGGCGTTCCAATATAAAAGAATGCCGTTTGGGTTACAGAATGCACCGGCCACATTCCAGCGGAAAATGGACCAGATACTGAGGCCCCATCAGAAGTATGCCGCGGCTTACCTGGATGATGTAATTATCTATAGCACAGATTGGGCCTCACAGCCAAAAGTGCAAGCAGTCCTAGACTCTATCCGGGAAGCTGGGTTTACGGCCAACCCCAAGAAGTGTACCATTGGGCAGGAGGAGGCCAAATATCTTGGGTACACCATTGGGAGGGGAGTAATAAAACCCCAAGTCAACAAAGTCGAGGCCATACAGAATTGGCCACGTCCCAACAGCAAGAAGCAGGTACGAGCCTTTCTGGGAATCGCTGGTTATTATCGGCGATTCATTCCCCACTTTGCTTCTCAGGCTGTGCCCCTAACCAACCTGACAAAAGGGAAAGAGTCGGTCATGGTTAAATGGACCCCAGAGGCTGAGGCAGTATTCCAATTCTTAAAAAAAGCCTTATGTAGACAGCCAGTGTTGTACTCACCAGACTTCTCTAGGGACTTTGTCGTACAAAGTGATGCATCAGATGTTGGATTAGGAGCAGTATTGTCCCAGGTCTGGAACGGGAAAGAGCACCCAGTCATTTACCTCAGCAGGAAATTGAAGTCCCATGAGGTAAATTACGCCACGAATGAGAAGGAGTGTTTAGCGGTGAAGTGGGCTCTAGATTCCCTTCGGTACTATCTGCTAGGTAGGCACTTTGACATGATTACTGATCACGCTCCTTTAAAGTGGATAGCTCAAAACAAAGAGACAAATAGAAGAGTGAATAGGTGGTTCCTGGCCCTACAGGAATTCAACTTTACAGTATAGCATCGCCCTGGTGTTCAAATGGGGAATGTGGATGCTTTGTCTCGAGTACATGCATGCCTGATTGCTTGTGTTCCAACCCCAAGGTTAAAACAAGAGGGGGGGTATGTGACAGCAGGCAGGTAAAATCACAGAGTTGCATCCAGGATGGTAGGTATGTATGCCCTAGATTCAGGCTTTATGCAAATTCATACCACTAGGGGGAGCGCTGGGAGTCTTGCGGGGGAAGAGTTAATGAGCCCAGCTGAATCAAGTGGCTCATTAAGGCCTCTACAAGAACTCCCAGCATGCTAAGGGAGATGCTCCATCCTGGAACCAGTTCTGTGTTGTGCAAGACTGGGGAGTGTGTTTCTGTCCTGTGCGGTGAGACAAAGCCTGTGTGGCTAAAACCATCAAAAACAGGGAGATAGGGGCTGGGGCAGCACAAGGCTGCACCTAGTTGTCAGACAGGGAACCTACGTGTGTAGTAAGTGGTCAAGCTGACCAGGATTTCTTTTTGTATAGCCCTGTACACACGATCGGTTTTACCGATGAAAACAGTCCAATGGACTTTTTTGACTGATGGTGTGTAGGCAAGACTGATGGAAGTCAGATTTCCGATGGACAAAACCATCGGATTAGAATCCATAGGATATCCAATCGTGTGTACGAGGCTTGATATTCTTTTTGTTTTGCTGTTTTTCCCCTGTAAGTAGTTTAAATAAACCGCACCTTTTGTTTTTTGCAACTACAAACTCTGTCTGCTGTGCCTGTTTTTGTGTGGTGAACCCATCCAGGGGGTCACACACACCCGCTGCCGAGTTAACCCCCTCACAATAGTTTGTGTCCATGAAGAGTTTCTACTGATCAAGTGGGCATCCCATAATAACCCTTCCCCATCCAAGTTCAATTCCCCTAAATAAAAAAACAAAAACAAAGCTGCAAGGACTGCTTCTTGTCTCAGGATTAACTGGAAAATTCATGTGCCTGCCTGTGCAGAGCGGGAAAAAACAAACATTCACCAGCGGCTCCTGCGGGGGTAGCACTACACCATAGTAAACTGTAGTGTGTTTGGTGCTTTAGCTGCCAGCCAGCATTTGTACGGTGTGATTAGGTATGACTGTGTGCTGCGATAGTGAGGGGAGTGACTGAATGCAACCTCATCCTTAGTGGCTGGTGCCCCTGTGTGTCTGGGACCAGACCAAAGGTATGTCACGGGGTAGTCAGTGTGACGAGGATCCTTGAGAGACAGCTTGATTCTAGTAGCATGTAACTGCAAGTGCGGCAACATCAAAGTTAAGCTAGAGAGCGGGATACAGGCTCTGTAGTATCCCTGCAAAATGCTGAACCCTGGAGGGAAGGCTGTGTACAGTTAGTCAAGTGTAACATTGCTTTAAAAGAGAATGAAACACAAAGAGTTAATTGTACCATGAAGTGTGCTCGTTTCTAAGTTGTAGTATTTCAATGACTGCGGCCTTCGCCTGCACTGTTGGGCATTAGTGAGTGAAGTTCCCGGAGTTCCCCTTTAGGGCGCCTTAAAGCGGAGGTCCACCCTAAAAAATTAGCCCAAAAGGCAAAAAAAAATATATATATATATATATATATTTTTTATACTTACCAGAAATGGCTGTTACTAGGCAGATCATCCTAATCTGCCTCTTCCTCGTCCATGTTGAGGTTCTGTGTTCTCCTCCTCGCGTTGCCTCCTGGGAAATGGAGGCGCGCTGCCTTCTGGGACACACAGGACGGTGTGCCCACTCACAAAGAGCCGCGCGACTCGCGCATGCGCAGTAGAAAACGGGCAGTGAAGCCGCAAGTGAGGATGGCGGCGCCGGGACCCGGTCCAAGGGATGGATCGGCCTCGGGCGGCCGACATTGCGGGCAACCTGGACAGGTAAGTGTGCTTATTAAAAGTCAGCAGCTACAGTGTTTGTAGCTGCTGACTTTTAATATATTTTTTTTACCGCCGGACCTCCGCTTTAAGCTAAGAACAGGTGAAAGGAACAGAAAATAAAATAAGGGAGACATCTGCACAGTGTACAAAGTGTTTTTTGAAATTCCTGTGTGACCTGGTAAATGAATGGGTGTTCGGCTGAGTGACCCTCCAGCTGTAGTGTAAAGTCAAATATTTAGCAGCGGTATTACTACCACTTCTAAATGTGACAGCTTTATGCCCAGGGCTCCTGGTTGTCAGTGAGGTGGCACTCACTGGCATCCTAACAACCAATGGCTCAAACAAAAGGAATAATGTAGAAAAAAAACAAAAAAGGCTTTTCCGAGTCTTAAAAAAACACCCATGCTCAGAATCAAGTGTAGCGACCTCACCTCTCACTCCCTCCTTCTCTTCTCGGTCAATGGCTCTCGTCTAGGGGACCAGGGAGGAGAGTGTGGCGCACCACCAGCTCGTATCCTCTTGTGTGTAGAGGTGTGAGATATAACCATTTACCTTCGGGCCTGTGCCCCTGTCCAGAGCCAAAAGCTTCCCTTAAGAATGACCCTTTAACTCCCAGAAAGCCAAGTTCCACACCACTGAAAGTCCAACACTTATTTATTCTTCAGAGCAATAAATAGTCCTTTGAGAGTGACTGGTTAGACATAGAACAGTTCAGAACACAGTGGGAAGAAGGTCCAGGCACAAACTTGAACTTGGGTTTTCTCCTGTTCCGTTTTAGCGCGAACAGGCTTGGCGCACAGTCGCTGCCACCGACCGTGAGGAGGTCTCTGCCACAGACCAGATGAATAAGGCCTCTGCCACAGACCTGGTTGTTGGGTCTCTGCCACCGACCTGATTCACGATGGGTCCCTGCCACAGACCATGAGAACGTGGGCTACCTTCTGTAGGAAATGGCCCCTATCAGAGAGAGGACATCCATCCTTACAGTTACCAGAGGCCCCGGTGGGTGGATTTGTCCATATACATCGCTCTCGTACCTGCATCCATGCTTTTAAGACCATCTTAAATGTGAGTGTTACATTGTATGATTTTTTATATTAAATCCTTTCCAAACGGAATTATGCTATGTGAGTTTTTCTATCTCTACACGTATGCATTGGATACCGAGTCCCTACATGAATTGGTGTTTTGTGTTATTGGATGTCCCGTCTGATTGAAGTGCTAAACCCCTTTGACTCCAGACTACCCCTCCACTCAAGACCATCCGTATTGGGGTTCATTAACCCTTAAAGCAATCTCAGATTTGGGCGGCGTATGCCTCTCCAAATCCGAGACCTTTGGTAAGCCTCCTCAACATATACTCGGTGGCGGATTTCACATCACATCTGTATAAAATAAATTTTTGAGTTTTCACACTCTTAAGCTTTATTTGATTTGGGTGGCGTATGCCCCGCCAAATCCAAAACTTCTGGTAAGCCTTCTTCAACTCACCTTGGTGGTGGCTCTCTTTTTCCACACATAGAAGACTATGGATTGTAATTTCACGTTTTGATTCATCATGTTTTCTCTGGATTGACTTTCATCACTTTTTTATTCTTTCCATGGACTATATTTTAAACAGATATTTTTTTTTTTTATAAATTGTTTTTATTGAATTTTCTAACACGTACAAAACATACAGCTTAAGCACCTACAGTCATAAAAAAGAACATGTACAGATGAGAATACAATTGCAATGTGAACCCAACGATACAATGCACAGCCATGGAAGGGTACAGCAGCACCGCCCAAATAGATCAAGTAGGGCACCCAATATGGTAAGACCCACTAGTCAATGAACACATATCAGAGGTCATCGGAGGAAGAGGGAGGTAGAAGAGCAAGGCAAAACCTTGACACGATGATCTGGTTCACCCCCAACTCCCTAGGCTGTTTCGGGCTCATATAACCAATTGCGCCAGACCTTGTCATATTTCAGTGGGCAGCCCTGATTGGCATAGGTATCTTTGTATAAAGGAAGGCTGCCGTTTACCAAGTGTTTCCATTGCGCCAAAGTGGGGGGGGGGGGTAGGCCTCTTCCACTGCATAGCAATATTCTTTCGGGCATAAAAGAGCAGCAAGGAAATTAGCGTGCGTTTGGCAGAGGATGGTACAATGGTCTCAATGAGCCCCAAAAGGCACACCTCCATTGCCAAAGGCACAGCGACTGAAGCAACTCTGTTAGTTAGATCCAGCACCATTTCCCAATACTGTTGGACCCCTGAACACCGCCAGAAGATATGGGAGAAGTCGCCTGGTGAGGCGCCGCATCTCCAACACCCCGAGGAGTGGGCCGGGTCCATCCTATGCAGTCTGTGTGGGGTAAAATAAGCTCTATGAACTATTTTGTACTGCACTAATCTGTCTCGCATGGAAACTAAGGAGTTGAAGGGGAGGTCCCACACGTCGTCCCAGTCATCCCTATCTAATGTGGGGATATCAGTCTGCCATTTATTCCAGAGTTTATCCAGAGGTGGAAGAGACACAAAGATCAAGAACGAATAAAGATGTGAGGTGGGTTTGTCTTCACAGCTAAATCTAAGTGTCCTCTCTAGTTCCGACTGGGCCACAATGCACGAAGATTGTGGAAATTGCGCCGTAAATGCGTGGGACAGTTGCAGATATCTAAATAGGAAATGGTCGGGTAAGTTGTATTGGAAGGAAAGGTGCGAGAAGGGGAGTAGGGAGTTTTGAGATATTATGTGAGACACAAGTTTGATGCCGTATTTTGTCCACGCGTAAGGGTCAGGGATCTTGTAGATGTGAGATAGACTAGGGTTCAGCCAGATAGGGGCATTGGGGGAGATTTCAGACTGTTTACATTTCTCAATAGCTAATCCTGTCCGCCATGCCCGCAGGGTGGTAAGCATAGAAGGGGTCAGAGGATACGGGGCACGAGGGCCCCTAAAAAGTAGTAATTGAAGAGCTTCCCACGAACCGACCACCGTTGCTTCCAGCACAGTCGACGAGTTCGTTCTGTCCGGCTGCAGCCACCACGCCGCAGTCACCAACTGCGCGGAGAGGTAATACTTATGACAGTCCGGGAATGCCATGCCACCCTGCGTTCGTGGCCTCATTAGAGTAGTCAACCTATATCTGGGAGGAGAGGGGCCCCATAAGAAGGAAGAAAAGATGCAGTTTAATTTTTAAAAAAAGGACTTGGGCACCCATTGTGGGGAGTGGCGGAAAAGATATGTCAGTTTGGGAATAATCTTCATTTTTATGAGATTAACTCGCCCCCATAATGACAGGGGCAGATTACTCCAGGATTTGAGCTTCGCCTGGGACTCCAACAGTACCGGGGCTAGATTTAAGGATATATAATCTGAGGCTGAACCAGAGACATGTACCCCCAAGTATGTAAAGGAGTCTACCCACAGGAGGGGGCTATCAGGAGGGGATGTGGACCTAGCCGCTGGATCAATTGGGAACAGGAGGGATTTAGACCAATTTACCCTAAGACCGGTGACCTCTGCAAAGGTGTCCAAAATATTTAGCGCTCCCTGCAAGGACGGGCCGGCATCATTTAGGAAGAGTAGCATGTCATCGGCGTACAGGGCCACCCTCTCCTCCAGCAACCCGAGTCGGAGACCCCTAATGTGCGGTGAGGTGCGAAGTGCCTCCGCCACCGGTTCGATAGCGAGGGCAAACAAAGCCGGCGAGAGAGGGCAGCCCTGCCTCGTTCCCCTGGTAAGCCCGAAGGGGGCCGATAGTCCACCCCCCAAGCGCACCGAGGAAGTGGGGCACTTGTAGATCACCTGGAGCCACCTGATAAACTGCAAAGGAAACCCCATCCTGCGCAAAGTTTCCCACAAGAAGGGCCACTCGACCGTATCAAAGGCCTTTTCCACGTCCAGAGAGGCCACAGTACGAGATCCCTTATTGAGGTGGTGAGCGTGTATGTTGGTGAATAGTCTTCTGAGATTCACATCCGTGGACCTACGGGGCATGAAACCTGTCTGGTCTGGGTCTATCACTGAGGGTAGCATGGGGTATAACCGAAGGGCCAGAAGCTTAGTCAGAATTTTAAAGTCAGAATTAAGCAATGCAATAGGACGATATGAAGCACAGGAAGTGGGGTCCTTGGGAGCCTTATATATCAGTGTCAAGTATGCGTGATACATTGAAACAGGCAGACTACCGTCTGCCAGGCATACAGTATACAGTTGTGCCAGCAGGGGTGCTAGAAGTTCCACATGAGCCCTATAAAAGTCTATTGGAAGCCCATCCGGCCCCTTGCCGGGGGGGGGAAGGATCGGATAGCCTTTACGACCTCCGAGACCGCAAAAGGTTGGACCAAAATCTCTCTTTCGTGGTCCGAGAGCCAGCCAAGCGCCAACGGGTCTAACAGACCATTCAGCGCCTCCGGCCGAAACTCTGAGGACAGACCGGACGAGTATAACTTGCCATAAAAGGAGTTAAACGTCTGTAGAATATCAGAGGGGGAGGACACCGTCCCGCCCCCCGGGGTCTGCAGGGTGGATACAAGTGTAAGGGGTTGGTCGTGTTGTGCCATCATGGCTAGTAGGCGGCCATTCCGGTCACCCTGTTCAAAGGCCCTCTGTTTACCTCTATACGACTCGAGTCGCGTGACCTCAGCCAGGTGCAACTGCAGTTCCCTCCGAGCCACCATTAGTAGGTCAAAGTGAACTGGGGTGGGGTCATTGCTATACTTAGCAGTGTGATCTTCAACGGCCTTCTGCAGCGCCAGCGCTGCAGCCGATTGTTGTTTTTTGATGCTAGCAATAGAAGAAATATACTGTCCCCTCGTGAAAGCTTTAAAGGCATCCCATACAATATCGGGAGAAGAGGAGTCTTTATTATTTTCCCAGAACTCAGACAGCAGGGGCGGCAGCTGGCCAGCGAGGTCAGGATGAGAGACCCATTGTGTGCCCAACCTCCAGAGCGAAGCGCTCCGGGAAGCCGGGGAGCGAAGCACCACCACTAAGGGATTATGATCGGACAGACTGCTAGGCAGATAGGACGTCTCCAGAACATCCGCTAACAGTGCAGGGTTGGAGAAGGCTAGGTCTATCCGCGACGCAGTCTTATATGATGCCGAAAAACATGAATAGGCCCTTGTGGTAGGGTGCTTCCACCTCCAGATCTCCACCAGCCCCACCGCCTGAGCCCAGGCAGAGAGGTCCATACACTGTTTCTTAGTCGGGGCAGGTCTATCTAGCTCAGGTGATAAGATGGCATTAAAGTCGCCCATTACCAGAACCTTCCCCGGGCAGAAAGGTGAAATTTTTTCTAGAACCTCATATAATAATGCGGAGGAAAACGGGGGAGGGATGTATACATTAAGAACAATATACCTGACAGACCATAGCGTGAACACCACCATCACAAATTTCCCCTGGGGATCAGTACGGATCTCCTCAATTACACAGGGGAAATTCTTATGGACAAGAACCGATACACCTCTGGCGTATGTAGAATAGGTGGCATGTATCACTCGCTGTATCCACGGTTTCTTGAGAGTCAAAATCTTGCTGCCCGTGAGGTGAGTCTCCTGAAGGAGAATAATCTGGGGGGAGTGAGATTTTAAGTATTTGAATAAAAGGGCTCGCTTAAATTTGGAGTTAAGACCCCTGACATTCCAGGAGAGAACGGTGAAGGAGTCTACTACTTGACTAGCCATTGGATGAAGGGGAAAAACAATTAAGGAGATACTCTAGAGGGCATGTACCGGTGCACCCCACAGGCAGCAAGATCCCGGTCACACTGCATAAAATGCTGACAGTACTTAAGCGTAACACAAAACAAAAGCATACAGATAAGAAATATAAAACCATAAGAACAAGGGATGACTAAATCCCTAATCAACTTCCCAGGCACGGTGCCTATCCTACTATACCCAGCCTACCTCCTAACAGGGGGGGAAAGTCTGGGAACAGTTTTTACCCAAACGAAAAACTTTTATAAAGAGTGTTAGTGAACCCTTACACTGGGGGCCCTACACTTCTTGTAGCAGTTCATCCACTCTGTCGACGGACAGTGTCGCATCCGTCACGTACGAACAAGAAGCAGAGGGACGTGGGATATCTATCCCATAAACCTGTATCCTCAAAGTCAGCGGAAAATAAAGTCCGTGCTCTAAGAGGAAAAACAAAAAACAAAACCAAAAGCGAAAACAAGGGCAATCTAAAGCCTCGTGGGGGTCTCGTGTAAAAGTACATTTGAAGTAACTCCGGTGGTTGAAGAAGGTGTAATAGGATATAGCGAACAAGGAAGTGGAAGATCCGTGCATCAAAGGTGACCGTGAGAAGATCTCATCAACGCAGGTTGGTCAGCCAGTCGTCAGCATCCGCTGGGTTATCAAAGAAGCGGACCGTCCCCTCATGTTGGACTCGTAGGCGGCTTGGGTAAAGCATGCCATATTTAATGTCCTTATCTCTAAGTCGTTTGCGGACATCGTTGAAGGTTTTCCTCCTTCTCTGCAAGTCCGCCGAAAAGTCAGGGAAGAGGAGGACAGAGGAGTTACAATATTTGAGCGTGGGATGTTGGCGGGCTTCCGACAGAATCTTGTCCCTGTCCCGATAGTTAAGAAAACGGACTAAGAAGGGCCTGGGGGGTTTCCCCCGGGTGGCTCGGCCCGCGGGCACCCGGTGGGCCCTCTCCACCACGTAGGTAGGGGGAACATCTGTAAGGCCCAGGAGATTTTTAAAGAACTCCTCCGCAAATATAGCAGGGTGGTCTCCCTCTTCTCCCTCAGGCAAACCTAGGACTCTGACATTATTGCGCCTCAGCCTGTTCTCGGCATCATCTGACTTTGCGACGAGGGACTGCACTGTGCGCTGCAGCTCGGTAATGGAGGCGGTATGGGAGGCCGTAAGATCTTCAGTGGTCGACACTCTGGATTCAGTTTCCGCCATTCTACCCCTCATTTTGTCAAGGTCGTTTCGTATGAGGTTACATTCTTCAGCGAGGTGGTCAATATGCACCAAAAGCGAGGTCCTACTCTGCTCGATCGCAGCGAGGATCACTGCTGTACCATCTTTAGCCAGTGGGGCTGGCCCCTCTGTCGGCGGAGCTTCAATGGGATCCATTTCTAAGTCAGCCAGCAAGGCCCGAAGCCGACCCAGAAGTATGGGATCAGGTTGTGGGGAAGATGGCGGTGGCAGCAGGAGTGGTACGTTGGTCTTTGCGGCTTTCGAGGACCTGTTCCCTTTTTTGGAGGAGGAGGACATCTGACAATTCGACAGGGGGGGCCCACTCTCAGGAGATTTGACGGTGTTCAGACGAGCACCCAGGAGGTAGGTAAGGGGCGACCCAGGCCACAGCAGGTGTCTCGGGAGGGATTATGTCAGGTGCCGCTGCAGGTACCAGGCAACGACAGCGGTCACCGGCCGCCCCCCACCCCACAGTAGACAAAGAAGTAGGGACAGGGTGATAAGGATGAGAAGCTGGGACCAGCGGAGCAAGGCTGAGGCAGAAGGGTGGCGGAGGACCGGAGAAGCTGGGCTCCAGGGGCAACGCAGCCGCTCCAAATTAGGCAAGTTCAGTGCCACAGCACCCCAGGCCTAGGCAGGGATGACAGGGCGTGAGAAGGCAGGCGATCCGCGCCGTTGCGCTCGGCGATGTCGGCCGCGGTGCACTTCCGGCGGGGCGGCGGTCTAGGAAAGACCGGTGCTTCGTAGGCCGCACTAGGCCGCACCGGGTCGCGGCCTCCACTGATCCCTTTTTCGGCCCAGCGGACCTCCGGATCGGGCCAGGAAGGTGGATGGGCAGGCAGATGTGGCCGGATGACAGTCCCTTACCTGCAGGCAAGCTGGGATCAGGTCCTTGCAGTGCAGCACCGTAGCAGGCCGGGAAGATGGCGGCGGCCTCAGGTGAGTGGAGGATTCAGGCGTGCAGGCGTGCAGGCGATCCGGGCAGAGAGTCTCCACAATTTTGTCCCAGGATGAGACAGGGGACACAGGGGAACAGGCTGGAGTGAGTTGTTTCTCTTTTAAATCGATGGAAATTCACGGATGGCAAAGGATTCATACAGGATAGCCGGAGCTCTTCAAAAACACGTCCTCTGGCTCTCACATCCGGACACGCCCCCTATATTTTAAACAGATATTTATTTGTATCATTCTACTTTGTTAATATTGTTTGAGTACTTTATCATTTGAGTCACCTAGCACGTTATTTTAGGTGATACACGTGTTTAACACCATATTATTATATCCAGTTTTTTGTGTATATATTCATATTTATACATATTTATTTAGATAGCGCTACACTTTTATTTTCATTTATCACCAGAGGCCCCGCTGTCACCAGCAAATGCTGAACTGGGTCTTCGGAAGGGTCACCCCCCTGGCCTCCACGTCCCAGATTCGGGTGTCCACACCGGAGGACACCCTAGGAGCCCTTGATCCCTTGCGGTACCCAGTCGAAGGTACTGGGCCCCAGGCCTCCAGAGAGTACCTCACCCCAGACCAAAGGTGTCTGGGGTGGAACCGCAACTCCGTCCCCGGGCCTAGGGCACCCGGAGACCGCCATCACGCCCCCCCCCCCCACCCCCAGGCTGAAGGTGCCTGGGAGTGGACCCCGAGCGGAAGATGTCTGCCCCCTTTATACTCTCTCCCAGCATGCACAGCAGGTTCCCCGCCCCGCTGTACTACTGCCGCGAGAGGACACAAAGGGCGCAGCCCTCCAATGGCGATTCAACCCCGGCCTATGGCAACAGCGCCACCTATAGGCCGATGGGAACTGAACACCATTGATATCCTCCACTGGCATAAATTGGTCCAGGAATCCTAACAATTGTTGCATCTGAGCCTGATACCACTCAGATGCAGTGGCGGAACTACCGCCATAGCGACCCACGCGGTCGCTATGGGGCCCGCGGTTGCTATGGGGCCTGCAGCCGAGTGGAGACCACTGACGAGTGGGGCCCTCAGCCGAGTGGTCCGGGGCTCGGCATCGGCAAGCTCCTGCCCTGCAAAGAACACCGGCGCCAGCCCCGTCCCAGCGTCGTGACGTCACTCGGCCGGAGGCGCGATGAGAGGAGCGTCAGACAGAGCTACTGCAGCCTGCGTCCACGAGGAGCCAGGCAGCGCCGCCGAGGGGGAACCAGGCTCTAGACTAGTAGTAGTGTTATTGCAGATCACCAGCATTCATTCAAATCTACAGGTACCGTACAACTGCTAAATTAAGCTGATGCTGTGTTGCCATAGGACCAGACTGCAGGCTAAAGATTCTGAACTGTCTGTGAGTGTAACTGTATGATTTTTCTAATATGTAACATGGTGGGGGGAGGGGGGTAAATGTCCTGCACTGGTCATAGTAGCTTCTGTATCCTGCACTGGTCAACCCACTGCCTGCTACACCCCCCCCCCCCCCCCCCAGGCAGTAAAAAAAAAATGTTTAAATAAAAAAAAAAAAATTTTTTTTAACATGTCCCTTTAATAATTTGTTTTTTTTAAATGTCCTTATGTGCACTGTGTCCCGGTTTAGGGTGGACCTCCACTTTAACTATGTAATTGAGGAGTAAGGGTCTTTCCTTGTACTGTATTTTTCAGCTTCAACCATAATGTCCAGTTACCATCATCAAAGTGGCGCTCACAAGCATAAAAAGAAAAGGGAAGACACCTACAAAACTGAGAAACTTCCAAAAATCACACATTTTTTTAATGTGCCCAATGTTGGTCAGAGCTCTACAGCAGACCATGATGCAGAAAAGGTTACTGAGGCAAGCCCAGAAAGCCTTGACCCCACAATATCTGACATGCCAGTACAGGAGCAATTGCTACTTAACCAGTTTCCCCTGAATGAACCAAGTACAAGCCAAGAGTTAGGTGGTGTTACTGAGGACAATATTGAAAAAGATTATCCTGAAAATGAGCCATTTGCAGCAGCCGATGTTCACTTGACTGGTAGTGACATAGCTGTGCTAACTGACATTGCATCTACAAAATATGTCACAGACAGGGCAAACTTTCCAATTACAATTACAGATGCACATGTGAAGAGATTTATAATCACAAATGGTCCTAGCAGACCTACAGGGCCCTTTAAGAGAGACAATGATGAGGAACAGAGGTGTTTTTCAGTAAAATATTATGAAAAAACAACAAAAACAGGACTTAAAATACCTATTACCTGGCTCTGTTATTCTCCTAAATTGAATGTTGCATACTGTGAACCATGCTAATTATTTGGTGACCGTAGAAAACTAGGCTCTGAACCAGCATGGGCAAAGGGGATACAAAAATGGAAAGGCTTGTCAAGAAAAATACAGGTTCATGAAACATCTCAAACTCATATAGATTCTTGCATAATATATGATCAGTGGCGTAAAAAGGGAACACTTGATGAGGAAAACGAACAACAATTAAGAAAAGAAAAAAACTTTTGGAGAGATGTTTTAAATAGAATAGTGAATGTCACCTAGACTATGGCTATGAATAACATGGCCTTCCGTGGCCACAGAGAAAAAATAGGAGAAGTCAACAGTGGAAACTTCCTGGCAATAATTGAGCTGCTAGCTGAGTATGATCCCATATTAAAGCAATTGCTACAGTTACCACAGGGAAAAGTCAAATACCTTAGTCCAAAAATTCAAAATGAAGTCATAGATATTTTGTCAACGCAAGTTCTGAATGACATTTTGTCTGAAGTGCAAAATGCACAGTTTTACTCGTTGATTATAGATACTAGTCAGGATATCTCTAAATGTGATCAAATGAGTCAGGTGCTCCGATATGTTTCTATTGAAAGAGATCCAAATACGAGAGCAAAGCAAATCAACATACATGAGGCATTTCTTGGATTTAATGCTGTTCATGACCAAAGTGCTGCAGGTATAGAAAAATAAATACTTGCATTTATTGATGCTAAAGGAATTTCTCTGGATAAGTGCCGTGGTCAGGGCTATGATGGTGCTGCCACAATGAGTGGAATCTATTCTGGTGTGCAGACTCGAATTTTGTAGAGAGAGGAAAATGCACTTTATGTTCATTGTGCAGCACACAATCTTAATTTGGTCCTCCAAGATGCTGTGGCAGAGATTACAGAGGTCTCAAACTTCATGGGTGTGGTTCAACATATACACAATTTTTTTGCGGACAGTGGAAAGCGGTGGGAGATCTTCATTTACCAGTGAATCCTCTGTTACACTGAAGAAATTGTGTCCTACACGCTGGTCATCTCGCTATGAGTCGCTGCTTGCCTTGCGTTTTCGTTTTGTAGATGTACTTAAAGCACTATCAAAAATAAGCCTTGTAGCTACCAAAAAAAGTGAAAGAGAAGAGGCAATGGGGCTGAAAAAAAAATTAGAGTCCTTCCAATCTATATTTCTAATTGTTCTACAAACCAAAATTTTCGCAAGCATAAATTCTCTGTCTAAACTCCTCCAGTCAGATAGCATGGACTTGTCCAAAGCTTCTCATTTAATTAAGACAGCCTTGGATGAGCTATCCAATTTCAGAAGCAGTTTTGGGGAAGCCAGAAATAATGCTGTATTGCTCGCACAAAAATGGAATATTACCCCCAGATTTGAAGCAAAACGAATTTGCACTGTCAGAAAGCATTTTGATGAATTGTGTGTTGATGAGAGATTAGAGGACCTTGAAGAACCTTTCAAAATCAACGTTTTCTATAGGTGCTTAGACATAGTAGTAAACCAGTTGTCAAACAGGTTCCAGGGACTTAATCGGGTTGTTCAGCGGTTTGAAATAATTCAACCTGCAGTTCTAGCATCAGCATCGGATGATGATTTGTTTAAAGCTGCATCAAATCTGCAACAAAAGTACGAAAAAGACCTCTCATCAACTTTCGCTGGTCAGCTTCTAAGTTTTAGATCAGCACTTAAAGAGGACATTCAGAAATTGTCCTCTGTGAAGGATCTTGCACGTTTGCTCTTAGTTGAGAATAGTGCTCTTTCATCAAATCTGCCTGATGTGTGCATAGCGTTGCTTTTATTTCTAACACTACCTGTGACTGTGGCCTCAGCAGAAAGATCCTTCTCAAAACTTAAACTAATAAAAAATTATCTCGGAAGCACTATGTCTGAGCAAAGACTTTCTGGGCTTGCTATCCTAAGCATTGAAAATGCTAGAGCAAAACGGCTGGACCTAAACCACATTGTGGACACTTTTGCAGAATTGAAGGCAGAATTGAAGGCACGCAGACGTGTTTTCTAAGTTGTGGTGTTTTGTGAGTATACAAGTTGGAAGAGTTTTCAAAGTTCATGTTTGGTTCTGTTGCCAGCCATAACCTTTCTTATTTGGGTTAAACCATGGGGTCTATTTATAACCTATTCGTAGAGCCATTCACCCTCCTGAAAATGTCAAAACATTTCTTTTTTGCCACTTGGCACAAAAAGATACGTTCTTTGTTTTTTTGTATTTCAGGTCAAACTTATGGAATGTAATATTGTTTTTTGACTATTAGATGAAGCTGAGGAGCATGGGAAATATGTTATAAATAGAACCCTTTGGTTCCAGTTTGGCAAATAATAAAGTGGAACTTTAGGCAAATATTTGAATAAATACATGGTAGAATTGGCAGCTTATGTTTGAGTGAGCAGACTTAGAAGGGGGCAAAGGTAAAATGGTGCAAACCTGACTGGCTTTCAAAGATCGCTTTGATGTGTAAAACAGAAAACTGGCTGAACTGAATTATAAGTATCTGGCAAATATTTTGTCTGAATGCTTATATGTATGTCAGCTTTGTACTTTGTTGTGTTGGCTAGAGTTCCACTTTACTCGTTTAACTAGCCTCAGTTGTTGAATTGGCTGGTTAACCGATACATTTCTTTTTACATACCTGTCCACAGCTGCCCCACGTGCCCCCTTTGAGCATTGCAAATCAGGCAAAATTTCTTCCTATGTGAATCAAATTTTTATTTATTTTTTAATCCAGTCAAGATTAGTTTTCTGTATACACGCTTTTGTAAAGTGTGTGTGTAGACCTTGCCCATTTACCCATCTAAATCTTTCTGTTTGATGACAAATTACACCTTTCTAGTCAATTAAATCAAAGGATGGCAGGTTTTTGGCTTCCGCACTGCCTGTTTGGCTGGAAAACAGCTTTGGAGAGAAATGGATAAAATCAAATAAACAAAATATAGTAAGATATTGTTAATTTATCATCGTTGTATCTTCATATTTTAGATCAAGATTCACTCTTTTTCAGGTTGACTTTTTCTAACGTTCTGTTGCCTTACATTTGGCTTGTTTTTGGCTGTTGGCTGTTGAAACCATGGCTTCTTTTCCTTTTGGTTATTTTTAAAGACATGTTGAAAATATGCACGTTAAGCATCAAGATCTAAATCAAGTAGGTGTAAACTCAAAAAAGAATTTTATGCCAAGTGCATAGAATGTAAGACCTAATTTCTTCCTTCCCTTACAAGGTTGTCATCCTGTTAATTTTCCTCTTAAACCGGTGCAGTTTGCGTTGTTTGCGTTGTTTGCCCTTTAAAACGTAAGTATAAAAGAGTAAAAGTAGTACACACAATGCTTTGAATTTAGCATTTTATTTATTATATGGTTATTTAAATTTTTGTTTTGTTGTTCAAAATTAATATAAGCTGTTGCCTGGGTACTGTGCCATATGAGTGTGGTAATCTGTTGTTCAATGGAATAAGTTCATTTTTTTGTGTAGGGGGGGACCCCATTTAACATTTTGCTATGGGGCCCTGTGATTTCTAGTTACGCCCCTGCTCGGATGCCTCCCCTAAATATGACCGCCCCCTACACATCCCCCCAGTGATTTGGCACTGGGCCCCAGTGTCTGAAACCAATTTATGCCCCCTTCTCTAGAGCAGAGTCAGCATAAATTCGATCCAGAGACCGACTAACCAAAAGGAAAAAAAATTGCAATTTTAAAATGTTGTGCCTGAACCAAAAGGGAAGGGAAGAACAACAGCTAAAACATGCACAGGTATAAACATTCAAAAGCATAACAGCATAATTTTTTTTTTAAATCACATTTCCCCCCTCCCACATCACTGACTAAGACCTGCCCCATTCTCAGCAGATTTGATTGACGCTCTCCTGCAGAGGGGAAGAAAAAAAAAACATTATCTGACACAATATGTGATTTGGGATGAACAGGCTCCCCCTAAGGGAAACCCCTTCCTTCCAAAAGCAATGTGTGTTATGTGTGACAATCGTTGCGCAACATCGCCACCTGGTGGCGGCATTACAGTCTGGAGGAATGGATGTCACTGATCAAAGTGAAGATGAAGAAGAAGAGCTTGAATGGTTGTGGCCGTCCCAGGCCCCTGAGCCACTGTCCATAGACCTTCCGCCTTCTGAAGATACCCAGGATAGTACATTACATGTGGAAGCCACTGAGTTTGTCCCGTCCAGCCCTCTGTCTGATGAGTGGGCAGATGCCATAGAGTCACTCCCTGCTGAAGATCAAAGGAACTCTCAGTATCTTCCTGCACCTGATCTGGATGCTCCAGAAATCTTGGAACTCAATACACCTACCCCAGAGGAAGAGCCTGTGGTGCCGGAGACAGTTACCCCAAGAGAACAGAGAGCAAAGAGAGCCGTTTGTCCTCCACGGAAGCTAACCTATGCCCAAATGGGAGAAAGCTCTGAGGATACAGTAACTACTGCAAGAAGGACAATACAAACACCTGGTCCCTCCACTGTGCATTTGGTGGAGGGCAACCCTAGCTCACTTTCTGGGACAGTTAGGCAGGCCACCCTCACTGACGTGACCTGTGGGCAGGACAATCTCCCTTCCCATGCTTGGTGGGAGCTTCCCCTGCCGGGCTCCTTTGCAGCCCTCAATTACCTTGCCTGTACATAATGTTAATGCTGTCTTTGGGGACCAAAGATTCTAAGTGGGGGGAGTGTGTAGCGGGGTATTGCCCTTTAATTCCCCAGAGACTACAGTACCCAGTACACCTTGAGGCACCCAGGGTGCATTGCCCCGTGCAAAGACTGCTGGGGTGGACTTTATAAGAGGGAGGCGGGCCCCAGTTCTTTCTCTTTGGACACCGCCCTCCCAGGAAGAGAATCCCTGTGCTGACCTGCTGTGTGTACAAGGCCTGAAGCCTGGGCCTTGTGCTTTTCCAAAGAGCCTTCCGCTCCACCGAGGAGCCTGCGGAGCGTCTGATCCTGTTGCTGAGTGCTGTTATCAGGAGGACCGAAGACCCGGGTGTCGTGGACACTGTGAATCGAGTCACAGTGACGGCAGTAAAGGACAAGGACTGGTCCGGTTGGGTGAGAGAGCACCTGCTCAGAACTATACCACAGTATCTCTAGGCCCACTGACTGTATTCAGGGCCACCACAGTGATTGCAGTTACACTTTGGGGAGACTATCTGCATAACTGAGTTATTAGTCTCCCTGGCATTGTAAAGTTACCGATCATCATTACTTTGTTGGATTACAATTGTGCTTAAAGTGCACCACCGTGTTTGCTAGCGAAGATTTCTTCCACAGAACTATACCCAAATCATAGTCAGGCATGACTGGGTAGTATAGGACATTGCTGGGCGCCATATTGTCCACGAGGGAGGATAGCTGCAGCGGGGTCTGTTAAACTGTCTATCATATTGCTGAACGTGTGATGTGTTAATAAGTATACCCATATTGCAAGGCTCTGCATGTGACATTGCATACTATTTATCATTTTAACCTTTACCAACAGTAAAATATTAGAGTTAAGTATATTGGTTGTCAGTGTCATTTACTGTGCTATACCATACTATGTGCCTTACTGAGGGATTGTGTCATAGAGAATATTAGAGTTATTGCAATTCTATCATCCCCTTTACTAACTGTGCCACGAGAGGTTAGAGCCGATTGCCAGAGGTTGACAGCGGTGCACTACAGGGCCTAAAACAAACAAGGCAGCCCTCTTAACTGGGGGTATCGCTACACAAGTATGAGACGGGAGCACTCCTTCTGGTAAAACTAGCGTTCGTAATGGAGATAGCACATTCGTCACGCTGTAAATTATTGCATCGTTTAAATGGTGCGCATTAAAATCTTCTTTTAGAATGGTACAATAATGAACAATAATGAACTTGTTTTGTTCTGACTAACTTTTTGCAACATTTTTAATGCTGATCTCATGAATAATTTTTATTATTATATAGAGCAAGATCTCCTTAATATTTTTTTTTATTTTGATTACAGATCTTCATTTTAAATGATTATTTAATTTCTAGTGATCTCCATGATTTGATTTTTAATTTTGTTGTGTCAAGTTACCACAATTAACATTATTATCTTGTATTTTTTGACCTTCAAGGAGATTGGTTGGTGTTATCTGCCCCTTTTTAATTAAACGTTTTTTTTTTTTTTTTTAAATATATCTGCCTACTCAAAAGCTAAATTTTTTAGTTTAATAAAAACACATAGTCAAGTATTAACTGTAAAAAAAAAAAAATCCATTTATTATGTTATATAAGAAAATAAATATAAGGCAGCGCTGGAGAACCTGCTGCAATTTGTGCATCCTTGGGACCCCAGAGCACACATTAACTCTGTGTGGACACTAAAATTGGGACCTTAAGAAGCACATCCAGTTGTGAGCACAATCTGGTCCTGGACTCCCAGAGGTCAGGAACAGTAGCAGGTGAGATATATGTCCCAAGTCTGTGGTACTACAACAGCCTGCCTTCTGTCAGACCACATTGAAGCAAGGCCATCACTTCCTGGTCTTCTTGGTAGCCTTCTTTGCAGGCTTGCCTGCAGCCTTCTCTGCAGCCTTCCTTGTGCACGTGTTTGGAGCCTGTGGCACTGGAGGTGTACTCGTGTCAGGAGGAGGAGAAGGAGGAAAAGGAGGAGGAGAAGGAGGTGGAGGAGGAGGAGAAGGTGGTGAAGGAGGAGGAGGAGGAGGTGGAGAAGGCTGGGCGACCTCACAAATGGCAGTATTGGTGGTAATTGTCCCCATCAACCCATTATTAAGCAAACTGAGAAGCAGGGGCTCACATAGTAGGCATTGGTCCATCGCCATCTGTTTCATTTTTGCCCCAACTAGGGCGGCATAGGCCTCTTCTGTTGTGGTTGGCTCTTGTAGTGTGGCATGTGCCTCTCTTATCAGGGCCATTGCTGCATTGCTTGTGCTCCTGGTCCTTCTGGTTGTAAGGCGGATGGGAGGCACCTGACATCTTGTTCTGCCACTTGGCCCGGCCACCTCCTGTCTGCCACTGGGCCCTGCCTGCTCCTGTGTGCCACTGGGGCCTGCCTCCCCCTGGCTCACAGTGGGCCCTGCCTCCTCCTGGCTCACAGTGGGCCCTGCCTCCTCCTGTCTGACAGTGGGCCCTGCCTCCTCCTGCCTGACACTTTCCAGCCTCTCATCCTGGCTGATGTCATCCTGTGTATGAAAAAGGGACATAGTTTGAGTTTTTGGTTCATCAATCACACACAATTTTCAGCTCATGACTGTTGCAAATTGAATGTAAATAAATAGAAAGAGAGTGATGGCCTTGCCTCAAGTTGGTCGTTCAGAAAGGACAATCTGCTGTAGTACCACAACTTCAGGACATATACATCCGCTGCTACTACTCCTGACCTCTGAGAAGCCAGGACCTTAAAGCGCACACTCCTGTAGGTCCCTCTCAAGGTCCCAATTTTAGTATCCACCTGTTGGATGGTTGCTGTGGGCATCCTGGTGTGCACAAATGGGAGCAGGGTCTCCAGCGCTGCTGTCCTTTCCCCTTTTTTTCTATGAATGGGTTTTTTGTCTCCCACAGAGCGGGCAGCTCCCTTAATCTATCAATAAATTTGCTAAGAAAATCTTTATCCAGAAGTGGATTCATTATTTCTGCAAGACAAACACAAGACAAAAATAGTAATGTCAGTCACAGTCTAAACTCTAGTAATCTTTATCCCCATATATATCCTCAATCAATCTCTATGCAGTATAGGCCACTGATGTCCCAAGTTAAAAATCATACCTTCGGTCTGACATTCGTCGCTTTTCCTCCTATCTTCGCACACAGAACGTAGTAACGTCACATGTGTGTTAGCTTTATATACACTACGCATGCGTGAAACTCTGCACACATTGCCCGCCCATGACGTTCATTCTCGACTTTTCCCCGCCCCTTCTCTTTCGGCACGCAGACGACATGGTGGAGTCACAGCTGGCGTCTGCTAATTCCTCTAACAACGAGACAAGCCTGGAGCCTGAAGATGGATTTTTGAGATGACATTTTCTAAGGGGGAACAGGTGGGATGTATGCTGGCAGTTATAGCTTAGGCACAAGAAGGCCCGATTACTGTTACAGCAGTTAAAAATCTTGAAGGTGAGGTGAAGTATGATACAAGTAGTATTCAGAAGATATTTGTTGATTTCTACACCTCACTCTATGAGTCTAAGGTGTTGAACCCTACTAACCAAGCTAAACTATTTTTGGATAAATTGGTTCTTCCAAAACTTAAATTAGAGGATAGAGAAGCACTCGATAGTCCCATATCCCTGGAAGAATTAAGCTTAGCCGTTTCACAAACTCATAATAATAAAGCACCAGGGTTGGACGGACTACCGACAGAGATATATAAAAAATTTGATAAAATTTTATTACCAGAACTCCTAGAGGTACTAAAAGAGGCGTATGAAAAACAAATACTTCCAGAATCAATGCAGGAAACAATAGTAATAGTGATTCCAAAACAGGGTAAGGACCCAATGTTGCCTGAATCATATCGTCCTATATCCCTCCTTACCTCAGATGTTAAGATTTTGGCCACGGTTCTCGCAAATAGGTTATCAAAATACATTAGTAGTTTGATACAGGAAGATCAAACAGGTTTTATTCCAAAGAGAGCAGCTGCAACAAACATTTGCAGATTATTTTTGAATTTGCAATTGCCTATGGAAAATAGGGGATCTAGAGCAATACTATGCTTAGATGCCCAAAAGGCCTTTGATATGGTGGAGTGGGAATATTTATGGACTGTATTGGAGGCTTTTGGAATAGGTACGGGTTTTTTAAAATGGGTGAAAATATTATACAGGGACCCTAAAGCAAGGGTAAGAATTAATAATACACTATCCAGCCTATTTACCTTATCTAGAGGGACAAGACAGGGTTGCCCCCTATCGCCATTACTGTTCGCTATAGCAGTAGAGCCCCTTGCCCTTGCCATTAGACAATCAACTAAAATATAGTTGGGTTTTGTCGGGCAGGAAGAGAGGATAAAGTGGCCCTTTATGCAGATGACGCTCTTATTTTCCTGGGGGATACCTCAAACTCATTATCGGAACTTATGAGCCTTATCTCCATATTTGGGTTATTTTCGGGCTTCCAGATTAATTGGGATAAATCCATACTATTACCATTAGATGAGTTAAAAACCCCATTATTAAATCAAGCCTCTAAAATCCAAATTAAGGAAACAGTGAAATATCTGGGGATAGAGATTTCTCGGGATGTAAAAGACTATATTAATTTGAATTTGAAACCATTATTAGCAAAATTCAAAGACAAATGTCGAAGTTGGTGTAAGTTACCTCTGACGGTGATATGAAGAGCAAATCTTATCAAAATGATTTGGGCTCTGCAATTATTTTATGTGTTTAATAATTCACCCGTATGGATTACAGCTTTTTGGTTTAGAAAAATAGAATCTCTCTTTAGAGAGTTGATTTGGAGGAATAAACGACCACGTATAAAGTTAACAACTTTAATGGTAAATAAGGAAGAGTGAGGTCTCGCAATCCCCCATCCCAAAAACTACTTCTTAGCCTCAGAAATACAACATTTTAGTGAATGGACAAAAGTATTACATTCTGATCTTATACAGAATCTGCTATTATCAGTTTATGAAGTTTATCCACTAATTTGTTTACTAGAATCGAGAAATCAATTGTGCGATAAAGGATTCCATACGGGTAAATTATTTGACATGGTATGGCAGGAAATGAGGAAAATTACTGAAGTAAAGGGATTTACTTCATACACGCCAATTTGGAATAATAGTAGATATGTGGAACTGGGGAAATTGGAGGGGTTTGAGTTTTGAAGGCAGAAGGGACTAAGGTATATGCCACAGCTATTTGAGGAAGATGTGATGAAAACCTTTAGTGAATTAAGCAAAGAATATAATATTCCAAATCAAAGATTTTTTCAATTCCTTCAGCTTAGGCATGCGTTAAAAACACAGGGTCGCATACAGGAATTGAAGTTTAATAAGTCAGTGGTGATAGCCTTGCTGGATAAGACAGGGCAAAAAAAAAAAGGGTCTGATATCACAATTATATGATATATTATTTGATAAATTAAAAAAATTGTGGATATACCAGCAAGACTAGCCTTGTCAGGGGATATTGGGACAATTTCAGATGAACAGTGGGCACAGGCACTATCAGTAATACCTCAGGCCTCTCTATCTCCAACACAAAATTTAACACAACTATTTATCCTACATAGGGCACATTACACACCAGTGAAATTATTTAAATGGAAATGTAGAGATACAGACCGATGCCCTAGATGTAAAGGGAGAGTAGCCAATCTAATACACATGATATGGAAATGCCCTAAACTTCATCGCTATTGGTCTGGGGTGGTATCTATGATTAATAGTGTATTTGAGAGTGGGATGCTCATGGAGCCTGGGGGTTGTCTTCTGGGTATACTGGATGAATCGAGAATCCCAGAGGATTATATCGTTTCAATAAATAGAAGTCTATTCCAGGCTCGTAAGCTTATTGCACAAAAGTGGCTATCACCCTACCCACCCACTGTAGCAGAGTGGAAAATACAAGTAAGGGAAACGGTAATTAAAGAAAAGTATATTTTCTTACGCAGAGGTTGCCCAGAGAAATTTGAAAAAATATGGAGAGGGTGGTGTGATATCTTGGAGGTATGAGGGGAGGAGGGATGGGTGAGTAGAGATGGGAGAGGGGGGAGACCATGGGAGCTAGGGGTAAGGGGGATGCAATTTGTGTTGTTTTTGTTTTGTTTTTTTGTTTTTTTCCTCTCAATGCAGGCTTGGGTTGTATGTTGCATTTGGTGTTTTTGTTGTTTGTATGTAAAAAAAAATAAAAAGATGATTTGATAAAAAAAAAAAAAAAAAGCAACAACATGGAGCAACATGCAAGTTCTGAAATACAATAATAGGAACACAGTAGAAGTACTTACATTTTTCTAGCATTCTCTTAATACTCCTTAACTGACCGGCATGTGGAAGGCAATGTCTTGGCCTCGCTAGACAGGGCAGTCAGCGGTAAGGTGCGCATTACCGCTGACTCATAGTCCAGCAGGCATGGACAGGGACGTTACCTATCTTTCACGGTACATTGGGTGACTCTGCTGGCAGCTGGGAAGGATGCAGGATAAGGTGCAGTAGTGTTGGAGGTTGTTCCGCCAACACGCCTCCAAAATGCTACTACTGGTGATTTTGACACACCTCTCTCCTCCACCCGCTCCTCTTCTTCTTCCTCCATGGCCTCTTCCTGTGCTTTGTCCTCAGAACCAGTGGTGCTGCATAGGCATTCAAGGGGTTAGGCAAGTACGCAGGCAAAAAGATGCCATGCGGTGCTTGAGCTGGTGTGCTTGGGGGACAGGAGCCACACAGAGGCAGAGATTCTGTCAGCTCTGCAGGGGCAGGTTCAGAGGTGGTTGACGCCACGCCAGCTTAAGCCAGGAAAGGTGGTTTGCGACAATGACACCAACCTCCTCTCCGCCCTCCGACAGGGACAACTGACCCATGTGCCCTGTTTGGCTCACGTCCTTAACTTGGTGGTGCAGCGGTTCTTGGGCAGGTACCCGGGCTTACAGGAGGTCCTGAAGCAGGCCAGGAAACTCTGTGGGCATTTCCGCCGGTCATATAATGCCAGTGCTCGGCTGGCTGACTTGCAAAAGGAATACACCTGGTGGGCCTAATCTGTGACATGCCCACCAGGTGGAACTCTACGTTGGCCATGCTGCAGTGGCTGCACACGCAGCAGAGGGCCATCAATGAGTATCTGTTGCAATATGGCACCAGGACAGGGTCAGGGGAGCTTGGATTTTTTTCCCCATGCCAGTGGGCCATGATTAAGGATGCATGCACTGTCCTGGCACCATTTGAGGAGGCCACGAAGATGGTGAGCAGTGACAGTGCATGCATCAGTGACACTGTCCCTCTTGTCCACCTGTTGGAGCACACGCTGCATGGAATAATGGACAGGGCACTTGAGGCAGAACAGAGGGAGGAAGAGGAGGACTTCCTTACCTCTCAAGGCCCCCCTTATCCAGACAGTGTTCCTGCTGGCCCGCCTATCACACAGGAAGAGGACGAGGAGGAGGAGGAGGAGGATTGTGTCAGCATGGAGGTGGAGCCTAGCTAGCACTCAGCATCAGCAGCAGTCTTCAAGGGATCAATACAGTCCCAAGACACCCATGGACTTGTACGTGGCTGGGAGGAGTTGGCTGCGGATCATGTCGTCCTGAGTGACCCAGAGGACTCTGGACCGAATGCCTCAGCAAACCTACACTGCATGGGCTCCCTGATCCTGCAAAGCCTGCGGAAGGATCCTCGTATTCGTGCTATCAAGGAGAGGGATCATTACTGTCTGGCAACCCTCCTTGAAGAAAAATCTTTTTTTCTTGTGAAAAGGTTCCGTACCTTATCTTGCCATCGCAGAGCGAGCAGAGGATGAAGCATCTTCGGGAGGCCTTGCAGAAAGGTCTGTGCAACGCGCTCCCAGAGACTGGGAGGTTGCAAATTCCTGGTCCTGGACAACGTGTTGCTGAGGCTTCGGTCAGTCAAAGAAGGAGCGGTGGAGAAGGTGGCCGTCTGACCGATGCGTTCAGACAATTTTTTAGTCCGCAGCCCCAAGGTATGATCGGTTCCAGCACCCATCGCCAGCGTCTGGTTTACATGGTGCAGGAACACCTAGGGGCAAGATCAGACTTGGACACCTTTCCCACCGAAAATCCGCTGGGTTACTGGGTCTTGAGGATGGATCACTGGCCAGAGCTTGCACAGTATGCAATTGAGCTACTGGCCTGTCCTGCATCCAGCGTTCTTTCGGAAAGTGCTGCTGGAGGCTTTGTAACCGATCACAGGGTGCGCCTTCCACCGACTCGGTCGATCGACTGACCTTCATAAAAATGAATCAGTCTTGGATCACCACCAGCTACCAAGCACCTGATGCTGATGTAACAGAATAATTTTCTTTGAAATGTCAGATCCCTTCAAGACTATGCTGATGCAGAGTGACTATCCTGTTATGCTGAGTGACTATCCTCTTCCTTCTCAATGATCATGCTAATAGCATGTAAGAACATTTTTGTTTCTGGGCACCACCACCAGTGGCTAAGGCCCAATTTTTCAGCCCCTGTTTAACAGGGGCGTGTAATTACAATTTTTGCTGCAATACTTTGCAGCATGGCTCATTCCTGCGCTCCAACTAGAGTATCTGTGAGGGGTTGCAGTGTTGTGGCACCAGTGCCTAAAGCCCAATTGTTCTGCCCCTGTTTAACAGGGGCGTGTAATTACAATTTTTTATGCAATACTTTGCAGCAGGGCTCATTGCTGCGCTCCAACTAGAGTATCTGTGAGGGGTTGCAGTGTTGTGGCACCAGTGCCTAAGGCACAATATTTATGCCCCTGTTCAACAGGGGCATGTAATTACAATTCTTGAGCTAATAATTCACAGCAGGGCCCATTCCTGCGCCCATCAAGAGTAACTGTGAGGGCTTACAGTGTTGTGGCAACACCACCACCACCAAAGGCCCAATTTTTCTGCCCCTGTTCAACAGGGGCATGTAATTACAATTCTTGATCTAATATTTCACAGCTGGGGGCCCATTCCTGCACCCACCAAGAGTAACTGTGAGGACTTAGTGTTGTGGTACCAGCACCACCACCAAAGGTCCAATTTTTCCTATCACTGTTCAACAATGGCATGTAATTACAATTCTTGATATAATAGTTCACAGCAGGGCATTCCAGCGCCCACCAAGAGTAACTGTGAGGGCTTACAGTGTTGTGGCAACACCAACACCTAAGGGCCAAATTTCTGCAAAGTATATACGGCAGGCCCCTACTTTCAAACATCCAACTTACAAACGACTCCTACTTGCAAACGGAAGGAGACAACAGGAAGTGAGTAGTGTTGAGCGAACCCGAACTGTAAAGTTCGGGTCCGTACCGAACTTTAGCTTTTTCCCGAACCCGAACCCGAACCCGGACTTTGCGCAAAAGTCCGGGTTCGGGTTCGGGTTCGGCAATCTAATTACGCATTTAGAAATGCTTCAGGGGCCAGCCAATCACCTTTTGATTAGCTTGTGTGCCCTTAGAGGCCATCATAGCCATGCCTACTAATGGCATGGCTGTGATTGGTCAGTGCAACATGTGACCCAGCTTCTATATAAGCTAGAGGCACACAGCACACACGTCACTCTGCTTCAGATAGGGAGAGGATCTAGTCTGCTGCTGCTGCTTTTAGGGAGAGATAGAAAAATACATGAGGTAGTCCTGATTCTGCAATCTGAGGGAAAAGATAGAGAGATAGTGTAGTGTAGGGCCAGGTTCCTGTTGGTGCTTTCAGGGAGAGAGAATATTATATAGGAGTCCAGATTCAGAGATTAAAATCAGCGATCTGCATAGGTTTACCTGTTTGTGTTGCAGTGCAGTCTTTTTACACTGCCATGAGCCCAGTGTCAGAGAAAATCTAACTTTTAGGGGAAAAAAAAGGCACTTTATTGTGCTCTTTTCCAAAAGACCCATAGGGCAAAAAAAAAAATAATATTGCATTTTATTTTGCTCGTGCAAAAAAAGACCCGTTTAGGGCAAAAAATAAAAAAATAAAAAAATTTGCACTTTAATGTACGCTTGCAAAAAGAGCCATTCAGGGCCACAAAAAATAGTTTGCAGTGTGTTATACATATGTGGAGGTGTGTGAAATAAACAATTTCTATATAGTTTTCTCCTACTGTGCTATACTAAAAAAACAACATTTTTTTTTAATAGCATTTTCTGCAGTTCTGTAGCTGTGCGAGTCAGCGGTTACGTACTGTGGGTGTGTTCTGCTCTTCCAAAAAACGCCTTTTAGGGCCACAAAAAATAGTTTGCAGTGTGTTATACATATTTGGAGGTGTGTGAAATAAACAATTTCTAAATAGTTTTCTTCTACTGTGCTATACTAAAAAAACATTTTTTCTGAATAGCATTTTCTGCAGTTCTGTAGCTGTGCGATTCAGCGGTTACGTACTGTGGGTGTGTTCTGCTCTTCGAAAAAACGCCTTTTAGGGGCACAAAAAATAGTTTGCAGTGTGTTATACATATTTGGAGGTGTGTGAAATAAACAATTTCTAAATAGTTTTCTTCTACTGTGCTATACTAAAAAAAAACATTTTCTTTTAATAGCATTTTCTGCAGTTCTGTAGCTGTGCGATTCAGCGGTTACGTACTGTGGGTGTGTTCTGCTCTTCGAAAAAACGCCTTTTAGGGGAACAAAAAATAGTTTGCAGTGTGTTATATATATTTGGAGGTGTGTGAAATAAACAATTTCTAAATAGTTTTCTTCTACTGTGCTATACTAAAAAAACAAAATTTTTTTTGAATAGCATTTTCTGCAGTTCTGTAGCTGTGCGATTCAGCGGTTACGTACTGTGGGTGTGTTCTGCTCTTCGAAAAAACGCCTTTTAGGGGCACAAAAAATAGTTTGCAGTGTGTTATACATATTTGGAGGTGTGTGAAATAAACAATTTCTAAATAGTTTTCTTGTACTGTGCTATACTAAAAAAACAACATTTTTTTTAATAGCATTTTCTGCAGTTCTGTAGCTGTGCGATTCAGCGGTTACGTACTGTGGGTGTTTTCTGCTCTTCCAAAAAACGCCTTTATGGGGCACAAAAAATAGTTTGCAGTGTGTTATACATATTTGGAGGTGTGTGAAATAAACAATTTCTAAATAGTTTTCTTCTACTGTGCTATACTAAAAAAACAACATTTTTTTTGAATAGCATTTTCTGCAGTTCTGTAGCTGTGCGATTCAGCGGTTACGTACTGTGGGTGTGTTCTGCTCTTCCAAAAAACGCCTTTTAGGGGCACAAAAAATAGTTTGCAGTGTGTTATACATATTTGGAGGTGTGTGAAATAAACAATTTCTAAATAGTTTTCTTCTACTGTGCTATACTAAAAAAACAAAATTTTTTTTGAATAGCATTTTCTGCAGTTCTGTAGCTGTGCGATTCAGCGGTTACGTACTGTGGGTGTGTTCTGCTCTTCCAAAAACACCCATTTAGGGCAACATCCTAAATTTGGAAAATATGAGGAGAAGGTCAAAGGGACGTGGTGGCCCCGGTCGTGGTGCTGCTGGTGGAGCTCCTGTTGCAGGGAGAGGACGTGGTGGATCTGTGGCAGATACACGCACAAGTGAAACACCTTCCTCAGGTGCGAGTAGGCGACCGAGCCTGCGGCGGTATTTTGTCGCTCCTAATGAGGCTGTACGAATGTTTAGGCCAGGACAAGTACAGGCGATAGTAGATTGGGTTGCTGACAGTGCCTCGGGTTCCTTCACATTGTCTCCCACCCACTCTTCTGATGAAAGATCAGAGTTGGCACCTGAAACCCATGTCCATCAGTCTTTCACCTCACCCCCTTGCAAATCAGCCAAGCAGTCTGAGCCCCAAATCATGCAGCAGTCTCTTCTGCTTTTCGATGACTCTGTTAGCAGGGTTTCCCAGGGCCATCCACCTAGCCCTGCCCCAGAAGTGGAAGAGATTGAGTGCACCGATGCCCAACCACTTATGTTTCATGATGAGTACATGGGAGGACCATCGCAGTACGTCTCGGATGATGACGAAACACAGGTGCCAACTGCTGCTGCTTTCGCAATTGTGCAGACAGACAAGGAGGGCAGGGGTGAAGACTGGGTGGAAGATGATGTGGAGGACGATGAGGTCCTCGACCCCACATGGAATGAACGTTATGCAGGTGACCAGTGTAGTTTGGAGGAAGAGGCGGTGGTCGCACAGAGCCACCAGCACAGCAGAAGAGGGAGCAGGGTGCAAAAGCGGAGCGTATGTCTGCTACTGCCCAACGCAGCAAGGGACCGAGCACACCAAAGCCAGGTCCAAGGAGTTCCCTAGCGTGGCAGTTCTTCACACAATGTGCTGATGACAAGACACGAGTGGTTTGCAGGCTGTGCAATCAGAGGCTGAAGCGAGGCATAAACATTCTCAACCTGAGCACAACCTGCATGACCAGGCATCTAAGTGCAAAGCACGAGCTGCAGTGGAGTAGACACCTCAAAAACCAAGAAAGGTCTCTGGCTCCTCCTGCTTCCTCTTCTGCTGCAGTCTCGGCCTCTTCATCCACCTCTGTAGTGACAGTGGCACCTGCCACCCCGCAAACAGAGGATCTGCCAGCAACACTACCACCTGGGTCACCGATCATCTCCACAATGTCCCATGGAAGCGTTCAGCTCTCTATCTCCCAAACATTGGAGCGGAAGAGGAAGTACCCCCCTAGCCACCCGCGATCCCTGGCCCTGAATGCCAGCATTTCAAAACTCCTGGCCTTTGAAATGCTATCATTCCGTATGGTGGAGACGCAGAGTTTTAAAAGCCTGATGGCATTGGCTGTCCCACAGTACGTCGTGCCCAGCCGCCACTATTTTTCCAGGCAAGCCATCCCTTCCCTGCACAACCAAGTGGGGGACAAAATCAGGTGTGCACTGCGCAACGCCATCTGTGGCAAGGTCCACCTAACTACGGACGCGTGGACCAGTAAGCACGGTCAGGGACGTTATATCTCCCTAACAGCACACTGGGTAAATGCAGTGGCGGCTGGGCCTGAGGCAGATAGCAGTTTGGCGCATGTCCTTCCACCACCGAGGATTGCAGGGTGCTTCAGTTTGCCTCCTGTTGCTAACTCCTCCTACTCCGCTTCCTCATCCTCTACCGCCTCCTCATCCGGTCAGCGTAACACCTTCACCACCAACTTCAGCACAGCCAGGGGTAAACGACAGCAGGCAGTTTTAAAACTTTCCTGTTTGGGGGAAAAACCCCACACCGCGCAGGAGTTGTGGAGGGACATGGAACAACAGACCAATGAGTGGTTGCTGTCAGTGAGCCTCAAGCCCGGCCTGGTGGTGTGCGATAATGGACGAAATCTCGTAGCAGCTCTGGGCCTAGCCGGTTTGACGCACATCCCTTGCCTGGCGCATGTGCTGAACTTGGTGGTCCAGAGGTTCCTTAAAAATTACCCCAATATGCCAGAGCTGCTGCAGAAAGTGCGGGCTGTGTGTGCGCACTTTCGGCGTTCTCACCCTGCTGCTGCTCGCCTGTCAGCGCTGCAGCGTAACTTCGGCCTTCCCGCTCACCGCCTCATATGTGACGTGCCCACAAGGTGGAACTCCACCTTGCACATGCTGGCCAGACTGTGCGAGCAGCAGCAGGCGATAGTGGAGTTTCAGCTGCAGCAATCACGCGTGAGTCGCTCTGCGGAACAGCACCACTTCACCACCAATAACTGGGCCTCCATGCGAGACCTGTGTGCCTTGTTGCGCTGTTTCGAGTACTCCACCAACATGTCCAGTGCCAATGACGCCGTTCTTAGCGTTACTATCCCAGTTCTATGCCTCCTTGAAAAAACGCTTCGGGCGATGATGGAAGAGGATGTGGCACAGGAGGATGAGGAGGAGGAGGAGGAAGCGGGATCATTTCAAAGGCTTTCAGGGCAGTCTTTCACAAGTGGCTACGAGGGTGGGTTCCTGCACAAACAAACGCCAGGTACACAATTGTCCGGCAGAAAGGGCACAGTTCTGGAGGATGACGAGGTGGAGGAGGAGATGGAGGAGGAGGAGGAGGAGGAGCCATTTTCACAGCAGGGTGGCACCCAGACCAGCTCGTGGCCATCACTGGTGCGTGGCTGGGGGGATACAGAGGACACAGACGATACACCTCCCACAGAGGACAGCTTTTCTTTGCCTCTGGGCAGCCTGGCACACATGAGCGATTACATGCTGCAGTGTTTCCGCAATGACCGCCGAGTTGCCCACATTTTAACTGGTGCTGATTACTGGGTGGCCACCCTGCTGGATCCCCGTTACAAGGACAACGTACCGTCCTTAATTTCCTCACTGGAGCGGGATCGTAAGATGCGCGAGTACAAGCGCACGCTGGTAGACGCGCTGCTGGTGGCATTCCCACCTGACAGCGGGCGTACGGTGGAAGCACAAGGCGAAGGCAGAGGAGGAGGAAGAGGTCGCCAACGTAGCCGGGGCACCGGCAGCACCTCAGAAGGCAGGGTTAGCATGGCTGAAATGTGGAAAAGCTTTGTCAGCACGCCACAACAACCAGCACCACCAGCTGAGATGGAACGTCTTAGCAGGAGGCAGCATTTCACCAACATGGTTGAGCAGTATGTGTCCACAGGCCTACACGTACTGGATGACGGGTCTGCCCCCTTTAACTTCTGGGTCTCCAAATTGGGCACATGGCCTGAGCTTGCCCTTTATGCCTTGGAGGTGCTGGCCTGGCCTGCAGCCAGTGTATTATCTGAACGTGTATTTAGCACGGCAGGGGGCGTTATCACAGACAAGCGCAGCCGCCTGTCCAGAGCCAATGTGGACAAGCTCACGTTCATTAAAATTAACCAGGCATGGATCCCACAGGACTTGTCCGTACCTTGTGCAGAATAGACATGTATACCGGTGTTGTGACAAAAACTGTCCGGCCATCGGATTGTGTCCGGCCCATACTGCGAAGGCGCAGCGCTTGCGCAGTACAGAGGACAAGGAGATTCACAAAATCTCCGAAGATGAACGGCGCCTGCGCTGTGAGTGCAGGTTCAAGCCCCACCATCCAAGTGGACATACGGTAGCACATAGTAACAGGGGCCCTCACGGGCTCGGTTCGATCGCCACACTTCGGGCACGGCCTCACTTGGCTCGGCTTGAACCACGGATGGTGGGCCTTCACCTGAACTCACCACGCAGGCGCCGTTCGTCTTGGGAGATTTTCGAAATCCCCTTGTCCTACATACTGAGCAAGCGCAGTACAGGGTGGACACTATTTGACGGGGGACAGAATTCGACACATCACCGGCCTTACCCAGCCATTGTTGTATTTTTGAACCAGTGTTGGCTACCTCGTCCTCCTCCACCGCCGCTTCCACCTACACAGCCACATCCACCGCCACCTCAACCTCCTACTCCATATGGACCTCGTTCTCCTAGGTCAAGATTATTATTTTTTATTTTTATTTTTTTTATGTTATTTTAAGTTATTTCCCTATCCACATTTGTTTGCAGAGCACTTGCCATGCTCTTAACAACATTTTGCTGCCATTTGCAGACCTCTAGCCCTTTCCATTACTTTTTTAGAGCCTTTTTAGTCCTTAGAAGTCCGGGTCCCCATTGACTTCAATGGGGTTCGGGTTCGGGTCCGGGTTCGGGTTAAAGTTCGGTCCCGAACCCGAACTTTTTTCCGAAGTTCGGCCTAACCCGTCGAACCCGAACATCCAGGTGTCCGCTCAACTCTAGAAGTGAGAGGAAATCTACCCCTAGGAAGGGAAATTCTCTCCTGTAAGAGTTAATATGGGAAAAAGGTGTCTCCTCTCCACTGATGCTTTATCACCAATCCTTGTTTCAATAAAAAAAACAAATTTTCAAAAAACATTTGTCATTGGGACGGAAAGTGAGGTGAAATGTTCTGAACAGGTGCACAGACAGCAAAACAAATGTTACAGGGTGATAACCCTTCCCTATGTTTTCCAAAAAGTTTAAAAATAGATTTTTTGGCTGGAGCTACACTTTAAAAATGTACCTGTTCCAAATTACAAACAGATTCTACTTAAGAACAAACCTACAGTCCCTGTCTTGTTTGCACCGCCTGTATACTGCTGTTCAGAGTGTATGGGGCCTGGGGGCCCCACGCCTTTTCTTTTTTTAATTTGGGTGCGGGGTTCCCCTTAATATCCATACAAGACCCAAAGGGGCTGGTAATGGGCTGGGGGGGTATCAATGCCATTTTTCTCAATGATTTTCATCCATATTGCCGGGACCAGACATTACATTAAAGCCGCAAGCAGTTTTAAATGACTTTTTTCCCTTTAGAAATGTCATTTTGTGCAGGGACAGTTCTAAACACGGGAAACATGTGCCACTTCACAGGCATACTATAGACACCCCCCAGGTACGATATTTAAAGGAATATTTCACTCTATTTTTTTTCACTTTAAGCATCATTAAAATCACTGCTCCCAAAAAAACGTTAGTTTTTAAAACTTTTTTTTTGCATTGATACATGTCCCCTGGGGCAGGACCTGGGTCCCCAAACCCTTTTTAGGGCAATAACTTACATATTAGCCTTCATAATTAGCACTTTAATAGGGTTCTAAAGTTCGCACAAACTTTCGGTCCATTCGCAGGTTCTTGTGCGAACCGAACCGGGTTGTGTTCGACTCATCCCTAGTGTGAATTTTGAACAACAACAAAGTGTGGCTTCTTTATCAAATCCGCTATAACCTTTTTTGTGTTTAGTTTTGGTGTTACCAGTGAAATGGTTGATATTTACTTAAAGAAATACACTTGGCACTACAAGTGCACTAGGAAAAACTAGGAGACAGCTAAAAGAAACACAAGCAATACATCCAAAAATACATTTAAGCACATTTTTATTTTTTGGGTTTATAAAAGGATTAAACATTGCCTGGCATAGGAATGGCCCCCCTACCCGTGAAATATTTGACATATTTGACGGCGTTTTGGGGGGGCAAGCCAGGACGGCCAGATTTAAGACCCGGCAAGGTATTGTCACCTGAAAGTCCGGCCTCAGGCCCAATTGAGGCCATATAATTTGGCGCATTTCTGCGCAAGAAATTGTGGAGAATGCAGCAGCAAAAACGGATGTAGTTTATTTTGTACTCCGCCATGTTGATCGAAATCATAAACAGGCGGAAGCGGCTGACCATTATCCCAAAGGCATTCTCCACAACTCTTCAGGCTCTGGCCAACCGGTAATTGAATACCCTCCTCTCCGGGGTGAGGGTCCTCTGGGGGAATGGCCTTATGAGATGTGGTCCCAGTTCAAAGGCTTCATCAGCCAAAAACCCAAAGGGGAGTCCTTCCACATTCCCTGCATCGGGTGGCAATGCAAGGTCATCACTCTTGAGACGAAGAGCAAACTCCGTCTGGGCGAGGGCTCCCCCATCCAACATCCGGCCATTCTTCCCCACATCAACATAGAGGAACTCATACTGTGCTGACACCATCACCATCAGCACGATGCTATGAAGCCCCTTGTAGTTGAAGAAAAACGACCCCGAACGGGGTGGTGGCACGATGTGGACGTGCTTCTTCCCATCTATTGCCTCTCCGCAGTTGGGGAGGTCCCACCGCGTGGCAAACTGGGATGCCACAGTCTGCCATTCCTGTGGCATTGAAGGAAGCTGAGGAACAAGATAAAAAAATATTAGTACTTTTGCACATAACATTGCAAGCAGATTATTAGACACAAACATTTATTTTAAGGAGTATTTAAAGACAAAAATAGAAGGCCCAATTATCAGATTCATAACCCCCTCTGATGGCTCATTGTAAAAATTTGAGGGGGGGGCTAGATGAGTTTGGGAACCAAAAAAAAAAAAGATTTAATGTGAAAATATACATTTGTAGACATTTTAGTGGGTGTTTGGGGGGGGGGGGGGTAAAGCACTACAATGGAGCTGACAAAATACATTGGGAAGTGACTAGGCTAGGTGTGTATGGGCCCAGGATAGCATGCTGGAGAGGTTAGTGAAGGGAAATATGCATGTAGGCCAAAAAAAGGAGCATTAAAAGCTTACAGCATGCATGGGGACAAATGGGACATTCACAGCATATTACAATCATGGTAATTAGGGAAGGATGAAAGAAATACAATACATTAGCATACATTAAATACATAGAATGTGATGTTAAAGGAGAAAACTTACCTTAATATCGTCCTTCTGCAGGACTTGAATGATGGCAGAACAGATGTCTGGGATAATGAGTCCCAGAGCCTGGGAGGAGATGCCGGTCATGAACTTCAGGTCCTGCAGACTTCTCCCAGTCGCCAGGTATCTCAACGTGGCGGTGAGCCTCTGCTCAGCAGTGATGGCTTCCCGCATAACGGTGTCCTGCCTGGTGATATAGGGGGACACCAAAGCCAACAGATGCTGAAAAACGGGGTCCGACATCCGGAGAAAATTCCTGTAGTCATCAGGATTATTCTCCTGGATCTCCTGCAGCAAAGGCATGTGAGAGAATTGGTCCCGCTGGAGCAACCAATTCTTGGTCCATGAACTCCTCCTCACCCTGTTCATGGACTGGTCTTGGTCCAAGACAAGAAGACCAACACCAAGCGCCCGCACAGCACGAACTCTATGATGAGAACGTAACATGGCTAGAAAACAGTCGTCTGATCAGAACGTACTAAACAGAATGCACTTAAGAACAGCAAGGCCTATGAAGAACGACCTGAAAATCAGAAACGAACGGACAAGAACGCACTGAAAAACAGATACGACCTGACTACACGCCCTGAAAGACACGATACAAACCCACAAGCACAAACTGAACCGCAGAAAACGAACTGAAAGCACGAAGACTAAAAAGTGCGAATCGTCTCTCCCCAAACTTTTACTAACACGCAGTAACACGAGATCAGCAAAAGCAGCCCAAGGGGTGGCACCATTGGAATTGATCTTCCCCTTTATACTGCCGTCGTACGTGTTGTACGTCACCGCGCTTTACACCGACGAGATTTTTGATTGACAGTGTGTATGCAAGGAAAGCTTGGCAAGAATCCCGTCAAGCTTGACAAGAATCTCGTCGAGAAAACCAACGTTTTTTTTACGACGGGATTCTCGGCCGTGTGTACAGGGCTTGGGCAAAAGTTCACCTTCCAGCAGGAAAACGACCCTAAACATACAGCCAGAACTATAATGAAATGGTTTAGATCAAAGCATATTCATGTGTTAGAATGACCCAGTCAAAGTCCAGATCTAAATCCAATTGAGAATTTGTTGCAAGACTTGAAAACTGCTGTTCACAGAAGCTCTACATCCAGGTGGTTCTACAAAGTATTGACTCAGGAGGGCGGAATACCAATGCACGCCACACTTTTCACATATTTATCTGTATAAAAAAAAATGAAAAGCATTTATCATTTTCCTTTCACTTCACAATTATGTGCCACTTTGTGTTGGTCTATCACATAAAATCACAATAAAATACATTTACATTTTTAGTTGTAACATGACAAAATGTGGAAAAGGGGTATAAATGCTTTTTCAAGGCGCTGTAAGTAAGAAGTAAACTAAACAAAATGTCAATCATAAATGTACATGGATTCTTTCTTTTAATAAAATTAAAAAATGTCCCACAATGTAAATCCACCATCAGTCATCTTGTCCAGCAGTGAAGATTCTCATGAATCGCCATGCCAAATGCCTGCCTGTGAGGAGGTGCAGCAGCAGTAATCAATCACTCAGAGTCCAGTTGCAGAAACAGAACTGTATTGAAGTTAAAGTTAAGCAAATCACAACTAACCCAGGAGACAACCCGACCTGGCACACTCACAGATTGTTATAGCGTTGAGTGTAGCAGTAGGTCTCAGGTGCTCTGACAGCTGCTGTCTCGAGGGGTGGAATGTGGCCGAACTAGTTCACACCCAAGCGGGGAGACTTCCAGGAAGGATGGTGTGTCCCTACACTTTCCCTAGTCATCTGGAACCTTTCCCTGCTGCTAATTACTGTCCCTGACAGACAGGTGACCTGTCCCTACACTACCCTCATGCAAAATGCATGCCAAGCCTGGGAGCCAGGGTCTTAAATTGACTCTGCCTGACCCAAGATGGCCACCATAGTCAGTTTTAGCTAGCCTGCCTGCCCAGCTGCCCAGGTGGGGGGGCAGTCTAACGTTTTACTGCATTCCCTGTGTGTGTTTGTGGGCTTTTTGCTGTGGTCCAGCCTCCCTCCTGTGTTGAATAAAAGGGGATGAGGTCCAGATCCCAGGGGAGCGGGACCAAAGAGAAGATGGACCTGTGGTCCAGCACCAGATGCCGACTCATTGGGACATCCTAAGGACATGGACTTCTCCACTCGAGCCTTTCCAAGAATGGACTATTCCCATTATTACTTCACCTTCTTCAATTAGGGGCAACTAGGTTGAGAACGTTTATGCATGTTATATATGTTGTGCTGAATTCTCAGTAAAGTTGTTTCAACTGCACTAAGCCTGGTCTGAAGTTATTCAAATGTTGAGTTCCTAAGAATCTGGGTCTGTAAAAGCAGTATACAGGGTATGTGAAACACCACTACAAAGGGTTAACTCGCAAGGCAAAGAATCAATGGGAGTTGCCATGGGTAACAATATGGAAGAACAGTTACAGTACATCAAGCAGTTGTTTGACGTGGTACCTGGTTAGGGTACAGGTCCTCCGGTAATAAGGGTGTCGGTGCCCTGACTCTCTCACTAGCTGTGTCTTCTGGTCACTAGACATGTGCAATTTGTTTAGTTTCTAATTCGTTTTTCACGAATTTAGAGAAATTCGTTAATTACGAAATTTCCAAATTTTTCAATTTCCGAACTTTCTGATTTCCGAAATTTCGAATTTTAGAATTTCGGAAACTCTGAATTTCGAAAATTGGAAATTTCAAAAATTCGAAATTCGAAAATTCGAAATTGCAAAATTCTAAAATCTAAAATTTAAAAATCTAAAATTCGAAAATGGGAAATTTGGGAAGTTGAATTTCCGAATTCCGAATTTTTTGAATTTCTGAATTTCCGGAAATTTTGGAAATTTGAAAATTGGAAATTTCAAAAATTCGAGATTCAAAAATTCGAAATTTCAAAATTCGAAAATCTATTTGTTTTTTTGGAAATTCGGAAATTCGAAAATTCGGAATTCCGAAAAAAGCAAAAAAATGAAAACGAAAAAAACTAATTTTTTGAATTTCCCGAATTTCCGTAAAAAGCGAAAAAAATTATTTATTTTTTTTCGAATTTCCGAAAAAAGCAAAAAAACGAAAACGAAAGAAAAGAATTTTTCGGCAGTGCACATGTCTACTGGTCACCAGGAGCAGACTAGTGCTATGAAGATCTATGGCATGATCACTAAGTACGGAAGAGGAAAGAGTAATGCCGCGTACACACGTACGGAAATTCTGACAGGAAAAGTCCGATGTGAGCTTTTGGTCGGAAATTCCGACCGTGTGTATGCTCCATCGGACTTTTGCTGTCCTATCGGAAATTCCGTTCGTCTGTATGCAATTCCGACGCGCAAAAAAACACGCATGCTCAGAATTAAGTACGAGAGAAGCGATCGGTCTGATAAAACTAGCGTTCGTAATGGACATATCACATTCATCACTCTGCAATTTATTGGATATTTTAATTCAGCGCATTCTTTTCTTCTTTATAATGCTAGAATAATGAAGTTGTTTTGCTGCTGAGATTCACACAGAGTTCAGACAAACTTATTTCTTTATTATTTCTCGTGATCTCATGAATAATCTTTTTTTTTTTTAAAAGCCAGATCTCCATAATAATGTTTAGGATTATTTTTTATAGTCATCTTTTTTCCTTTTTTTATTTTAATCAAGATCTCCTGTTTTTTTGATTATTTTAAAATGATTTTCTAGTGATCTCCATAATTATTTTTATTTTTTTGTGTCAAGTTACCACAAAAACATTATTATCTTGTATTTTTTAACCTCAAGGAGGTTGGTGTTGGTGTCCCTTGTTAATTTGACATTGTATTTTTGAAATGTACCTGCCTACTCACAAACAAACTGTCCTATTTGAAGAAAAACACATATCCATTTTATTCTGGCTCATAACAAAATAAAGAGGAAGGCAACACTGGAGCAACTGCTGGAATTTGCGCAGCCTTTGGACCCCAGGGCAGACATCAACTATTTGCAAAACAAAATTGGTAGCCTGAGAAGTCCACCTAATAGGGAGCACAATCTGGTCCAGGACTCCCAGAGATCAGGAACAGCAGCAGATGACATATATGTCCCCAGTCTGTGGTACTACAACAGCCTGCGTCTTCTGTCAGACCAGACTGAACCCAGGCCATCACTTTCTTGTCTTCCTTACACACTTCCCTGCAGCCTTCACTGCACGCTTCCTTGGGAGCTGTGGCTCTGGTGGTGGAGTTGTGGCAGGAGGAGGAGGAGGAGGATGGGCGAGCTCACATATGTGGCTGTTCTCTGTCAGTTGGCCCCTCATCCCCTTATGAAGGGCCTAAAATATAATGTCCTCACAGATGAGGCGTTGGCCCTCCTCCATTTTCTGAATTTGAGCAGCTACATAACAGCCATAGGCCTCTTCAACGTCAGGGGGTTTTCAGGGTTGCATTAGCCTCCCTAATGAGGCCCAGTGCTGCCTCCTCCACGTTACTCCCCCTCCTGGGCCTTTTTTTTTGGAAGGCGGAGGGGGGGCACCTGAGATTGTGTCAGGCTACTGGGCCCGGCCACCCCCTGGCTGACACTTACCCCTGCCACCTCCTGGCTGCCACATTCCAGAGCCTCGTCCTGGCTGAGCTCTTCCTGTGTATAAAAAAGGGACACACAATTTTCAGCTCATTACTGTTGCAAATTGAATGTTAATAAATAGAAAAGACTATCATTCTGACCCCAGCATTTTTCATTCTTGTCCCAATCATTTTTGGCCACTACTGTCTATTCATATGTAAAACGCTTTTTGTTTAATCATTGATTTGTTATCAATAATAACAACATCTAGGTAGCATCAATAATTTTAGGACAATAAATATGTTAAAAAATACTATACCTGGCTCCAGCTGGGCTCCTCCACTTCTTCCTGGATGGAAGGCCCAGGCTGGTCCTCAGAAGCCTCAGCTGGGGTTGAGGGAAGGGGGGCCGTAATTGTGGAAAGTGATTCCCTGGCTTCAGTCTGGTCTTCCAGAAAACTCATCCTGTTGTAGTACCACAGACTGAGTACATACACATCCTCTGTTCCTGCTCCTGATTTTTGGGAAGCCTGGACCTTGTTACACTCCTTCCTATACGTGCTTCTCAAGCTACCAGATTTTTTTTCCAAAAAGTCGATGTCTGCGTTGGGGACCTGCGTCTTCATAAATTCCAGCAGTTTCTCCAGCGCTGCCTTCCTAGCTGGTTTATTTCTATATAAGGGGTTTTTAATCTCCCACAAATTGCTCAGCTCCCTGTACTTATCTATAAATTGTGCCATGAAATCAGGGTCCTTGAACTGTTTCATATTTGCTGCAGGACAAAACACAAGACAAAAAGACTAATGTCAGGCTAAACTCTCCTAATCTTATCCCAATATAGGCCTCAATCTAGAATCAGTATAGGCCACTGATACCCCAAGTTAAAATTGTACCTTCGTTAGAACGATCGGCGCTTCTGTTCCTCCTTCCTCCACACACAGAACGTAGGTGCGACACACGCATATTAGCTTTATATACACTTATATACACTGCGCATGCGTGAAACTCCGCCCGCGTCGCCCGCCGCTGACGTTCTTTCTAGTATATTCCCCCGCCCCTTCTCTTTTGTCGGAGTGGAAGAGGAACATGGTGGAGACACAGCAGGTGCATAATAGCAGTAACGAGGAGGAAAGCCCGGAGCCAGAAACGTCCCGATCCAGGAGGAGATATAAGGCCTCAAATATGTCCTTTGTAGAGATGGTGGAGATGGTGGACATATTGAAGAGGACCGACTATGATGGGAAGTATGAACCATACCCCAACCCAAATGTGAGAAAGGCCAAGATCATGACTAAAGTTGTGAGAAGTCTGCACAGGAATTTTGGGGTACAACGATCCAAGGAGCAATTGAGGAAACGCTGGTCAGACCTGAAATTGAGGGAGCACAATCAGTACAGAAGGATCAGGAAACTGCTTCTAAAAAGTAAGTATTTGTCCTGTGTTCCTATTATTATTATTACTTTCATGTTGCTCCATGTGCTTTTCTTTACTGTTGTACAGTTTAAAATGGCAACTTTCAGTTTCCTGGGCACAGTAATCGGTCGTAGTAAACATCATTCATTCACCCACTAAATACAATGTTTTTGGCAGATACAGGTTAACTACATTTGATCATGCCTATTTGTATAAAAAGAAGTTTAGAACATTGTTGTCTAGATGTGTTTGTAACTAGAATGAAATGCAAACTTGATTCAGTGTAAAGGAGAGGACACTCAGCAGCTGTTACACATCTGGACTCAGGAGCACTAGTGTGGGACACCAGAACAACCTTTTTAGGGTGTCCCACACAGGTGCTTCAGTGGATACTTGGGGTGTCTCCATGTGTTTAATTTGTTCAAAAAAGGTAAGTATTCCAGCTTTGGTAAGGAAAAAAATCATGTCTTCAGCTTGAAACTCTGCCAAAACAGACAATTGTACCCCACTTCCAAGCAATGTTTCATATTCCTATTTCTGGCCTCAAATATCTGTGTGCTAAGTATACCTTTTTGTTTCATTCTCCACACCTCATGAAGAAGGGGAACAGAGGACACCACAACCTCAGGATGTGGAGGGAGGAGAGGTGGAAGAAGTGGCTGAAATAGGGACAACAATAGATCAGTGTCTGACACCACAGCTTCAGGTAATAGATGCATGCCTGCATATTTATAATACATGGTGTGTTTTTTTATTTTAGGTGATGTGCTGGTTGTGGAAGAACAAGCTTCTCATTTCACGAGTGCAAGTGCACACATCATAATCCGGGACATAATGGTGTGCAATCGGGAATTAGACATAATAAAGCAAAAAATCAATGATGTTAAACAAAAAATTAAGAACATCATTGATGTATTAGGGAGAATATAAACAACAAAATGTCACTTTTTTTTTTTTCCCTATTTCCAATTTTTTTTATACATTTTAAAAGCCAAATTTTGAAAATGCACACAGTGTGTCAACATGTGCTATCACCCATCACGGGGTATCAATGTTTGCGTTTTGTGGGTGCAACCCCTTCCTCGCTACTCAAGTAGGTGAGAGGAAGGGGTTGCACCCCCAAAACACGTCCATTGATCCCCCATGATGGGAGATAGCACATGTTGACATGCGACAAAGGAAATCCACATTTTGCCTCTAAATTTGTGTGCATCTTCAAAATTTGGCTTTTACAGGGGTGACATCACCCCATCTGATGAAGGCAAGATCAACAGTTTTGACATACTATAATGTCTGATATTGCCTTCACTTTTTGTACATTGAACTTTGTAAGTTCCAGAGTTGTGTATGTTATGTTTTGAAACATGCCTGTTTATGCAAACAAACACATTTTTTTTATGTAAAACTTTATAAAACAAAGATGTTGTTTTTTTTCCCCAAAAAATTCTAACGCACATGTGAAGCCGGTAATCTTTTTTTTTCTCCTCACGCTGACAGCGTGAGGAGAAAAAAACGCTTACCCCCCGGCTTATGTGTAAGGGACATCGGTCCCGAAGAGGAAGGAGGCAATTCTGCCTCCTCTGTGCAGTCAGTACCCCCTGCCAGTGCCACCTGCCATTGCCACCTGCAAGTGCCCACAGTGCCCACCAATTAATGCCCACAAGTGCCACCTATCAATGCCCACCAGTAGTGCCAATCAGTGCCTCATCAGTGCCACCTAGCAGTGCTGCCTATCATAGTAACTTACTAGTGCCGATCAGTGCCCATTACTGCCATCCATCAGTGCCCATCACTGCCACCCATCAGTGCCCATTACATGATACCTATGAGTGCCCATCACTGCCAGCTATCAGTGCCACCGTCAATGCCACCTATTAGTGCCACTTCTCAGTGCCCACCAGTGCCACCTATCAATGCCCTTTAGTGCCACCTCTCAGTGCCCACCAGTGCCGCCTATCAGTGCCCACCAGTGCCCACCAGTGCTGCCTTATCAGTGCCCATCAGTGCTGCCTTATTGGTGCCCATCAGTGCAGCCCATCGGTGCCCATCAGTGCAGCCCATCGGTGCCCATCAGAGCAGCCCATCGGTGCCTATCAGTGCAGCCCATCAGTGCCCATCAGTGCAGCCTCATCAGCGTACATCAATGAAGGAGAAAAATTACCAGTTTGCTAAATTTTATAACAAAATATAAAAAAAATATAGGTGATCAAATACCACCAAAAGAAAGCTCTATTTGTGGGGAAAAAATTATAAAAATTTAATTTGGGTACAGTGTTGTATGACCGCGCAATTGTCATTCAAAATGCGTCAGCGCTGAAAGCTGAAAATTGGTCTGGGCAGGAGGGGGGTTTAAGTGCCCAGTAAACAAGTGGTTAACCCCTTCCATACCGGGCCATAGCAGAATGACGCCGGCAAGAACCCTCTCTCCCTCCGGGTGGACGTCATATGACGTTTCCTGGGTTTGAGGGGGGATATCTGAATGATGCCTGCAGCTAGAGGCATCATTCAGATATCCTTTTTTTCAGCCGGCGATCCTGCGCACAATAAGAACGATCATAGCGGTGGTTCCGCCGCTTGATCGTTCTTATAGGCGGCGGGAGGGGACATCCCCCCCTCCCGCCGCCATCCCCCCCTCCCGCCGCCATCCGGTGCTTCTCCGGGCTCTCCCGTGCGATTGGGGACCCGGAGAGAATCGTCGGCGCCGGATGTGGGTCACGTGATGAGCATAGAGATGACTGGTGACCAGATGGTCACCAGTCATCTCTATGATCGTCGGAGGTCCGGGCGCGATGTGATGACGTCACGCCCGGGTCCTCAAATGTAAACAAAGCCGCCATTGCGGCTAGTAAGTATGAGATCGGTGAAAATAATTTCTCTGATCTCATGCTTTCCAGCCTGGAGGAGAGATGTTGGGTCTTATTGACCCCGCATCTCTCCATAAAGAGGATCTGTCACACACATTCGTATTACAAGGGATGTTTACATTCCTTGTAATAGGAATAAAAGTGATCAAAAAAAAACTTCTCCTTTAACATTGCAGCTAAAGGTTTTCCCTCAGCCATTCACACAGGACTTTCTATACACTTTGTATGTACACAGTGCAGATGTCTCCCTTATGTGATTTCCTTTGCTGGTCGAAAGTGTTTGGCTTTTTCTCTATTGGCCAAATGTTCTTTAACTCTTGTGGTCAAATGTTCTACAGCAAAGTCCTGAGTCCCTTGAGGCCTAATGGTGACCTCCAGAGTTAGGGACAGCTGACATCCTTCTGTGTAGAGTGGGTTACAAGGCATGGTGGGTGTAATGCAAGATGAGATGGTGGGTGCCAGACACTTTTTGAATGCAAAGGATTTATTGTCTCTTGAACAGAACTGGGGGAGAGAGGGCTAGGGTCAGGACACCCTTAAGTAGATGCAATGGTAATTGGCAGACTCAGAGACTTCTATAGGTTGACAGCTATACAGGTGAAGGCCTCCAGCCAGACACCACTACTGCATAGGTAGGACCGCTGTCTCCTACGGCAACAATCTTGTAGCAGTTACTAACGGTAGTTGTATTCAACTATTGGCAACACAAACAGTTCTCCGCTTACTCCACAGTCACTCACTGTGGATCTTCGCTCAACAAATTCCCAGTCTTTCACTAGACTCCAGATCCAATAGCCACTGGATCCCCTGAGCTCTTCCACTGTTAGCAATCAGTATCTTCCTCAAGCGTCACCCCCGCTTCTCTGCTGGGTCCCTGGCTTGGCACTCACAGATACTCTTCAAGCATCACCCCTGCTGACCCGCTAGGTCCCTGGCTTGACACCCACTGATGCTCCGCAATTGTCACCTTTGCTGTCCTGCTGGGTCCCTGGCTTGGCACTCGCTGAAGTTTTCCCACTTCTTCACCGCCCCTGGTTGGTGAGAAGACTGCTCTGGCACTTACTTCAGCTTACTCACAGTGGTCTCCGGTAACAAGGTGATGGTCCCTTAGTGTAGGGTGACCAGACATCCCCGGTTTCCAGGGACAGTCCCCGGATTGAGGACACTGTCCCCGGACCAAGTCTGTCCCCAGTTTTGTCCCCGGATTCAATTTGAACAGGGGCTAGGGCAATTTCAAAGACAGTCAGTGCAGAATTAAAAAAAACTAAAAAAAAAATTACACACCCCCACTCCACCGCACGTACTAGCTTATGAGGGTGTATTTTTTTCCATCATCTGTGCCCCTTTCTGATGATCATGTGCTGGTCGGAGCGGAGGGAATATTTCTTCAGTTTTGGGTGTATGCCCATTCAGCTCCGCTCGCATGTTCTTCTGCCTTGGCTCAAGTCCCGGCCAGCCGCCTGCCTGCTTATCTCCTTGCCTTCCCTGGCGGAGTGATCTTCCTCCGCTCCCCACCAGTAGTAGCCGGGGCCCGGAGAGTAAGACTTGACAGGCTGTGGGGCGGGGGGGCAGAGAGTCGCTGATTGCTGCCATTACTAGTAAAAGAAAATAAGTCCCCGGATTTCATTAAAAAAATTTGGTCCCCTTACCTTAGTGGTGACAATTTCCCCTCTACCTCCAACCACAGCTGGTTCCTTATTCGGCTGAACCACTACTTCTGGTTGGACAACAGCCAGTAGTCCCAACCCTACGCTGCTTCTCCTGCTCCTGGATAGGCCTCAGGCAGCCTAGCAGCCAGGTGTCCCCAGGATAGGCCCCAGGCTTTCCGGTCTAGCAGCCCGGGGCAGCATAACAGACGTCCACCAGGGCCGTCTTTACCGCAGGGCAAATGGGGGCAGCTGCCCAGGGCCCTGTCACTGTTAGGGGCCCAAAGCAGAGCCGCCCGTTAAGCCCGCGTGCTGCCCACAAATCGGCACTGAAAATCATCAGCGGCGCGCAGCCAGTGCCAGTACTGCTTCCCTTCCCAGTGTTGTAAAATGTACAGCACCCCTGGCTTCCCTCTAGACGTGCACTTCTCCCTTCGTGCCACGTGCTGCTTGTATATAAAGGTGAATTAGAATGTGATTTCAGATTATCCCCAGTTGCTGTACCCTAGACTGACTTCTTCATGTCCTACACCCCAAGGTATGCCACTGTTTGCTAATGTATATTGCAAATAGAAGTTTTCAGTAGACTATTTCCAAAGTCTTTATAATATTTGATGTTACAATGGCAGTCCTAGCATATTCCTATGTGAAGAGCTCAGTGCTGGGGATATGGCAGGAGAACTTGCCATAATATGACATTATACATTTTATTGCAAATTGAACTTGAAGTTTCCATGTTCCAGCACTCACAGTTTTGCACTCTCCCTTCTCTCTGAAGCAGACAGTACTCATTCAAAAAAAATTTACTAGTGTAGCGGCCTCCTCTCTCTCCTCTCTCTAATAGCTCGCCTGTCTCTTGTCTAGGGGTACCTTAGAGGAGAGAGTGCGGGGTCACCACGCCAAGCCTTCAACGCAGATGTTTGTGTGGTGTAAGCAAAGTTCTTATTTTACCTACGGGTCGGTGTTCTGCACCTGGAACCTCCAAAGAGAGTTACCTTGAACAATGTCTGCCAGAAAACGAGCCCCACACCATTAAAGTCCAACACTCCTTTATTCTTCTCAATGCAAAAGTGAACACAATCAGTTGGACTCCCTTAGGGAACAGAACAGACAAGGAGGTGTGGATGCGAGTAGGCCCAGACACAATGAACTCTCCACTTTCCTTCCTGAAAGTGGGATGCGGTCTCCGAGCGAGAGGGGATTTCCTTCCATGCGGTCTCCGATGAGAGGCCCACCTGTCACTGGCAATATGCTGCACTAGGTCTTTAAGCGAGTATCTCCCACCGGTCCATTACGCCTTCCGGATTCGGGTACCCACTCCCGGGGTTCCCTAGGACCTCCTTCCCGCTGAGAGAGGCCAAAAAGAGGTATGCCACCGCAACGATGGCTCAACCCCGGGCCCAAAGTGACAGCACCACCATACATCACAGTTTCCCCACCAGATTCAAAAATAGGGAAGCATATACCCGCTACACTAGTAAAAAAATAAAAAAATAAAATAAGAGACACAGAATGCCTATGTATGTCAAAAACTGCAAACATTAAAGGGGTTGTAAAGGAAAAAGTTTTTTCACCTTAATGCATCCTATGCATTAAGGTGAAAAAATATCCGACAATGCCCCGATCGCATGCCATGTGTAAAATACAGACATCCCAACCTGCAAAAACTCGTTTCAGGGAGGTGGCAAACTCATTTGAGGGAGGTGATGCTCCACGCCGGCGCCGACACCCCCCCCCCCCAATTAAATGCAGCCTGATCAGCGGCAATTAAAGGGTTTGCAAAGGAAAAAAAAACAACAACAAACATGTTATACTTACCTCCACTGTGCAGCTTGTTTTGCACAGAGTGGCCCTGAACCTGGTCTCCTGGGGTCCCTCGGCGGCTGTCTCGGCCAACGCTGTATCCTGGCCTAGGCCAACAAGGCCGAGGCCTAGGGCAGCACTTTGCAGGGGGGCAGCACGGAAAGAGTCCCCGCCAGCTTGCGCTACACTGTTAGTGTAACGCAAGCTGCTTCTAATTTTGAGTGTCCTATCATCCTGGACCACAAACCTTCCTCACTGTGCTACACGTTTCTGCTGCATCAATGGCATGGTTATATCTTCTTGGTCCTCTCCATAAAATTATCAGAAAATTGTGCTTAAAGTAGAACTATAGGCAACACTTTTTTTCTTTTTATTTTGGATAGAGAAAGGGAGGGTTACAGCCCCTGTCCTTTGACCCTGGACATCAGGTTTACTACACCATCCATTGGCCATCAATCCTGGGAGTGTGGAAACCAAGGCACATTGAGTCTTCAGGTTTAGAACAGTGCTGTCACTACTGGCTCATCCTCCCCTTTGTTTTTATATGCGTGTTTCTCATGCACATTTGTGAGTACACATCTTTTAATCCTTTCTCATTAAAATTGGTTGGAACTTTCTACACTTGAGTGGTTGCGCAGTCTCCCCTTCCCCTCATTTGGAAAGTTACATTCGCCCATCAAAAGGCATCAAATAGAAACTGACAATATACACATAGCAGAAACATTATGAATATTATTCCTTTTTTTTTGCATGAATGATGAGACATTCGAAAAGCAAATTTTTATTTTGATTTTTTATACACAGACCCCCAAGAAGTTGCACAGGGGCTATTTTTTATGTTAAACAGGGGCTGTGGATTGCCTTTTATCGTTTTGCTCAAACTAGACTAACTTTAAAGCGGTAGTAAACATTTACCAAATAAAAAATAAAAAACATCCTGCAAAGTAATATATTGTGCTAGTATGCATTGCAGCTATTTGAATGGCCAAACCGCGATGACGTCACTCCCGCGCATGTGTGCAGAAATCACAGCCACTGCATAGAGCTCTCAAGGGACGGCATGAGTATGGTATGGTTCCACTACGCTTCTCCAGCGATTTGGGGGTGATCCAGTTCAATGCAGAGGGTTTCTCAACCAGGTTGGGATATACTTTGAGATGCTGCCCCAGGCGTTCCTCATGGACAGAAGCAAAGTAGGCTTCATTATTTCTTTGCTTTCTGATAGAGCCTTGGCCTGGGCAAACCCTCTCTGGGGGACGCAAAAACCCATTGTCCTGAGTTACCCAGAGTTTGTGGCTTCCTTTAAAAGGGTAGTTGACATTCCTATGCGCTCCACTTCTGCTGCCAAGAGCCTCATGTCCATCAGAGTACGAGAACTGTTGCAGATTACGCCATTTAATTCCGTACTCTGGCAGCAGAGGTCGCTTGGAACAATGAGGACTTTGTGGCTGCTTTTTCTCATGGTCTCTCAGATAACATCAAAGATGAGATAGCAGCCTGAGACATACCTACAGATCTGTGAAGTTGATTGTGTTTGCCATTCTCATTGACTCCAGACTCCGAGAGAGACCTTCCTTTAAGGAGCGCCTGCGGAAGCCTCCTTTATGTTTGGCTCCGAGCTTTGCAGTCCCACCCTTGCCTCCCTCATCTCCCATGCCTCCTGATACCGAGACTGCCAGTAAAGTAGAACCCAGGCAGTTGGGCTTTACACGTCTCTTTGCGGATGAGAGGGCCTTTAGGAGGAGGGATAGATTGTGCCTTTATTGTGGCCAGACAGGTCACTTCTTGAAATCTTGTCCTCCCAGGAAATGCCTGCACCTGAGGACCTGTAGGGGACAGGCCTTAGGTGGCATTGTTACATCCCCAGTTACCTTGAAGGATAAGGCTCTAGTTTTGGTTACACTTTGCATGCTCTAATCTACTCTGGGGCTGCAGGCCTGTTCACAGACAGTGCCTTTGTGTCTAAGCACTCGATTCTGCTGCAGCTTCGTACCACTCCACTTGCCATTGAGGCTATTGATGGGAGACCTCTACAACCTGCCCATGTGACTCATGAGACTGCTCCATTGACCATTGGCGTAGGGGCTCTTCACCACGAGATAATCCAATTTCAAGTAATTTCCTCTCCTCATTATCCGGTGGTTATTGGTTATCCTTGGTTACAGAGGCACAACTCTTCTTTTGATTGGCTTCGTGCTGAGGTTCTTTCCTGGTTGCCACAATGCAGTAAGACATGTTTTCGGGCCCAGATCTGATAGGGGGTGTGGTCTGGAGATGGCGGAGTGAAGAGACACATTACCAGAGCTCCGAACATCCCTCCAGCAAATTAGCCTTTAATGCAGAGTCTTTCCCTGGCATGAGCACTGCAAAAAAGAGGAAGGAGAAGCGTACTCATAGAGTACCCCCCCCCCCGGTCAGAGATTAGCACAGCATTACTGTCCAGGCACGCAGTCCTCTACATCATGGACCCGCACAATAGAAACACAAAGTGTCTCTTACCTAGAGCCTTCCATTGCAGCCCCTCCAGGCTCTCCTGTCTCTTCAGAAGCTTTAGAGCCCCTCTCGCAGCCGAGTTTACTGAAGCCGTTGATTACTTTGCCCCCTGTAATAGGAGACATCGCATCGATGTCAGGGCTCTCCTCCAGGCACTGCCCACACGGACGGACATGGAAGCACTGGTCCTCTGTATGGAGGAAACACACCGTAGAGACCTACAATCAGTCCGGGCGGACGTGCAATCACTCTCAGGTAGGCTCTCTATGTGTGAAGCGTCACTGACCTCTCTGGAGAACCCAGTCTCCCAGTTAGAGCAAGCACAAAATTCACAGGTCTCCCATGTCTCCTCATTACAGCTCCACCCGGAAGAACTCAAGGACCAGAGCCGCCGTAACAACTTGCGGCTCCGGGGTATCCCAGAAGACACAGGACAGGAGGCCTTAAAATCTATAGTTTTGGCGGTATGCCAGCGGTTAACTATTTCTGTTGCAGGATTTGGAATTTGATAGGGTCCACAGGGATGTTATATGCCGCCTGCACAGCTATTCTCATAAGGAGACCATTCTGCGTAAAGCATGGGAGGTAGGTGATATTGACTTTAATGGGGCTTCTGTGAAAATATTAGCAGATCTATCCAGGGCTACTTTGCAACGTAGGGTGTTGTTGTGCCCGCTACTGGACAAGCTTAGGCAGGTGGGTTGTACATACCGGTGGGGGTTCCCATTTCGCTGTGAGGTAATTGGCCGCGGCGAGTTGCCACATCCTCTGCAGGGTCTGGACTTTCTTCTCGATTGGCTGGAGAGCAGCGTGGATCCCATGGGGCACTTGGAAATTGTGAATCCTAAGATTATTATACACAATTTATATAGCGCCAACAGTTTACGCAGCACTTTACAATGTATAGTGGGGACAACACAATTACAGTACAGTTCAATACAAAAGGTACAGTTGGGCCCTGCTCGTAGAGCTTACATTCTAAAGGGAGGGGTGGTGGCTGTGGACTAGGGATGAGCCGAACACCCCCGGGTTCGGTTCGCACCAGAACCCGCGAACGGACCGAAAGTTCGCACGAACGTTAGAACCCTATTAAATACAATGGATGCGAACGTTCGAAATCTAAAGTGCTAATTATAACGACTATTATGCATGTTATTGTCCTAAAAAGGGGTTGGGAACCCGGGTTCTTCACCAGGGGACATGTATCAATGCAAAAAGAAGTTTTAAAAACGTCCGTTTTTCGGGAGCAGTCATTTTAATGATGCATAAAGTGAAAAAAAAAAAAAGTCAACTATTCCTTTAAATATCGTACCTGGTGGGTGTCTAAAGTATGCCTGTGAAGTGCCACGTGTTTCCCGTGTTTAGAACTGTCCCTGCACAAAATGACATTTCGAAAGGAAAAAAAAGCCATTTAAAACTGCTTGCGGCTTTAATGTCATGTCTGGTCCCGGTAATATGGATGAAAATCTTTGAGAAAAATGGCATAGCTACCCCATCACCCCCCCCCCCCCCTACCCCAGCCCATTACCAGCCCCTTTGGGTCTTGTATGGATATTAAGGGGAACCCTGCAGACAAAATAAAAAAGGCCCTATATACTCTGAACAGCCGTATACAGGCGGTGCATACAAGACAGGGACTGTAGGTTTGTTCTTATGTAGAATCTGTTTGTAATTTTGAACAGGTACATTGTTTAAGTGTAGCTCCAGCCAAAAAATCTATTTTTAAGCTTTTTGGAAAACAAAGGGAAGGGTTATCACCCCTGTAACATTTGTTTTGCTGTCTGTGCCCCTGTTCAGAACATTTCACCTCACTTTCCGTCCCAATGACAAATGTTTTTGAAAAGTGGGGTTTTTATTGAAACAGGGATTGGTGATAAAGCATCAGTAGAGAGGAGACACCTTTTCCCATATTAACTCTTACAGGAGAGAATTTCCCTTCCTAGGGGTAGATTTCCTCTCACTTCCTGTTGTCTCCTTCCGTTTGCAAGTAGGAGTCGTTTGTAAGTTGGATGTTTGAAAGTAGGGGCCTGCCCTATATACTCTGCTGAAATTTGCCCCTTACATGTTGGTGTTGCCACAACACTGTAAGCCCTCACAGTTACACTTCGTGGGCGCATGAATGGGCCCTGCTGTGAATTATTAGATCAAGAATTGTAATTGCATGCCCCTGTTGAACAGGGGCTGAAAAATTGGGCCTTTGGTGGTGGTGGTGTTGACACAACACTGTAAGCCCTCACAGTTACTCTTGGTGGGCACATGAATGGGCCCTGCTGTGAATTATTAGATCAAGAATTGTAATTGCATGCCCCTGTTGAACAGGGGCTGAAAAATTGGGCCTTTCGTGGTGATGGTGGTGGTGTTGACACAACACTGTAAGCCCTCACAGTTACTCTTGGTGGGCGCAGGAATGGGCCCTGCTGTGAATTATTAGATCAAGAATTGTAATTACATGCCCCTGTTAAACAGGGGCAGAAAAATTGGGCCTTAGGCACTGGTGCCACAACACTGCAACCCCTCACAGATACTGTACTTGGAGCACAGCAATGAGCCCTGTTGCAAAGTATTGCATCAAAAATTGTAATTACACGCCCCTGTTAAACAGGGGCTGAAAAATTGGGCCTTAGGCACTGGTGCTGGTCCCACGACACTGCAACCTCTCCCAGATACTCTAGTTGGAGTGCAGGAATGAGCCCTGCTGCAAAGCATTGCATAAAAAATTGTAATTACATACCCCTGTTAAACAGGGGCTGAAAAATTGGGCCTTAGGCACTGGTGGCGGCACCCAGAAATAAAAATGTTCTTCCAAGCTATCATCATCAATCGGATCATTGAGGAGGAGGAGGATAGTCAGTCAACATAACAGGACAGTCACTCAGCATCAGCATCAGTCTTGAAGGGATGTGACATTTGAAAATAAATTAGTCTGTTATATCAGCTTCAGGTGTTTGGTAGCTGGTGGTGATCCAAGACTGGTTCATCTTTATGAAGGTCAGTCGATCAACCGAGCCGGTGGACAGGCGCACCCTGTGATCCGTGACAAATCCTCCAGCAGCACTGAATGTGCGTTCTGAAAGAACGCTGGATGCAGGACAGGCCAGTAGCTCAATTGCATACTATGCAAGCTCTGGCCAGTGATCCATCCTCAAGACCCAGTAAGCCAGAGGATTTTCGGTGGGGAAGGTGTCCAAGTCTGACCTTGCCCCTAGGTATTCCTGCACCATGTATATCAGACGCTGGCGATGGTTGCTGGAACCGATCATACCTTGGGGCTGCGGACTAAAGAATTGTCTGAACGCATCGGTCAGACGGCCACCTTCCCCACCGCTCCTTCTTTGACTGACTGAAACCTCAGCAACTCGTTGTCCAGGACCATGAGTTTGTAACCTCCCAGTCTCTGGGAACGCGTTGCACAGACCTTTCTGCAAGGCCTCCCGGAGTTGTCTCATCCTCTGCTCCCTCTGCGACGGTAAGATAAGGTCCGCAACCTTACTCTTGTACCGTGGATCAAGGAGAGTGGCCAGCCAGTAATGGTCCCTCTCCTTGATCCGAAGAATACGAGGATCCTTCCGCAGACTTTGCAGGATCAGGGAGGCCATGCAGCGTAGGTTAGCTGAGGCATTCGGTCCGGAGTCCTCTGGGTCACTAAGGACGACATGATCCGCAGCCACCTCCTCCCAGCCACGTACAAGTCCACGGGTTTCTTGGGACTGTAAATTATCCCTAAAAGACTGCTGCTGATGATGCTGAGTGCCAGGCTCCACCTCCATGCTGACACAATCCTCCTCCTCCTTCTCATCCTCCTCCTCCTCCTCAACCTCTTCTTGTGCGATGGGTGGGACAAAAGGAACACTGTCTGGGTAAAGGGGGCCTTGAGAGGCAAGGAAGTCCTCCTCTTCCTGCCTCTGTTCTGCCTCAAGTGCCCTGTCCATTATTCCACGCAGCGTATGTTCCAACAGGTGGACAAGAGGTACAGTGTCACTGATGCATGCACTGTCACTGCTCACCATCCTCGTGGCCTCCTCAAATGGTGCCAGGACAGTGCATGCATCCCTGATCATGCCCCACTGGCGTGGTGAAAAAAACCCGAGCTCCCCTGACCATGTCCTGGTGCCTTAGTCGCACAGGTACTCATTGATGGCCCTCTGCTGCGTGTGCAGCCGCTGCAGCATGGCCAATGTTGAGTTTCACCTGGTGGGCATGTCACATATAAGGCGGTTCTTGGGCAGGTTCAACTCCTTTTGCAGCTCAGCCAGGCGAGCACTGGCATTATAAGATCTGCGGAAATGCACACAGACTTTCCTGGCCTGCCTCAGGACATCCTGTAAGCCCGGGTACCTGCCCAAGAACCGCTGCACCACCAGGTTAAGGACGTGAGCCACACAGGGCACATGGGTCAGTTGTCCCTGTCGGAGGGCGGAGAGGAGGTTGGTGCCATTGTCGCAAACCACCATTCCTGGCTTAAGCTGGCGTGGCGTCAACCACCTCTCGGCCTGCCCCTGCAGAGCAGACAGAACCTCTGCCCCAGTGTGGCTCCTGTCCCCCAAACACACCAGCGCAAGCACGGCATGGCATCTTTTTGCCTGCGTACTTGCGTAGCCCCTTGAACGCCTACAGAGCACCGCTGGTTCTGAGGACAAAGCACAGGAAGAGGCCGTGGAGGAAGAAGAAGAGGAGGGGGTGGAGGAGAGAGGTGTGTCACAACCAGTAGTAGCATTTTGGAGGCGTGGCGGCGGAACAACCTCCAACACTGCACCTTGTCCTGCATCCTTCCCAGCTGCCAAAAGAGTGACCCAATGGGCCGCGAAAGAAAGGTAACGTCCCTGTCCATGCCTGCTGGACCATGAGTCAGCGGTAATATGCACCTTACCGCTGACCGCCCTGTCCAGCGAGGCCAAGACATTGCCTTCCACATGCCGGTAGAGAGCCGGAATCGCCTTCCGTGAGAAAAAGTGGCGTTTGGGAACCTGCCACTGAGGAACCGCACATTGCACAAACTCACGGAAGGGGGGCGAGTCTACCAACTGAAAAGGCAGCAGTTGAAGCGCTAGCAATTTAGCCAAGCTAGCATTCAACCGCTGGGCATGTGGATGGCTGGGAGTGAACTTCTTTCGACGGTCCAGCAGCTGGGGCAGGGAAATTTGCCTGCTAGAATCGGACGTCGGTGTACTGCTAGCAGAGTGCCCGCAAGTACTTGGCTGTGACACACCTAATTCTACACCTTCATTCCTCTCAGTGCAGGTTTCAGAGAGGACTGAAGGTATAGTGGGGTTGGAGATCCCAGCTGATGCGGTGCAAGGAGAGGTCCGCTTTGTTCTTTGGTGTGGGTCTTTAAGGTAGGCTTGCCAACGAGCTGCATGGCAGGTCAACATATGTCTGGTCAAGCATGTGGTGCCCAAGCGGCTGATGTTTTGGCCACGCGATATACGCTTGAGACATATGTTGCAAACAGCAGCTGTGCGATCTGATGCACTCGACTCAAAAAAGGCCCACACCAAAGAACTTTTTGAATAACGGGCAGAGGAAGCGCCCTGCACAGGCGGAGCTCTGCGGTGTGATTCTGTCGGTGTGCTGCCCTTACGCTGGCCCCCCAAGGGCATCCTGCCTCGTTGGAGATGTGCCTCCTCCTCATCCTCCTCCTCCTCCTCTCTCCTATTAGGCACCCACGTGGAGTCAGTGACCTCATCATCCCTTCCCTCCTCATCACTGGAGCCAATCTGGCAGTATGCTGCAGCTGCTGGAACATGACTGCCAGATTGGTGTCCTTCTTGAGCATCCCCTCTCTCTGCTCTCACGCTACTGCCTTCCTCTAGCTGGGTATCATCATCAGACCCTTCGAAACGCTGGGCATCCTCCTGGAGCATATACCCAACACTGTGCTCAAACAGTTCGGGGGACTCCTCAGGAGGACATGGTGGGTCTAGGGAAGGAGTGACTGATGATGACATTGATACCAGGGATGAGGACGCTTTGGCAGCTGCTTTGCCAGTACCCTGAGCCTGGGTGAGAGAGGATGAGGGGGATGAGGAGGGCTTGGTCATCCACTCTACCAAGTCTTCGGCATGATGCGGCTCAACACGTCCAGCTGCCGAAAAGAAGGACAAGCGTGTCCCATGGCCACGTGCTGATGGCGATGCACCGCATCCACGACCAGCACTGTTGTCTCTAGACACAGAGCCTGCTTGCCCTCTTTTATTGGCTCCTGACTGTCTGCCTCTCCTTGTTTGCCTTCCAGACATTCTAATGGCCTGCAGGGAGATGGGAAAACCAGCAATAAGGCCTAGCTTCAGGAGTATATTTTGCAGGAATTACACTACGCCTGCTGTAAGTGCTGCAAATGCCTGTTGGTGTAGCACACTAGGAAAACACAGCAATACGGCCTAACTTCAGGAGAATATTTTGCAGGAATCACACTACGCCTGCTGTAAGTGCTGCAAATGCCTGTTGGTGTAACACAATAGGAAAACACAGCAATACGGCCTAGCTTCAGGAGTACATTTTGCAGGAATCACACTACGCCTGCTGTAAGTGCTGCAAATGCCTGTTGGTGTAACACACTAGGAAAACACAGCAATACGGCCTAGCTTCAGGAGTATATTTTGCAGGAATCACACTACGCCTGCTGTAAGTGCTGCAAATGCCTGGTAGTGTAACACACCAGGAAAACACAGCAATACGGGCTAGCTTCAGGTGTATAATGTGCAGGAGGCACACTACGTCCGCTGTAAGTGCTGCAAATGCCTGGTAGTGTAACACACCAGGAAAACACAGCAATACGGGCTAGCTTCAGGTGTATAATGTGCAGGAGGCACACTACGTCCGCTGTAAGTGCTGCAAATGCCTGGTAGAGCAACACACCAGGAAAACACAGCAATACGGGCTAGCTTCAGGTGTTTAATGTGCAGGAGGCACACTATGTCCGCTGTAAGTGCTGCAAATGCCTGGTAGAGTAACACACCAGGAAAACACAGCAATACGGGCTAGCTTCAGGTGTTTAATGTGCAGGAGGCACACTACGTCCGCTGTAAGTGCTGCAAATGCCTGGTAGTGTAACACACCAGGAAAACACAGCAATACGGGCTAGCTTCAGGTGTATAATGTGCAGGAGGCACACTACGTCCGCTGTAAGTGCTGCAAATGCCTGGTAGTGTAACACACCAGGAAAACACAGCAATACGGGCTAGCTTCAGGTGTATAATGTGCAGGAGGCACACTACGCCTGCTGTAAGTGCTGCAAATGCCTGGTAGTGTAACACACCAGGAAAACACAGCAATACGGGCTAGCTTCAGGTGTATAATGTGCAGGAGGCACACTACGTCCGCTGTAAGTGCTGCAAATGCCTGGTAGTGTAACACACCAGGAAAACACAGCAATACGGGCTAGCTTCAGGTGTATAATGTGCAGGAGGCACACTACGTCCGCTGTAAGTGCTGCAAATGCCTGGTAGAGCAACACACCAGGAAAACACAGCAATACGGGCTAGCTTCAGGTGTTTAATGTGCAGGAGGCACACTATGTCCGCTGTAAGTGCTGCAAATGCCTGGTAGAGTAACACACCAGGAAAACACAGCAATACGGGCTAGCTTCAGGTGTTTAATGTGCAGGAGGCACACTACGTCCGCTGTAAGTGCTGCAAATGCCTGGTAGTGTAACACACCAGGAAAACACAGCAATACGGGCTAGCTTCAGGTGTATAATGTGCAGGAGGCACACTACGTCCGCTGTAAGTGCTGCAAATGCCTGGTAGTGTAACACACCAGGAAAACACAGCAATACGGGCTAGCTTCAGGTGTTTAATGTGCAGGAGGCACACTACGTCCGCTGTAAGTGCTGCAAATGCCTGGTAGTGTAACACACCAGGAAAACACAGCAATACGGGCTAGCTTCAGGTGTATAATGTGCAGGAGGCACACTACGCCCGCTGTAAGTGCTGCAAATGCCTGGTAGTGTAACACACCAGGAAAACACAGCAATACGGGCTAGCTTCAGGTGTTTAATGTGCAGGAGGCACACTACGTCCGCTGTAAGTGCTGCAAATACCTGGTAGTGTAACACACCAGGAAAACACAGCAATACGGGCTAGCTTCAGGTGTATAATGTGCAGGAGGCACACTACGTCCGCTGTAAGTGCTGCAAATGCCTGGTAGTGTAACACACCAGGAAAACACAGCAATACGGGCTAGCTTCAGGTGTTTAATGTGCAGGAGGCACACTACGTCTGCTGTAAGTGCTGCAAATGCCTGGTAGTGTAACACACCAGGAAAACACAGCAATACGGGCTAGCTTCAGGTGTATAATGTGCAGGAGGCTTAGCAACAATGACACTGACACTGTCCCCTGCCTATCCTTCTCTCTCCCTGCACACAAGGTTTAGCAAAGAATATGACACTGACACTCTCCCTGCCTATCCTTCTCTCTCCCTGCACACAAGGTTTAGCAAAGAATATGACACTGACACTCTCCCTGCCTATCCTTCTCTCTCCCTACACACAAGGTTTAGCAAAGAATATGACACTGACACTCTCCCTGCCTATCCTTCTCTCTCCCTACACACAAGGTTTAGCAAAGAATATGACACTGACACTCTCCCTGCCCATCCTTCTCTGTCCCTACACACAAGGTTTAGCAAAGAATAGATTTGACACTGTCCCTGCCTATCCTTCACTTTCCCTGCTCCGGAACACACTACACGAGGCCGCCGCGCTGGTGGCCTTTTATAGTGTGGGGCGTGTACTAAACCCCCTCAGCTATAATTGGCCACAGGCATCCTGCCTGTGGCCAATCATTGCTCTCCTCGCTGCCGGCGCTGTGATTGGCCAAGCATGCAGGGTCACAGTGCATGCTTGGCCAATCACAGTGCCGGGATTGCACTACGATGGCGCAGTGTATTGTGGGCCGTTCGCGTCACTCGAATTTGGCGCGAACGGCCCAAATCGTTCATTCGACTCGAACACCGAGCTCATCCCTACTGTGGACCTTTCTTGTAAAATTTTGCATATTGAAGGTGGAGAAAAAATAAGAAAATTTAGTTGTTTTTTTTTGATTATGCTTTTGCCTGAAGTCATTTTTGAGACTATTTCTGGATTTAATTTTGGAGGACTTTTTTACCTCAAATTTTGCTATTATCCCCCACCCCCCCTTTTTTTTTTTTTCCCTTTGGAAGAATCCCAGAGCACACATTAGCATTTATGTCTGTAGGCTCATTTTACACTTTAGAGTTTTTGTTGATTTAATAAACACTTTTCACATATTTTTTGGTTCATAAACACTAAGCATGTGTGATATGTTTTTTTTTTTTGGGGGGGGGGGGGGGAATTTTATATATGTTTAATATACACTTTTTTATTTATTTTTTATTTTTTGGGGTTTTTTTTTGTTTTGTTTTGCAATATAGGTCTTCTTTTTATGTATTAGAATTTGGGTTTAAGCTCTAAGTTTATTGTTTGAATGTGTGGGTTCTTTTTTTTTTTTTTACGACAACTATATACACTTATGTAAGTCTATGTATGCCGTGAAAAGGAAGGGCTGCTGGGGGGTCCTTTACATGGAGCCAGGACAGTAAGCCTCGGTTTCAATGATTAGTCCCCCCTTTATACTGTTGTCCTGCTTCCTCCCTCATCCCCATTGCTGTTTATTTATGTCTGCACATTTGATGCAGATTTTATTTATTTTGGTGGTGGTGGGGGAGGAGTGAGAGAATGATGGTAGGAGCTGGGAGCTCTGGGATGGGGATCCCTCTGGTGGGAGGCTTGTGGGGGAATCTATTTTAAGATTTAATTTTGGATAGTTTTGTAACTCATTTTCTCTCCCTCTCTCTCCTACCTCTGGGATAACATCCAAATCCCAGAGCCCCCTTTAGTATTTTCGTTTTAAGGCTGGCCCTTGTTCTGTGGTTTATATGGACCTTATATACATTATTCACTATTATTCACTATTACAAGCACTAGACATGTGCTACAGATATTATATGCACTTATGGATTATACGTATGTCTTATATGCACGTCTCACGTATAAGATGTCTTATACTTTTTTATTTTCTTATGGTTAGGACTTGGGTTTAAGGCTTTAGTACTCTAATGCCTAATGAGGAGGGGGTGGGGGGGTTTGGCACCACATATACATATGTAATAGTTTAAGTACACGGAGGGGGTGGTGGGTCCTTGTTTGGAAATGTGGGTTCATGGGAGGTCCTTTTTAGGAGCATGGGCAGTAAGTCCCGGGTCCTCATGATTGGTTCTCCCTCAAGGGGAAAGGGAGAGGGTAAAGTGAAGAGGGGGTTAATCCCTTTTCTTTATTTTTTTTCCCTCTCCCTATAAGGTTGTTATTGCTGCATTATATAAAAAAAATTCTTTATGATATTACAATTGCTGGAGGGATAGGGGTTGGGAGCTTTGCTATCTGGCTGTTTCCAACCACTTGCCCATCAGGGATGAGCTTTATGTTCAAGTCGAACATGAGTTCGACTCGAACATTGGCTGTTCGCCCGTTCGGCGAACTGCGAACAATTTGAGGGGTTGGCGGCAAATTCGAAAAGCCGTGGAACACCCTTTAAAAGTCTATGGGAGAAATCTAAAGTGCTAATTTTAAAGGTTAATATGCAAGTTATTGTCATAAAAAGTATTTGGGGACCTGGGTCGTGCCCCAGGGGACATGTATCAATGCAAAATAAAGTTTTAAAAACGCCAGTTATTTCGGGAGCAGTGATTTTAATAATGCTTAAAGTGAAACAATAAAAGTGAAATATTCCATTAAATTTCGTACCCAGGGGTGTGTATAGTATAGCTGTAAAGTAGCGCATGTTTCCCGTGTTTAGAACTGTCCCTGCACAAAATGTAATTTCTAAAGGAAAAAAAGTAATTTAAAACTACTCGCGGCTATTCATGAATTGTCGGGTCCCGGCAATACAGATTAAAGTCATTGAAAAAAACGGCAGGGGTTCCCCCCCAGTACATTACCAGGCCCTTTGGGTCTGTATGAATATTAAGGGGAACCCCAAACCAAAAAAAAAAGTGTGGGGGTCCCCCCAAATTCCATATCAGGCCCTTCAGGTCTGGTATGGATATTAAGGGTAACCCCGCACCATTTAAAAAAAAATGGCGTGGGGTTTCCCCCAAAAATCCATACCAGACCCTGCAGGTCTGGTATAGATTTTAAGGGGAACCCCGCACCAATTTCTTTAAAAAAATGGCATGAAATGGCAAAAATCCATACCAGACCCTTATCCGAGCACGCAATTTGGCAGGCCGCAGGAAAAGAGGGGGGACGAGAGAGCGGCCGCCCTCCTGGGTTGTGGGCGTCTGCGGGCGTGGGGCTTATCAAAATCTGGAAGCCCCCTTTAACAAAGGGGACCCCCAGATTCCAGCCCCCCCCTATGTGAATTGGTAACTGGTACATTGTGCCCCTACCATTTCACAAAAGAAAGTGTCAAAAATGTTAAAAACCACACAGACACAGTTGGGATAAGTCCTTTATTAAAAATGTAAAAATAAAAAAAACATTCCAGTGATGTAATCCAGTCTGTCCAGCGTTGTAATCCATTCTCTATGTCCCGCGGTGATCCATTCTCCAGCGATGCCCTGCTTGCCGGAGAAAGCCGGGGCTTACCCAATGACGTGGGAGGGAGACCCTGCCCCGTGACGTCACGGGCGGGGTCACCCGTCCACGTTAGTGGGTAACCCCCGCTTGCCGGAGAAAGCCGGGGCTTACCCAATGATGTGGACGGGTGACCCCGCCCCCTTTTACGCGTCATGGGGGTTTCGTGTGGAGTGGAGACTGGAGCATCGCTGGAGAATGGATCACCGTGGGACATAGAGAATGGATTACAACGCTGGGCAGACTGGATTACATTGCTGTTTTTTTTTTGTTTTGTTTTTTTAAATAAAGGACTCATCCCAACTGTGTCTGTGTGGTTTTTAAAATTTTTGACACTTTCTTTTGTGAAATGGTAGGGGTACAATGTACCCTGTTACCAATTCACATAGGGGGGGCTGGAATCTGGGGGTCCCCTTTGTTAAAGGGGGCTTCCAGATTTCGATAAGCCCCCCGCCTGCAGACCCCCACAACCACCGGGCAAGGGTTGTGGGGATGAGGCCATTGTCCCCATCAACATGGGGACATCCTCCCCATGTTGAGGGCATGTGGCCTGGTACAGTTCAGGAGGGGGGGCGCACTCTCGTCCCCCCCTCTTTTCCTGCGGCCTGCCAGATTGCGTGCTCGGATAAGGGTTTGGTATGGATTATTGGGGGGGACCCCACGCCAGTTTTTGTTTAATTTTGGTGCGGGGTTCTACCTAAAATCTATACCAGACCTGAACCTGGATTATTGGGGGGGACCCCACGCCATTTAAAAAAAAATGGCACGGGGTTCCCCTTAATATCCATACCAGACCTAAAGGGCCTGATATGGAATTTTGGGGGGACCCCCATGCTTTTTTTTATGGTTCAGGGTTCCCCTTAATATTCATACCAGACCCAAAGGGCATGGTAATGGACTGGGGGGGCCCTGCAGTTTTTTTCAATGACTTTTATCTGTATTGCCGGGACTCGACAATTCATGAATAGCCGCGAGTAGTTTTAAATGACATTTTTCCTTTAGAAATTACATTTTGTGCAGGGACAGCTCTAAACACGGGAAACATGTGCTACTTTACAGGCATACTATACACACCCCCCAGGTCCGAAATGTAAAGGAATATTTAACTTTTACTGTTTCACTTTAAGTATTATTAAAATCACTGCTCCCGAAAAAAACTTCAGTTTTTAAAACTTTTTTTTGCATTGATACATGTCCCCTGGAGCAGGACCCGGGTCCTCAAACACTTTTTATGACAATAACTTGCATATTAACCTTTAAAATTAGCACTTTTAATTTTTCATGTTCGTGTCCCATACACTTTAACAGTGTTCGCGTGTTCGAACAAATTTTTTGCCTGTTCGCATGTTCTGGTGGGAACCGAACCAGGGGGTGTTCGGCTCATCCCTATTCCCCATATAGGCCTGCGCTCACGTGAATCGGAGGGTGCAGTAGTGAGTGCTTTCCTTAGGGTAATTATTTAAAATACTTTTTTTGTTTTTTGTTAGGCCTTTGAATATTCCCTCCCTGTTTCTTGAGGAAACAGGGAGGGAAAGAGAAAAACACTTTTCTTTTTTATTTTATTTTGTTCAAATTTTTTTTTTTTTCCCTTTCTTTTTTTTTTTTTGTCTCTTCCTTCTTCCCCATAGGAGATGGATACTGTGTGTGTGACTTCTCTAAATGCCAAGGGGCTTAATATCCCTGAGAAGCGGAGGATGCTTCTTGATGATTTGAAACAAACTCGGACAGATGTGGCGTTTGTACTAGAAACTAATTTTAAGGTGGGTGGACTACCTTTTCTTCAAAACAGATTTTTTTTCCTTGTGTATACCATGCCTCCAATCAGGAGGCAAAATCTAAAGGTGTTTCTATTCTGATCTCTAGTCGTGTACCTTGGTCTCTCATTGATAGATGCTCTGACACAGATGGTCGGTATCTTTCTCTTAAAGGTCATATCGGTGGCATTAAGGTAACGTTAGCCACTATAAATGCACCAAATATTCATCAAGATGCGTTTTCGGAAATTGGCTAAGGTTTTGTGCACCTCTTCCCTTTCCTCCTTGCTGATGTCTTTGACAAGGGTCAAGCCAGTAGTTTGCCTCCACACCGGTCGTATGATTGACTTTCAACCTGGTGCTATGCCTTCCTGTGGCCAGGTTTGCCCTTTGTCTGTCTGAGGATAAAGCTATGGAGGACTATGTTTCTGATGCATTTTCTTGAGGGTTCATCCACAAATCCTCATCTCCTGCTGGTGCTGGCTTCTTCTTTGGGAAAAAGAAGAGTGGTGAACTGAGACCTTGTATCGATTATAAAAGAAACAAGGGGGGGGGAGGCGCCTCTCTAAGTGTAGTATTAAAACAGTAAAATTAATTGCACAAGATTAAAAACACTTACAAGATATAAGTGGGAGTCATGCTCATCATAATGAAGTAGTCCTGGCAGTTCTACTGCGTCCCACAGGCTCCTCGCACAATCCGGGTAGCTGGGAAAGGTTCTGGTGTGATGTTGTGCTGAATAGCTGTGCATTCAGGAAAACCAGGTGGTAGTCAGCTCCATGTTATCCAGCTTGAACCGGAAGAGGAAATGATGTCACCAGCAGGGGGCGGGAGGAAGGGGTCATGGCTGTCTCTGTGGAATGAATGGCTACGCGCTCGGAGCTCACAGCTCCTTCTACTGGCAATAAATGTTACTGTTTTAATACTACACTTAGAGAGGCGCCTCCCCCCCCCTTGTTTCTTTTATATGTTTTGCAGAGTTGCTGGACACACTCTGAGGATGGCTGCCTCTTTTTAAATCACCTCCTTGCCGTGGTTCAACTTTGTTTTTACCTAAAGACTGACTAATCAAATGTACATTATTACAAACTAAGGGCATTGCCTCCTGGAGCGCCAGATACCCAATTTATCTTCACTTGTATCGATTATAGGGGTCTCAATCGCATCACGATTAAGAACACCTACCCGATTCTGTTGATTATGGAATTATTTGACAGTTTCAAGGGAGCAACGATTTTCACGGAGCTCGATCTGAGAGGGGCATACAATCTTGTGAGGATCAAGGAGGGCGATCCGGCTCACTGCTGCATAGGCTGCAGTCTCTCTCTCCCTGTCACACAGGCTGTGCCTGTCCTTTTATCTCTTCTCCCAACAGGCTGTTCTGCACGCTTTGCATTGTGTTTCCTGTGTCCAGAACTGGCCCGGCCCCCCTCACCAGTCAGTTATGCTGCTTTGTGCTGGGACTTCCTATTCCACAGTTCTTTGCTGCTCCTCCCTGCTAATTGGCTCCCAGTCTCTCCCAATAGGGAAGCTACAGAATAAGAAGTGCTGTGTGTCTGTGTGTGTGAGAAGAGAGGAAGGGGGTTGAAAAAGCCCAGGCAGCTGCTAGCAGGCATCTCTCTCCCTTGTGGATTACATCAACCTGGAGAGGTACCTGCTACATAAGGGCTGACACATTGTCACAACAGTTTTCCTCCACTTCCAAGATTGAGTCGGTGCCTGTTCCTGTAATACCTCCCAATCGCAATCTGGCTACTGTACGCACCAGTCTCACCTCACCTTTGGGTGACAGAATTCGTGCAGCTCCAGTCTCCTCCCGAGAAACCCGTTGACCGCTGCTTGTCCTGAGAATCTCTGCACTGCTTTGCTCCAGACCAGGGGAGGACTGGCAGCATTAGGCCTGGGGGGCAAGTCCAGTCAAGTGGCCCATAGACCCGGTGGAGGCAAAGTGATGGATTGTGAAAACAGTCTCTAAGGTTTTTCATGATCACAATGGTAGGGGGGGGGGCAGGGAGGACAATGTGGCCCTCCAGGGCCTGTGGGGGACTTGTACTACCATGACCTCCAGGAACTAAACTGCAAGTAAGCCCCTGTATGAATCCCTCAGAGCTGAGGACCTGACCCACCCCCCTCCGCAATTAGTGAAGGACTACAAGTCCAATCATTAATGCCTGAGATCTAAGGATGTGACCCCCCCAACTACTGACGAACTACAAGTCCCAGCATGAACCCCTGAGATCTAAGGATGTGTCCCCTTAGATCCCACAGGTTCATGCTGTGCCCTGTAGTCCTTCACTAATTGGGGGGGGACACGACACATCCTCAGCTCTGAGGGGTTTAAGCTGGGACAGTGGGACCTGTAGTCTTTAACTAGTTGGGGGGGCAGGGGTGTGTGACACATCCTGAGCTCTGAGGGGTTCATGCTGGGACCTTTAGTCCTTCACTTTCGGGGTGTCACATCCCCAAAAGTAAAGGACTACAAGTCCCAGCATGAACCCTGGCTGAGATTTAAGGATGTGATCTCCTCCTCTGCTGCCGGCTCATGCTCCCATGACACACATATGTTCTAATTCATTCACTGCTCCCAACCTCACCTCAGGCAGCTTGACTCTGGAGAGGCATTCTGGCACAGTCAGTCAGTGACAGTTCCCTTCCCTCAGGCAGGCTCCAATTCCACATGTCACTGCACAGCGAGAGACCCCACTCCACATGTCACTGCACAGAGAGAGACCCCACTCCACATGTCACTGCACAGAGAGAGACCCCACTCCACATGTCACTGCACAGAGAGAGACCCCGCTCCACATTTCCCTGCACAGAGAGAGACCCCGCTCCACATTTCCCTGCAGAAAAAGCAGGGGCGGCCTGTCCATTAGGGGCACCACCCCCTTGTCCAGGCCACTCCCTATATGCTTAATGGATAGATTCATGCACAGCATGAATCTATCCATGACCGCTCCAGCCATCCCCTATTCAGGTGTCTTTTAGGATGCCAGGTGCCTGAATTACAGCAGCAGGGGTGTTTTTTTAAGCACCTGATTGAAGCCATAGGCTCTAAAAGGCTTCAAAATAGGATGGACTCAGAGTGCACCCAGGTGTGTTAGAAAAGCAAATTAATATTTGCTTTTCTAACACCGAACCGCCTCTCCGCCAATCAGGAAGAGTGGGTCTGATACCCGTCACCTGATTGGCTGAAAGGACAGGCTCTCCTATTGGATGTCTAGCAGGAGGAAAAGCATTGAGGAAGCATAGAGAACACAGGAGCCGCTGCCTGACCCACTGCCCATCCCACAGCTCACCACCTTCTCCCGCTACCTTACCCGCCACCAAGATGGGGTAAGTGTCGGTCAAACAGCAAGCGGGTGGGGTGGGGTGCTGGTTAAATGCCGATGGGGGGAAACATTGGCTACATTTGATGGGCACAGTGAGGCTGCAATTGATGGGCCACAGTGAGGCTGCAATTGATGGGCCACAGTGAGGCTGCAATTGATGGGTCACAGTGAGGCTGCAATGGATGGCACAGTGGCTGCATTTAAAGGCAGAGTGAGGCTGCAATTGATGGGGTTTTTTTTCCAGTATTTTTTAGTTTGCACCCCCCCCCCCCAAATAAAATTTGAGCACCAGCCACCACTAACAGAGAGAGACATTGCTCCAAACTGTCCGCACAGAGAGACCACTCCTCAAGAAAATTGCTTGATTCCTTTATCAACATAGTAAAGCCTTGTACACACCACTAAGGATGAGCTCCGGCGTGTTTGCAAATCCCACGTGCAGAGCCCGCCAGGAAGTTGGCACTGAGCTGCGCTAATCACAGGCAGTGAGACATTTCCTGATCTCTGCAGCCGCACTTCAGGAAATGTCTCACTGCCTGTGATTAGCGCAGCGCAGTGCCGACTTCCTGGCGGGCTCTTCACTTGGGCTTTGTGAACACGCCGGAGCTCATCCTTACACACCACTAGTTTTTTTTTGCTCAATCCAGCGAGTTGAACAAAAAAATAAAAAAACTGACAGCTCTGGTTGGAGCCGGAGAGCATGAGCAAAAGTGACCTGAGTATGGATCACTTTTCAGCGGAGTGGCAGTGCCTGCTGCAAGTGTGTACAAGCCTTTGGGCGCACACTGGTGTGCTGCGGTTTGGCCGCAGTGCTTATATACACAATTTTTCTTAGCCGCAATCCCATAGGCTTCTTTTAGGTTGTGCGGTTTTGCTGCAGTTTTTTTTATAGCGCACCAAAGATGCAGCCGTTTTTGTGCACTTTCAGAAAATGAAGCAAAAATGTGCACACTAATAGAAGTCTATGGGACTGGGGGGAGGGTAACATGCAGATCACCAACACTGCAGCAGACCAGCATAAGCCAAAATCATAGCACACAGGACCAGGTATTGCACAAGGCTGCTGAAAGAAACCTCCTTATCTGCAGAGAGAGGGGGAGAGGAATTTGGGAGAGAAGGGAGGAGGCTGGTCACAGCTCACTCACTTGGAAGGAAGGACCCAGCAGGCAGAAGACTCACTGGCTCGGTTATCAGAGCGTCCCATACAGAGCACCGTCGGATCTCATTTTAAATGTTCCCGCCCACACGTCCTATTCACAGATGGAGCACACAGGCTGGCCGGAGTGTGGGCGGGCACAGTGAGAGAGGGGGCTGGAGGAGGCAGAGCGGATCCACCCCCTTCCATTCAGCTGTTCTCTGCACACAGACTGTCAGCTCAGAAGCAGGGAACAGCACTGTGACAGGACAGATGTCCGCTCACATCACGCATTTTCCGCAGCAGTGACTCGGCCAACTGCACATGCTCAGTTCCCAGCTGCCAGCACATCGGCCTTTTTACAGGGAATAAGAGCGCCCCTGCTCCAGACCTACCATTCTCCCAAGGTGCTTGGCCACAAATTGAAGAATCAACTCATTTGGGCTATTTCTCAACAATTCTGGTGGCCTAGTCTACGCGCTGATGTAACTGCCTTTGTAGTCGTTTGTTCCGTGTGTGCACAGAGTAAGAACCATGACACCTTCCAGTGGGCCTCCTATAACCCATACCAAATAGAGAGAGGTCTTGGACCCACTGTGGTAGGCGCAGCACTATGAAGTGCCTTTATGCGCTGTGGCATTAGAAGAATTTTGATTTCTTTGATCTTTTAGTCCGAACAAGACTATCTGTTACTTTATAATTCCTCTAGCGCCGTTCTATGGAAGCAGTAGGTTTAAAGAGCACACCAAACTTTTAAGATAACTTCTTTATTCACTTCAGCTTTTCTTCATATATAACACTGACAATTTAGCAGCAGAAAGTCCATGTACAAACACGTGTTGAATAAAGTATAACAAATGTCGGTTCAACTGTTCAATCTTGTAATTCTACATAAAATGGTAGATATATTTCTCTCTTCAGTATCTTTACTTTCACTTTAAATACATTAGACACTTTATGATCTCTCTGGGACTTAATCAATAGTTTACTTGCTCTATATTGTTGTTTGCTATTGCAGTTTGCTCTGATGTTTGGTTTGAAACTTGGTTTGTAACTTGGTTTGGTTGTTTGGTTTGAAACCTGGTTTGTAACTTGGTTTGGTTGTTTGGTTTGAAACCTGGTTTGGTGGAACTACAAGTGAACACATAACAAGTTTGAGTATACAGTTATAATCCCCCTTTATTGACAATAGGAACATATATAACTGTATTAAATACCTATTTTGGCCACTTGCTTCCATAAAACTGGTCCGTTCATCTCCACTCTTTCTGGTGTAATAAGTTCTAGCAATGTGCTGGGAGATTTCCCAGACAGAACATGGGTGAAAGGCTGGCTGTGATTGGCCAAGACTCTTGCTCAGTGTGAGATTGGCTGTGATTGGCCAAGACTCTTGTTCAGTGTGAGATTGGCTGTGATTGGCCAAAAAACTCCTGATGAGTCACAAAAGCTTAACTCTATGCTTTCTGGTTGCAATTCTGCTGTGTCATTAAGCTTACCTTTCTGTATATAATGAATCTTAAAGGCATATTTTTTATTTTTCTTCTGTGAACACAATATACAATTGTTATATGACATTCATATATAAAGTAACAGTAAATAACTCTGCTTTTATCTCTCACAAATGAGCATATGAACTGTATTAACGTTATTAGCAGGTCTAGCTATATATAGCCAGCTACACCCACCTGTCTATGGATTTTATTGTGGAGTTACGCAACTCCCAGGGCAACACAGTTATTCTTATGGTGGTTCTCGAAAATGTCACATTGTATTCCACTATAGAAGTTGTTCACATCCAAAGAACTGGTATCCATTTTTGCTCGGGAGATCTTTCATGGGCTACCCAAGGTTATCATCTCTGACAGGGGTACCCAGTTTATCTCCAGGTTTTGGCGAGCCATTTATGCACAGTTAGGAAATCAGCTTTCCTTCTCCTCTGTGTATCACCTGCAGTCCAATGGGGCCGCATAACAAGCCAACCAAGCCTTGGAGCAGTTTCTATGCTGCTATATTTTTGACCACCATAACAACTGGTCAGACCTTGGGTGGAGTTTTCTCACAATTGTGCCATCAATACCGCTTCCCGATTGTCTCCGTTTATGGCAAATTATGGTTTACAATCATCCATGTTGCCTGACTCATTTGTTCCTCAAATAATTTTTGCATACGAGGAGCATCTCCGTGATCTTCGTTCCACTTGGGTGCAGGTCCAAGAGTCCTTGCAATGTGCCAATGAGAGGTACAGACTCCATGCTGACCGCCGACGCCTACCTGCGCCTTCCTACCAGGTTGGGGAGAGGGTCTGGCTGTCATTTCGTAACCTCCGACTCAGTGTTTTCTCACTGAAACTGGCACCACGATTTATTGTGTCTTTCCTTATTCTCTGTAGGATCAACCCAGTGGCTTACGCATTAGACCTTCCTTTTAACATGCGTATTTCAAATGTTTTTCATGTCTCCTAATTAAAGCCTGTGGTGTGCAAACACTTCACCACCTCGGTACCACGTTCTCACCCAGTGCAGGTCGAGAACCATGAGGAGTATGATATACAATCGATCATTGACTCCCGTATGTTCTGTGGGCGCATACAGCACCTGGTTCATTTTAAAGAGTACGGTCCGGAGGAACGCTCTTGGGTCTCATCCTCGGACATACATGCTCCTGTCCCCCTCCGTGCTTTCCATATACATTTTCTCCTCAAACTTTGTCGTCCTCCAAGGGGGGGGTCATTGAGGTGGAGGTAATGTCAGGGCTGGGCTCTCAGCCCTTCCTTCTCTGTGTTCCAGTTGCTCAGCTGTCGGTTAATTGCCAGTACTCATCGTTCCACAGTGGCTCACCTGTTGATCATCTCATGCTCATCAGTCTAGCCCACGTGATGTTGCAAAAAGTACTGGGAAAGTTTGCAGAAAAGTCAGAGCGTGTGTATGCTATGGGTGTTCCCGACCAACTCCGTTCGGACAAAAAAACCACGGAAAAGTCCGATGGAAGTCCGACCGTGTGAATGGGGCTTTAAAGGCATATTTTTTATTTTCCTTCTGTGAACACAATATACAATTGTTATATGACATTCATATATAAAGTAACAGTAAATAACTCTGCTTTTATCTCTCACAAATGAGCATATGAACTGTATTAACGTTATTAGCATGTCTAGCTATATATATGCATTAGACATGTGCACACTGAAATATTTCGTTTCGGAATTTCGTTTTCGTCCAAAAAATAAATTTATTTAGTTACTCCCGAAATTCGTTTTTATTTATTTCGTTTTTCGTTAAAAATTGCATTCGTCCGAAAATCTGAATGAATTAAGGTCGAATCTGTCATTGAAGGCTTATGGTGTCTGTCGAATGTTCAAAGAAGATTCGACGGAGCAGCGAAACTGTACGACTCTGCAATCATACATTTCCGGTCGAATGTTCCGCCCACAAGCAGTGATCTTTTCTCTCTATAATGTCGAATCTTTTCTCTCTATAATGTCGAATCTTTTCTCTCTATAATGTCGAATCTTTTCTCTCCTATGTCGAATCTTTTCTCTCCTATGTCGAATCTTTTCTCTCTATAATGTCAAATCTTTTCTCTCTATAATGTCAAATCTTTTCTCTCCTATGTCGAATCTTTTCTCTCTATAATGTCAAATCTTTTCTCTCTATAATGTCAAATCTTTTCTCTCCTATGTCGAATCTTTTCTCTCTATAATGTCAAATCTTTTCTCTCCTATGTCGAATCTTTTCTCTCCTATGTCGAATCTTTCCTCTCCTATGTCGAATCTTTCCTCTCCTATGTCGAATCTTTCCTCTCCTATGTCGAATCTTTCCTCTCCTATGTCGAATCTTTCCTCTCCTATGTCGAATCTTTCCTCTCCTATGTCGAATCTTTTCTCTCCTATGTCGAATCTTTCCTCTCCTATGTCGAATCTTTCCTCTCCTATGTCGAATCTTTCCTCTCCTATGTCGAATCTTTCTCTCCTATGTCGAATCTTTTCTCTCTAATGTCGAATCTTTTCTCTCCTATGTAGAATAATCTTGGACTAATAGAGTTAAGGTTAGGCAGACAGGTTCGATAGACACAGATTGTTATTGTCAGCGTCACGTCGAATCTCCTATCTATATCGAACTGTTTTAGCAACGAAAACGAAAATAAAGCATTTGTTTATGTCGGATCTTTCGGTTTTCGGATTCTGTGCTTTCGTTTTCGTTTGTTAAAACGATAACGAAAATAGCTGAAATTCGGACGAAAATGCATTCGGACGAAAACGAATGCACATGTCTAATATGCATGTAAGCCACATTAGCAACCTAGGACAGGTCTTAGCCGGCCAGCTACACTCCCACCAAATTACCTATAAATGTTCTCTATAGTAGGATTTGAACATGAATTTGGGGAATTGTCCATCAGGTTCTCAACTTCCAAGTGTCTTTTATCACTCTCAAGTAGAACAACTAACTTCTGTATAGAACGTTCCAACTTGAGTGGAATAGTGAGACGTTTTCCCTTTTTGTCAAGTTTTGAGTCTCCTATTTGTAACAACGTTCTTCTTAGTAGTCTGTCTTTATCCTTTTGAACTTCAAGAACTTTGGCCAATTTCCATTGACTTCTAGGTAAATCTTCTTCTTTCACTAATACTACAGTAGGTGCCGCCGATATTGTGTCAATCTCGCGGCTTCTAGCGGCGAGATTGACACCCTATGAGCTCCGTCGCGAGACCCAGCGCCGAGTTGTCTCGTCATCGGGAAAGGAAAACTGTTCCTTTCACGATGAGCGACACGCATTGCCGATGGATGGAGATCCGACGTGGATTCCCGCCAATACCAGGCACTGTTTGGTATGAATCCTGAGCGGGAACTCCACGCCAATTTTTAAAGAAAAAAACAGTATGGGTTCCCCCTTCAGGGGCATACCAGGCCCTTGGGTCTGGTCTGGATTTGAAGGGGAAACCCTACGCCGAAAAAAACGGCGTGGGGGTCCCCCTCAAAATCCAAACCAGACCCTTATCCGAGCACGCAACCTGGCAGGCCGCAGGGGAAGAGGGGGGGACGAGAGAGCGGCCCCCTCCCTCCTGAACCGTACCAGGCTGCATGCCCTCAACATGGGGGTTTGGTGCTCTGGGGCAGGGGGGCGACCTGCGGCCCCCCCTACCCCAGAGCACCCTGCCCCCATGTTGATGAGGACAGGGCCTCTTCCCGACAACCCTGGCCATTGGTTGTCGGGGTCTGCGGGCGGGGGGCTTATCGGAATCCAGGAGCCCCCTTTAATAAGGGGGCCCCCAGATCCCGGCCCCCCACCCTATGTGAATGAGTATGGGGTACATCGTACCCCTACCCATTCACCTGGTGGAAAAAAAGTCAATAAAAAAACACACACAGCTTCTTAAAGTAATTTATTGCACAGCTCCGGGGGTCTACTTCCGACTTCGGGCGTCTCCGGTGTCGTCGCCGCGCTCTCCGGTTCTTTCTTCTGCCGGGCCACCGCTATCTTCTTCCAGCTCTTTTGCTAGCGGGGCCCGGTCTTCTCCGTCGCCTTCTTCCCTCTTCTTCTCTCCGGTTCTTTCTTTTTTCTGCCGGGCCTCCGCTATCTTCTTCCAGCTCTTTTGCTAGTGGAGGGGCCGGTCTTCACGTTGTCGCCGTTGGCGTCTTCTTCCCTCTTCTCCTCCTCGATGTTGACTCGTCGCTTCCTCTCGCAGTAATGCTAAATCTTCAGTCCGCAGAGATTTATATAGGCTTCTCATGACGTCACAGTCACATGTTCCCATGACGTCACAGTCACATGCTCCGGGGCCACCCAGGGCATGTGACTGTGACGTCATGAGAAGCCTATATAAATCTCTGCGGACCGAAGATTTAGCATTACTGTGGGAGGAAGCGACGAGTCAACATCGAGGAGGAGAAGAGGGAAGAAGACGCCGACGGCGACGACGGGAAGACCGGCCCCTCCACTAGCAAAAGAGCTGGAAGAAGATAGTGGAGGGGCCGGCAGAAGGACAACGGAGAGCCAGACGAGACGACGGGGAAGACCGGGCCTCCGCTAGCAAACGAGCTGGAAGAAGATAGCGGAGGCCTGGCAGAAGAAAGAAAGAACCGGAGAGGAGAAGAGGGAAGAAGGCGACGGAGAAGACCGGGCCCCGCTAGCAAAAGAGCTGGAAGAAGATATCGGAGGCCCGGCAGAAGGAAGAAAGAACCGGAGAGCGAGAGAAGAAGGTGACGGAGAAGACCGGGCCCCGCTAGCAAAAGAGCTGGAAGAAGATAGCGGTGGCCCGGCAGAAGAAAGAACCGGAGAGCGCGGCGACGACACCAGAGACCCCCAAAGTCGGAAGAAGACCCCTGGAGCTGTGCAATAAATTACTTTAAAAAGCTGTGTGTGGTTTTTAATTGCCATTTTTTTCCACCAGGTGAATGGGTAGGGGTACGATGTACCCCATACTCATTCACATAGGGTGGGGGGCCGGGATCTGGGGGCCCCCTTATTAAAGGGGGCTCCCGGATTCCTATAAGCCCCTCTCCCGCAGACCCCGACAACCAACGGCCAGGGTTGTCGGGAAGAGGCCCTGTCCTCATCAACATGGGGGCAGGGTGCTCTGTGGTTGGGGGGGCCGCAGGTCGCCCCCCTGCCCCAGAGCACCAAACCCCCCATGTTGAGGGCATGCGGCCTGGTACGGTTCAGGAGATAGGGGGGCCGCTCTCTCATCCCCCCCTCTTCCCCTGCGGCCTGCCAGGTTGCATGCTCGGATAAGGGTCTGGTTTGGTTTTTGAGGGGGACCCCATGCCGTTTTTTCAGCGTAGGGTTTCCCCTTCAAATCCATGCCAGACCCAAGGGCCTGGTATGCCCCTGGAGGGGGAACCCATGCCATTTTTTTCTTTAAAAATTGGCGTGGAGTTCCCGCTCAGGATTCATACCAAACACAGTGCCTGGTATTGGCGGGAATCCACGTCGGATCCCCGTTCAATACAGTGCCGCGGCGAGCGTGAGATGTGTCGCCACCCTGTTGCCGAGATGTCGGCACCCCTGTCACCAAGAATCTCCGCGATAGGATCGCAATTAATATACAATGTCGGCGGCACCTACTATATGTCACCAACTTATACATTTCTTCTGGGTGTTTGCCATTTACTTCTTAACGTAAGATTGGCTAAGTACTCTTTCTTCCATCTATTCCAAAACTGTTCTGATAGATATTGAACTCTTCGCCATCTCTTTTTGGCATATAAATCCTCTTTGGTAAACTTGCCAGGTGGTGGTTGTATGTAATCAGACTTAAGGTGAAGTAGATGGTTGGGGGTTAAAGGTTCCAAACTTGTTGGATCATTGATGTTGTCAACTGTAAGTGGACGACTGTTAACAATAGACATTACTTCATAGAATAGGGTCCTAGGTGAAGCATCATCTATTCTTCCGGAGCTCTTTCTCAACACTGAACTTAACACATTTCTTACAGTTCTGATTTGTCTTTCCCAAACTCCTCCTGTGTGGCTTGCATGTGGAGCATTCATATGAAAATCACACTGATTCTGTGACAAATACTCAGTTACTTTTTCTTTATCGATCTCTTTTAGAGCTTTCTTCAATTCATTCTTTGCTCCGACAAAATTAGATCCTTGGTCAGATCTAAGCTCTCTGATAGTACCTCTAATGGCTATGAAACATCTCAAGGCATTAATGAATGCGTCAGTTGACATATCTTCTAACATTTCCAGATGAATTGCTCTGGAGCTTAGACATGTAAATATTAGTCCATATCTCTTGTATAGGGATGAGCTTCGAGTTCGAGTCAAACTCATGTTCGACTCGAACATTGCCTGTTCGCCCGTTCACCGAACAACGAACAATTTGGGGTGTTTGCGGCAAATTCGAAAAGTCTATGGGAGAAATCTAAAGTGCTAATTATAAAGGCTTATATGCAAGTTATTGTCCTAAAAAGTGTTTGGGGACCTGGGTCCTGCCCCAGGGGACATGTATCAATGCAAAAAAAAGTTTTAAAAACTGCCGTTTTTTTAGGAGCAGTGATTTTAATAATGCTTAAAGTGAAACAATAAAAGTGAAATATTCCTTTAAATTTCGTACCTGGGGGGTGTGTATAATATGCATGTAAAGTGGCGCATGTTTCCCGTGCTTAGAACTGTCCCTGCACAAAGTGTCATTTTTGAAGGAAAAAAAGTCATTTAAAACTCACTCGCGGCTATTAATGAATTGTCGGCTTTTTATCAATACATAGAAAAGTCATTGATAAATAAAAAAAAAAAAGCGTGGGGGTTCCCCCAAATTCAATTACCTGGCCCTTTAGGTCTGGAATGGATATTAAGGGGAACCCCGCCACAAATTTAAAAAAAAAATGGCGTGGGGTTCCCCCTAAATATCCATACCAGGCTCTTGAGATCTGGCATGGATTTTAAGGGGAACTCCACCCCAAATAAAAAAAAATGGCGTGGAGTCCCCCCAAAAATGCATACCAGACCCTTATCCGAGCACGCAACCTGGCCGGCCGCAGGGTAAGAGGGGGGGGGAGAGAGCGGCCCCCCCTCCCTCCTGAACCGTACCAGGCCACATGCCCTCAACATGGGGAGGATGTCCCCATGTTGATGGGGACAAGGGCCTCATCCCCACAACCCTTGCCCGGTGGTTGTGGGGGTCTGTGGGCGGGGGGCTTATCGGAATCTGGAAGACCCCTTTAACAAAGGGGACCCCCAGATCCCGGCCCCCCATGTGAATTGGAAAGGGGTACATTGTACCCCTACCATTTCACGAAGAAAGTGTCAAAAAATTTAAATAAAAACACACACCTTGGAAAAGTCCTTTATTAAAAAATAAAAAAATAATAATAAAAAAAAAACATTCCAGCGATGAAATCCAGTGTCCCGCAGCGATCCCAATGTCCAGCGCTGTCCGTCATTGGTTGTGCCTGTGCGGACCTGATGGGGAACTTCCTCCGCTGTGTTTTAAATGTATAGACCCGCCTCTTCTAAAGTTCCTAATCAGGTCCGGTCAGCGGACCAGATGCGGAACGAGAGAAGGGGCGGGTCTATTCATGTATTACACAGCGAACGAAGTTCCCCATCAGGTCCGCCCCCTCGGTATGTCGGACCCCGCCTACGTCATTGGCCTGAGCGGGAAACTTCCTTCACTGTGTAAATTTAAATTACACAGTGAAGGAAGTTCCCCGATCAGGCCAATGACGTAGGCAGGGTCCGACATACCGAGGGGGCGGACCTGATGGGGAACTTCGTTCGCTGTGTAATACATGAATAGACACGCCCCTTCTCATGTTCCGCATCTGGTCCGCTGAGCAGACCTGATGGGGAACTTTAGAAGGGGCGGGTCTATACATTTAAAACACAGCGGAGGAAGTTCCCCATCAGGTCCGCACAGGCACAACCAATGACGGACAGCGCTGGACATCGGGATCGCCGCGGGACACTGGATTTCATCGCTGGAATGTTTTTTTTTATTATTATTTTATTTTTATTTTAATAAAGGACTTTTCCAAGGTGTGTGTGTTTTTATTTACATTTTTTGACACTTTCTTCGTGAAATGGTAGGGGTACAATGTACCCCTTACCAATTCACATAGGGGGGGCCAGGATCTGGGGGTCCCCTTTGTTAAAGGGGTCTTCCAGATTCTGATAAGCCCCTCCCCCGCAGACCCCCACAACCACCGGGCAAGGGTTGTGGGGATGAGGCCCTTGTCCCCATCAACATGGGGACATCCTCCCCATGTTGAGGGCATGTGGCCTGGTACGGTTCAGGAGGGAGGGGGGGGGCGCTCTTTAACCCCCCCTCTTCCCCTGTGGCCGGCCAGGTTGCGTGCTCGGATAAGGGTCTGGTATGGATTTTTGGGGGGACTCCACGCCATTTTTTTTAAATTTGGGGTGGAGTTCCCCTTAAAATCCATGCCAGATCTCAAGGGCCTGGTATGGATATTTAGGGGGAACCCCACGCCATTTTTTAAAAAAATTTGCGGCGGGGTTCCCCTTAATATCCATTCCAGACCTAAAGGGCCTGGTAATTGAATTTGGGGGAACCCCCACGCTTTTTTTTTTTTATCAATGACTTTTCTATGTATTGATAAAAGCCGACAATTCATTAATAGCCGCGAGTGAGTTTTAAATGACTTTTTTTCCATCAAAAATGACACTTTGTGCAGAGACAGTTCTAAGCACGGGAAACATGCGCAACTTTACATGCATATTATACACACCCCCCAGGTACGAAATTTAAAGGAATATTTCACTTTAATTTTTTCATTTTAAGCATTATTAAAATCACAGCTCCCGTAAAAACGTCTATTTTTTAAACCTTTTTTTGCATTGATACATGTCCGCTGGGGCAGGACCCGGGTCCCCAAAACACTTTTTAGGACAATAAATTGCATATTAGCCTCTATAATTAGCACTTTAGATTTTGAACGTTCGAGTCCATTGTATTTAATAGGGTTCTAAAGTTCAGGCGAACATTCTGTCTGTTCGCAGGTTCTGGTGCGAACCGAACGGGGGGGTGTTCAATTCATCACTGCTCTTGTACTCTTTGCGGTTTTGCTTGGTGATGAATGGGCCGAAACAATCCATTCCACTATAAAGAAATGGTGGTGATGGGTTTACACGACCTACCGGTAAATCTGCCATTCTTTGTTCTTCGGTAGGTCTACGTGCCTTTCTACAGGTTACGCATTTACTTATATACTTTGCTACAACTTTGCTTCCTTTTACTATCCAGTAACCACCTTCTCTCAAACAGTTCTGGGTAAAGCTTCTTCCTTGATGTAAGGATTTGTTGTGGTAGTGATCGATAATCAATCTTGTGAAGGTAGAATTTTTGGGTAGAATTGCTGGATGCTTCACTCTGCTGGGTAACGATGAATTTTCCAGTCTCCCTCCCACCTTCAGTATACCATCCTGTAGAACAAGATTAAGCTTGTACAATGGGTGGTTGTTGGGAAGCCTTTTAGGTTCTTGACTAAGTCTCTTCAACTCTTCACTATAGAATCTCTGTTGAATGAGTCTTATGACTGTTTCTTCAGCTTTCATTCTTTCCGCTATATTCAATGATTCCTTCTTTCTGATTCCCTTTGCCAAACGTTGAATTCGAGCTACTACGTTTATGACTGTATTCCATTTTGAACATCTGGCTAGTCTTTCAAGTATGTCATTTTGACACTTGGCGGCAGTGCTCAATGTTTGTACAACTTTTACTTCTGGATCACCCATAGACAATTCTGTGTAACCTTCACTGTGTATGATTTCCTTTTCCCAAAGGAACTCTGGACCGTTGAACCAGTTTGAATTTTTCAATTCTGTTACACTCAGGCCTCTTGAAGCATGATCTGCTGGGTTATGCTTGGTATCAATGTGATGCCAATGTTCCGGATTTGTTATTTCCCGAATTTTCTGAACTCTGTTGGTGACAAAGACATGGAATCTTCGAGCTTCGTTGTTTATGTATCCTAGGACAACTTGCGAGTCTGTCCAAAAATATTCTTCATCTGTTTTTAACTCTAATTCTTCTCTCAGAAACTTGCTTACTGATGCTGAAACAACAGCTGCTGTCAGTTCAAGTCTTGGTATTGTCTGAATACTGGTAGGTGCAACTCTGGTCTTTCCCATAACCAGGGCACAGTGTATTTTTCCTTCTCCTATCACTCTGATGTAGGAGCACTGTCCATAACCATAACTACTGGCGTCTGAAAAGTGATGAAGTTCTATTTTCTTGTACTCTCCGAAATCATGAGGTACAAAACATCTAGGTATCCGAACTTCTCTCAAATTTTGCAAGTCTTTTATCCAAGCCTCCCACCTTGGCCTCAAATCTTCAGGTATGGGTTCATCCCATCCCAACTTCCGTCTACATAATTCTTGTAGTATTTCTCTTGCTTTGAGTATTACTGGGGCCAAGAATCCCAATGGATCATATATAGAAGCCACTGCGGAAAGAATGGTACGTCTAGTTGCAACTTTTTCTTTCAAGGATGTTTCAAAGAAGAACTCGTCATTCTCTACATTCCATCCCAATCCAAGTACATTCTGAACTGGAAGATGATCATAATTGAGATCTACATTCTTCATTGCTGATGCACGTTCAGAGTCACTGATGGATTCCAGTACCTCTCTGTTTGAGATGAATTTGTGAAGGCGCAGGTTTCCTCTTGCGCATAACTCTTGGCTTCCTTTCACTAGTTTGATTGCAGATTCTGAGGACTGTAAACGTATAAGACCATCATCTACGTAAAAGTTTTTCTTAAGAAAATTCGCTGCTGATGGGCAATCCTTTTCATTTTTATTGGCCAGGTACTTCATACCATAATTGGCGCAATCTGGCGATGACGCTGCTCCAAACAAGTGTACTTTATTTCTGTATTCTGCTGGCTCTGTATCTGTATCTCCGTCCTCCCACCATAGGAATCTCAGGAAGTCTCTATCTTCATTCTTCACATGAAACTGGTGGAACATCTTTTCAACGTCACACATGACCACTACGGGATACTTTCTGAATCTACAGAGTACTCCAGGCAGAGTGTTTGGAAGATCTGATTGTTTTAGTAGATGATCGTTCAATGCAACACCATCATACTTTGCTGAGCTATCAAATACTACTCTAATCTTATCTGGTTTCTTTGGGTGGTAAACACCTTGATGTGGGATGTACCACACTTTTCCTTCTTTAGGTTGGTTATTAACTTTTTCTGCATGTCCTTCTTCAAGGATGCCTTCCATGAATTTCAAATAATCCTGCTTGAATTTGAGATCTCTTCCCATCCTTTTCTTCAAACATTTCAATCTCGCTAGGGCAAGATTTTTGTTATTTGGCAGACGAGGTCGTTCTCTAAAAGGTAAGGGCATTTCAAGATAACCTTGTTGATTCTGTTGATGAATACTTTCTTCTAGAATGTGTACGAACTTTATGTCTTCTTGGGATACACTCTTTTCTTTAGAACTTATGTCTGCAAAGTCAGATTCAAGGATCTTGATTACTGCCGCTGAACTTACAGCTGGTTACTCTTGAACAGATATTCGATGACACAATCCTCTCACCTGTCTTGAGTTTGCAATCTGCTGTTTTCCTCCAACAATGCCCCATCCTAGATCAGTTTGAACAGCGTAGGGTTCACCCTTTCCTCCTGTGATTACCCTTTGTGGTACCAAAGCTTTGGAACAATCATAACTTATCAAAAGTCCAACACCAAACTCCTTCAGTGGGGACATTTCATGAGATATGACAGATAGGTGATCCCATTTATTGGCTGTTTCACAGGTAGGTATGCGATCTCGATCTAGAGGTATATCGTCTTTCGTATAAGCTGGAGGTAGATCCAATGTGAGGTTTGAATTAAGTCCTCTAACTCTCAATCCTTTGACCCTTTGACTGTTCACTAATGTGTCTCTCTCCATCATTGTGGTGAGTTTGAGCTTTACTGGTTCTGTAGCCACTTGTAATTTCTTGCAGATTCCTTGATCAATGAAGGTGACATCGCTTTGGGCATCCAGTAGTGCATAGGCATATACCTTCTTATTCTCCCTTTTAGGATTTGAAATGCACACTGGTACAACCATTGATGTGCCATTGCTTTCCCTTTGCCGCGTATACACGATCGTTTTTCACGTCGTTAAAAATGCCATTTTTTAAATTGGGCATTAAAAACGATCGTGTGTAGGCTCGAGAGCATTTTTAACGACGTGAAAAATGGCCTAAAAAAAATGAGAACCTGCTCTATTTTTTCACGTCGTTTTTTTTAACAACTTGAAAAACGGTAGTGTGTATGCTTTTACGAGGGGAAAAAAACGTGCATGCTCAGAATCAAGTATGAGACGGGAGCGCTCTTTCTGGTAAAACTAGCGTTCGTAATGGAGATAGCACATTCGTCACGCTGTAACGAACTGAAAAGCACAAGGCTGAAAAGCGCAAATCGTCTGCTCAACAAACTTTACTAACATGAAGGGTGGCGCCATTCGAACGGAACTTCCCCTTTATAGTGCCGTCGTACGTGTTGTACGTCACTGCGCTTTGCTCGAGCGGTTTTTTTAATGAACGTGTGTATGCAAGACAGGCTTGAGAGGAAACAAGAAAAATCACGTCGAGAAAAACGTTGTTTTTGAAAATTACATTAAAAACGATCGTGTGTACGCGGCATCACTCTGCAAGAGAATTTCGATGCTTTCTTTTCTTCCTCAGCATCTTTAGGTATTGAGGATTTATCCTTCTTTGGACGTTCTTCATGTAGTGGTGTAGGATGGCGCCCTTTGCACACGCTGCATGTGGCCCTTTTCTTACACTCCTTAGTAATATGGCCTTTCCTTAGGCACCCAAAACACAGTTGGTTAACAAGTACAAACATTTTCTTTTCATTTTGGGATTTCTCCTTCAATTGTTGGCACTTGTGTATAGAGTGGTTCTCTCCACAGAACATACACTTAAAAGTAGTCTGAGGATTTGTCGGTTCTGTCTCTCTACTGATCCCAGTAGTAACTTTGAACTTGCTCTTGTAGGTATCTAGACCTTTCTCTGTTCTGTCAGTTGCAAAGCTAGTTGCTCTTGCACGTCTTATATCCCTCGCAGGCCTTTCTTCTAAGGATTTTAAGGCGTAAGATGCTGTTACTGGATTACATGCTATTCGTGCTTCCTTATTAACGAACTCAGAGAACTTTTCAAAACTTGGGAAGGCCTTACTTAGATCTAACTGTTCAGTCACATAGCGATTCCATCTAGAAGCCACTTCTTCAGGTAGCTTAGCTAGCATCCTGTGGTTTTCTAGATAGTCGTTCAGTACTTTTAGTCCTCGTACATGTGGGATGGCATTGCTGCATGCTTGCAGGAAGCCACCATACTCTTGGAGTTTAAAATGTTCTTTAGGACCTATTTTAGGCCAGTTATTCAATTTCTCCCTAAAGGCTCTTTGTACTAAGAAAGGATGACCATATCTTGCATTTAACTTTTCCCAAGCTTGCTTGTAGGTTTCTTCGTCTGTTCTATAGAAGTTACCTTCAAGAGCTTTCTTTGCATCTCCACCAACATATTTCTGAAGGTAGAATAACTTGTCAACTGGCCTGGAGCAATGATGCTCAATGATCATTTCAAAACTTGCCTTCCACTCTATGAACTTCAGTATGTCTCCTGAAAATACAGTAGGTTCTGGAACGGGAAGTCTTGCTGGGACTGTTCTCTGTCGTCTTGCTGGGACAATAGTCGCAACATTCTCCTGATCATTGCAGTGACATCTAGCAACAGAATTATCCTGTTTTATTTTTTCACTTAGTTCTGAATTGGGTGAGTCTCTTTCTTCGTCTTTCTGAGCAGGGATGGAAGGGCAATGACTTTTTTCTTCATTACATACTGGAGTTTTCCTTCCATTCTCCTGGGCGTATGAAAAGAAGTAGGAGTCTGCATCTTCACTTAGTACAGGTTTGGACTTATGATTAGACTTGTGCACAACGGAAAAATTCATTCCGTTTCGGTTCGTTTCTTTCCGGTCCTGTTGATTCGTAATCATTCGTAATTTTGCTAGACGGGATTTTTCGTGTTCGGACTCATTCGTATTTTTGCAAGCGACATTTTTCGTTGAATTTTTTGTTGCTTTATAATTCGTACTTTCGGTAGAGTACGTTGTTTTTCGTTGATTCTGGACACAACTCCTACTTTCGTAACTTTTTTTGGGTTCGTACTTTCGGTAGAGTACGTTGTTTTTCGTTGATTCTGGACACAACTCCTACTTTCGTAACTTTTTTTGGGTTCGTTGATTCGTAATTTTCCGTGTCTCTCTCACAACGACGCTGCCTATTATGCCTAATGTGCTTCGAATGGATTTGTACTTTTCTAAATACATTGCGGTTATTTGTAACGATTCGAAATCTCGTATTTTACTTTCGTTTTTAACATGCGGCTATAGGCTCCGCCCCTGTACACCATTTTGAGAGGGTTCAGCACGGTGAGGGAGAAGCAGAGAGCAGAGCAGAGTGTTATTGTGCTTCGAATGGATTCGAAATCTCGTATTTTACTTTCGTTTTTTACATGCGGCTATAGCCTCCGCCCCTGTACACCATTTTGAGAGGGAGTTCAGCACGGTGTGGGAGAAGCAGAGAGCAGAGCAGAGTGAGTGTTATTGTGCTTCGTATGGATTCGTACATTCGTAACTTTTTCATAACGAATTATGCCGAAGACATTCGGGCATTCGCTATTTGCGGTATAATTTATTTCGGATTCGGTCTTATTCGTAATTGCTTTGTTCGGAAATTCGAATGCTTCCGAATGTCCGAAAGTTGCTAAATTCGGACGAATTTCAATTCGTTACGAAACGAATTGCACAAGCCTACTTATGATTACTATTCATGTCTAGTGATGAGCCGAACACCCCCGGGTTCGGTTCGCACCAGAACCCGCGAACGGACCGAACGTTCGTACAAACATTAGAACCCTATTAAATACAATGGATGCGAACGTTCGAATTCTAAAGTGCTAATTATAACGACTATTATGCATGTTATTGTCCTAAAAAGGGTTTGGGAACCCGGGTTCTGCACCAGGGGACATGTATCAATGCAAAAAGAAGTTTTAAAAACGGTCGTTTTTCAGGAGCAGTCATTTTAATGATGCATAAAGTGAAAAAAAAAAGTCAAATATTCCTTTAAATATCGTACCTGGGGGGTGTCTAAAGTATGCCTGTGAAGTGCCACGTGTTTCCCGTGTTTAGAACTGTCCCTGCACAAAATGACACTTCTAAAGGAAAAAAAAGCCATTTAAAACTGCTTGCGGCTTTAATGTAATGTCTGGTCCCGGTAATATGGATGAAAATCTTTAAGAAAAATGGCATAGCTACCCCATGACCCCCCCCCTACCCCAGCCCATTACCAGCCCCTTTGGGTCTTGTATGGATATTAAGGGGAACACCGCACACAAAATAAAAAAGGCCCTATATACTCTGAACAGCCGTATACAGGCGGTGCATACAAGACAGGGACTGTAGGTTTGTTCTTATGTAGAATGTGTTTGTAATTTTGAACAGGTACATTGTTTAAGTGTAGCTCCAGCCCAAAAATCTATTTTTAAACTTTTTGGAAAACATAGGTAAGGGTTATCACCCCTGTAACATTTGTTTTGCTTTCTGTGCCCCTGTTCAGAACATTTCACCTCACTTTCCGTCCCAATGACAACTGTTTTTGAAATGTGGTGTTTTTCTTGAAACAAGGATTGGTGATAAAGCATCAGTACAGAGGAGACACCTTTCTCCCATATTAATTCTTACAGGAGAGAATTTTCCTTCCTAGGGGTAGATTTCCTCTCACTTCCTGTTGTCTTCTTGCGTTTGCAAGTAGGAGTCGTTTGTAAGTTGGATGTTTGAAAGTAGGGACCTGCCGTATATACTCTGCAGAAATAGGCCCCTTAGTTGTTGGTGTTGGCACAACACTGTAAGCACTCACAGTTACTCTTGGTTGGTGCTGGAACGCCCTGCTGTCAACTATTATATCAGGAATTGTAATTACATATAATTGTTGAACAGTGGTAGTAAAAATTGGGCCTTTGATGGTGGTGCTGGTGCCACAACACTGTAAGCCCTGACAGTTACTCTTGGTGGGTGCAGCAATGGGCCCTGCTGTGAATTATTAGATCAAGAATTGTAATTGCATGCCCCTGTTGAACAGGGGCTGAAAAATTGGGCCTTTCGTGGTGGTGGTGGTGGTGGTGGTGGTGTTGCCACAACACTGTAAGCCCTCAGAGTTACTCTTGGTGGGTGCAGGAATGGGCCCTGCTGTGAATTATTAGATCAAGAATTGTAATTACATGCCCCTTTTGAACAGGGGCTGAAAAATTGGGCCTTTCGTGGTGGTGGTGGTGGTGGCGTTGCCACAACACTGTAAGCCCTCAGAGTTACTCTTGGTGGGTGCAGCAATGGGCCCTGCTGTGAATTATTAGATCAAGAATTGTAATTACATGCCCCTGTTGAACAGGGGCTGAAAAATTGGGCCTTAGGCACTGGTGGCACAACACTGCAACCCCTCACAGATACTGTACTTGGAGCACAGCAATGAGCCCTGTTGCAAAGTATTGCTTCAAAAATTGTAATTACACGCCCCTGTTAAACAGGGGCTGAAAAATTGGGCCTTAGCCACTGGTGGCGGCACCCATAAACAAAAATGATCTTCCAAGCTATCATCATCAATCGTATCATTGAGGACTCGGAGGAGGAGGATAGCCAGTCAACATAACAGCACAGGCACTCAGCATCAGCATCAGTCTTGAAGGGATGTGACATGTTAAAATCAATTAGTCTGTTATATCAGCATCAGGTGTGTGGTAGCTGGTGGTGATCCAAGACTGGTTCATCTTGATGAAAGTCAGTCGATCAACCGAGTCGGTGGACAGGCGCACCCTGTGATCCGTGACAAATCCTCCAGCAGCACTGAATGTGCGTTCCGAAAGAACGCTGGATGCAGGACAGGCCAGTAGCTCAATTGCATACTGTGCAAGCTCTGGCCAGTGATCCATCCTCAAGACCCAGTAAGCCAGAGGATTTTCGGTGGGGAAGGTGTCCAAGTCTGACCTTGCCCCTAGATATTCCTGCACCATGTTTATCAGACGCTGGCGATGGTTGCTGGAACCGATCATACTTTGGGGCTGCGGACTAAAGAATTGTCCGAACGCATCGGTCAGACGGCCACCTTCCCCACCGCTCCTTCTTTGACTGGCCGAAGCCTCAGCAACTCGTTGTCCAGGACCAGGAGTTTGTAACCTCCCAGTCTCTGGGAACGCGTTGCACAGACCTTTCTGCAAGGCCTCCCGGAGTTGTCTCATCCTCTGCTCCCTCTGCGACGGTAACATAAGGTCCGCAACCTTACCCTTGTACCGTGGATCAAGGAGAGTGGCCAGCCAGTAATGGTCCCTCTCCTTGATCCGAAGAATACGAGGATCCTTCCGCAGACTTTGCAGGATCAGGGAGGCCATGCAGCGTAGGTTAGCTGAGGCATTCAGTCCGGAGTCCTCTGGGTCACTAAGGACGACATGATCCGCAGCCACCTCCTCCCAGCCACGTACAAGTCCACTGGTTTCTTGGGACTGTAAATCATCCCTAAAAGACTGCTGCTGATGATGCTGAGTGCCAGCCTCCACCTCCATGCTGACACAATCCTCCTCCTCCTCCTCCTCCTCCTCTTCCTGTGCGATGGGTGGGACAGAAGGAACACTGTCTGGGTAAAGGGGGCCTTGAGAGGCAAGGAAGTCCTCCTCTTCCTGCCTCTGTTCTGCCTCAAGTGCCCTGTCCATTATTCCACGCAGCGTGTGCTCCAACAGGTGGACAAGAGGTACAGTGTCACTGATGCATGCACTGTCACTGCTCACCATCCTCGTGGCCTCCTCAAATGGTGCCAGGACAGTGCATGCATCCCTGATCATGCCCCACTGGCGTGGAGAAAAAAAACCAAGCTCCCCTGACCCTGTCCTGGTGCCGTAGTCGCACAGGTACTCATTGATGGCCCTCTGCTGCGTGTGCAGCCGCTGCAGCATGGCCAACGTTGAGTTCCACCTGGTGGGCATGTCACATATAAGGCGGTTCTTGGGCAGGTTCAACTCCTTTTGCAGCTCAGCCAGGCGAGCACTGGCATTATAAGATCTGGGGAAATGCACACAGACTTTCCTGGCCTGCCTCAGGACATCCTGTAAGCCCGGGTACCTGCCCAAGAACCGCTGCACCACCAGGTTAAGGACGTGAGCCACACAGGACACATGGGTCAGTTGTCCCTGTCGGAGGGCGGAGAGGAGGTTGGTGCCATTGTCGCAAGTCACCATTCCTGGCTTAAGCTGGCGTGGCGTCAACCACCTCTCGGCCTGGCCCTGCAGAGCAGACAGGACCTCTGCCCCAGTGTGGCTTCTGTCCCCCAAACACACCAGCGCAAGCACGGCATGGCATCTTTTTGCCTGCGTACTTGCGTAGCCCCTTGAACGGCTACGGAGCACCGCTGGTTCAGAGGACAAAGCACAGGAAGAGGCCATGGAGGAAGAAGAAGAGGAGGGGGTGGAGGAGAGAGGTGTGTCACAACCAGTAGTAGCATTTTGGAGGCGTGGCGGTGGAACAACCTCCAACACTACTGCACCTTGTCCTGCATCCTTCCCAGCTGCCAAAAGAGTGACCCAATGGGCCGTGAAAGAAAGGTAACGTCCCTGTCCATGCCTGCTGGACCATGAGTCAGCGGTAATATGCACCTTACCGCTGACCGCCCTGTCCAGCGAGGCCAAGACATTGCCTTCCACATGCCGGTAGAGAGCCGGAATAGCCTTCCGTGAGAAAAAGTGGCGTTTGGGAACCTGCCACTGAGGAACCGCACATTGCACAAACTCACGGAAGGGGGCCGAGTCTACCAACTGAAAAGGCAGCAGTTGAAGCGCTAGCAATTTAGCCAAGCTAGCATTCAACCGCTGGGCATGTGGATGGCTGGGAGTGAACTTCTTTCCACGGTCCAGCAGCTGGAGCAGGGAAATTTGCCTGCTAGAATCGGACGTCGGTGTACTGCTAGCAGAGTGGCCGCAAGTACTTGGCTGTGACACACCTAATTCTACACCTTCATTCCTCTCAGTGCATGTTTCAGAGAGGACTGAAGTTATAGTGGGGTTGGAGATCCCAGCTGATGCGGTGCAAGGAGAGGTCCGCTTTGTTCTTTGGTGTGGGTCTTTGAGGTAGGCTTGCCAACGAGCTGCATGGCAGGTCAACATATGTCTGGTCAGGCATGTGGTACCCAAGCGGCTGATGTTTTGGCCACGCGATATACGCTTGAGACATATGTTGCAAACAGCAGCTGTGCGATCTGATGCACTAGCCTCAAAAAAGGCCCACACCAAAGAACTTTTTGAATGACGGGCAGAGGCAGCGCCCTGCACAGGCGGAGCTCTGCGGTGTGATTCCGTCGGTGTACTGCCCTTACGCTGGCCACCAAAGGGCATCCTGCCTCGTTGGAGATGTGCCTCCTCCTCATCCTCCTCCTCCTCCTCTCTCCTATTAGGCACCCACGTGGAGTCAGTGACCTCATCATCCCCTCCCTCCTCATCACTGGAGCCAATCTGGCAGTATGCTGCAGCTGCTGGAACATGACTGCCAGATTGGTGTCCTTCTTGAGCATCCCCTCTGTCTGCTCTCACGCTACTGCCTTCCTGTAGCTGGGTTTCATCATCAGACCCTTCGAAACGCTGGGCATCCTCCTGGAGCATGTACCCAACACTGTGCTCAAACAGTTCGGGGGACTCCTCAGGAGGAGGACATGGTGGGTCTAGGGAAGGAGTGACTGATGATGAGTCTGACATTGATACCAGGGAAGAGGACGCTTTGGCAGCTGCTTTGCCAGTACCCTGAGCCTGGGTGAGAGAGGATGAGGAGGAGGAGGAGGGCTTGGTCATCCACTCTACCAAGTCTTCGGCATGATGTGGCTCAACATGTCCAGCTGCCGAAAAGAAGGACAAGCGTGTCCCATGGCCATGTGCTGATGACAATGCACCGCGTCCACGACCAGCACTGTTGCCCCCAGACACAGAGCCTGCTTGCCCTCTTTTATTGCCTCCTGACTGTCTGCCTCTCCTTGTTTGCCTTCCAGACATTCTAATGGATGGCCTGCAGGGAGATGGGAAAAAAGCAATAAGGGCTACCTTCAGGTGTCCTTCTCTGTCCCTTTACTTAAGGATTTCTAAATATGGTTGAGGATGATTGCTTTCGCACAGAATAGCACAATGACAATTTCCCTGACTGTCCAAAAAACAAGGATTTCAAAGATGGTTGATGAGGAATGCTTTAGCACAGTATAGCACAAGGAGAATTTCCCTCACTGTCCTTCCCTGTCCCTACAAACAAGGATTAGCACAGTAAAACACACTGACACTCTCCCTACTGTGAGGGGGTTAACTCGGTAGCGGGTGTGTGTGACCCCCTGGTTGGGCTCCCCACACAAAAACAGGGCCAGCAGACGGAGGTTGTGGTTTTCAAAATCAAAAGGTGCGGTTTATTTCTCTATGTACAGTGACAAAAACACAGCAAAGCCAAAAAGAAACAAACAAAATAAATCCTGGTCAGTTTGACCTCTGACTAAACATGCAGGTTTCCTAAACTAACAACTGGGATCAGCCTGGTGCTGTCCTAGTCCCTAAGTCCCTGGTTTAGTAAAAGTCCAAACAAATAGCCACACAGGCTTTGCCTCACCGCACAGGGGTTCACTCTCCCTAGACAGTCCACACAGGTCTGGTTCCAGGCATGAGCTAACATCTAATGAATCTGGGAGTTTTTTATAGAGGCCTAAATGAGCTGACAAGCTTCAGCTGGCCTCATCAACTCTGTCTGCACGACGCCCCACACTCTCCCTAGAGGTAAGAGTCATCCATGAGCCTACTAGCCTCAGCTGGGCTTATACAACTCTCCACCCTAGTTGTATAAGTCAGCATAAAGCCTGAATCTGGGAGAAATATATCTACCCCCCTGGATGCAACCAGGTGACTTTACCTTCCTGCTGTCACATACCCCCCCCTCTTGTTTTAACCTTGGGGTTGGAACACCAGCAATCAGGCATTCATGTACTCGAGACAAAGCATCCACATTCCCCATTTGAACGCCAGGGCGATGCTTTACTGTGAAGTTGAATTCCTGTAGGGCCAGGAACCACCTATTCACTCTTCTATTTGTCTCCTTGTTTTGAGCCATCCACTTTAACGGAGCGTGATCCGTAACCATGTCAAAGTGCCTACCTAGCAGATAGTACCGAAGGGAATCTAGAGCCCACTTCACCGCTAAACACTCCTTTTCAACCGTGGCGTAATTTACCTCATGGGACTTCAACTTCCTGCTGAGGTAAATGACTGGGTGCTCTTCCCCGTTCCAGACCTGGGACAATACTGCTCCTAACCCCACATCTGACGCATCACTTTGTACGACAAAGTCTTTAGAGAAGTCGGGTGAGTACAACACTGGCTGGCTACATAAGGCTTGTTTCAAGAATTGGAATGCTGCCTCAGCCTCGGGGGTCCATTTAATCATGACCGACCCTTTCCCTTTCGTCAGGTTGGTTAGGGGCACAGCCTTAGAAGCAAAGTGGGGAATGAAGCGCCGATAATAACCCGCGATTCCCAGAAAGGCCCGTACCTGCTTCTTGCTGTTGGGACGTGGCCAACTCTGGATGGCCTCGACTTTGTTGAGTTGGGGTTTTATCACTCCCCTGCCAATGGTGTACCCAAGATATTTGGCCTCCTCCTGCCCAATGGTACACTTCTTGGGGTTAGCCGTAAACCCCGCTTCCCGGATAGAGTCTAGGACTGCTTGCACTTTTGGCAGATGTGAGGCCCAATCTGTGCTATGGACAATTACGTCATCCAGGTAAGCCGCAGCATACTTCCGATGGGGCCTCAGTATCTGGTCCATTTTCCGCTGGAATGTGGCCGGCGCATTCTGTAACCCGAACGGCATTCTCTTATATTGGAACGCCCCGTCTGGGGTTACAAATGCGGTTTTCTCTTTGGCCGACTTGGCCAGGGGAATTTGCCAATACCCTTTTGTGAGGTCAAGAGTCGTCATGTATCGGGCTGTTCCCAGCCGGTCGATCAACTCATCTATACGTGGCATGGGGTAGGTGTCAAATTTTGTAACTTTGTTCAACTGACGAAAATCGTTACAAAATCGCCAGCTCCCATCCGGTTTAGGCACCAACACAATGGGACTAGACCAATCACTTTGGGACTCCTCTATCACCCCTAAGTTCAGCATTTTCTGTACTTCCTCCCGTATTGCCTCCCGTCGGGCCTCTGGGATCCGATAGGGTTTTAACTTCACCCTTTCACCGGGCGGGGTAATAATATCATGCTCTACCCCAGATGTTTGTCCCGGCAGCTCAGAGAACACCTCCTTGTTGCGAAGCACAAACTCCTTAACCTCCTGTTGTTGGGGTTGTGACAAGGTGGCTGCTATTCCAACCTCCGGAATCACGCAACCAGTTTGAGCTGGTGACCAAGTTTCTGCGACTAGGGACTCTCTATCCCTCCAGGCTTTCAACAGATTAACGTGATATATCTGTTCGGGCTTTCGCCTTCCTGGTTGTCTGACCTTGTAATTCACTTCGCTCACTTTTTCCATTATCTCGTAGGGGCCTTGCCATTTGGCAAGGAATTTACTTTCAACCGTAGGGACAAGTACCAATATCCTATCCCCCGGGGAAAAGGTACGGGTCTTTGCTCCACGGTTGTACACTCTCTGCTGTGCCAACTGCGCTTGGGCCAAATGTTCCTTCACGATGGGCATTACCTGTGCAATTCGATCTTGCATCAGGGCGACATGCTCAATCACACTCCTGTGGGGAGAACTCTCACTTTCCCAAGTTTCCTTGGCAATATCCAACAGCCCTCTTGGGTGTCTCCCATACAGTAACTCAAAGGGGGAGAATCCCGTAGAGGATTGGGGCACCTCCCTAATAGCAAACATCAAATAAGGAAGTAGACAGTCCCAATCCTTTCCATCTCTATCCACCACTTTCTTCAACATTTGTTTTAGGGTTTTGTTGAATCTTTCAACCAGCCCATCGGTTTGGGGGTGATACACAGATGTACGCAATTGCGTCACTTTGAACAATTTACACAGCTCTTTCATAACCCGGGACATAAAGGGTGTACCTTGGTCCGTAAGCAGTTCTTTACAAATACCCACCCGGCTAAAAACAAGAGATAGCTCTTTGGCTATGGTTTTGGCCGAGGTATTTCTGAGAGGGATCGCTTCTGGATAACGGGTGGCATAGTCCATTATAACCAATATGTACTGGTGCCCCCTAGCGGACTTGATTATAGGACCTACCAAATCCATTGCGATTCTCTCAAACGGGACCTCAATGATGGGTAGAGGGACCAGCGGGCTACGGAAATGTGGCATCGGGGCCGACCTCTGACACACAGGGCAGGAGGAACAATAATTTTCTATGTCCTTCATCACCCCAGGCCAATAGAATCTCTGTAATACCCTCTCTCGGGTTTTCTCTGTCCCCAGATGACCTCCAAGAATGTGCCCATGGGCCAACTCCAACACCAACTTCCTGTAAGGTTTGGGCACCACCAGCTGCTCAACGGTTTCTTCTGCCCTTTTTGCCACCCGATACAGTAGGTCCTTCTCTACGCTGAAGTATGGGTAAGTGCAGGTAATATCTGGGTTCACTAACTCGCCATCTATTTCCACTACGTTTTCCCGTGCCTTTATTAGGGCGGGGTCTTTTAACTGTTCTGTGGCAAAATTTTCCCTGTGAACCTCCAGATCAGAAAACTCCACAGACGGTAGGTTTTCGTCTGAGGAGGTGGGCTCCTCTCCAGTTTCTTGAGTCTCCCCTGCCAATACTGACAAGGGAAATTCTGGAGAGTCCTCCCCACTCTCAGAGGAGTTCTGGCTATCACATTCCTGGTACATAGGGGCACCAGTGGGGGGCTCAGGATCATCCCACAGTTCCCAGAACTTCGGAAAATCCCTTCCCACAATGGCATCATGCGGTAATTGAGATACTAACCCCACTGGATGAGAGAGGGTACCTTTGGGGGTCTCGAAACACACTGTAGTCACTGGATACTCTCGGGTGTCCCCATGCACACAAATAACAGCTACCTTGCTATTCCCAGAGACCTCTGTTTTAACTAATTCAGCCTTTATCAGGGTCACAAGGCTACCTGAATCCAGCAATACCACAACATTTCTACCATTAATACACATTTTGCATAAATGTTTCTCAGTTCCCCGAATGGCAGTGCATGCGACTGTCGCACACAGCGACTGACGTCGGTCCATCAGAAAGTCACATTGCATGGGTTCCTCCACAACCGGGCAATTTGCTGCAATATGTCCCGCTTGCCGGCAGCGGTAGCAAACGATCCTTCTTGCGGCCTCTTGAGCCGCTGATTTCCCAGGCTGTTCTCGCCAAACTTGGGGTAGAGCTCCCACCCTCTCACTCTCTCCACCCTCACCCCTTGGAATCCTCTTATCCGCCCCTGGGGATGGTCTGGTCTTAGGGTGGAAAGTCCGAGAGTCTCTGGAAGAGGCTGTCAGGTTCTCTGTAGCCAAGTATCTCTCTACACGATCCACAAGTTTACCGGCCGTTTCTGGGTCTCCATGGCTTACCCACTTTTGAATGGCGGTAGGAAGAGCTCTCAAGAAACGATCCATCACAACACGTTCCACAATCTCCGGTGCGGACAAAGTCTCTGGCTGTAGCCACTTCCTGCTCAGGTGAATGAGATCATACATTTGAGACCTGGGGGGTTTTCCAAGCTGGAAAGTCCAGTTATGCACACGCTGAGCCCGGACAGCCAGGGTGACACCCAGCCTTGCCAATATTTCAGCTTTTAGCATCACATAGTCTTTTGCTTGGTCAGGCTCTAGGTCATAGTAAGCCTTCTGCGATTCACCAGTTAACAGAGGAGCCACCAGTCCAGCCCACTGCTCCTCAGGCCACTTTTCTCTTTCAGCAGTCCTTTCAAATGTGGTCAAAAATACCTCTGGATCATCCTCTCCAGTCATTTTTGTCAATAAACGACTCACCCCAAAGGACGCGGTATTAGTGGGACGGCTTTCCTCACTGGTCTGCGGACGTTGCTGCATTACTGCTTCCATTTGTTGTAGTCTCTGCTCTTGCTTCTGTAACAGGTCTATGAAGCGGGCCTCAGATTGCTGCTGGGCTTGTTGATGAGCTTGCTGCTGGGCTGCAAGGCTCCTTTGCAAACCTGCATTTGTCTGCTGTTGATTGGCATTTGCTAGAGCCAGCTGTTTCAGTATCTCCTCCATGCTGGCTTAAAAAAAACTGCCCGCATTCTCCACCAACTGTGAGGGGGTTAACTCGGTAGCGGGTGTGTGTGACCCCCTGGTTGGGCTCCCCACACAAAAACAGGGCCAGCAGACGGAGGTTGTGGTTTTCAAAATCAAAAGGTGCGGTTTATTTCTCTATGTACAGTGACAAAAACACAGCAAAGCCAAAAAGAAACAAACAAAATAAATCCTGGTCAGTTTGACCTCTGACTAAACATGCAGGTTTCCTAAACTAACAACTGGGATCAGCCTGGTGCTGTCCTAGTCCCTAAGTCCCTGGTTTAGTAAAAGTCCAAACAAATAGCCACACAGGCTTTGCCTCACCGCACAGGGGTTCACTCTCCCTAGACAGTCCACACAGGTCTGGTTCCAGGCATGAGCTAACATCTAATGAATCTGGGAGTTTTTTATAGAGGCCTAAATGAGCTGACAAGCTTCAGCTGGCCTCATCAACTCTGTCTGCACGACGCCCCACACTCTCCCTAGAGGTAAGAGTCATCCATGAGCCTACTAGCCTCAGCTGGGCTTATACAACTCTCCACCCTAGTTGTATAAGTCAGCATAAAGCCTGAATCTGGGAGAAATATATCTACCCCCCTGGATGCAACCAGGTGACTTTACCTTCCTGCTGTCACACTACCTATAGTTTTCTGTCCCTATAAAAAATGTTTTTTTAAAGATGGTTGATGATCAATGCTTTAGCACAGTATAGCACAAGGAGAATTTCCCTCACTGTCCTTCCCTGTCCCTACAAACAAGGATTAGCACAGTAGAACACACTGACACTCTCCCTACCTATAGTTTTCTGTCCCTAGAAAAAATGTTTTTTTAAAGATGGTTGATGATCAATGCTTTAGCACAGTATAGCACAAGGAGAATTTCCCTCACTGTCCTTCCCTGTCCCTACAAACAAGGATTAGCACAGTAAAACACACTGACACTCTCCCTACCTATAGTTTTCTGTCCCTAGAAAAAATGTTTTTTTAAAGATGGTTGATGATCAATGCTTTAGCACAGTATAGCACAAGGAGAATTTCCCTCACTGTCCTTCCCTGTCCCTACAAACAAGGATTAGCACAGTAAAACACACTGACACTCTCCCTACCTATAGTTTTCTGTCCCTAGAAAAAATGTTTTTTTAAAGATGGTTGATGATCAATGCTTTAGCACAGTATAGCACAAGGAGAATTTCCCTCACTGTCCTTCCCTGTCCCTACAAACAAGGATTAGCACAGTAAAACACACTGACACTCTCCCTACCTATAGTTTTCTGTCCCTAGAAAAAATGTTTTTTTAAAGATGGTTGATGATCAATGCTTTAGCACAGTATAGCACAAGGAGAATTTCCCTCACTGTCCTTCCCTGTCCCTACAAACAAGGATTAGCACAGTAAAGTACACTGACACTCTCCCTACCTATAGTTTTCTGTCCCTATAAAAAATGTTTTTTTAAAGATGGTTGATGATCAATGCTTTAGCACAGTATAGCACAAGGAGAATTTCCCTCACTGTCCTTCCCTGTCCCTACAAACAAGGATTAGCACAGTAAAACACACTGACACTCTCCCTACCTATAGTTTTCTGTCCCTATAAAAAATGTTTTTTTAAAGATGGTTGATGATCAATGCTTTAGCACAGTATAGCACAAGGAGAATTTCCCTCACTGTCCTTCCCTGTCCCTACAAACAAGGATTAGCACAGTAAAACACACTGACACTCTCCCTACCTATAGTTTTCTGTCCCTAGAAAAAATGTTTTTTTAAAGATGGTTGATGATCAATGCTTTAGCACAGTATAGCACAAGGAGAATTTCCCTCACTGTCCTTCCCTGTCCCTACAAACAAGGATTAGCACAGTAAAACACACTGACACTCTCCCTACCTATAGTTTTCTGTCCCTAGAAAAAATGTTTTTTTAAAGATGGTTGATGATCAATGCTTTAGCACAGTATAGCACAAGGAGAATTTCCCTCACTGTCCTTCCCTGTCCCTACAAACAAGGATTAGCACAGTAAAACACACTGACACTCTCCCTACCTATAGTTTTCTGTCCCTAGAAAAAATGTTTTTTTAAAGATGGTTGATGATCAATGCTTTAGCACAGTATAGCATAAGGAGAATTTCCCTCACTGTCCTTCCCTGTCCCTACAAACAAGGATTAGCACAGTAAAACACACTGACACTCTCCCTACCTATAGTTTTCTGTCCCTATAAAAAATGTTTTTTTAAAGATGGTTGATGATCAATGCTTTAGCACAGTATAGCACAAGGAGAATTTCCCTCACTGTCCTTCCCTGTCCCTACAAACAAGGATTAGCACAGTAAAACACACTGACACTCTCCCTACCTATAGTTTTCTGTCCCTAGAAAAAATGTTTTTTTAAAGATGGTTGATGATCAATGCTTTAGCACAGTATAGCACAAGGAGAATTTCCCTCACTGTCCTTCCCTGTCCCTACAAACAAGGATTAGCACAGTAAAACACACTGACACTCTCCCTACCTATAGTTTTCTGTCCCTAGAAAAAATGTTTTTTTAAAGATGGTTGATGATCAATGCTTTAGCACAGTATAGCACAAGGAGAATTTCCCTCACTGTCCTTCCCTGTCCCTACAAACAAGGATTAGCACAGTAAAACACACTGACACTCTCCCTACCTATAGTTTTCTGTCCCTAGAAAAAATGTTTTTTTAACCACTTAAGCCCCGGACCATTTCGGGCCATTAGGACCAAGCCTGTTTTTGGGATTCGGCACTGCGCTGCTTTAACTGTAAATTGTGCGGACATGCAATGTTGTACCCAAATTAAATTTGCGTCCTTTTCTTCCCACAAATAGAGCTTTCTTTTAATGGTATTTGATTGCCTCTGCGATTTTTATTTTTTGCGATATAAACAGAAAAAGACCGAAAATTTTGAAAAAAAATGATATTTTCTACTTTTTGTTATAAGAAAAATCGAATAAACTCAATTTTAGTCATACATTTAGGCCAAAATGTATTCAGCCACATGTCTTTAGTAAAAAAAATGTCAATAAGCGTATATTTATTGGTTTGCGCAAAAGTTATAGCGTTTACAAACTAGGGTACATTTTCTGAAATTTACACAGCTTTAAATTTATGACTGCCTATCTCATTTCTTGAGGTGCTAAAATGGCAGGGCAGTACAAAACCCCCCCAAATGACCCCATTTTGGAAAGTAGACACCCCAAGGAAATTGCTGAGAGGCATGTTGAGCCCATTGAATATTTATTTTTTTCGTCCCAAGTGATTGAATAATGACAAAAAAAAAAAAAAAAAAAAAAAAATTACAAAAAGTTGTCACTAAATGATATATTGCTCACACATGCCATGGTTATATGTGGAATTGCACCCCAAAATACATTCTGCTGCTTCTCCTGAGTACGGGGATACCACATGTGTGGGACTTTTTAGGAGCCTAGCCACGTACGGGACCCCGGAAACCAAGCACCGCCTTCAGGATTTCTAAGGGCGCAAATTTTTGATTTCACTCCTCACTACCTATCACAGTTTCGAAGGCCATAAAATGCCAAAATAGCACAAAACCCCCCCAAATGACCCCATTTTGGAAAGTAGACACCCCAAGCTATTTACTGAGAGGCATGTTCAGTCCATGGAATATTTTATATTTTGCCACAAGTTGCGGGAATATGACAAACTTTTTTTTTTTTGCACAAAGTTGTCACTAAATGATATATTGCTCACACATGCCATGGGCATATGTGAAATTACACCCCAAAATACATTCTGCTTCTTCTCCTGAGTACGGGGATACCACATGTGTGGGACCTTTTGGGAGCCTAGCCGCGTACGGGACCCCAAAAACCAAGCACCGCCTTCAAGGTTTCTAAGGGCATAAATTTTTGATTTCACTCCTCACTACCTATCACAGTTTTGAAGGCCATAAAATGCCAAGATGGCACAAAACCCCCCAAATGACCCCATTTTGGAAAGTAGACACCCCAAGCTATTTGCTGAGAGGCATGTTGACCCCATTGAATATTTTTTTTTTTGTCCCAAATGATTGAATAATGACAAAAAGAAAAAAAAAAATGTACAAAAAGTTGTCACTAAATGATATATTGCTCACACATGCCATGGTTATATGTGGAATTGCACCCCAAAATACATTCTGCTGCTTTTCCTGAGTACGGGGATACCACATGTGTGGGACTTTTTGGGAGCCTAGCCGCGTACAGGGCCCCAAAAACCAAGCACCGCCTTCAGGATTTCTAAGGGCGTAAATTTTTGATTTCACTCCTCACTACCTATCACAGTTTTGAAGGCCATAAAATGCCAAAATAGCACAAAACCCCCCCAAATTACCCCATTTTGGAAAGTAGACACCCCAAGCTATTTGCTGAGAGGCATGTTGAGTCCATGGAATATTTTATATTTTGCCACAGGTTGCGGGAATATGACAAACTGTTTTTTTTTTTGCACAAAGTTGTCACTAAATGATATATTGCTCACACATGCCATGGGCATATGTGAAATTACACCCCAAAATACATTCTGCTGCTTCTCCTGAGTACGGGGATACCACATGTGTGGGACTTTTTGGGAGCCTAGCCGCGTACGGGACCCCAAAAACCAAGCACCGCCTTCAAGGTTTCTAAGGGCATAAATTTTTGATTTCACTCCTCACTACCTATCACAGTTTTGAAGGCCATAAAATGTCAAAATAGCCCAAAACCCCCACAAATGACCCCATTTTGGAAAGTAGACACCCCAAGCTATTTGCTGAGAGGCATGGTGAGTATTTTACAGCTCTCATTTGTTTTTGAAAATTAAGAAAGACATTTTTTTTTCTTTTTTTTTTTCTTTTTTTACATTTTCAAAACTTTGTGACAAAAAGCGAGATCTGCAAAATACTCAACATACCTCTCAGCAAATAGCTTGGGGTGTCTACTTTCCAAAATGGGGTCATTTGGGGGGGTTTTGTGCCATCTGGGCATTCCATGGCCTCCGAAACTGTGATAGGCAGTGAGGAGTGAAATCAAAAATTTACACCCATAGAAATCCTGAAGGCGGTGCTTGGTTTTTGGGGTCCCGTACGCGACTAGGCTCCCAAAAAGTCCCACACATGTGGTATCCCCGTACTCAGGAGAAGCAACAGAATGTATTTTGGGGTGTAATTCCACATATGCCCATGGCATGTTTGAGCAATATATAATTTAGTGACAACTTTTTGTACATTTTTTTTTTTTTGGTCATTATTCAATCACTTGGGACAAAAAAAAAAAATATTCAATGGGCTCAACATGCCTCTCAGCAAATAGCTTGAGGTGTCTACTTTACAAAATGGGGTCATTTGGGGGGGTTTTGAACTGTCCTGGCATTTTATGCACAACATTAGGAAGCTTATGTCACACATCATCCACTCTTCTAACCACTTGAAGACAAAGCCCTTTCTGACACTTTTTGTTTACATGAAAGAAATTTTTTTTTTGCAAGAAAATTATGTTGAACCCCCAAACATTATATATTTTTTTAAAGCAAAGGCCCTACAGATTAAAATAGTGGGTGTTGCATTTTTTTTTCCACACAGTATTTGCGCAGCGATTTTTCAAACGCATTTTTTGGGGGAAAAACACACTTTTTTTATTTTTAATGCACTAAAAAACACTATATTGCCCAAATGTTTGATGAAATAAAAAAGATGATCATAGGCCGAGTACATGGATACCAAACACGACATGCTTTAAAATTGCGCACAAACGCACAGCGGCGACAAAACTACATTCATTTTTAAAAGCATTTAAAAGCCTTTACAGGTTACCACGTTAGATTTACAGAGGAGGTCTACTGCTAAAATGACTGCCCTCGATCTGACCTTCGCGGTGATACCTCACATGCATGATGCAATTGCTGTTTACATATGACGCTAGACCGACGCTTGCGTTCGCCTTTGCGCAATAGCAGGGGGGGACAGCGGTGCTTTTTTTTTTTTTTTTTTTTTTTTATTATTTATTTGGCTTTTTTATTTTATTTTTAAACTGTGCCTTCCATATTTTATTTTTTTACCATTTTTATCGTTATCTCAGGGAATGTAAATATCCCCTATGATAGCAATAGGTAGTGACAGGTACTCTTTTTTTGAAAAAAATTGGGGGGTTAGACCCTAGATCTTTCCTCTGCCCTCAAAGCATCTGACCACACCAAGATCGGTGTGATAAAATGCTTTCCCAATTTCCCAATGGCGCTTTTTATATCCGGGGGGGGGACATTCCCTCCCACTGCTTGTAAAAGCAGTCTAGAGGCTAATTATCTGCTAGAATTGCTTTTACATGAAAGCCGGCTGCTGGCTGAAAAGAATGATACCAAGATGATACCTAAACCCGCAGGCATCATTCTGGTATAAACATTCAAAGTCCAGCAACATACCAGTACGTTGCTGGTCCTTGTTGGACATGTATTGTAATCTTTTTTTTCATACAGCCTATTGGCTGAACGAAAAAAAGAGATTGATTGGTGGGTATGCCCACCATTAGAATACCTCCCTTCATCCACCCACTTCTAATGATGGGCATATATGCCGAAGCATGGGGGCATCCTCCCGCAAAAAAGTTATGCCGCGTACACACGGTCAAGCCTTCGTCGGAATTTCGACCGTATGTACGCGGCATAAAAGGTTATGCCGCGTACACACGGTCGGACTTTTCCACGGATAAGCCTCCGTTGGAATTTTGACCGTATATACGCGGCATTAGGAGCAAAATCGCTCCTCCGCCCCTGCTGCCCCCATGCTTCGGCATATATGCTCTTTTTTTTAACTGTGGTGGTGAAATCACCTCCTACAGCGTTGGAGTCACGGCTTTATGTATCGTGGGAGCAAACGCTGTTGCTGTCAAGATAAATAGATCCGTGCTGCAACTGAATGGCGTACCTGCTAAGCAAATGGTGGTTAACATTAAAACAAAGTAACATTACAGTACAACAGTAAGACCTTACCATGCCATACCTGCAAAGCAAATACCAAAACAAAACCTAGTAAAAAATAAAAAAATGTTTTAACGCAACCTGTGCCTAAAATATATATATGCCGAAGCATGGGGGCATCCTCCCGCAAAAAAGTTATGCCGCGTACACACGGTCGGAATTTCGACCGTATGTACGCGGCATTAGGAGCAAAATCGCTCCTCCGCCCCTGCTGCCCCCATGCTTCGGCATATATGCTCTTTTTTTTAACTGTGGTGGTGAAATCACCTCCTACAGCGTTGGAGTCACGGCTTTATGTATCGTGGGAGCAAACGCTGTTGCTGTCAAGATAAATAGATCCGCGCTGCAACTGAATGGCGTACCTGCTAAGCAAATGGTGGTTAACATTAAAACAAAGTAACATTACAGTACAACAGTAAGACCTTACCATGCCATACCTGCAAAGCAAATACCAAAACAAAACCTAGTAAAAAATAAAAAAATGTTTTAACGCAACCTGTGCCTAAAATATATATATGCCGAAGCATGGGGGCATCCTCCCGCAAAAAAGTTATGCCGCGTACACACGGTCGGAATTTCGACCGTATGTACGCGGCATTAGGAGCAAAATCGCTCCTCCGCCCCTGCTGCCCCCATGCTTCGGCATATATGCTCTTTTTTTTAACTGTGGTGGTGAAATCACCTCCTACAGCACTGGAGTCACGGCTTTATGTATCGTGGGAGCAAACGCTGTTGCTGTCAAGATAAATAATTCCGCGCTGCAGTTGAATGGCGCACCTGAAAACAAAAAATTACATACCTGAAAAGCAAGCATGATAAAACATTGCAGAATAGAATACAGTAAAAAAGAGCAGAACAATAGAGAGAAAATAGAGAGAGAGAGAACAATAAAACGACAACTATTTTTGGTTTTTTTATTTTATATTTTTTTTGTGTTTTGTTTTTTACGTTTTTTTTTTTCTTTTTTACACTTTTTTTTGTAACTTTACAACTGTAATGGTTCGGGTCTCTCAAAATGTAATGGCATCTTGGGAGACCCTGTGTAAGTGTGTCCTAGTCTGTGAAATGCTGTACCCTACGCTAAAACTTCACTTTTGAGTGGTAGCGTTCAAAACATTCACCTTGGCAAAGACCAGGCTTGTCAGGACAGCGTGGACAAAAACTACGGGTGTCACGCCTAAATCCGCGCTTGCTACAGACACGACATCTTTTTTGGGGGTGGCTTTGTGTAGGGGTACTCGGGAGGACATACGAATAATGCCTCTCATGCAGCCGGCTTACTGCATTTGGTTGGGGATGGTGAGGTGCAGAACCGCCTGGATACAGGAGTTCTGTGACTATCTCATTCTGGAATTTTAGAAGAGATAACGTCCCGCCTGAAGCTCTGTATAGCACATGAGCGTTCAGCAAAGCCAATTGGAATAATGATAGAGACACTTTTTTGTACCAGCGTCTCGCCTTACGGTCAATTAGATACGGCGCCATCAACTGGTCGTTGAGGTCCACCCCTCCCATATTTTGGTTATATTCGTGGACACAGAGGGGTTTCTCCACAACACCAGTCGCCGTAGGAATTTGGACTGTCGTGTCTGCATGAAGGGAGGTAAGAAGGAAAACATTCTTATTGTCCCTCCACTTCATAGCGAGCAAGTTATTACACTTCAAGCAGGCTCTCTCCCCCAGCCTAAGACGGGCATCTACAAGCCGCTGGGGAAAGCCCCGGCGATTAGGTCGCACGGTGCCACATGCTCCAATCTTATGATCAAACAAGTGACTAAACAGTGGCACGCTCGTGTAATAATTGTCCACATACAAGTGGTACCCCTTTCCGAATAAGGGTGACACCAAGTTCCACACTATCTTGCCAGCGCTCCCTATGTAATCCGGGCAGTTGACCGACTCAATCTGACTGTCTTTTCCCTCATAAACCGTAAAGTTCACTACATAGCCTGTTGCCCTGTCACAGAACTTGTAGAGCTTGACCCCGTATCTGGCACGCTTGCTGGGAAGGTACTGCTTGAAAGACAAGCGGCCAGAAAATTTAATCAGGGACTCATCAACGCAGACAACTTGATCGGGAGTAAACAAGGCTGCAAAACGTTCGTTGAAGTGGTTTATGAGGGGCCGAATTTTATAGAGCCGGTCGTATTCAGGGTCCCCACGTGGACGACAAAGTTCATTGTCGTTGAAGTGCATGAACCGCAAAATCTGCTCGTATCGTGCCCTGGACATGGAGGCAGAGAACACGGGCATGTGGTCAATTGGGTGCGTGGACCAATAAGTACGCAATGACGGAAATTTATGTGTGCCCATGTTGAGGGAAAGGCCCAGAAAGGTCTTAAATTCGGAAACCGTAATTGGTTTCCAATTTCTGGCAATTTTAGGCAACTGGGGGTTAGCGGCGATAAATTGACCAGCATATAAATTACTCTGGTCCACAATAGATCTATAGAGATCTTCCGTGAAAAACAGCGAATAAAAATCGATTGGCATAAAATCAGCTGTTTCCACCTGAATACCGGGTTGGGCAGTGAATGGGGGAAGTACGGGTTCTGCAGAAGTGGTGGGGACCCAATCAGGATAGGCGAATTCTGCAGGAAGGGCAGTATGGGCACGACGGGCCTGCCTTTGTCTTCTTGGTGGCAGCGGGACACTACTTGTGCTTGCCACCTCGCCAGCTTGAACTGCACTTATGGGACTCGCCACGTCACCAAGTGTTACTGCAGTGCTGGATGTACGTCCAGGCTGTACTAGGCCGCTGGTGCTTGCCAGTTCACCAGAAGGAATAGCGGCGCTAGTACTACTCTGCTCCATGATACGAGAGACCTGCGGTTCTTGCTCCTCAACAACCTCAGAAGATCGGGATCGGGTACGCCTGACCTTAGCAGGGACCTCAACTTCGTCGTCAGAGCTATCTGACGTGGGGCCGCTGACGTCACTGTCTTCTACGGGAAGATATTCTGAGCCTGAATCTGACAGATACGTGACCTCCTCTTCACTATCTGTCATGCTCAGAATCTCGTAGGCCTCTTTACTAGTGTACCTTCGACTTGCCATTTTGGGCTCTAAATTTAGGGGTACACTAGTAAGATTCACAGGAAAAAAAGCACCTGACTGTCGTCAGCAAATATATCAAACGCTACAAAAAAACTGTTAGCGATCGCAGGGATCAGGCCTGTCTCTGCGAACGCTGCAGTTATGTGTGTTGTGTTTGGTAAGTGACAGTGATCGATCGATACTGCACTTGGGTGGGCTGGGCTGGGCTGGGCGGAGGGGCTAAACGCAGGTACTAGCAGGTATCTGGGCTGATCCCGCTAACACTGCGTTTTTGGGAACCCTAAACCGCTGGGGATGCTAGTATAGATCTGATCAGATACTATACCACTAAGGGGGGTGTATGCTTTGCGCGTGGGTGTTAGCGTTACTGGCACTAACCTAACACTGCCTGGGGCGACGCAGACCCTCTCTGGCGCTAAAACCTAATTGATCTCACCCGCCGGGCGATCAGGGGGGTTAAACCTTTATTGGGTTATATACGGCGGGTGCCCTGATGCTATAAAAAGCAAACTAATCAACCAGCGTCACCCGTAACCTTTATATGGTGATCACTGGTGAAAGGGTTAACTAGGGGCAATCAGGGGGTTAAAACCTTTATTAGGTTAAATATGGGGGTACCTGACACCAATAAAAACCTGCGGCGAACCTAAAAAAAAAATAACTGCCTATCTAAAACACCAGCGACACGAATACAGCGATCGGAAAAACAATCGCTTAGTGACGCTGAAGTTAGGGGGTGAAAGGGTTACCTGGGGGGTGATCAAGGGGTTAAACCTTTATTAGGGGGGGTTAGGGGGCTACCCTGGACCTAAAGGGGCCTAATCCTAACTGCCTTGCAACTTTTTACAATCACAGATGACACTAAATGCAGTGATCAGTAAAATAAATGATCACTGCAATCAGTGACACTGTGATTGGGGGCTTTGGGGTGACCTGGGGGGTGATCTGGGGGTGACTGGGGGGTGATTTGTGTGCCTATGTGTACCTACGTGTCAGTGGACTGTTGGAGCACTAACCTCTGTCTTCACTCCTCGGCGCCGGGAACGAAAAGACCGCGGCGAGGGAGATGACATCACTTCCTCCAGCCTGTGTTTACATCACATGGCGGAGGAAGCAATTTCATTGGCCGGGAGCGATCGCGAGGGGGGGGGCGGAATCGAGCGGCCGCCCCCTCATGCCTGATCGCTCCCGAACACTTAACGGCCGCTCACTGCAGTGAAGGGGGGTCCGGATGGACCCCCCAACTGCACAAAGGCGATCACGTAGATCTACGTGATTCTGCCTGTCCGTGCCATTCTGCCGACGTAAATCGGCGGTGGGCGGTCGTTAAGTGGTTAAAGATGGTTGATGATCAATGCTTTAGCACAGTATAGCACAAGGAGAATTTCCCTCACTGTCCTTCCCTGTCCCTACAAACAAGGATTAGCACAGTAAAACACACTGACACTCTCCCTACCTATAGTTTTCTGTCCCTAGAAAAAATGTTTTTTTAAAGATGGTTGATGATCAATGCTTTAGCACAGTATAGCACAAGGAGAATTTCCCTCACTGTCCTTCCCTGTCCCTACAAACAAGGATTAGCACAGTAAAACACACTGACACTCTCCCTACCTATAGTTTTCTGTCCCTAGAAAAAATGTTTTTTTAAAGATGGTTGATGATCAATGCTTTAGCACAGTATAGCACAAGGAGAATTTCCCTCACTGTCCTTCCCTGTCCCTACAAACAAGGATTAGCACAGTAAAACACACTGACACTCTCCCTACCTATAGTTTTCTGTCCCTATAAAAAATGTTTTTTTAAAGATGGTTGATGATCAATGCTTTAGCACAGTATAGCACAAGGAGAATTTCCCTCACTGTCCTTCCCTGTCCCTACAAACAAGGATTAGCACAGTAAAACACACTGACACTCTCCCTACCTATAGTTTTCTGTCCCTAGAAAAAATGTTTTTTTAAAGATGGTTGATGATCAATGCTTTAGCACAGTATAGCACAAGGATAATTTTTCCTCACTGTCCTTCCCTGTCCCTACAAACAAGGATTAGCACAGTAAAACACACTGACACTCTCCCTACCTATAGTTTTCTGTCCCTAGAAAAAATGTTTTTTTAAAGATGGTTGATGATCAATGCTTTAGCACAGTATAGCACAAGGAGAATTTCCCTCACTGTCCTTCCCTGTCCCTACAAACAAGGATTAGCACAGTAAAACACACTGACACTCTCCCTACCTATCCTTCTCTTTCCCTAAACTAAAGGAATCCAGGTTAAGCAAGAAATAAAATGTCACTGTCCCTGCCTATGCTTCTCTTTCCCTGCTCCGGAACACACTACACTAGGCCGCCGTGCTGGCGGCCTTTTATAGTGTGGGGCGTGTACTAAACACCCTCAGCAATAATTGGCCACAGGCATCCTGCCTGTGGCCAATCATTGCTCTCCTCGCTGCCGACGCTGTGATTGGCCAAGCATGCGGGGTCACAGTGCATGCTTGGCCAATCACAGCGCCTGGATGACACTGCGATGGCGTAGTGCATTGTGGGCCGTTCGCGTCACTCGAATTAGGCGCGAACGGCCCAAATCGTTCGATCTTCGTCGAACGATCGAACAGCCGATGTTCGAGTCGAACGTATGTTCGACTCGAACACCGAGCTCATCCCTATTCATGTCCTCTTCGTGTACTCTTAGTCTGGCTTCTATAATCTTGACTTCCTTCAGCCTTTCCATTTCTACTACTCGTAGACGCTGCGCCTCGATTGCAGATTCCATCTCAATTTCTGCTCTCTTGACAGCAAGTTGTTCGACAAGTTCCTTTCTTTTGGCTATTAAAGAAAGTACTTGAGGACTCTGATATGTTACTGGCACTTCTGCTAGGTGGAAGAAGTCCTACTTGTGATTGTGGTTCCTCCTAAGGACCTAGCATAGTCTCTCATAAAAAGCTTGTTCATTCTCTTTCTTGCCTTAACTTCATCATAGTTAGCTTCAGATGATAGTTCTCTCATGAGCTTTACTAAACCTTTAGTGACTGCAGTACATGTGTCCATGTTTCTTACAATATCCTGGGGAGGCGTCGTAGATGACCGCAGGATAACATATGCTGCCATAAGCTCTGCTTCAGATTCTTCTACCGTCTCTATCATATCACTCAAGTTTCCTTTTATACTTTCTTGCTTTAGCTTTCTACGAACATCTTTAATGTAGGATTTCCACTTATCATACATTCTGGTGAACTTTTTTCCTTTCAATACTGCTTCTTGCTCCACATTTTCCAGCATCTTTAGGGTCAGTTTTCTGATACGTTCTGAGCGTCTTAGTTCATCTGTTTGGGGCAAGACTAATGCTGCATCAGACTCTTCTACCTCAGACAGGTTCACTTGCTCTTCACCTTCTATCTTATCTATCTTTGTATCCTCTAACAGTGGCATAGCAATACTAGACTCAGACATTTTTACTTTAAATGATATAACAATTAATACGAATATTTGTGTAGCGGGGTCTCCTTTAAGGTGTTTATCATTGCATATTAACTGCCTATCCTGCTGTGGGATGGTGTATAACCAGGTATAGAATTATATGAAGGAAACATTCCCTAGACAGGAAAACCAGCGGCTCTCTTAACTGGGGGTAGCGCTACACGTGGGGGCTTCATCCGGGATCCTTATACAGCAAGTAACACGCCAAAAAGTACCGGCATGGACCCGCTGGAAGTAGGACAGTGGTGCGCAGTGGCTGGTGCCGATTCAGCCGCGGCAGTAGTTATTGAACTCCCGGGGATCTGGCAGGAAGGAGCGATAAAGCAGTTAATAATGACACTATCGCCATGTCAGAAAGCATGAGTGACGGATGTAAGGTCAAATTCCTCGCTTACCCACACATTCATAGAATGGAAGAACGAAATACCAGAGCATTTCAAAAGTCCAAACATACAAACAATGGACGATCAGACCTATAACTTGATACATGCGTTGCCACTCAAGGGAGAATGGTTCCAAACACCAAAACCATCACCTCCACAAATATCTCCACCGCCATCCCCTAAAACAGGAAAGCAGAAGGGTACAGAGAGTCCCGGATCACCACCAGCCACCCTCAGCGCAGAACTGTGCGCTGTCCTAGGGGAGATTGTAGCCCAGTGTAAGAAGGATCCTACAGATTACCCGATGTCGGGATACAGAGGGATTTAAGGAGTGGCTAGACGGCGCTACTCAGGCCCTAGAGCAGCCTTTCTCAACCTTTTCAACACAGAGGAACCCTTGAAATAGTTCTCCCGTCTTGGGGAACCCCTGCTAAAAATTTGAAATCTACAATTCGTGATACCTTTTGTGTGATGGTCAGTGGGAAGAATGGTCCTTACACTTGTGGTCATTAGGAATAATTACCTCCTTACAGATAGCTAAAAAGATCAATGGTGTCAGTAGGAAATTATCTGACAGGCAGAAATTGCCCAATGCTGAAGGAACCCCTAGCAACCTCTGGAGGAACCCTAGGGTTCCACGGAACCCTGGTTGAGAATCACTGCCCTAGAGGAATGGGAAGTCCCAGAACACCGAAAAAAAAACAGAGAATCACTGAGAGTTTGAAGGGACCTGCTCTGGAGGCCATACGCAACCTTAAGCTGAGCAAGAAAGACTGTGATGCACAGGATTATCTAGACATTCTGCAGTATGTGTTCGGGGGAACGGAAAAAGTAACTGAGCTCACTTACCAGCTGGAGCACTGCTACCAAAAGACGGGAGAGAAACTGTCAGAGTTCATGAGACGTCTGGATAAGATCCTGCATAAGATTATACAAAAAAAAGGGATCGACCCAAGGAGAGTGGATGAGGCCCATGTCCAGCAGGTGTTGAGGGGAGCTCAGCCTCTGGATCCCATTGCATTAGCACTACGCACCCGACAGGACGGGAAGAGCCTGGAATACCCCGACTTAATCCGAGTGGTCAGAGAAGAAGAAGCTATGTTGGAAGACAAGAGGAGGAGCCAACCAGTCAAACCAACCAACCCTCCGACAGTGATGGTCAGGTCGGTCATGACCCCCGAAAGAGACTCAGAGGTGGATACCCTGAAGTCACAGATGTCCCAGGTGTTGGAGATACTGACCTCTTTGATGGCAAAGGATTCAGGGGTACCAGAAAGGGAAGGACCAAAGAAGGAACTGTTCCCAAATGCCTCAGCGCCCGCTTCCCTACAAGATTGGGGGGACACGATTTGTTTCAACTGCGGAGGAGTTGGCCAAGTCGCAAAAGTGTGTTCCAGTCCCAAGAAAAAGAAGCTGAATAATCGCAAGCCGGAGGAAAACTTCAGAGGGCCCCGGTGAAGGAGTCAACCGGGTGCCCATCTTCCACAGTGAGCTCCAAACTGAATGAGAAGTACAGAAAAAGAGAGGATAAAACCCCCCAGAAGAAGCGCAGTGTTCCCCAGTGGGAATGTACACCAAAAAAAGAGAATAATGTTCCTCAGCGGGTATGTACACCCATTAAGAGGAGGGAAATCAATGCATACCAAGCCCAAGAGAGACTAAAGTCCAAAGAGAAATGGAAGAAAGAAAGTCCAAAGGGAAAGTGCAAGGGTCAAAGGAAAGAGACCCCTTCGAAGCAATATCCAGAGAAGCTGGTAGGCCCCTCCCCCATAGTGCCTATCCAAGTGGAGGGAGTCTACACAAGAGCCATATTGGACACTGGGGCGCAAGTGACCCTACTATACCGGGACTTCTATGATAAGCATCTAAGTCATCTACCCATCCAGAGGATTGAAGATTTGGAAATATGGGGAATTAGAACCCAGAGGTTCCCGTATGATGGTTACCTGCCCACAAAACTGACCTTCGACCCGTCTGTGGCCGGGAAGGCTGAAGTGTTTGACACCCTGGCTGTGGTGTGCCCACGACCGCCTGGAGCCAACAAGAGCTCCCTCATCGTAGGGACCAACACGGACCTGGTCCGGAGGCTCTTGGCCCCTCTAGTACGAGGGAAGAACCCCACAGTCACCAAAATCCACCTAATGCTGAAGACAGCTTACCAGCGACTGGTCTTAGAGCAGAAGGCCCCGGAAGAGGGCGTGGGGAAAGTCTGGAGGCTGGGCAGGAAAGAAATAGTGTTGCAGCCCGGTGAAGTAACCTGTCTCCAAGCCACTGTGAAGCTTACTTGGGAGCAACCTGGGCCCTTTGTTATGTTGGAACCAGACCCAAGGGGAAAACACTCGGGCTTGGAAGTGATCCCAGAAGTGGTCCCATTGAAGGCCTTGAAGAAGGCACACTGTAAGGTACCTGTGAGTGTCAGGAATACTACGGATGGCCCCGTGGAGATCCCAGCCAGGATATTGCTGGGCCAGGTGAGCCCTACTGCCCCAGTTGTCTTGTCAGATGTGGAAAAGACAATGGGAGAAAAGACCGTTTGGGAGAAGCTCTGCATGGAAAACCCAAACCTGCCAAGGGCTTGGAAAGAGAGAGCCAAGGCCCAGTTGATGAGTTTGATGTGGGGTGCGCGAAGAGTGCCACCCACCGAATCCGCCTCCAGGAGGACAAGCCCTTCAGGGAGAGGGTCAGGCGAGTCCCATTAGCAGACCTCGTAGATTTGAGGGAACAGCTCGCCGAGCTCAAGCGAACCGGTGTTATCCAGGAGTCTAGAAGCCCCTACGCCTCTCCGATAGTGGTGGTCAGGAAGAAGAATGGGTCATTGAGGCTGTGTATCGATTACAGGACCCTCAACAGGAGAACCATACCCGACCAGTATACCACTCCGAGGATAGAGGATGCCTTACAGAGCTTGTCTGGAGCCAGGTGGTTCAGTGTCATGGATCTAAAGAGCGGATACTACCAGATCCCTATGCATCCGGAAGACAAGGAGAAGACAGCTTTTATAACTCCTGTGGGGTTCTTTGAATTTGACCGGATGCCACAAGGTCTGTCTGGAGCCCCAGCCACCTTTCAACGCCTTATGGAAAAGATTGTAGGAGATATGAACCTCATCGAAGTCCTTGTATACTTAGATGACATCATTGTCTTTGGGAGAACTCTGGAGGAACATGAAGAGAGACTGGAGAATGTTTTGAAAAGACTCAGTGAGGAGGGACTCAAACTTTCACCCGAAAAATGCCAGTTCTATCAGTCATCAGTTAACTATCTGGGACACATAGTGTCCGAAGAAGGGGTAGCCACAGACCCCGAGAAGTTGGAGGCAGTCACCTCCTGACCACAGCGCACCACTGTGACAGAACCCAGATCTTTCTTGGGGTTCTGCTCCTATTACAGGAGGTTCGTGGAAGGGTTTGCCCGGATTGCCAGACCTCTGAATGAACTGCTCAAGACAGAAGGGGAAGAGGATGACTCTGGGCCCAGGAAGCCGGGGGAGTCAGTCAAAGATCAGTGGAACAAGAAGTGTGAAGAGGCCTTCCAGATGTTGAAGAAAACCCTAACCACTGCCCCTGTCCTGGCCTACGCAGACCCAAAGAAGCCTTATGAACTCCACGTAGATGCCAGTCATGATGGTCTGGGAGGAGTGCTCTATCAGGAGCATGAAGGGCAACTGAGGCCTATTGCTTATGTGAGCAGGAGTCTGACCCCCTCTGAGAAGAACTACCCCACTCATAAGTTGGAGTTTCTAGCCCTCAAGTGGGCTGTAGTTGACAAGCTCAAAGACTATCTGTATTGGGCTGAATTCACAGTGAAAACTGACAACAACCCTCTTACTTATCTTTTCACCACAGCAAAGCTGGATGCCACAGGACATAGATGGCTGGCGGCACTGTCTGCTTTCAATTTCAGTCTGAAATACAGACCTGGCGCTGGGAATCGAGATGCAGATGCCCTGTCAAGAAGGTCTCATGCCCCTACCAGTAGTACGGAAGACTGGACTCAAGTGGCACCCGACGGGGTGCGGGCCCTCTGTCAGGGGGCTGAACACCAGGCCAGTGGTGGCGCAAGAGCGGAAGAAATAGGGGTCACCGTGATAGGGGTCCCCAAGCAATACTGTGGGGTAACCCAGCTAGAGGAAGATGACTTGCCAAAACTGTCCAAGAAGGAGTTGAGATGTGACCAATTGGAAGACCCTATGGGGGAATTGGTCCTGGAGGCCCTGGAGAGTCAGGATCCATATAGACTCTTGCGTCACCCTTCAAAGGAAGCTCGCTTGTTGAGGAAGGAGTGGGACAGGCTGCAGGTGCATCAGGGAGTGGTCTACCGAAGGGGCCCCTCTGAGGACCTAGAAGACAAATGGCAACTGTTTCTACCCGAGAAACATCGAGAGACCGTCCTGGTCGCACTGCATGACAACCACAGGCACTTGGGAGCTGAGAGGACCTTTCAACTAGTTAGGAGCCGGTTCTATTGGCCCTGCATGAGGGCTGAAGTCAAGGAATATTGCCACTCATGCGCACGCTGCATCCAGAGGAAGACTTTACCCCACCAAGCTGCCTCAATGGGCCATCTACAAAGTTAAGGCCCACTGGATTTGGTATGCATTGATTTTCTCTGCCTCGAACCCGACTTGAGTGGACTAGGAAATGTTCTGGTGATAACCGACCATTTCACCCGGTATGCCCAGGCCTTTCCAACTAAAGACCAGAAGGCTTCTACTGTAGCCAAAGTACTCATAGAGAAATACTTTGTACATTACGGGCTACCACAGCGGCTCCACTCGGATCAAGGAAGGGACTTTGAAAGTCGGCTGATCCGGAAGCTCCTGGATTCTTTGGGGATCAAGAAGACCCAAACCACTCCCTATCATCCACAGGGGGATGCTCAGCCGGAGAGGTTCAACCGAACCTTGCTCAACATGCTGGGGACTTTAAGTAGTGAGAAGAAACAGCACTGGAGCAAACACATAGCAGCAATCGTGCATGCTTATAACAGTACCACAAGTGATGCAACAGGGTACTCACCCTATCGACTCATGTTCGGGAGAGAAGCAAGACTACACGTAGACCTGGCCTTTGGCACCTCTATAGACCATTCCTCAGTCACTTCCCACAAAGGTTATGTAGACAGGCTTAGACACAGTTTAAAGTTGGCCTATGAGCAGGCCCAAGCAGCCTCAGATCAAAGGGGAGCCCGCAACAAGAAAAACTTTGACCTGAAAGTCCGGATTCAAGATCTACAACCTGGGGACAGAGTGCTGCTCTGGAATCTGGGGATCCCTAAAAAACACAAGCTTGCAGATCGGTGGAGGCCTGAACCCTATGTTATTTGCAAGAAGCTGCCAGGCCTACCTGTCTACAAGCTAAAGCCGGAAGGAAAGGTGGGTCCATTAAAGACTTGGCATCGGAATCACTTACTCCCACTTGCCGAAGCAGTTCGGATACCCCCTGCGAGGGATTCCCCTGAGCCAACTTCCATCTTGGATACTCCCAAGCCAAACACTCGCTCCCAAACCCCTCAAGCTGAGGAAACAGATGTCTCTGAACTAAGTGATGAAGAGGGAGAGGAACTTGAATGGCTATGGCCTTCCCAGGCCCCAGAAATTTCTGCTATAGATCTTCCACCTACTGAAGACACCATAGACAGTACACTGAATGCAGAAGCTACTGAGTTCATCCCGTCCAGTCCCTTACCAGATTCTTGGGAAGATGCCTGTGACTCACTCTCAGAGGAGGATCCAAGAGACTCCATGTATCTCCCTGCTCCTGAGTCAAGTGCTCCAGAACCAGTGGAAACCCCCAAGTCTGTTCCAAGAGAGGAACCTGCAGTATCTGAACCAGACATTCCAAGAGAACAAAGGATGAGAAGGACCATAAGGCCTCCCGAAGATTGACTTACCCACAAATGGGGGAGAGCTCAGAAGACACTGTGGTCACTGCCAGGAGGAGTGTGGAAAACCCTGATCCCTCCACTATTCATTTAGTGGAGGGCAACCCCAACTCACTCTCTGGCACAGTTAGGCAGGTCGCTTATGACAGTGTGACCTGTGGGCAAGGAAGTTCACCCTCTCGTTTTTGGTGGGAACTTCCTCTGCCGACATCATACACCGCTTTATCAAATGTTGTGCGTAGTGTTTGTTAATAGTTATCTTTGGGGACCAAAGAGTTTAAGTGGGGGGAGTGTGTAGCGGGGTCTCCTTTAAGGCCCTATGGACTACGTTACCCAGAACCCCGCTTGGCACCCAGGGTTCAATTGGCCACTGCAGAGACTCATGGGTGGGGCTATAAAAGGAAAGGGCGAGGCTAAGCTCGGCCTCTTTGGACACCGCGCTGCAATCAAGGGGACTCCCTGTCCGGATCTGTTGCAGTGCAAGGCCCGAGGCCTGGGCCTTGCATACCTCCCAAAGAGCCTTCCACCCCACTGCTGAGCCTGGGTGACACCTGACTTCTTTGAGTTGCTGACATCAGTTGGACCAGAGACCTGATCGTTGCAGGCACTGTGTGTGGAAACACAGTGGTGGAAGTCCCAGGCTGGGATCGCGTCCGGAGGGGTGAACGAGCATCTGCTCACTTATTTAGCTTGTACTTTGATTAGGCCTAGTGACTGCCTTGGCCCATCGTGCTGTAGTTATTATCCCGCCGGAGACTAGTGGCTGAACTGAGTTGTGTAGTCTCCGGTGAAGTGTTCCTCTTTTATTACCTGTTTATGGATTACAAATACTGTTCCTGAATGTGCACCACCATTCATCTGCATGCGAAGAGTTGTTTTCTCAGAGACTGAGCTTTATCTGAGTCAGACCTGACCAGGGGTTTAAAACTTTGTTGTTGCGCCACATTGCGCATAGAGAAGATAGCTGCACGTGGCGTGTGATCACTCTGCACTATCATTATTAGTAGGTTTATTGATGCAGGGCTCTGCATGTATGCTATGTGTTATGTTTAACCTATACCTTTATACCTAAGTAAATTAGATATAGTTTACCAATCCTGACTCAGTGTTTATCATTGCATCTTAACTGCCTATCCTGCTGTGGGATTGTGTATAACCAGGTATAGAATTATATGAAGGAAACATTCCCTAGACTGGCTGTGCCATAGAGGGTTGAGTAGATTGCCGGGGGTTGGTGGTGCTGTATACAGGGTCCGAACTAACTGAAAACCAGCGGCTCTCTTAACTGGGGGTAGCGCTACATTAAGAAGACTTTCACTTTAAATGCAATAGCAATAGGTGCAGGCAGTAAAAATGACTTTCACTTTAAAAATACTTTAGAGTCCGTGTACTACAACTGTCCCTTGTTCTTTACTTAGAGTCTTTTTATTCCTGAACATGAAAATGTCTCTTTCTTGTCAAGCCTATGTGCAATGATAGTAATAAAGGAAAGTTCTGACCTTATTCTGAAGAGCAGGATACTGTAAACTGTAGGTTGCTGGAACAAATATCAGTCTTATGGAGATCTTTCTTGATCTGATGCTTTGCGCTGACTTGCGATGCTTTGCGCTGACGTGCGATGCTTTGCGCTGACGTGCGATGTTCTGTGCTGTCTTACGATGCTTTGCGCTGACTTGCAATGCTCAGCGCTGACGTGCGATGCTCTGTGCTGTCTTGCGATGCTCTGCGCTGACTTGCGATGCTTTGTGCTGCAGGCTTTGGGCCTAGTGGCGGGGGAAATAGCTGGCTGCAGTACGTGGCCTCTTTGTGGGTAGCGGTGCAGGCACTCTAACTCTGGACTTTGGCCTCCCACCATGCGTCTTTTTCTCTCTCTAGGGATCGCAGGAGGGTTGGCGCTCTCTCTGTGACTATCTTGCCTTTTCCGTTCTGACACTTTAAGAGTCGGCTGCAGTTTGACTAAAACACACGTTTTATGGCCTCTATGGTAGCTCCACTGCTCAAATGCGCTCTTTACTGTGCAAGTTGAGCAGCACTATCGCTTCACCCTCAATGGGCTAATAGTTCCACTGTGGCAGGCGCAACACTATGAAGTGGCTTTATGCGCTGTGGCATTAGAAGAATTTTGATTTCTCTGATCTTTTAGTCCAAACAAGACTATCTGAGAAGCCTCGTACACACGACCGAGTTTCTCGTCCAAAACCGGCAAGAAAAGTGCCACGTGAGCTTTTTTGTCGAGAAAACCGTTCGTGTGTATGGTTTTACGACGAGAAAATTGCCGTGAATCTCGACGAGAAAATAGAGAACCTGCTCTCTATTTTCTCGTCAGGATTCCAGATTTCCTCGTCGTGTTTCTCGTCGGCCTGTTTTGTGACGAGAAAATGGTATGCTTTTACGACTCTTCCAAAAGCGCGCATGCTCACAAGCAACTATGAGACGGGAGCACATCTTCTGGTAAAACAAGCCTTCGTAATGGAGATAGCACATTCGTCACGCTCAAAATTTTTGCATCGTTTAAATGTTGTGCATTGAAATCTTCGTTAGAATGTGACATTAATCCAAACGAATGAACTTCTTTTGCTGCTGATATTCACACAGAGTTATGACTATCTTTTTTTAACCTTTTTCATGCTGCTCTTAAGAAGATTTATGTGTATTATATCGTGCAAGTTTTTAGGAATATTTAAAAATTGGTTATTTTTCTAACTGATGTTAATTGTAATCTCGCAATGTTTTGGTAGTGATCTCCCATTGAATCTTTTAATATATATGATTTAAATTTACACACTTTTTTTGGAAACACGATTTAGTTATTTTTTTGGGGGGTTGTTATCTGTCCCTTTTTTTGTCAGTCAAATGTATCTGCTTACTCCAAAGCTAGACTTTACATTTTTACAAATACACATAGTCAAGTATGAACTTAAAGAAAAATAACATTTATTCATGTTTGAACTAAAATAAAGAGAAGGCAGCGCTGGAGAAGCTGCTGCCATTTGTGCATCCCAGGGACCCCAGAGCACACAGCAACCCTGTGTGGACACTAAAATTGGGAGCTTGAGAAGGCCAACATTTCTGAACACAATCTGATGCTGGCCTCCCAGAGGTCAGGAACAGCAGCAAGTGATATATATGTCCCAAGTGTGTGGTACTACAACAGGCTGCCTTCTGTCCGACCACAATGAAGCAAGGCCATCACTTCCTCGTCTTCCTGGCAACCTTCCCTGCAACCTTTCCTGAAGCCTTCCCTGCAGCCTTCCTTCTTCGTTTGGCTGGAGGCTGGGCCACTGGAGGGGTACTCCTGTCAGGAGGAGGAGGAGGTGGAGGAGAAGGGGGTGGCGCAGAAGAACAAGGTGGAGGTGGAGGAGAAGGGGGTGGGGCGGAAGAACAAGGTGGAGGTGGATGAGAAGGGGGTGGGGCGGAAGAACAAGGTGGAGGTGGAGGAGGAGGTTGAGGTTGGGACAGTTGTGCCACCTCACAAATGGCGGTATTGGGTGTAATTTTTTCCATCACCCCCTTGTTGAGCAAGGTGATGAGCAGGGGCTCGCATAGGAGGCGTTGCTCCATGCTCATCACCTTGAACTTTGCCTCCACTAGGCCGGCAATGGCCTCTTCAGGGGATGTGGGCTCTTTGAGGGTGGCATGGGCCTCTTTAATAAGGGCCATTGCTGCCTCACTGGTGGTCCTGTTCCTCCTGCCTCTTTTGGGAAGCCGGATGGGAGGCACCTGGGATCTGGTGCTTCTCCTTTGCCCTGCCACCTCCTGCCTGCCACTGGGCCCTGCCACCTCCTGGCTGCCACTGGGCCCTGCCACCTCCTGGCTGCCACTGGGCCCTGCCACCTCCTGGCTGCCACTGGGCCGTTCCTCCTCCTGCCTGACAGTTTCCAGACCCTCCTCCTGGCTGATTTCATCCTGTGTATGAAAAAGGGACATAGTTTAATATGTTGGTTTAATCTTTGCATCAAACTTTATAAACATGATTGAAGCAATTAGAATGTAAATCCAGAAATCATTTTTTATAATTTACACCTACATCAGATTGACTATTTAGCATCCAATTAAGTGCAGACTAATGTCTCGAGATCTTGATTTCACTTGTGGAACCCAAAATATTGTATGTTACTCATCTTGACATATTTGTCAAACATTAATTTTATCCCAATACATTTTCATTTAATACTATACCTGGCTCCAGATGGCCAAATCAGGATCATCCAGGATGGCTGCCTCCTCTTGCTCCAGAGAAGGCTCAGGTTGGCTGCAGGGAAGTCTGGGGGGAAGAGTGGAGAGTGATGGCCTTGCCTCAATGTGGTCATCCAGGAAGGACATCCTGCTGTAGTACCACAAAATCGGGACATACACATCATCTGCTGCTGCTCCTGACCTCTGAGAAGCCAGGACCTTAGAGCGTTCAGTCCTGTAGGTGCCTCTCAAGCTCCCAATTTTAGTGTCCACTTGTTTTGCTGTGGCTGTGGGCACCTTGGTCTGCACAAATGGGAGCAGCTTCTCCAGCGCTGCTTTTCTCACCCCTCTTTTTTTATGGATGGGGTTTTTCGTCTCCCACAGAGCGGGCAGCTCCCTTACCCGGTCAATAAATTCCGCCAGAAACTCTTTGTCGCTAATAAAGACATTCATATTGTATCTGCAAGTTTAAGAAATAATATATAACTAATGTGGGGCAAACAGTCTAACCTCCTTAGCATCGTAGTCACCATATATATCCTACAACATTCTCAAAACAGTATAGGCCAACAATTTGTACAAGTCACAAAATCACATACCTTCGTTCGCACGTCCGTCACTTGAACTCCTCTCTCCACACACCGAACGTACTATAGTCACATGTGTGTTTGCTATATACACACCACGCATGCGTCAAAATTCGAACACGTCGCTCCGCACACGTCGCCCGCCCATGACGTTCTAACTAACATCTTTTCCCCGCCCCTTCTCTTTCGGCGCGCAGACAGATATGGCGGAGTTACAGCAGGTGTCTGATAATTCCGCAACTAACGAGGAGGAAATGTCACGATCAAGGAGGAGATTCAAGGCATCGAATATGTCTTTTGCGGAGATGGCGGAAATGGTGGACATCTTGCTCAAGTCTGATTATGACGCAAAGCATGGGCCGTATAGCAAACCAAATAGAAGGAAGGCCAAAATCCTCACTAAAGTCGTGAAGAGTCTGAAGACGAATTTCGGGGTGAAACGCTCAAATGAGCAGCTCAGAAAGAGGTGGTCAGACCTCAAACTGAGGGAGCCAGAGCAGTTAAGGAGCATTAAGAGAATGCTCGCTAAAAGTAAGTAAAATGTACACTTTTATGCTATTAATCCTTTTCTAAACTGACATGTTGCTGATTTTTTTTGTTTTTCTTATTGGATTCCCTTCCAAAATGTTATATTTTGAACTTGGTTGGGCACAGTAATCGTTCGTAACGTTACAGACACTTCGTTCGGCCACTATCCGCTGTTTTGGATTATTTTACAGCCACAAAAGTAATTAGACATCTGCCATTTTTTGTGAAATTTGGGGCACAAAGTTTTAGGCTAGATGATGTGTTTGTAAAGAGAATGAAATGCAAACTTTTGTCAGTGTAAAGGAAAGGACACTCAGCAGCTGCTTCCACATCTGTACTTTGGAGCACTATAGTGTGGGCCAACAGACCCGCCTTTTTTGGGTGTCCCACACAGGTGCTTCAGAGAATTTTTGTGTTGCCTACATGTCTAAAAAATGACAGACAAAGGTGAATACTAAGCATATTCTTGGTCAGAAATAATGCATTCATCTTTAACTTCCGCCCAAACACACACTTGTACCCCACTTCCAAGCAATTTAGCCTGTTTTTTTGTTTAACATAGAGAATTTCTGTGTGATAACTCTACCTTTTGTTTGATTCTCATAGGGGAGAGAAGACTGGGAGGAGGACACTCCAGGGAGCACAAGAACCCCACAGCTTCACAACAACCCCAAACTCCCAAAGACCCACAAACGAAGGATGTAGAGGAAGTTGAGGTGGAGGAAGGAGAAGTGCAGGAAGGAGAGGTGGATGACGTTGTGGAACTGGTCACCACAACAGGTCAGTATCTGTCACCACAGCTTCAGGTAAGAGAGGTAGGCCTGCAGAGTTATAATACCTTTTTATTTTGTTTTTAGGGGATGTGAATGTTGGGGTGAAGGATAGTACAGGTTTCTCTGCTGACAGTGCCCTCCGCCTCATCCAGCAAGTGATGGAATGTAGCACGGAACTGGACAAAATTAAAGAAAGAATACATGTGATGGATCAAACATTTAAAGACATTCTCGATGTTTTGGGGAGAATTCAATAAGGCATCCCAATCCACTTTTTTCTCATGTTTGTTCTTCAACTTTTAAAAAACTTTTTGACAATCAAACCAGCCAAAAATTGAATATGCACACAGTGTGTCAACATGTGCTATCTGCCATCAGGGGATATCCATGTACATCTTTTGGGGGTGCAACCCCTTCCTCGTATCTAAAGTAGGTAAACTGAGGAAGGGGTTGCACCCCCAAAACACGTCCATTGATCACCCCTGATGGCAGATAGCACATGTTGACAATAGGGATCAGGAGTCTAAAATCCCTATAGGAAAAAAATCCCAATTGTGTGCATATTCAATTTTTGGCTGGGCAAGGGGTGGCAGGACCCCATATTAGGACGGGCACATAGAGACATATAGTTTGTGTAAGTGAATGTCTCAGATTGCTCCGAGGTATCCAATTTTGTAATTTTTGGAATGCAACTGTTGTTTTTGTATTTTCCTAAGAAAACTATTGCCGGTTTGTGGCCAGGCAAACAAAAAATGTAAAAATTAAAAAAAAAGGTGTGTGAATTTGCACATAGTAAAAGATTTGAACACAAACAACGTGTAGCTTCTTTTTCTTATATGCTCTAACCTTATTTGGTAAATTTTTTAAGGTTACATAGTGAAATGGTTGGTATTTACTAAAGGAAAATACACTTGGCACTACAAATGCACTAAGACAAACTAGGAGACAGGAAACCAAGAAAAGGTAGAAATTTAAACAAGATTTTTATTTGGATCGTTAGACAGCAATCTTTAGACATAGCCTGGCATAGGAATTGCCCCCCTACCCGTGAAATAGTCCATGTATTTGTCCCGAACCTCACGGGCATTTTGGGGGGGCAAGCCAGCACGGGCAGATTCCAGGCCCGGCAGGGGATTATCAGGGGAAAGTCCAGCCTCTGGCAAAACTGAGGCCATATATGAATTCGATTTGCGGCAAAGAAAATTGTGTAGCACACAGCAGCATAACACTACATAGTTTATTTTGTAGTCCGCCAAGTGGATGGGAGTCCTAAAAAGGCGGAACCGGCTGGCCATTATGCCGAAGGCATTTTCAACGACTCTTCGGCCCCTGGTCAGCCGGTAATTGAACACCCTCTTCTCTGGGGTCAGGGTCCTCTGAGGAAATGGCCTCATAAGATGTGGTCCGAGCCCGAAGGCTTCATCAGCCAAAAAAACAAAGGGGAGTCCTTCAATATTCCCTGCATCCGGTGGCAATGCAAGGTCGTCACTCTGGAGACGGAGGGCAAACTCCGTCTGGATGAAGGATCCCCCATCGGACATCCGGCCATTCTTCCCTACATCAACATAGAGGAATTCATACCGTGCTGACACCACTGCCATCAGCACAATGCTATGAAACCCCTTGTAGTTGTAGTAGTAGGACCCAGAACGGGGTGGCGGCACGATGCGGACGTGCTTCCCGTCTATAGCACCACCGCAATTGGGGAAGTCCCACCGCGTGGCAAACTCCGATGCCACAGTCTGCCATTCCTGTGGCGTGGAAGGAAGCTGTGGAGTCAAACAAGATGGAAAAATATTAGAATACACAAATCAAACATTACAAGTATATTCTAAGAAAATACATTAGAGGCCAACATCAAGCAAAGTCTACGTTTATTAAGGTGTTTTAAATAAGTATAATGGAAGGCTCATGTATCATATTCATCACCCCCTATGATGGTCCATTAATAAATTATAATGGGGAGGGGGGGGGGAGATGTGTTTGGCCACAGGATAGCATTGCAGTGGCGGTGCGTCCAGAGTGGGCGCTGGAGCACTGCCCCCTCTCTCCTGTGCCCGTCACTCAGAACAATACATAGGTTTATGCCTTGCATTAACCTATGTATTGTCTATGCCGCCCACTATTCAGGTGGATGGCCCCCTGTTAAGCGACCGACATATGAAGAACTGCGGCATTTATGGGCTTAAAATTGCATATCAAAAACAGTAAGGAAAATTGTCTTGCACATTACAGCCTGAGGGATGTAATTGGCTGCAGAAAAGTTAAATAGGGGACGCAGGGGGGGCATTCCTTGGGTAAACGCGGACAGGCTGCTCTGCCAATCATGTTCACCAAGTCTGTTTAATGGTAACATGATTGGCTGATGCAACATCAAGGGAAGGAGAAGACATCAAGGACAGAAGAAGGATGGCGCTGACCACAAGAAGGTAAGTGCAGGGCTGGGGGGGAACTGGCTGCATTGGAGGGGTCAAAATGGCTGCATTAGAGGGAACAAAATGGCTGCATTGGAGGGGACAAAATGGCTGCATTGGAGGGGACAAATGGGGGCGTTTAATAGGCACCAGAGCAAAAAAGGAGGAAGTTTATTTCCTAAATTGGGGTTTGAACCTCCAAACATTTGGAGCAACAGGCGCCCCTGCTGGAAAGGTTAGTGAAGGGAAATATGCATGGAGGAGAAAAAAGGGGCAATCTAAAGCTTCCAGCATGCATGGGGACAAAGGGGACATTCTCAGCATATTACAATCATGGTAATTAGGGAAGGATGAAAGAAATACAATACATTAGCATACATGTAATACATAAAATGTGATGTTAATGGAGAAAACTTACCCTAATATAGTCCTCCTGCAGGACTTGTATAATGGCAGAACAGGTGTCTGGGATTATGAGGCCCAGAGCCTGGGGGGAGATGCCTGTCATGAACTTCAAGTCCTGAAGACTTCTCCCTGTCGCCAGGTACCGTAAGGTGGCGATGAGCCTCTGCTCAGCACTGATGGCTTCCCGCATAACGGTGTCCTTCCTGGTAATATAGGGGGACACCAAAGCCAACAGTTCCTGAAAAACGGGGTCAGACATCCGCAGAAAATTCCTGTAGTCCTCAGGATTATTCTCGACGATCTCCCGCAGCAGAGGCATGTGGCAGAATTGGTCCCGCTGGAGCAACCAATTCTTGGTCCATGAACTCCTCCTCACACCATTCATGGACTGGTCTTGGTCCAAAACAAGCAGACCAACACCAAGCGCACGCACAGCACGAACTCGACGATGAGAACGTCCAGGCGACATGGCTAGGAAACGGTCGTCTTATCAGAACGTACAGAACAGAACGCACTTTAGAACAGCAAGGCCTATGAATAACGAACTGAAAATCAGAAACGAACAGGCAAGAACGCACTGTAAAAGAGATACGACCTGCCTAGACGCCCTGAAAGTCAAGATACGAACCCACAAGCACAAACTGAACCGCAGAAAACGATCTGAAAAGTACGAAGACTGAAAAGCGCGAATCGTCTCTTCCCAAACTTTTACTTCACACGCGGTAACACGAGATCAGCAAAAGCAGCCCAAGGGGTGGCGCCAAGAAAAAAGATCTTCCCCTTTATAGTGCCGTCGTACGTGATGGACGTGACCGCGGAGAACAACGAGGAAATTGGGAAATGTCAGTGTGTACGCATGGAAAGCTTAACGAGAAAATCTACAAGCTTAACAAGAATCTCGTCGAAAAAAAACGACGTGTTTTTTACGACGAGAAACTCGGTCGTGTGTACGAGGCTTAACTTTATAATTCCTCTAGCGCCATTCTATGGAAGCAGTAGGTTTAAAGAGCACACCAAACTTTTAAGATAACTTCTTTATTCACTTCAGCTTTTCTTCATATATAACACTGACAATTTAGCAGCAGAAAGTCCATGTACAAACACGTGTTGAATAAAGTATAACAAATGTCGGTTCAACTGTTCAATCTTGTAATTCTACATAAAATGGTAGATATATTTCTCTCTTCAGTATCTGTACTTTCACTTTAAATACTTTAGACACTTTATGATCTCTCTGGGACTTAATCAATAGTTTACTTGTTCTATATTGTTGTTTGCTATTGCAGTTTGCTCTGATGTTTGGTTTGAACCTTGGTTTGTAACTTGGTTTGGTTGTTTGGTTTGAAACCTGGTTTGTAACTTGGTTTGGTTGTTTGGTTTGAAACCTGGTTTGGTGGAACTACAAGTGAACACATAACTAGTTTCAGTATACAGTTCTAATCACATTATTAACAATAGGAACATATATAACTGTATTAAATACCTATTTTGGCCACTTGCTTCCATAAAACTGGACTGTTCATCTCCACTCTTTCTGGTGTAATAAGTTCTAGCAATGTGCTGGGAGATTTCCCAGACAGAACATGGGTGAAAGGCTGGCTGTGATTGGCCAAGACTCTTGCTCAGTGTGAGATTGGCTGTGATTGGCCAAGACTCTTGCTCAGTGTGAGATTGGCTGTGATTGGCCAAAAAACTCCTGATGAGTCACAAAAGCTTAACTCTATGCTTTCTGGTTGCAATTCTGCTGTGTCTTTAAGCTTACCTTTCTGTATATAATGAATCTTAAAGGCATATTTTTTATTTTTCTTCTGTGAACACAATATACAATTGTTATATGACATTCATATATAAAGTAACAGTAAATAACTCTGCTTTTATCTCTCACAAATGAGCATATGAACTGTATTAACGTTATTAGCAGGTCTAGCTATATATAGCCAGCTACACCCACCAGTCTATGGATTTTATTGTGGAGTTACCCAACTCCCAGCGCAACACAGTTATTCTTATGGTGGTTCTCGAAAATGTCACATTGTATTCCACTATAGAAGTTGTTCACATCCAAAGAACTGGTATCCATTTTTGCTCGGGAGATCTTTCATGGGCTACCCAAGGTTATCATCTCTGACAGGGGTACCCAGTTTATCTCCAGGTTTTGGCGAGCCATTTATGCACAGTTAGGAAATCAGCTTTCCTTCTCCTATGTGTATCACCTGCAGTCCAATGGGGCCGCAGAACAAGCCAACCAAGCCTTGGAGCAGTTTCTATGCTGCTATATTTTTGACCACCATAACAACTGGTCAGACCTTGGGCGGAGTTTTCTCACAATTGTGCCATCAATACCGCTTCCCGATTGTCTCAGTTTATGGCAAATTATGGTTTCCAATCATCCATGTTGCCTGACTCATTTGTTCCTCAAATAATTTTTGCATTCGAGGAGCATCTCCGTGATCTTCGTTCCACTTGGGTGCAGGTCCAAGAGTCCTTGCAATGTGCCAATGAGAGGTACAGACTCCATGCTGACCGCCGACGCCTACCTGCGCCTTCCTACCAGGTTGGGGAGAGGGTCTGGCTGTCATTTCATAACCTCCGACTCAGTGTTTCCTCACTGAAACTGGCACCACGATTTATTGTGTCTTTCCTTATTCTCTGTAGGATCAACCCAGTGGCTTACGCATTAGACCTTCCTTTTAACATGCGTATTTCGAATGTTTTTCATGTCTCCTAATTAAAGCCTGTGGTGTGCAAACACTTCACCACCTCGGTACTACGTTCTCACCCAGTGCAGGTCGAGAACCATGAGGAGTATGATATACAATCGATCATTGACTCCCGTATGTTCTGTGGGCGCATACAGTACCTGGTTCATTTTAAAGAGTACGGTCCGGAGGAACGCTCTTGGGTCTCATCCTCGGACATACATGCTCTTGTCACCCTCCGTGCTTTCCATATACATTTTCTCCTCAAACTTTGTGGTCCTCCAAGGGGGGGGGGGTCATTGAGGTGGAGGTAATGTCAGGGCTGGGCTCTCAGCCCTTCCTTCTCTGTGTTCCAGTTGCTCAGCTGTCGGTTAATTGCCAGTACTCATCGTTCCACAGTGGCTCACCTGTTGATCATCTCCTGCTCATCAGTCTAGCCCACAGCCAGCCCCTTCTGGCTATTTAAACTGCCTGGTTCATTTCTTCAATGCCTTTGCCAACATATCTAGAGACTCTCTGTTGTGTTCCTGTTGAAGACTTGCCTGGCTGACGTCCCTTCTGGTTCCTGATCCTGTCTGCTGCCCCTGACTACACTGATCTCTGGCTTTCTGATTTCCTGGCTTTTTCTGACTACCCGATTTGGCTACCAAACCCTGGCTAGGTTTTGACTATGTTTAACAGTTGTACCATTTTTACCATTTTATGAAAAGGTGTGATTTTCATTGCATTTTCTATCTCTGTCTGTTTGATCATTCCTGACACACTGGTGATGCCACCAGCTGAAGGAACAGAATATTTCCTAAATGGTGCATGTTTAGAATATTTTCCTTGTACCTACAGGTAGACTTTACTACTTGTAGGTACAAGTGTACCAGTGGTGTTTATGACTGCTTTAACAGGTTAAAGCCTTTATGAGGTTTTAATACTTTAATCAAACACACAGAAAGATTTTAGCATGAACTTGGTCAGTCCCAAAATCCAAGGACAATCAACATGGTGCAGGGACAGACAAGAGAAGAGACTGTCAGCTGTAGCAGTGCTCTCTTGAAGACAGCAGTGTGCAAAGTCTTAATCCAACCTTAAAAATCGTGATGGTGGCTGCGCTGTAGTGAATAAAATAAAGTAAATGAGAGGGAGGGGAGGGGGGGGAGAAAGGAGGCGGGAGAATGGGAATGTGAGGGGAGGGAGGAAAAAGGGGGGTGTATTAAATAATCGCTGGCTGGAAACCAGCTAGGTAGTAATAATGTGCAATGTGCACAGTGACACAAATGAGCGTAAAATAAATAAATAAACAGCTACTGGTTGCTATAAGACCAACTATGTGGTAGGTGTACAATATGCCCAGTGACACAGATATGTATAAAATAATAATGTGCAAAGGGCCACTGATTGCAAAATCTAGTAGGAACAAGTGTCTGGGCAATCCTGTGATGCGCAAACGTGACTGTTGATATACAACCTTAAAGCGAACGTGAATCACTAAGGTAAATGCAATAATCAGACAAAACAATGTCTATGAACAACATAAAAGTACTAAAGACATAAGTGAGTAAACAAGTGAGGAAGGAGGATTCCTGATCCTGGTAGAGGCTCCTAATAGAGCTTCCAAATGTTGCAGAAAAAATTGTATTATAAATGAATATTATATGTGAATACAGTCATATATACAGAAAGTCCCATCACCAAGGATGTGCTTGAGAGTCTTGATATGGCATCCACCCAGTGATCAAACACAGCTTACCTCCCTGCTGGGAGGGGGCAGTATGAAGCAGATCTCTGTGGTGGGGAATTATGTATCGTCCTTATGATACAATCTTTAGAACTCAATTTTCATATCGCCCATTGGGATGCATGTGGAAAAAAAACACAGAAGAAAGGGACATCAATAGCGCAACTCTGTGAATGCAGCAGGCTGAATCGCAAATCGGTGTATTCACACACTCACTTGATATATAGTGAGCGTGGACCTCAATCCAAACGAGCACCGCACTCGTGCCAATAGGGAAATGGATTGGTATGTGTGATGCACTCAGTGCGATCCTCAGATGGCGGCGGCGGCGGCAGTCACAGAGTTTGAACTCCCATAACGCTCATGGGGATGCATGTGAAAAAAACACAGAAGAAAGGGACATCAATAGCGCAACTCTGTGAATGCAGCAGACTGAATCGCAAATAGGTGCATTCACACACTCACTTGTTATGTAGTGAGCGTGGACCTCAATCCAAACGAGCACCGCGCTCGTGCCAATAGGGAGATGGATGGGTATATGTAATGCACTCAGTGCGATCCTCAGATGGCAGCGGCGGCAGTCACAGAGTTTGAACAAGATAAAAGAAAAAATCTATGGTGTAGATCGATGACCACTGAGTGGCGTTTATTAAAAGCAGGTAAAACACTCACATTTGGGAAATGAAAAGTGGGTACAATATCCTACGAGCGGCGAGCTCGTCTCCTCTCGGTTTAGCTGGTGGTGTGTCTGTGCTACGTCCTGACGCGTGTCGTCATATCACATGACTTCATCAGAGGCTAGCACTAGACACATTAGGTGGAGTTTAAATAGTCCTCATCACAGGGCGGGAGGCGGCCATTTTGTTGTAGACTCATATATATTTGCCAAACGCGGCCATGATTGCTCTGACATAAACATGTATCTTGCTTGACAGCAGTACCATGATATGTGAGCCTGTGTGGACTGAGGGAAGAGGGGGAGCTGCAGGACGAAAACAAATGTATGCAGCATGCAAAAGATTATATTATGGATGCCATATCATTTAAAACAGAACATTATGTACCGGGGTATAAAATATTAAAAAAAATATATATAAAAAAAGGTGAACAGGTACAAGTAAGCTATGAAGCTGACTAGCTCCAATCGAGAAGCTATAATAAAAAGGCTCCGAGTATATATAATGCATATTAAATGACATCATAGGAGAAAAGGATAAACGTACAGAGATGTATTAAATGACACTGAAAAAATGGTAGATCTATATATACAGTGAAATGGGAATCACATATATATGGTATAATGATAATCCACTCATGTGAGTGCTACTGAATCAAGCCGGACCAAAAGACTTCTTAGGATCCGTGTAAAGGAACATGTACAAAATATCCAAAACGGATTTGTCAAACATAGTGTCTCGAGGCACTTTGCAGAAATACATAACCGAAACCCCTCCCATCTTAAATTTTGGGGTATAACACCATATTCAAGACCTTGGAGAGGGGGTCACAAGGTGTGAACACTAAGCCAAATTGAATCCCATTGGATTTTTTCGATGGATACGTTTGCGCCTAAAGGCCTTAACATAGAATTCGACCTTAACTGTTTTCTGAGTGATTATTAGGGTCAGTTAGTTACATTATGTTTTTTCTTACATACACCCTATGTCACTGACCGCCACTAGCTGTATGTCCTAGTACGAGTTCTTTGTTCCTTTCCCATTGCATGTTATTCTGTTAATATCTAGATATAGGACCTTTTTGGCAACCTGGTCAGTGTATGTTGGAGTTCATCCAATGGGACCCATGTCCATACTTATTTTTAAGCATAGCTCTGTAAGCTTGATTCAGTAGCACTCACATGAGTGGATTATCATTATACCATATATATGTGATTCCCATTTCACTGTATATATAGATCTACCATTTTTTCAGTGTAATTTAATACATCTCTGTACGTTTATCCTTTTCTCCTATGATGTCATTTAATATGCATTATATATACTTTCTCTCATATGTTGGCTGGGATGTGTCTGTGCTGTAATATTCTTATGCCAAAATTCCAGCTTCACTCAATCAGAGCCTTTTTATTATAGCTTCTCGATTGGAGCTAGTCAGCTTCATAGCTTACTTGTACCTGTTCACCTTTTTTTATATATATTTTTTTTAATATTTTATACCCCGGTACATAATGTTCTGTTTTAAATGATATGGCATCCATAATATAATCTTTTGCATGCTGCATACATTTGTTTTCGTCCTGCAGCTCCCCCTCTTCCCTCAGTCCACACAGGCTCACATATCATGGTACTGCTGTCAAGCAAGATACATGTTTATGTCAGAGCAATCATGGCCGCGTTTGGCAAATATATATGAGTCTACAACAAAATGGCCGCCTCCCGCCCTGTGATGAGGACTATTTAAACTCCACCTAATGTGTCTAGTGCTAGCCTCTGATGAAGTCATGTGATATGACGACACGCGTCAGGACGTAGCACAGACACACCACCAGCTGAACCGAGAGGAGACGAGCTCGCCGCTCGTAGGATATTGTACCCACTTTTCATTTCCCAAATGTGAGTGTTTTACCTGCTTTTAATAAACGCCACTCAGTGGTCATCGATCTACACCATAGATTTTTTATTTTATCTTGTTCAAACTCTGTGACTGCCGCCACTGCCATCTGAGGATCGCACTGAGTGCATTACATATACCCATCCATCTCCCTATTGGCACGAGCGCGGTGCTCGTTTGGATTGAGGTCCACGCTCACTACATAACAAGTGAGTGTGTGAATGCACCTATTTGCGATTCAGTCTGCTGCATTCACAGAGTTGCGCTATTGATGTCCCTTTCTTCTGTGTTTTTTTCACATGCATCCCCATGAGCGATATGGGAGTTCAAACTCTGTGACTGCCGCCGCCGCCGCCATCTGAGGATCGCACTGAGTGCATCACACATACCAATCCATTTCCCTATTGGCACGAGTGCGGTGCTCGTTTGGATTGAGGTCCACGCTCACTATATATCAAGTGAGTGTGTGAATACACCGATTTGCGATTCAGCCTGCTGCATTCACAGAGTTGCGCTATTGATGTCCCTTTCTTCTGTGTTTTTTTTTCCACATGCATCCCAATGAGCGATATGAAAATTGAGTTCTAAAGATTGTATCATAAGGACGATACATAATTCCCCACCACAGAGATCTGCTTCATACTGCCCCCTCCCAGCAGGGAGGTAAGCTGTGTTTGATCACTGGGTGGATGCCATATCAAGACTCTCAAGCACATCCTTGGTGATGGGACTTTCTGTATATATGACTGTATTCACATATAATATTCATTTATAATACAATTTTTTCTGCAACATTTGGAAGCTCTATTAGGAGCCTCTACCAGGATCAGGAATCCTCCTTCCTCACTTGTTTACTCACTTATGTCTTTAGTACTTTTATGTTGTTCATAGACATTGTTTTGTCTGATTATTGCATTTACCTTAGTGATTCTCGTTCGCTTTAAGGTTGTATATCAACAGTCACGTTTGCGCATTACAGGATTGCCCAGACACCTGTTCCTACTAGATTTTGCAATCAGTGGCCCTTTGCACATTATTATTTTATACATATCTGTGTCACTGGGCATATTGTACACCTACCACATAGTTGGTCTTATAGCAACCAGTAGCTGTTTATTTATTTATTTTACGCTCATTTGTGTCACTGTGCACATTGCACATTATTACTACCTAGCTGGTTTACAGCCAGCGATTATTTAATACACCCCCTTTTTCCTCCCTCCCCTCACATTCCCATTCTCCCGCCTCCTTTCTCCCCCCCCCCCCTCCCCTCCCTCTCATTCACTTTATTTTATTCACTACAGCGCAGCCACCATCACGATTTTTATTGTTTCACTGTCGATCTGATCCAGACCTCTCGGTGACTGCTGCAGTATCCATCCCCCCTTTCTCATCTTTTTTACCACCTCACATAAGTCCCACCATTTAGCTAGCGCGAGGGTTCTCTTGTTTATATTTACTTAATCCAACCTTGCCCTGGGGAGTCTCGATGTGTATGTCAGTCGGGAGGACTGGGAAGAAAAAGCAGCCAGCTGGACTGGTGGCAGCCAGGTGGGCTACTATTTCTGCAAGCAGTAGAACTGGGATCAATATCCATGGGAGAAGCAGAAGGTTGTGTGAGATGCTGTTCGCTCTACATGTGCTACTTTACCAAGGGACTGCGAGTTCCTAGCCTGTAATGAGCTGTTGCCGAACTAACAAGAGAGTTTAGTGTTAGTTTCTCCTGGAGTGAACCAGCGGAAGCTGTACAAGGGGACAAAGTTTATGCAGGTGGAAGGAAGAAGAGGAATCTGTAAATAGGGAGGAGGAAGTTGTCTCAGGTTTTGATTGTTGGAGATTTTCAAGTTGGGCAATCCCATAATCCCTTACCCCATCCAAGTTATCATGCCCTAATTAAATGACAAAAACAAGCCAAAGGACTGATTTATAAGTCTGGATGCAAGCAGGAAATGCTGTGTGACTGGCTGTGCAGCAGTGGGGAATCCTGACATCAGCAACTCACTTTAATCTGAACCTGACTACCTCTTGTGATGCAGCTGTGACCATAGGAATTATCACCAATGAAGCCTTACAGAAACAGCTTTATACAATTCTTAATTATATTGTTTATTAGAGCTGCATTCTCCAGAAAATACACAATGAATTTGCTTATTTGCAAAGCATTACATTTTTTTGTTTGTAACCTACACTGTCATTTCTGGAGAAGACCCATCTTTCTACATTCATGGTCCTCCATTCAAAACCACAAAACTTTCACTCTACATACACAAAGGTTAGATGGATGGTTTTGGACCCCGTGACCACAAAATGAGCAATACTACAAATGTTTCCATGGCTTCCTCAAATATAACATCATAAAATAAACTAAACAAGTTATGTAACACCACCAGAATGAGTCATCAGCTAGTCAACAGCCAAGAACTATGAAAACAGAAACACCACACACTAGAAATTGCAAGGGGAATAAATGTAGCCTAAAGAATGTTGCATAGTAAACAGCAGTTGTGACAGAGTTTGGGAACAGGTACATTATGTTCCTTCTCATGGTTCTTTAATCCCTGTTTACCTGAAATCCCTATAGTTATGTTCCCCAGCATGATGCCTGCACTGAGGATATGTTAATACTGTACTGGAGCAGTGTCCTTGTTTTTTTCCACCCCCAATCTGCACAATAATGTTTCGCAGCACAATACCCCATACCAAGGACACATTAATAAACATTCTCTACATGACAGCCAGCAGCTGATACTTTGCGCAGCTGCTAGCTATCAATGTTGGCTGTCACTGATGATCGGGAACCAATCAAAGTGGTATATGTGTAATCATGTGATCATTATGTCAACTTTAATATAGTGATCACATGCAGGCTTGGTACAATTGACCATATGCCCATGTTCTCTGCCTCCATGTCCAGGAAACGATACAAGCAGATCTTGCGGTTCATGCACTTCAACGACAATGAACTTTGTCGTCCACGTGGAGACCCTGAATACGATCGGCTCTACAAAATTCGGCCCCTCATAAACCACTTCAACTAATGTTTTGCAGCCTTGTTTACTCCGGATCAAGTTGTCTGCGTTGATGAGTTCCTGATTACATTTTCTGGCTGCTTGTCTTTCAAGCAGTACCTTCCCAGCAAGCGTGCCAGATATGGGGTCAATCTGTATAAGTTCTGTGACAGGGCAACAGGCTATGTATGGAGCTTTATGGTTTATGAGGGAAAAGACAGTCACGTAGAGCCGGAGAACTGACAGATTACATAGGGAGTGCTGGCAAGATAGTGTGGAACTTGGTTTCACCCTTATTCGGAAAGGGGTACCACTTGTATGTGGACAATTATTACACGAGCGTGCCACTGTTTAGTCACTTGTTTGATCATCAGATTGGTGCATGTGGCACCGTGCGACCTAATCGCCGGGGCTTTCCCCAGGGGCTTGTAGATTCTCGTCTTATGCCCCATACACACGATCGTTTTTCATGCCGTTAAAAATGCCATTTTTAAAAATGGCCATTAAAACCGATCGTGTGTATGCTCCAGAGCATTTTTAACGGCGTGAAAAACGGGCATTAAAAATTTCGAACATGCTCTATTTTTTCACGTCTATTTTCCTTCTTACCTCCCTTCACGCAGAAACGACAGTCCAAATTCGTACGGCGACTGGTGTTGTGGAGAAACCCCTCAGTGTCCATGAATATAAGCAAAATATGGGAGGGGTGGACCTCAACGACCAGTTGTTGGCGCCGTATCACATTGCCCGTAAGGCGAGATGCTGGTACAAAAAAGTGTCTCTATCCTTATTTCAATTGGCTTTGCTGAATGCTCATGTGCTATATAGAGCTTCAGGCGGGACTTTATCCTTCCTTAAATTCCAGGATGAGATAGTCACAGACCTTCTGTATCCAGGCGGTTCTGCACCTCACCATTCCCAACCAAATGCAGTAAGCCGGCTGCATGAGAGGCATTTTCTGTATGTCCTCGAGAGTACCCCTACCCAACAAACCCCCCAAAGAAGATGTTGTGTCTGTACCAAGTGTGAATTTAGGCGTGACACCCGTTATTATTGTCCACGCTGTCCTGACGATCCTGGTCTTTGCATTGGTAAATGTTTTGAACGCTTCCACACACTAGTGAAATTTTAGCGTAGGGTACAGCAATGCACAGGATAGGACACACTTACACAGGGTCTCCCAAGATGCCATCGCATTTTGAGAGACCTGAACCGTTACAGTTGTTACAGTTACAAAAAAAAAGTGTAAAAAAAAAAAAACACCAAAAAAGTATAAAATAAAAAAAACAAAAATAGTTGTCGTTTTATTGTTCGCTCTCTCTCTCTCTTCTCTCTATTGTTTTGCTCTTTTTTACTGTATTCTATTCTGCAATGTTTTATCATGCTTGCTTTTCAGGTATGTAATTTTTTGTTTTCAGGTGCGCCATTCAGTTTCAGGACGGATTTATTTATCTTGACAGCATCAGCATTTGCTCCCACGATACATAACGCCGTGACTCCAGTGCTGTAGGAAGTGATTTCACCACCACAGTTAAAAAAAAGAGCATATATGCTGAAGCATGGGGGCAGCAGGGGCGGAGGAGCGATTTTTCTCCTAATGCCGCGTACATATGGTCAAAATTCCAACGGAGGCTTGCCCATGGAAAAGTCCGACCGTGTGTACGCGGCATAACTTTTTAAGCCGCGTACATGCGGTCAAAATTCCGACAGAGGCTTGCCCGTGGAAAAGTCGACACATAAAGCTGTGACTCCAACGCTGTAGGAGGTGATTTCACCACCACAGTTAAATGCCGCGTACATGCGGTCAAAATTCCAACGGAGGCTTGCCCGTGGAAAAGTCTGACCGTGTGTACGCGGCATAACTTTTTTGCAGGAGGATGCCCCCATGCTTCGGCATATATATATTTTAGGCACAGGTTGCGTTAAAATTTATTTTTATTTTTTTACTATGTTTTTTTTTGGTATTTGCTTTGCAGGTATGGTATGGTAAGGTCTTACTGTTATACTGTAATGTTACTTTGTTTTAATGTTAACCATCATTTGCTTAGCAGGTACGCCATTCAGTTGCAGCGCAGATTTATTTATTTTGACAGCAACAGCGTTTTCTCCCACGACACATAAAGCCGTGACTCCAACGCTGTAGGAGGTGATTTCAACACCACAGTTAAAAAAAAAGAGCATATATGCCGAAGCATGGGGGCAGCAGGGGTACATACGGTCGAAATTTCGACGGAGACTTGCCCGCGGAAAAGTCCGACCGTGTGTACGCGGCATATCCTTTTATGCCGCATACATACGGTCGAAATTCCGACGGAGGCCTGCCCGTGAAAAAGTCCAACCGTGTGTACGCGGCATAACTTTTTTGCGGGAGGATGCCCCCATGCTTCGGCATATATAAATGGTGCATGTATGCCAATGATTAGAAGTGGGTGGATGAAGGGAGGTATTCTAATGGTGGGCATACCCACCGATCAATCTTTTTTTTTCGTTCAGCCAACAGGCTTCATGAAAAAAAAAGATTACAATACATGTCCAACAAGGACCAGCAACGTACTGGTATGTTGCTGGACTTTGAATGGTTATACCAGAATGATGCCTGCGGGTTTAGGTATCATCTTGGTATCATTCTTTTCAGCCAGCGGTCAGCTTTCATGTAAAAGCAATCCTAGCGGCTAATTAGCCCATAGACTGCTTTTACAAGCAGTGGGAGGGAATGTCCCCCCCCCCCCCGGATATAAACAGGGCCATTGGGAAATTGGGAAAGCATTTTATCACACCGATGTAATAGACCCCAATTTTTTCAAAAAAAGAGTACCTGTCACTACCTATTGCTATCATAGGGGATATTTACATTCCCTGAGATAACAATAAAAATGGTTAAAAAAAAATGGGGTGTCCTGGACATGGCTGTGTGAGGTTGTGTTTCCCTCGAGCTCCGGGCCTGATCCCCTATTCCCCGGCAACCCCACGATAGTAAACCGGCATGAGCTCGTCCAAAAGACATAGGACTGGAGCAGAGACAAGGGGGACCCCAGCAGGCAAGGCTTCGGGCGAAATACGCCGTTATTTTCACACCAAAGAAGCCTCCTCCGGGACGAAGGTTGCCGCAGCACGTGGCACCGCACGTGGAGAACCGCGGAAGGCACAAGCACCGGACACTGAGGCCTCTGAGCCGGAGTCCCCGGCACCCCCTGACTGCTCTCAAGACCTGTTTGCAGATCCCCAGGGAGCCGAGATGTCCTCCCCACACAGGCCGGAGGCTTCGGGCCTGGATCAGGACATCCGTGAGATGCTGCAAGCCCTCCCAACCCAGACAGCTATAGAGGCCCTGATCCTCCGGCTAGAGGAAACACACAGAAGAGACATCCAGGAGGTGAGGGGAGAGGTATCTACCCTGGCAGACCGAGTGGGATCAGGTGAAGCTTCCCTGACCTCCCTCGAAAGCAGGGTCTCCGACCTGGAACGCTCGAGAGACCAACACCGGGACACCGCAATCGCCCTCCAGCTTCATTTAGAAGATATCGAAGACCGCAGCCGCCGCAACAACTTATGGCTCAGAGGCATCCCGGAGTCCCTGGAAGGCGTCGGTGCAGCGGTGACGGAGGTGTTCCGGACGGTGTTGGCGGACCCCACGGTGGACGTCATCTTGGACAGGGCACACAGGGCCTTAGGACCTAGACCTGTGGATCCGGACAGACCGTGGGACGTGATCTGTAGACTGCACAGATACGCGCAGAAGGAGGTGATCCTGCGGGCGGCCTGGGACCATGGCGACGTCGAGAAGGGCGACGCACGGATCCGGATCTTACCGGACCTGTCGAGAGCTACACTGCGGAGAAGAGCCCTGCTGCGTCCTATGCTGGACCTGGCCAAGCAGAAGGACGTCACCTACAGATGGGGATACCCACTTTCTGTGACCTTCCGCAGAGAATCCGGATCATTCACACTTCAAACCGCTGCTGACCTGCCTGCCTTGTTCCGCTTTCTGGAGACGATGCCGATCCAGGTCCCGGACTGGCTCCAGATACTTCCGCGCCAGATGGGCAGATCGGGACCAGCAGCACAGCAGGGCCCGCTACCGCCCCGTTGGCAGAGGGGCAGACGAAGGCGAAGATCGGTGTCCAGAGGAGAGCCGCGTGAGTAGGCCGTGGGCCACCCTATCTTGACTACTGCTTTCTAGACAGCCCTGGGTCACCCAAAAAACCCCATCTGATCAGTTCCCCCGGCCACTCTCTCTTCCCGTTCCGGATTAACCCGATCCCTTCATTGAGACCCTGGCGCAGCGGCCTGCGAAGTGGCGGCCGCCCCCTCCCTCCTTCCAAGCTCCCGCGAGACACTCGGCATGGGGGGGAGAGTGGGGACAGTACCCTGTTAGGGATATAGACGGGGCCCTGTACGTTGGGTTCCCTGGGACTGCCTCCATGAGACTGGATGCCCGCTCTGGAGACCGAAACGGGCCGCTGCAGAGGTACACCCCCCGTAATTGCGGTCGGCGCTCTCCCCCCCCGGGTTGAAGTAGCTCTCCCGGACACATGTAGCGGAGATGCTCCCGGCGGTGCCCTTACACACTGGCAACACCTTACCTGCCTGATAGAGGCAGGGTAAACTACGGAGGGGGTGAAACCCGGGATGGGAGGAGGTGAGATGTATTCAATCTCTGGACCTATTAACCTGATATTCTGCCCGGGGAGAGGAGGGAGGGGGATGGCAACCAACAGCCTACGGATGTGTTTTTTTTTTTTGTTTTGTTTTGTGTTGTTTCACATTCCGGCTGCCCGGGGCTTTCAATGTCTCCCCACTGACTGAAGCGCGCTGAAGAACTCTTACAGGACCTACACGTTGCTTGGTCTATGAACTCATATGTGATTGGTGGGGTCGAGGAGAGAGGGGGAAGTGGGTGGGATGCTGCTGGGTGGGAGGGGGCATGATACTCAGGGCCCATGTGACATTGCACTGACTTATGCAACGCAGTTGCTCTATTTTGCACTAACTCTGTTCTGTGTATAATGAAGTTTACTTTTATATGCCCATGTTATATAATGCTTGTTTAGTTATATCGGTTTACCATTTACCTTATGATTATAGGTTGCCGGGGGTAGGCGGAGAGGGCTGGGAGCTCTTACCATGGCTTTGTCTGTCCACTACCCCATTTAGGACCGTGCTCCAGTTCTGGGATTTTCCCGGGGAGTACTTGAGCCCTTAGGGCTAATTTAGTTTTTCTTCAGTTGCTGCACACTTTAGTGCTGGCCTCCTAATTTCTCTGACTCTCTCTTCTCTCTCTGGATTACTCTTCTCTACCTCTCCCTGCTACACTCTCGCCTCGCTTTATTTTACTGGTTTCTCTTCAATCCCACACTCCCCTCCCTCTGTCTCCCCCCCCTCTCCCCCCCCGTCCTGTATACCTGACCCGACCTTACCCCTATTTGACTATGGGTGACATCCACATCGTGTCCCTTAATGCAAAGGGACTCAACACCCCCGAGAAATGGCGGATGTTGCTACAGGATATGAGACACATGAGGGCAGATATAGTATTTGTCCAGGAGACACACTTCCGGGAAAATAATATACCGATACTTACAAACAGACACTTCCCTTCGGTGTTCCATTCAAAGTACACGGGGGCTAAATCCAGGGGGGTATCCATCCTCATTTCGGCCAGGGTCCCCTGGAAACGTATAGACTCCGTGACTGATGCAGAGGGTCGCTACCTATATTTAAAGGGTATGCTGGGAGATAGGAAGATTACCTTGGCGAACCTATATGCCCCGAATGACCGCCAGGACACGTTCATCAGGAAGCGCATGGAACATCTCCAGCGCTTCACTGAGGGACAACTCATAGTGGGAGGGGACCTGAACATGCCATTGATCCCGGCGGAGGACTCTTCATCTGGGACCTCCTCCACCTCTCGAGACATACGCAAGCGTATTGGAAATGCGCTTCATTCAGCCCAATTGATAGATGCCTGGCGCCTTATGCAACCAGGAGAACGCGACTTCACCTTTTTTTCAAAACCACAACAGTCGTACTCGCGTATTGACTATTTCCTGATACCCCATGGACAACTACACGCGATCCGGGAGACCTACATCGGGTCAATCACGTGGTCCGGCCATGCTCCAGTCGGGCTTCGGTATTCACTGTCTGACGCGTCGACGAGGCAGCGACATCCGTGGAGACTAAATGAGAGCCTCTTACAGGACCAGGTGGTCCTGGCCGACTTGGTCAGGGAATTGGGATGTTATTTTATTACAAACAAATCCGGAGACAGCGACCCCGGGGTGGTGTGGGAGGCCCACAAAGCAGTGATCCGGGGGTCCCTTATTAGACACGGCTCCAGGCTGAAACGCGAGCGGACGGCGCAGTTCGACCTACTCCTCGCCAGACTGCAGGACCTGAAGGCAGCCCATAAGGCTGCACCATCCAAACGACTGGGACTGGACCTCGATATGGTCCGGTCGCAGCTGAAGGATCTCCTCCTATTTAAGGCTAAGGCGGCAATGCAGATCTGCCGCAGGAAATCATATGAGTCGGGCAATAAGTGTGGAAGACTGTTGGCCAGAACGCTGCAGGCGCAACGGGCGGCGGCCTACATACCACACATTCAGACCACAACTGGACAGAAGGCTAGCCTTCCCCAACACATCACACAAGAATTCGGGGCCTTCTACCGTGCCCTCTACAATCTACCAGACACACGACCCATTCCGGAGACCATGCAGGACTACCTAGACCGTTCCTTTATGCCCTCACTCCCGAAGGAGACACGATCTGCCCTAGAGGAACCCATTACGCTGACTGAAATTCAGGTGGCCCTTAAGAATACCAAACCAGGCAAGGCCCCCGGCCCCGACAGCCTGACCACTGCCTATTACAGGGCCCTTTTGCCCTCACTAGGCCAGCATATGGTAGATCTCTTCAACAGCATAGGCTCAGGGACACTTTTCCACGACACCACACTCTTGGCACAGATCTCAGTTATACCCAAGGAGGGCAAAGACCCGGGGTTATGTGGAAGTTACCGCCCAATCTCCCTACTGAACGCAGACCTCAAGATCTTTACCAAGATCTTGGCCTCTAGAATGCAAGCACATCTCCCGGACCTGATCCATTTGGATCAGGTGGGCTTTGTCCGGTTCAGAGAGGCCAGGGACAATACCACTAAGGCCCTTAACCTGCTACACATCGCGGACCAGACTAAGACGCCCTGCGTATTCATTGGTACAGACGCCGAAAAGGCATTCAACCGGGTCCACTGGGGGTTCCTGTTTGCTACACTGAGGCACATAGGGTTGGGGGAGACGATGTTGAATTGGGTGACCGCAGCCTAGACAACACCGACGGCTAGGGTGAGGGCGAATGGGGTACTGTCAGACCCATTCCCCATTCGGAACGGGACTAGGCAAGGCTGCCCTCTGTCGCCCCTGTTGTTTGCCCTGACCCTGGAGCCCTTCCTTTGTCACGTACGTCGGAACCCGGACATCTCGGGGGTGGAGAAGAACGGGACGCAGTATAAGGTCTCGGCATACGCAGATGACCTGTTGTTCTCCCTCACAAACCCCAGGATGTCCCTCCCGAATCTTCTGAGAGAATTTGAGGTCCAGGGCTCCCTCTCTAACCTCAAGATTAACTTTTCCAAGTCGGAGGCCATGGGAGTGGGGATAGCTTAACCCCTACTTAAACAATTTAGAGAAGACTTTAGTTTAAAATGGACTGACACGGCACTGAGATATCTGGGGACATCCATACCCATGACTATACCCAAACTGTTTGCACTTAATTTCCCTCCCCTACTGAAGACGGTCCGGGGACTTCTGGATTGCTGGGACAGCGGTCTCCATTCGTGGCTGGGCCGCTGCGCCATCCTCAAAATGACGATACTGCCTAAATTCTTATACCTTCTGCAAGCCCTCCCGATAGCTCTCCCTGGGTCCTATTTTAGGCAGGTCCATGCAGCCTTCACCAAGTTCCTTTGGGCCGGGAAACACCCACGCCTGAGCAGGAGTGTACTATGTCTCCCGAAGCTACATGGGGGCCTGGCAATGCCAGATGTCCGTACATACTACAGGGCGGCTTACCTCAGCCGGCTCCTGGATTGGTGCAGACATAGAGACACCAAACTGTGGACGACTATCGAGCAGGACCAGAGTGACATACCCCTTGACAGAGCTCCCTGGTGCCATTCAGACCTGCCACCACCCCTGAAAAGACACCCCTTGATTGGCAAGGGCATATGCTCGACATTGCTGACTCGGCCTTCACTCTCGTCCCCAGCCTCCCCTCTGCGTCCAGTGCTGGGCCACCCCCGTTTCTCTCCAGGGTTGCAAGACAGGAGATTTCTCGCACTGAGGGAGGCGGGGCTCTATCAGGCATCCCACTTTGGTACCCAGGGGAGGTGGAGGTCATATGAGGAGCTGTCGGACCCGAGGGGCGTATACGGCCTTGGCTTCCTGAGGGCTCTACAGCTAAGTCACTTTCTCGCGGGTATCCCACCCCCGCCCATTGATGCTAGACATCCCCCCACCCCATTGGAGGAGCTGTGCATGGCGTCGGGTAGGATCCAACACACGCTTACATTGTGCTATGGAATGTTGATGACACCGTCGGGGCCCTTACAGGTACCCTGCCTCACCAGGTGGGAACGGGATCTAGACTGCCAATTTTCAGACGACACGAAGCGGCATATACTGCGATTTACCCACAAATCTTCTCTGTGCACCAAGACCCAAGAAACTAATTTCAAACTGCTCACACGCTGATATAGGACCCCTTCCCTCTTACATAAAATATTTCCAGATACCTCTGACCGCTGCTGGAGATGCCAGGGGGAGGAGGGGACTCTCTTACACATCTTCTGGTCCTGCCCACGGCTACGGGGTTATTTGGGGGAGGTGAGACGAGTAACCCAGAAATTCACCGACCGTACTGTACCAGAGACACCGGCTTACTTCCTCTTACATGTAACCGACACACCTGCAAAGGTATATAAGAAATCAGTGGTCCGCCATCTTCTGGACGCAGCTAGGGCCTGTATACCCCTAAACTGGAAATCCCCATCCCCACCGTCCATTGCACAATGGCTAAGAAGAGTCGATGACATCGGCCTCATGGAGGACCTGATCCTATCTAGTCAGCACAGACGCGAGACATACTCTAAGACCTGGCAGTTGTGGAACATTTTTAGATTCTCAGATGAAGGGCAGACCCTCAGAGGGATTGAGTTGCCCACCTGAGTCTTCGCCCGGAACACCTGCTCCCTGGAGGTGTTGCACTATTGCCTCCTGCCCTCAACATGCCGGCGACCCAAAGGGGCCTTGAAAACTATATAGTTTTGTCACCCTTGGCGGGAGACAGGTATACCCGATCCCCTTCCCCCCCCCCCTTCCCTCCTTTGTCTTCCCTTGTCCTCCCTCTCACTCTTTCTTTGCTTCTAGGTTCACTCTCTCTCCTTTTTCTTTTCTATGGGCTCTATCCAACTCTTTTCCTCTGGAGGCACTACACCTCTAGTCTCTGTTACTCTTAGATAAATGGGAAAATTGGAATGGGAGCTGTATCCACGGGACCCGGGCATTCTTACATCTACGAATCCCTGACGAACATATCTCGAAGGGCGGCGGGTAGATATATTGAGATCCAGGGGTGGTCCCACCCCTTTCTGGGGAATGTTCACATATCAGATGGATATAAGTAAGAGGATAAGTCCTCCTTATACGTCTTACCATGCTGCGCATTGCATTATTCATTGTATGTGTATGTCTGTTATATACTGTCGGGGTCCATGTGGACCGGTTCCTTCGATGTAAATAAAAAAAATAGAAAAAAAAAAATATGGAAGGAACAGTTTAAAAATAAAAGAAAAAAGCAAAATAAATTATAAAAAAAGCACCCCTGTCCCCCCCTTCTCTTGCGCAAAGGCAAGCGTCGGTCTGGCATCATATGTAAACAGCAATTGCACCATGCATGTGAGGTATCACCGCGAAGGTCAGATCGAGGGCAGTAATTTTAGCAGTAGACCTCCTCTGTAAATCTAATGTGGTAACCTGTAAAGGCTTTTAAAGGCTTTTAAAAATGTATGTAGTTTGTCGCCACTGCGCGTTTGTGCGCAATTTTAAAGCATGTCGTGTTTGGTATCCATGTACTCGGCCTAAGATCATCTTTTTTATTTCATCAAACATTTGGGCAATATAGTGTGTTTTAGTGCATTAAAATAAAAAAATGTTTGAAAAATGGCTGCGCAAATACTGTGTGGAAAAAAAAATGCAACGCCTACCATTTTAATCTGTAGGGCCTTTGCTTTAAAAAATATATAATGTTTGGGGGTTCAACGTAATTTTCTTGCAAAAAACATTTTTTTTTTTTTCATGTAAACAAAAAGTGTCAGAAAGGGCTTTGTCTTCAAGTGGTTAGAAGAGAGGATGATGAGTGACATAATCTTCCTAATGTTGTGCATAAAATGCCGGGACAGTTCAAAACCCCCCCAAATGACCCCATTTTGGAAAGTAGACACCCCAAGCTATTTGCTGAGAGGCATGTCGAGTCCATGGAATATTTTATATTTTGACACAAGTTGCGGGAAAAAGAAAAAATGTTATCATTTTTTTTGCACAAAGTTGTCACTAAATGATATATTGCTCAAACGTGCCATGGGCATATGTGGAATTACACCAGAAAATACATTCTGTTGCTTCTCCTGAGTACATGGATACCACATGAGTGAGACTTTTTGGGAGCCTAGCTACGTAAGGGACCCCAAAAACCAAGCACCGCCTTCAGGCTTTCTAAGGGTGTAAATTTTTGATTTCACTCCTCACTGCCTATCACAGTTTCGGAGGCCATGAAATGCCCAGATGGCACAAACCCCCCCCCCAAATGACCCCATTTTGGAAAGTAGACACCCCAAGCTATTTGCTGAGAGGTATGGTGAGTAATTTGCAGATCTCGCTTTTTGTCACAAAGTTTTAAAAATTTTAAATAAAAAAAAAATTATTTCCTTCTTCATTTTCAAAAACAAATGAGAGCTGTAAAATACTCACAATGCCTCTCAGCAAAAAGCTTGGGGTGTCTAGTTTCCAAAATGGGGTAATTTTGGGGGGGTTTTGTGCTATTTTGGCATTTTATGGCCTTCAAAACTGTGGTAGGTAGTGAGGAGTGATATCAAAAATTTGCGCCCTTAGAAATCCTGAAGGCGATGCTTGGTTTTTGGGGCCCCGTACGTGGCTAGACTCCCAAAAAGTCCCACACATCCCCGTACTCAGGAGAAGCAGCAAAATGTATTTTGGGGTGCAATTCCACATATAACCATGGCATGTGTGAGCAATATATCATTTAGTGACAACTTTTTGTAAAAAAAAATATACAGTGGGGCAAAATAGTATTTAGTCAGCCACCAATTGTGCAAGTTCTCCCACTTAAAAAGATGAGAGAGGCCTGTAATTGTCATCATAGGTATACTTCAACTAGGAGAGACAAAATGTGGAAACAAATCCAGACAATCACATTGTCTGATTTGGAAAGATTTTTTTTTTGCAAATTATGGTGGAAAATAAGTATTTGGTCAATATCAAAAGTTCATCTCAATACTTTGGTATAAATCCTTTGTTGGCAATGATAGAGGTCAAACGTGTTCTATAAGTCTTCACAAGGTTGTCACACACTGTTGCTGGTATGTTGACCCATTCCTCCATGCAGATCTCTTCTAGAGCAGTGATGTTTTGGGGCTGTCGCTGGGCAACACAGACTTTTAACTCCCTCCAAATGTTTTCTATGGGGTTGAGATCTGGAGACTGGCTAGGCCACTCCAGGACCTTGAAATTCTTCTTACAAAGCCACTCCTTTGTTGCCCGAGCGGTGTGTTTGGGATCATTGTCATGCTGAAAGACCCAGCCACATTTCATCTTCAATGTCCTTGCTGATGGGAGGAGGTTTGCACTCAAAAGCTCACGATACATGGCCCCATTCATTCTTTTATGTACATGAATCAGTCATCCTGTTCCCTTTGCAGAGAAACAGCTCCAAAGCATGATGTTGCCACCCCCATGCTTCACAGTAGGTATGGTGTTCTTTGGTTGCAACTCAGCATTCTCTCTCCTCCAAACACGACGAGTTGTGTTTCTACCAAACAGTTCTACTTTGGTTTCATCTGACCATATGACATTCTCCCAATCCTCTTCTGGATCATCCAAATGCTCTCTAGCAAACCTCAGACGGGCCCGGACATGTACTGGCTTAAGCAGGGGGACACGTCTGACACTGCAGGATCTGAATCCCTGGCGGCGTAGTGTTTTACTGATGGTAGCCTTTGTTACGTTGGTCCCAGCTCTCTGCAGGTCATTCACTAGGTCCCCCCGTGTGGTTCTGGGATTTTTGCTCACCGTTCTTGTGATCATTTTGACCCCACGGGGTGAGATCTTGCGTGGAGCCCCAGATCGAGGGAGATTATCAGTGGTCTTGTATGTCTTCCATTTTCTAATTATTGCTCCCACAGTTGATTTCTTCACACCAAGCTGCTTGCCTATTGCAGATTCAGTCTTCCCAGCCTGGTGCAGGTCTACAATTTTGTTTCTGGTGTCCTTCGACAGCTCTTTGGTCTTCACCATAGTGGAGTTTGGAGTGTGACTGTTTGAGGTTGTGGACAGGTGTCTTTTATACTGATAACAAGTTCAAACAGGTGCCATTAATACAGGTAATGAGTGGAGGACACAGGAGCCTCTTAAAGAAGAAGATACAGGTCTGTGAGAGCCAGAAATCTTGCTTGTTTGTAGGTGACCAAATACTTATTTTCCACCATAATTTGAAAAAATAAATCTTTCCAAATCAGACAATGTGATTGTCTGGATTTATTTCCACATTTTGTCTCTCATAGTTGAGGTATACCTATGATGACAATTACAGGCCTCTCTCATCTTTTTAAGTGGGAGAACTTGCACAATTGGTGGCTGACTAAATACTTTTTTGCCCCACTGTATATATATTTTTTGTTATTATTCAATCACTTGGGACAATTTTTTTTTATATTCAATGGGCTCAACATGCCTCTCAGCAAATAGATTGGGGTGTCTACATTCCAAAATGGGGTAATTTGGAGGGGTTTTGTGCCATCTTGGTGTAGCGTCCTCCTCTCTCTCCTCTCTTTATCAGCTCGTCTGTCTCTTGTCTAGGGGTACCTTAGAGGAGAGAGTGTGGGGTCCTGAACAGCAGTCCCGAACAGCCGGGACAAATCACACCCAGGGCCTCAACGTCCATGCATGAATACAGGGCGAATCGTCCCCTTGGCTTTAGCCGAATCCCTGTATCAGTCACCGGAGCAGCAGCAGTCAAAGACGTGGTAGCAGGATGAAGTAGAACCCACGCTGTTTGTCCAAACATGGTGACTTGCTGTTGGTCCATCGCGCACTGCAAAGTTTTGCGCCAACGTCCCACGTGTAGTCCTTCACACGTATTGGACTCCTCCCCTTTGCTCCAGTTCGCGGGCTTTTCTTCTTTTTCCTTTCTGAGTCACGCCCACGAACTAAGCGGTGGGGGTATGCCTGGTGGCGCAGTGCAAATAGAAACCCCCACGTGTACTACTTCACACGGCTGGGCTCCCCCCTTCTCTCGCTCTTCTGCGCGGGCCTTTCCCTTCACTGGGTCATGTCCACGACTTCGAGCAGGGATGCACTTTGGCCAATAACGTGGCCCACCTACTCGGAACTCCTGCCGGCAGACACGTTCAACTCCTTGTAGCACGAACACCAATCCCGGACCCGAGCCACCACGTGTAGCGTCCTCCTCTCTCTCCTCTCTTTATCAGCTCGTCTGTCTCTTGTCTAGGGGTACCTTAGAGGAGAGAGTGCGGGGTCACCATGCCAAGCCTTCACCGCAGATGTTTGTGTGGTGTAAGCAAAGTTCTTATGTTACTTTCGGGTCGGTGTTCTGCACCTGGAGCCTCCAAAGAGAGTTACCTTGAACAATGTCTGTCAGGAAATGAGCCCCACACCATTAAAGTCCAACACTCCTTTATTCTTCTCAATGCACAAGTGAACACAATCAGTTGGACTCCCTTAGAGAACAGAACAGACAAGGAGGTGTGGATGCGAGTAGGCCCAGACACAATGAACTCTCTACTTTCCTTCCTGAAAGTGGGTTGTGGTCTCCGAACGAGGGGGGATTTCCTTCCAGGCGGTCTCTGATGAGAGGCCCACCTGTCACTGGCAATATGCTGCACCAGGTCTTCAAGCAAGTGTAGCGGCCTCACCCCATCTCCTTTGTCTAGGGGTATGTCACACGACAGGGTGAGATGCGCTACGGCCCATGTCCTCCCCATAACTGTGGGTGAGGTGAAGGCCAGTACCAGATATTTCCTCTGGCCTATGTGTTTTGTTCTGGAATACAGTCCTGCCATGTTCACACTTCCCTCTGCTCCCATTAACCAGAGTTCCACACACCGATCACAGTCCAACTCTTGCTTTATTGTACATCTCACAATAAACAGTGCTTCAGTAGCCATCTGGTTGCGACTGGATAACATTTTGATACAGGGGTGAGCAGGTCGAAGCACTATCCTGGTTATAAACTAAACCACTGCGATCTCGCCAGCGGTTACTATAGCATTCAGCTAGAAAGGAATTAGAATCTGAGAGTCTCTACCAGCGACTCAAGAGAACGTAGATAGGAGTACCTTCGCTGCGTTGCGGCCCCTATCAGGGGAAGATGTCCCTCCAAGGGAGTTACCAGAGGCCCATCCGTCACTGGGTTGATGCTGCTCCAGACTCTCCGGACGGGTAACCTCCCCGGCCTCCTCACCTCAGACATGGGCCCCATCCACCTCAGGGACCCTCGGACGTCTCCACCCTCGCGGGATCCAGTCGAAGTCACTGGACCCCAGGCCTCCTAGTTTAGTACCTCACCCCAGGCTGAAGGTGCCTGGGATGGACTGCGACTCCATTCCGGTCAGGCCTAGGGCGCCTGGGCCGGAATCCAGAACCACCCGCACCCAGGCCTAAGGTGCCTGGGCACGTGAAGAAGATCCTCCTGAAGACCTCGTGGTTAGGGCGTCTCCCCCTTTTATCTCCTCCCATCGACACCACGGCAGGTTCCCCGCCCTCGCCATACCATCTCCAGAAGGGGACAAAAAGGCTAGCACTGTAATGGCAAATCTACCTTGAGCCTCCAGGTACCCCGCCACCCAGAGACCAAGGAGATTATTACACCATCCAATCCTCCACGAACATAAGTGGTCCACTATCCCTATACTTCCACACCTGTGTGTCCCACATAAATTTAAAGACCCCGCTACCTACTCCTCCCTGTGATTTGACGCTGGTCCCCAGCGTCTGGTGCGAACCCATGTCTCCCATGGAGTGAGGACACAAGCTTAGCCCCAGAGGCTATCCCTAAAATTTTGAACCTCAACCATACCAAGACCTGCTCAAGGGGAAAGGGAATATAAAACAATAAAACTTCTCCCTAAAAACATCTATCATGTACACATATACAATCCCTCCCATCACTGTCTAAGAACCACCCCACACTCAGCAGTCTTGACGGACGAATCTCCTGCAGAGGGAAAAAAAAACAACACACAAGGAAATCCACATCCTGACACTTCTTCTATGTTAATTTGGAATGAATGGGTCCATCAACCAATAGACCCATTCGCTCCAATGAGTAAAGTGATGCGCGTGTTAAAAAACAAACAAACAGCCGTTGCACAACACTGCCACCTGGTGACAGTGCCGCGGTAATGACACTTGGTGCAATCTTCATTCTTCCTGCGTCCCTACACTAATTCTACCCCAAAGTCTGTCTATGAACTGTGAGAAAGAGAGAACAACAAAAAAAAACTTCTCTCATTCCTCCTGAAGAGTGGAAAACAAAAGCCCAAATAAAAAAAACTAGGGCACAGTTCGGATGCTCCAGCAGGAACACTTCTGGAAGATTGTAGGAAAGAACAACAAGTGAGTCTCTTCTCACAAGTAAAACTTCGGGTCAGGCAAAAACAAGGGCTTCAGATGTTTATCAAAAACCTCAATAGTCAGCATCATCTCCATCTTTCCTGCAGATGCGCACCTTATCTGCGTGGATATGGCGGCCCCACATCCAGTCTGCTCTGCAATCCCGGAACTTTTTCGACACGGGTGACGAACAGGACAAATATCTTCGTGCATGGGGTACTTTGAGCTTTTCCCAAACAAATTCGTCATACCATCTCTGGCGTATGACCTCAACTTCGAAAAGTAAGTCCCGAGGCAAGTAGGGATATTCCCACCCATACTCACGGGCGACTCTCTGTGAGAAAAGTCGTTGCAATCTGGCCAAAGGAGGCATGGCTTCCCGCTCACCTTCTCCGGGTTGAACGATGGCCTCCGGATGCCGAGGTACTTTTCACTACCTCTGATGGCTTTTCTCTCGGTGCTCGTAGTGAGGCTCGCTGCATTCCCGCCACCAAGACGGGCGATGTTGTAGATTGTGGGAAGGCACTCTGAGGACTAGACTTCCTCGTAGACTCCGGGGCTTGTACCCGGGGCGTGCTGTCTCCTAGGGATGAGCTTCGAGTTCGAGTCAAACTCATGTTCGACTCGAACATTGCCTGTTCACCCGTTCGCCGAACAGCGAACAAATTGGGGTGTTCGCGGCAAATTCGAAAAATCTATGGGAGAAATCTAAAGTGCTAATTATAAAGGCTTATATGCAAGTTATTGTCCTAAAAAGTGTTTGGGGACCGGGGTCCTGCCCCAGGGGACATGTATCAATGCAAAAAGAAGTTTTAAAAACGGCCGTTTTTTCGGGAGCAGTGATTTTAATAATGCTTAAAATGAAAAAATGAAATGAAATGAAAAAATAAAAGTGAAATATTCCTTTAAATTTCGTACCTGGGGGGTGTGTATGATATGCATGTAAAGTGGCGCATGTTTCCCGTGCTTAGAACTGTCCCTGCAAAAAATGTCATTTTTGAAAGAAAAAAAGTCTTTTAAAACTGACTCGCGGCTATTAATGAATTGTCGGCTCCCGGCAATACATACAAAAGTCATTGATAAAAAAAAAAAAAAAGCGTGGGGGTTCCCCAGAATTCAATTACCAGGCCCTTCAGGTCTGGAATGGATATTAAGGGGAACCCTTATTAAAAAAAAATTTGACGTGGAGTCCCCCTAAAAATCCATACCAGACCCCTTATCCGAGCACGCAACCTGGCCGGCCGCAGGGGAAAAGGGGGGGATGAGAGAGCGGCCCCCCCTCCCTCCTGAACCGTACCAAGCCACATGCCCTCAACATGGGGAGGATGTCCCCATGTTGATGGGGACAAGGGCCTCATCCCCACAACCCTTGCCCGGTGGTTGTGGGGGTCTGCGGGCGGGGGGCTTATCGGAATCTGGAAGACTTCTTTAACAAAGGGGACCCCCAGATCCCGGCCCCCCTATGTGAATTGGTAAGGGGTACATTGTACCCCTACCATTTCACGAAAAAAGCGTAAAAAAATGTTTTAAAAAAACACACAAACACCTTGAAAAAGTCCTTTATTTAAAATAATTAAAAAAAAAAAAAACATTCCAGCGCTGAAATCCAGTGTCCCGCGGCGATCCCGATGTCCAGCGCTGTCCTTCATTGGTTGTGCCTGAGCGGACCTGATGGGGAACTCCCTCTCAGTATTTTAAATGTATAGACCCGCCCCTTCTAAAGTTCCCCATCAGGTCCGCTCCCTCGGTATGTCGGACCCGCCTACGTCATTGGCTTGAGCGGGGAACTTCCTTCACTGTGTAATTTAAATTTACATAGTGAAGGAAGTTCCCCGCTCAAGCCAATGACGTAGGCGGGTCCGACATACCGAGGGAGCGGACCTGATGGGGAACTGCTCTCACTTTGGCAATACATGTATAGACCCGCCCCTTCTCATATTCCGCATCTGGTCCGCTGAGCGGACCTGATGGGGAACTTTAGAAGGGGCGGGTCTATACATTCCCCTGCGGCCGGCCAGGTTGCGTGCTCGGATAAGGGGTCTGGTATGGATTTTTAGGGGGACTCCACGCCATTTTTTTAAAATTTGGGGTGGAGTTCCCCTTAAAATCCATGCCAGATCTGAAGGGCCTGGAATGGATATTTGGGGGAACCCCACGTCAAATTTTTTTTAAATTTGTGGCGGGGTTCCCCTTAATATCCATTCCGGACCTGAAGGGCCTGGTAATTGAATTCTGGGGAACCCCCACGCTTTTTTTTTTTTTTTTATCAATGACTTTTGTATGTATTGCCGGGAGCCGACAATTCATTAATAGCCGCGAGTCAGTTTTAAAATACTTTTTTTCTTTCAAAAATGACATTTTTTGCAGGGACAGTTCTAAGCACGGGAAACATGCGCCACTTCACATGCATATCATACACACCCCCCAGGTACGAAATTTAAAGGAATATTTCACTTTTATTTTTTCATTTTAAGCATTATTAAAATCACTGCTCCCGAAAAAACGGCCGTTTTTAAAACTTCTTTTTGCATTGATACATGTCCCCTGGGGCAGGACCCAGGTCCCCAAACACTTTTTAGGTCAATAACTTGCATATCAGCCTTTATAATTAACACTTTAGATTTCGAACGTTCGAGTCCATTGTATTTAATAGGGTTCTAAAGTTTACACGAACATTTTGTCTGTTCGCAGGTTCTGGTGCGAACCGAACAGGGGGGTGTTCGGCTCATCCCTGCTGTCTCCTATTGACATAGGGGAATCCTGCGGTACACGTAACACAGGCAATGGGTGTTTGTCCCAGCCCTTCCGATGAAACAGTTCATCAATCTCCCCGTCATCTCCACAATCTGACAGCGACTCTAGGTCGGAAGTGTCATACATCTCGGCGGCAAGGTAGTCTCTGGTAGACGTGGGACTACCCTCCCTTGTGAGCTGCACCAGCTGTGGACCCCCGACACCTCCAACCACCACCACAGTCCCAGCCCCTGGCTCACCTTGACCTTTTGTAGAACTGGGATGTCCAGGACTCTTCCAACCGGATCCATCCAGACCAGGCAAGCGACGGGGTGAAGCTCGACCACGACCACAGGAGGCCTGCACCAGACCAACTTTCCTCTTTGGAGGTGGGAGCAGAGAATCTGTGGTGACCGAAGCAGCATCCTCGGATTTTTCTCTCTCAGTCTCTGATTGGGCAGTCACATCGCCCTGGTCAGTGCGTACAGGAACCTCCGCAAAGGCCTGGATCTCTCCTTCTAGAGTAGCGGTACCTGTGAGGCTGTTGAGGCGAAGGGCCCGGGGCCTTACTGTGGATGGCTCCACCTCGAACAAGAACTCTTTGCATGCCTCGCAACGCCCGAATGGCTTCAGGTGGACCACCAGTCCCGAGCACCCGGGACAAATCACGCCGAGGACCTCCGTGTCTCTGCATGAGTACAAAGCCAACTGCCCTCGGGGCCTGAGTCTTATCCCCGTGTCTGTAAGAGGAGCAGCGAATGTAGTCATCTTCGTGGGGTAGGGAATCGGAATCCACTGGGAGCTTGAGGCCATCCCGACTATCTGCTGCTCCATCACGCACTGACCACGCGCCAAAGTCTCCACGTGAGTTCCTCCACATGGCCAGACTCCTCCCACGACTTGCACGTTTTTGCGGGCTTCCTTCAAGCTCCGCCTACGAACTGTACAGTCACGGGGTGCCTCGTGGCGCAGTGCAATAAAAGCCCCCACATGTAGTACTTCACACGGCTGGACTCCTCCCTCTTCTCGCTCCTCTGCATGAGCCTTTCCCGTCCTAGGGTCATTTCCACGACTTTGAGCAGGGATGCACTTTGGCCAATCACATGGCCGACCTGCTCGAAACTCCTCCGGGCAGCAAAGTCCAGACACAGCCATTCTTTCTTCCAAAGTTAAAACACATATCATCCCGGACTCACGAGCCCCCACGTGTAGTGGCCTCACCCCATCTCCTTTGTCTAGGGGTATGTCACACGACAGGGTGAGATGCGCTACGGCCCATGTCCTCCCCATAACTGTGGGTGAGGTGAAGGCCAGTACCAGATATTTCCTCGGGCCTATGTGTTTTTGTTCTGGAATACAGTCCTGCCATGTTCACACTTCCCTCTGCTCCCATTAACCAGAGTTCCACACACCGATCACAGTCCAACTCTTGCTTTATTGTACATCTCACAATAGTGCTTCAGTAGCCATCTGGTTGCGACTTGATAACATTTTGATACGGGGGTGAGCAGGTCGAGGCACTATCCTGGTTATAAACTAAACCACTGCGATCTCGCCAGCGGTTACTATAGCATTCAGCTAGAAAGGACTTAGAATCTGAGAGTCTCTACCAGCGACTCAAGAGAACGTAGATAGGAGTACCTTCGCTGCGTTGCGGTCCCTATCAGGGGAAGATGTCCCTCCAAGGGAGTTATCAGAGGCCCATCCATCACTGGGTTGATGCTGCTCCAGACTCTCCGGACGGGTAACCTCCCCGGCCTCCTCACCTCAGACATGGGCCCCATCCACCTCAGGGACCCTCGGACGTCTCCATCCTCGCGGGATCCAGTCAAAGTCACTGGACCCCAGGCCTCCTAGTTTAGTACCTCACCCCAGGCTGAAGGTGCCTGGGATGGACTCCGACTCCATTCCGGTCAGGCCTAGGGCGCCTGGGCCGGAATCCAGAACCGCCCGCACCCAGGCCTAAGGTGCCTGGGCGCATGAAGAAGATCCTCCTGAAGACCTCGTGGTTAGGGCGTCTCCCCCTTTTATCTCCTCCCATCGACAACACGGCAGGTTCCCCGCCCTCGCCGTACCATCTCCGGAAGGGGACAAAAAGGCTAGCACTGTAATGGCAAATCTACCTTGAGCCTCCAGGTACCCCGCCACCCAGAGACCAAGGAGATTATTACACCATCCAATCCTCCACGAACACAAGTGGTCCACTATCCCTATACTTCCACTCGTGTGTCCCACATAAATTTAAAGACCCCGCTACACAAGTATCTCCCACCGGTCCATTACGCCTTCCGGATTCGGGTACCCACTCTTGGGGTTCCCTAGGATCTCCTTCCCTCGCGGAACTCAGTGGTGGGCAATGAGCTCCAGACCTCCATCTGAGTACCTCACCCCAGGCTAAAGGTGCCTGGGATGGAACACGACCTCCGAACGTCCTCTGACCTAGGCCGCCTAGGGAACCAACACGAACCACCGCCCACAGGCTGAAGGTGCCTGGGACTCGACCCCGTGACAAAGATGTCCGGCCCCTTTATACCCTCTCCCAGCAAGCACGGCGGGTTCCCCGCCCCACCATACCGCTGCCGAGGGAGGACAAAAAGGGAGCACAGCACACAGCAATGGTTCAACCCCAGCCCACGGAGACAGCGCCACCCGTGGGGCTGCAGGGAACTGCACATCACTGGTGTTTCTGCCAGTTTTAACACACAGAAAAGTGTATACCCGCTACACTGGCATTTATGGCCTTCAAAACTGTGATAGGTAGTGATAGGTAGTGAGGAGTGAAATCAAAAATGTATGCCCTTAGAAATCCTGAAGGCGGTGCTTGGTTTTCGGGGTCCCATATGCGGCTAGGCTCCCAAAAAGTCCCACACATGTGGTATCCCCGTACTCAGGAGAAGCAGCAGAATGTATTTTGGGGTTTAATTTCACATATGCCCATGTCATGTGTGAGCAATATATCATTTAGTGACAACTTTGTGCAAAAAAAAAAAAAGTTTGTAATTTTCCCGAAACTTGTGGCAAAATATAAAATATTCCATGGACTCAACATGCCTCTCAGCAAATAGCTTGGGGTGTCTACTTTCCAAAATGGGGTAATTTGGGGGGGTTGTGCTATTTTGGCATTTTATAGCCTTCAAAACTGTGATAGGTAGTGAGGAGTGAAATCAAAAATTTGCGCCCTTAGAAATCCTGAAGGCGGTGATTGGTTTTCGGGGTTCCGTACGTGGCTAGGCTCCCAAAAAGTCCCACACATGTGGTATCCCCGTACTTGGGAGAAGCAGCAAAATGTATTTTGGGGTGCAATTCCACATATAACCATGGCATGTGTGAGCAATATATCATTTAGTGACAACTTTTTGTAAAAAAAATGTTGTTGTTTTTTTTTGTCATTATTCAATCACTTGGGACAAAAAAAAAATATTCAATGGGCTCAACATGCCTCTTAGCAATTTCCTTGGGGTGTCTACTTTCCAAAATGGGGTCAGTTGGGGGGATTTTGTACTGCCCTGCCATTTTAGCACCTCAAGAAATTAGATTTTCAGAAATTCCAGAAAATGTACCCTAGTTTGTAGATGCTATAACTTTTGTGCAAACCAATAAATATACGCTTATTGACATTTTTTTAAACTAAAGACATGTGGCTGAATAAATTTTGGCCTAAATGTATGACTAAAATTGAGTTTATTCGATTTTTCTTATAACAAAAATTAGAAAATACGTTTTTTTTCAAAATTTTCGGTCTTTTTCCGTTTATATCGCAAAAAATAAAAATCGCAGAGGCAATCAAATACCATCAAAGGAAAGCTCTATTTGTGGGATAAAAAGGACGCAAATTTCGTTTGGGTACAACATTGCATGACCGTGCAATTACCAGTTAAAGCAGCGCAGTGCCAAATTGTAAAAACACCTCTGGTCTTTAACCACTTAGCAACCACCTGCCGACAAATAACGTCGACAAGGTGGTTGCTTAACTCTGGGAGGACGTTATATAACGTCCTCCCAGAATCGCGCTCCCCCGCGCCCCCTGGGGCGCGCACACGGGAAACTCCGTGACCGCCGGGTCCAGAGGACCCGGCGCATCACGAATCGCGGTAAATCGCCGCTGATATCAGCCGTTTACCACGTGATCGCTCCGTCAAATGACGGAGCAATCACTTGTAAACAGACCGGCGTCATGTGATGACGCCGGTTCCTCTCTCTCCTCTCTGTACCGATCGGTATAGTGTGAGAGGAGAGGGGAGGGAGCAGATCAAGGCAGCAGCTCTGTGGGCTGGATCTGTGACAATTGCAGTCACAGATCCAGCCATCCATCCATCCCTGCTCAGCCATCCCTGGTGCAATACCCTGCCAATACTCTGCAAAATACCCTGCGCAATACTCTGCAAAATACTCTGCAATACCCTGGTGCAATACTCTGCAATACCCTGGTCCAATACTCTGCAATACCCGGTGCAATACTCTGCAATACCCTGCGCAATACTCTGCAATACCCTGCGCAATACCCTGCAAAATACTCTGCAATACCCTGCGCAATACTCTGCAATACCCTGCACAATACTCTGCAATACCCTGCGCAATACCCTGCAAAATACTCTGCAATACCCTGCGCAATACTCTGCGCAATACTCTGCAATACCCTGGTGCAATACTCTGCAATACCCTGGTCCAATACTCTGCAATACCCGGTGCAATACTCTGCAATACCCTGCGCAATACTCTGCAATACCCTGCGCAATACCCTGCAAAATACTCTGCAATACCCTGCGCAATACTCTGCAATACCCTGCGCAATACTCTGCAATACTCTGCAATACCCTGCGCAATACTCTGCAAAATACTCTGCAATACCCTGCGCAATACTCTGCAATACCCTGCACAATACTCTGCAATACCCTGCGCAATACTCTGCAATACCCTGCACAATACTCTGCAATACCCTGCGCAATACTCTGCAATACCCTGCGCAATACTCTGCAATACCCTGCGCAATACTCTGCAATACCCTGCACAATACTCTGCAATACCCTGCGCATTACTCTGCAATACCCTGCGCAATACTCTGCAATACCCTGCACAATACTCTGCAATACTCCTCAATACCCTGTGCAATACCCCCTGTGCAATACCCCGTGCAATACCCTGCCATACTCCGCAATACCCTGCCATACTCCGCAATACTCCGCAATGCCCTGCAATACTCCGCAATACCCAGCAATGCCCGGCAATACTCCGCAATGCCCGGCAATACTCCGCAATGCCCGGCAATACTCTGCAATAACCACTTCCCGCCCGCCGGCCGTTATATGACGTCCTAGACTTTGTGCGGGGATATCTGAATGATGGGTGCCGCTACAGGCATCATTCAGATATCAGCTTTTTCAGCCGGCGATTCCCTACACCATAAGAACAATCATAGCGGCTGTTCCGCCACTTGATCATTCTTACGGGAGGCGAGAGGGGATGTCCCCCCCTTCTTCTACCGACTCACCGCTACGATCAAAGCCAGGATTGTTGTTTTTTTTGTTTGTTTTTTCAGGCTTCCCAGCCTAGAGGTGAGATGTGGGGTCTTATTGACCCCATATCTCACTGTAAAGAGGACCTGTCATGCCATATTCCTATTACAAGGGATGTTTACGTTCCTTGTAATAGGTATAAAAGTGATCAAAAAAATTTTTGGGGCGGAAAAACATGTCAAACTAAAATAAATAAAGTAAAATGAACAATAAAAAAATATATATTTTTTTAAAGCGCCCCTGTTCCCGTGAGCTCGCATACAGAAGCAAACGCATACGTAAGTCCCGCCCACATATGAAAACGGTTTTCAAACCACACATGTGAGGTATCTCTGCGAACGTTAGAGCGAGAGCAATAATTTTATCCCTAGACCTCCGCTGTAACTCAAAACATGTAACCAGTAAAAATATTTAAAGCATCGCCTATGGGGATTTTTTAAGTAGCGAAGTTTGGCGCCATTCCACGAGTGTGTACAATTTTTAAGGGTGACATGTTAGGTATCTATTTACTCGGCGTAACTTCATCTTTCACATTATGCAAAAACATTGGGCTAACTTTACTGTTTTTCTTTTTTTTTTAAGCACAAAACATTTTTTTTCCGTAAAAAACGCGTTAAAAAAATTGCTGCGCAAATATCGTGCGAGATAAAAAGTTGCAACAACCACCATTATATTCTCTAAGGTCTTTGCTAAAAAAACATATATAATGTTTTGGGGTTCTATGTAATTTTCTAGCAAACAAATGATGATTTTTACATGTAGGAGAGAAATGTCAGAATTGGCATGGGTGCTACAGAACGCCTGAAGGTGCTCCCTGCATGTTGGGCCTCTCTATGTGGCCACGCTGTGTAAATGTCTCACACATGTGCTATCGCCATACTCGGGAGTAATAGAAGAATGTGTTTTGGGGTGTAATTTGTGGAATGCATATGCTGTGTGTGAGAAATAACCTGCTAATATGACAATTTTGTGGAAAAAAAAAAAAGAGAAAAAAAAAATCTTGATTTTGAAAAGAATTGTGGGGAAAAATGACAACTTCAAAAAACTCACAATGCCTCTTTCTGAATACCTTGGAATGTCTTCTTTCCAAAAAGGGGTCATTTGGGGGGTATTTGTACTTTTCTGGCATGTTAGGGTCTCAAGAAATGAGATCGGCCGTCAGTACTTCAGGTGTGATCAATTTTCAGATATTGGCACCATAGCTTGTGGACTCTATAACTTTCACAAAGACCAAATAATATGCACCAATTTGTACTTATTTTTACCAAAGATATGTAGCAGTATAAATTTTGGCCAAAATGTATGAAGAAAAAATTGTAATTTGCAAAATTTTATAACAGAAACGAAAAAAAAATCATTTTTTTACAGAATTTTCAGTAATTTTTCTCTTATACTGCAAAAAAATTAAAAACCCAACAGTGATTAAATACCACCAAAAGAAAGCTCTATTTGTGTGAAAAAAAGGACAAAAAATTCATATGGGTACAGTGTTGTATGACTGAGTAATTGTCATTCAAAATGTGAGAGCACCGAAAGCTGAAAATTGGTCTGGTTATTAAGGGGATTTAAGTGCCCAGTGGTCAAGTGGTTAAGCTGCATATTGGTCCGGGGCTTAAGTGGTTAAAGTGGATGTAAACCCTCACATATACCCAGTGAAGTGAACAGCCTCAGATGATACACAGGGATGAAACAAATTTCCCTACATAAGTTTTACATCTATATCTGTATAACTGTTTAGAAAGTACACATTGTGCTAGAATTTTCACTTCCTAATTCAGCAGTAGCAGTGTAGTTTTGAATTACTCTGGGAGACCGCTGATTGGAGGAAAGGCACACACCCCCTCCACATAGGCAGATACTTTCAGAGCTGTCCTGGGAGTAGAGTAGCTTTCTGCTAATCTATTTATAGCACTCACCCCGACACAAAATTCATGCTGGTTTTATCACGTGTCCGAGAATTTGTCAGAAGTTTTCATGCTGATAAGAGAAGAACAGAGCAGGAAAAAGCCATGGGACTTAGTGCTTTGAAGAGAGATAAAAAAAACACTGCAGATATATGTGCCTAGGTCAAATTTCATGAATTGGGTTTACATCCACTTTAACCACTTCAATACCAGGCACTTTTACCCCCTTCCTGGTCAGGCCAATTTTTAGCTTTTACCGCTGTCACATTTTGAGTGACAATTGCATGGTCATGCAACACTGTACCCAAACTAAATTTTTATGATTTTGTTCACACAAATAGAGCTTTCTTTTGGTGGTATTTAATATAGGTCGACCGATATGGGTTTTTCTCTGGCCGATGCCGATATTTAGAAATTGGGGCGGCCGATGGCCGATATATGATGCCGATTTTTGTGGCCGATATTTTAGGCCGATTTAAAAAAAAAAACCTCACCCACTCCATTCCTTCCTGCTTACTCCTGTCACTCTAGCACACACTTGATGTCCTCAGTACAGATGGCACTGGTTGGTGGCACTGGTTTGGAACTGGCAGGTGGCACTGGTTTGGAACTGGCAGGTGGCACTGGCAGGTGGCACTATTGGCATTGGCAGGTGGCACTATTGGCATTGGCAGGTGCCACTGGTTTGGAACTGACAGATGGCACTGGCTGGCACTGGTTGGCATTGGCAGGTGGTACTGGTTTGGAACTGACAGATGGCACTATTGGCACTGGCAGGTGGCACTGGTTTGGAACTGACAGATGGCACTGGTTTGGAACTGACAGATGGCACTGGCAGGTGGCACTGGCTGGCACTGGTTGGCATTGGCAGGTGGTACTGGTTTGGAACTGACAGATGGCACCGATTGGCAGCAGGGGGCACTGGTTTGGAACTGACAGATGGCACTAGTTTGGGACAGATGGCACTGATTGGCAGTGGCACTTGCAATTGGAACTGGTTGGCAGTGGCGGGTGACACTGGCTGGCAGTGGTTGGCACTGGCGGTGACACTGGTTGGCACTGGCGGGTGGCACTGATTGACACTGGCTGGTGGCACTGACAGATGGCACTGATTGGCACTGGCTGGTGGCACCGATTGGCGGTGGCACTGACAGATGGCACAGATTGGCGGTGGCACTGACAGATGGCACCGATTGGCACTGGCTTGTGGCACTGACAGATGGCACTGGCTTGTGGCACTGACAGATGGCACTGGCTGGGTGCACTGATTGGCACTGGCTGGCTGGTGGCACTGATAGATGGCACCGATTGTCGGTGGCACTGATTTGTGTGGCACTGACACTGGCTGGTGGCACTGACAGATGGCACTGAAAGACACTGTCCCTCCCACCCCCGACATCAAGCTGACAGCTCCTCTCTCTCTCCTCTGTTACTTTCAGTTTCACACACACACACAGCACGGCGCTTGATGCTGCTGAGTGTGGAGAAGGGAGGAGGAAGGGCAGCCAGTGAAAAATATCGGCCCAGTTCTGATAATAATCGTCCGATGCCGATTTACAGTATCAAAAATGCTCAAATATCGGCCGATATATCGGTCGACCTCTAGTATTTAATCACCACTGGGTTTTTTACTTTTTGCTAAATAAACAAAAAAAAGACTAAACATTTTGAAAAAAAATAAAACGTTTTTCTTAGTTTCGGTTATAAACTTTTGCAAACAAATAAATTGTTCTTCATAAATTTAGAGCAAAATGTATTCAGCTACATTTATTTGGTGAAAATACCCCAAATCAGTGTATATTATTTAGTATGTAGGAAAGTTATAGAGTCCACAAACTATGGTATATATCTGAAAATTTATCTATCCTGATGTACTGATGGACTATGTCATTTCTTGAGGCCCTAAAATGTCAGGACAGTAGAAATACCCCTCAAATTACCCCTTTTTTGGAAAGTAGACAGTCCAAGGTATTTAATAAGAGGCATACTTGGGGTTTTTAAAGTTGTAATTTGTCATTACTTTTGGGGGAAATGAAGAAATAAAAAAATAAAAAAAGATTTTCACAATTTTATATTTTTTTACATACTGCCACCAGTGCAGTAAAGTGTCATCATATAACTGGTGTGGCAGAAACATTTTTTTTTTAACACATTGGGACCAGAGCAACATAATTGTAGTGCTACCCCCAATTAAGAGAGCCGCTGGATTTGTTTTCGGGCCCTGTGTACAGCACCACCAACCCCCAGCAATCTGCTCGACCCACTCTGGCACAGCTAGTCTAGGGGTTATATTTTTATCATAATCAATGGGTATGGTAAAGGCACCCTCCTTACAGTAAGACAACACACCAATGTTAAAGATTAAATATAACAGTTTACTTTGGTTGTAAAAGGAAAGGTTGAAACAGGATATAATACACACAACTGGCTTGCAGAGCCCTGCAGCAATCAATATAGCACACAATAATGGCGCTGCACGGTAATCCACCACGCGTAGCTATTATGGTATACACGCCCTGTGGCGCACTAAACAATATCCTATATCCCCACCCTGGCCAGGCCTGACCCAGAATAAATCTCAGTCCTTTCTATGGGGATTTCTTCGCATGCAAACTTTCGGTGGTGCACTTGATGAATGGTATTTGTAATCCACAACTGGCAATCACTAAGAACACTATTATGGGGGGGGGGGGACACTTCAACTCTGTCCTGCTACCGGTCCCCCCAGTGGAACAACAAGCAAACAATCTGTGAGCCACGGCAGTCTATAGGCCTAGAATAAGCAAAGTCTATTCCCAGCCCGGGACTTCCACCTGCTGTGTCTCCGCGCACAGCGTCTGCAACGATCAGGTCCCCGATCCAACCAATGTCCTCACTCGACAAGTCAGATGCCACCCAGGCTCCGCGGTGGGATGGAAGGCTCTTTGGAAGTTGCGCAAGGCCCAGGCTTCAGGCCTTGCACTGCAGCAGATCCGCACAGGAAGAAACTCTTGCTTGCAGCGCGGTGTCCCAAAGAGGCCGAGCTCCGCCTCGCCTCCTCCTTAAATAACCCCTCCCATGAGTCTCTGCGGTGGCTAACTGCACTCTGGGTGCCGAACGGGGTTCTGGGTAACGTAGTCCCGGGGACTTAAAGGAGACCCCGCTACACACTCCCCCCACTTAAACTCTTTGGTCCCCAAAGATAACATAAACTTAAATCACAGAACGTACAACATCAATCAAAGTTTCGTATGATGTTGGCAGAGGAAATTCCCACCAAAACCGAGGCGGTGAACTCCCCTGCCCACAGGTCACACCATCACTAGTGTCCTGCCTAACTGTACCAGAGAGTGAGCTGGGGTTGCCCCCCACTAAATGAACAGTGGGAGGGTCAGGCTCTTCCGTACTCCTTCTGGCAGTAACCACAGTGTCTTCCGCACTTCTCCCCATCTGTGGGTAAGTTAATCTTCTGGGAGGCTTTATGGCTCTTCGCTTCCTCTATCCTCTTGGGCTCTCTGTTAGAACAGGCTCCTCCTCTGGAACCAACGCAGGAATTACTTCTGGTTCGGGAGCTCTGGACTCCGGGGCAGGGAGGTACAGAGACTCCCTTGGATCTTCTTCTGGGAGTAATTCACAGGCACTCTCCCAAGAATCTGACCAAGGACTGGACGGAATGAACTCAGTAGCTTCTGCATTCAGCGTCTGATCTATGGTGTCTTCCTCAGGTGGAAGATCAATAGCAGAGGTTCCTGGGGCCTGTGAAGGCCAAAGCCAGTCAAGTTCTTCTTCCTCATCTTCACTCATCTCCGAGGTCTCTGTATCCCCAATCTGAGGGGTCTGGGACCGAGTGTTCGGTCTGGGAGTATCCAGGATGGAAGCTGGCTCAGGGGAATCCGTCACAGGGGGTATCCGAACTGCCTCCGCTAGTGGGAGTAGGTGGTTCCGATGCCAGGTCTTCAAAGGTCCCACCTTCCCTTCTGGTTTAAGTCTGTAAACAGGCAGGCCCGGTAGTCTTTTGCAAACAACATAAGGTTCAGGTCTCCATCTATCTGCAAGCTTGTGTTTTCCAGGGACCCCCAAGTTCCGTAACAACACTCTGTCTCCTGGTTGCAAATCCTGAATCCTAACTTTCAGGTCAAAATTTTTCTTGTTGCGGGCCCCCCTTTGCTCCGAGGCCGCCTGGGCCTGTTCATAGGCCAATTTCAAATTACGTCTGAGCCTATTGACATATCCCTTGTGGGAAGTAGCAGAACAATGGTCTATGGAAGTGCCAAAGGCCAGATCTACGGGTAGTCTTGCTTCTCTCCCGAACATAAGTCGATAGGGTGAGTACCCTGTAGCATCACTGGTGGTGCTGTTGTATGCATGCACAACTGCCGCTATGTGGTTGCTCCAATGCTGCTTCTTTTCACTACTTAGGGTCCCCAGCATGTTGAGCAGGGTTCGGTTGAACCTCTCCGGCTGAGCATCACCTTGTGGATGATAGGGGGTAGTTCTTGTCTTCTTGATCCCCAAAGAATCCAGGAGTTTCCGGATCAATCGACTTTCAAAATCCCTTCCCTGATTTGAATGGAGCCGTTGTGGTAGCCCATAATGTAGGAAGTACTACCAGAACATTTCCTAGTCCACTCAGGTCGGGTTTGAGGCAGAGAAAATCAATGCATACCAGATCAAGTGGGCTTTGACTTTGCAGATGGCCCATTGGGGCAGCTTGATGAGGTAAAGTCTTTCTCTGGATGCATCGTGCACATGAGTGGCAGTATTCTTCAACTTCAGCCCTCATGCAGGGCCAATGGAAATGGTCCCTAACGAGTTGGAAGGTCCTTTCCACCCCTAGGTGGCCATGGTTGTCGTGCAGAGCAACGAGGACTGTCTCTCGGTACTTCTCAGGCAAAAACAATTGCCATTTGTCTTCTAGGTCATCAGAGGGGCCCCTTCGGTAGACCACTCCCTGATGCACCTGTAACTTGTCCCACTCTTTCCTCAACAGGCGAGCTTCCTTTGAAGGGTGGCGTAAGAGTCTATTCGGGTCCTGATTCTCCAGGGCCTCTAGGACCAATCTGCGCATGGGGTCTTCCAATTGGTTGGATCTCAGCTCCTTCTTGGACAGCTTTGGCAAGTTATCCTCCCCCTCTTGGGTTACTCCACAGTATTGCTTGGGAACTCCCACTATGGTAACCCCTATCTCTTCTGCTCTTGAGCCGCCACTGGCTTGGAATTCAGCCCCTTGGCAGAGGGCCCGCACCCCATCGGGTGCCACTTGGGCCCAGTCTTCTGTACTTCTAGTGGGTCCATGCTGGTACTTTTGGCGCGTTACTTGCTGCAACAGGATCCCGGACGAGCCCCCACGTGTAGCGCTACCCCCAATTAAGAGAGCCGCTGGATTTGTTTTCGGGCCCTGTGTACAGCACCACCAACCCCCGGCAATCTGCTCGACCCACTCTGGCACAGCTAGTCTAGGGGTTATATTTTTATCATAATCAATGGGTATGGTAAAGGCACCCTCCTTACAGTAAGACAACACACCAATGTTAAAGATTAAATATAACAGTTTACTTTGGTTGTAAAAGGAAAGGTTGAAACAGGATATAATACACACAACTGGCTTGCAGAGCCCTGCAGCAATCAATATAGCACACAATAATGGCACTGCACGGTAATCCACCACGCGTAGCTATTATGGTATACACGCCCTGTGGCGCACTAAACAATATCCTATATCCCCACCCTGGCCAGGCCTGACCCAGAATAAATCTCAGTCCTTTCTATGGGGATTTCTTCGCATGCAAACTTTCGGTGGTGCACTTGATGAATGGTATTTGTAATCCACAACTGGCAATCACTAAGAACACTATTATGGGGGGGGGGACACTTCAACTCTGTCCTGCTACCGGTCCCCCCAGTGGAACAACAAGCAAACAATTGGTGAGCCACGGCAGTCTATAGGCCTAGAATCAGCAAAGTCTATTGGATTGAGCAAGTGCTCGCTCACCACTCCGGGCGCGATCCCAGCCTGGGACATCCACCTGCTGTGTCTCCACGCACAGCGTCTGCAACGATCGGGTCCCCGATCCAACCAATGTCCTCACTCGACAAGTCAGATGCCACCCACTCTCCGCGGTGGGATGGAAGGCTCTTTGGAAGTTGTGCAAGGCCCAGGCTTCAGGCCTTGCACTGCAGCAGATCCGCACAGGAAGAAACTCTTGCTTGCAGCGCGGTGTCCCAAAGAGGCCGAGCTCCGCCTTGCCTCCTCCTTAAATAACCCCTCCCATGAGTCTCTGCGGTGGCTAACTGCACTCTGGGTGCCGAACGGGGTTCTGGGTAACGTAGTCTCGGGGCCTTAAAGGAGACCCCGCTACACAATGTTACTATAGTAACATTAGTCAATCTGCTATTGGCCGGGCAGGAACTGGATAAAGTTATTTAACGTTTTTTTTTTAAAGGTTCTATTATTTTTTAAAGAACTAACCTGTATACTTACCTGCTCTGTGCACTGGTTTTGAAGCCATGTACTGTTGTCTGTCTTACTTACTTCTGCTGGTAGTTTATTCCAACCATAAACTACGCTTTCAGTGAAATAATACTTTCTCATGCCGCGTACACACGATCATTATTCACGGCGGTTAAAAAACCGCCGTGAATAATGACAGGAAAAACGAGGGAACCGCTTGGTTCCCTACACACGGTCGTTTTTCCCGTCATTTTTTCTCTTGACGAGAAAAACGACCGTCTGTGGGCTCCACGGCAGTGTCTCCCTATGGGAAAACTGCCGCGGAAAAAAATGCTGGAAAAAACGATGAGAAAATTTAGAACATGTTCTAAATTTTCTCGTCGTTTTTTATGCCGTTTTTCTAGACGAGAAAAACGACATAAAGCCCACAGACAATCGTTTTTCTCGGCGAAAAAAAAAAATGCAGTTTTTCTCGTCGAGAAAAGCGGTCGTGTGTACGCGGCATCATATTAGTTTTGAACTTTCCTCCAGTTATTTATTGTCATGTCCCTGTGTTCTTGATTTTGGTATTGAAAAAAATGCCTTCATGAACCTTATTCACCCCTTGATGTATTTAAAGGTTTCAATCATGTCTCCCCTTTCCCTTCTTTCCTCCAGAATGTGCATATTAAGTTCCCAAAGTCACTCTTGATATGTTTTATCACCCAGACCTTTCACCATTTTTGTTACCCGTCTCTGGACTTGTTCTATTTTATCAATATCTTTGTGTAAGTGAGGTGAGTGAGTGAGTGAGTTGAGTGAGTGAGAACTTGTATAGCGCTGCAAATGCAAACTAAATCGCCTCAAGGCGCTTTGCATCCAGAGATGTCCTGATCTTTTCAGAAGAGGTGGGTCTTAAGTTTTTTCCTAAAAGCGTAATGGTTTTTTTCCATGCGGATGATCGTTGGTAGTGCGTTCCACATCCGTGGCCCTTGAACTGCAAACCTTTGTTTTCCTTTAGATTTGTAGCGGGTCTTGGGGATGCAGAGCAGGTTTTGATTCGTCGACTGAAGGGTCCGACCAGGGTTGTAGTGTTTTATTTTCTCGCATAGGTATTGCGGGGCTTTTCCTTGAGTGCATTTGTGAGTGAGGCAGAGGGTCTTGAATGTGACCCGATCCTTTACAGTTAGCCAATGAAGGGACCTCCAGAGGTCACCAGAACAGGACAGAGGCGGCTCTTTAATTAGGCAAATTAGGTGATTGCCCAAGGCCCCGCGCTCATAAAGGCCTCGCAATCGCCTAATTTGCCTACTGGAGGAAGGGGAGCGCTGGCGTAACGTGGGCAGCCGGTGGACCTGCGCTGTCCCTGGGTCCGATTCCCCAGCCAGCTTCGGGAGTCGGGACACTACTGACAGCGCTGCCTGCACCAGTGCACTGCACTGAACAGTGAGGAGGATCGCTGTGTCAGGGGGATACGCACCTGATCAGCGAGTCCGTTGGAGCAGAGAGAGGTCACCCGTACGGATCCGACTCACGGGCCCCTGGTAGTGCAGACAGGAGGCACGGGAGTGCGGAAGGGTAAGAGAGCCTGAGAGTGGTTCAAGAGAGCGGCTCCGGATCCTGGGTTCAGAAGGGTAGCGAGCCAGGCGGGCTGCAGGCAGGTAGGTAGGCAGGCTGGTATACCGAGCAGCGTAGCGGGGCAGAAGCAGAAGGGGCGGTCAGACAGGCAGGGTTCGGCAACGTTCGGGCAGTGTGGCACAGCGGGGTAGGCAGGTTCAGGGTCAAAGACAGGCCGAGGTCGGGTGCAGGCAGATAGCAAGGAAAGTCCAGTAACAAGCCGGGTGGTCAGAAGGTCGGATTCCAGGCGAACAACAGGAGCAGGATACACAGGGGACTGCAGATCAGACAGCACTGGTCTGAAGTGTTCCAGTAGTTTAAATAAGCAAACCGGCGTGCGCGGGCGCGCGCACGGCGCGCGCGTGCACGCGCCCGCAATGCGCGCACATGCACCCGCACGCACCGGCGTGCACAGGCACGCGCACCCGCGATCCAGGAAGTGTACCAGCGCAGATGGAAACATGCAAAACCACAGCGCGCATCGGCGCACGCGAACGCACACCGAAGCGACCACCGACGCGCCCGGCAAGGTACGTACACTGACAGTGCCCCCCCCTTTAGGGCAGCCTCCGGATGCCCAATTGAGCGATCTTCGTGGCGTTAGACCTCCTGAAAGCTTGCATGAGTTCCTCCGCATGTATGCCGTTTTCGGGTTCCCAAGAATTATCCTCTGGGCCGTAACCCCTCCACTTAATCAGATATTGTACCTGGTTGTGTCTCTTCCTACAGTCCAGGATTGCCTCTACCTCAAACTCCTCCTCGCCGTCAATCAGAACCGGTTCCGGTGGGCCAATGTTACGGCCAGCGAAGGGGTTAGGGACAACCGGCTTTAACAGAGTCACATGAAAGACTGGATGGACCTTCAGGGAGTTGGGTAGGTCGAGCTCATATGCTACATTGTTGATCCTCCGTTTTACTGAGAAAGGTCCCATGAACTTAGGGCCCAATTTCCTGGACGGGCAGGCCATCTTTAGGTTAATCGTGGATAACCACACCTGGTTGCCGGGCTCCAGAATGAGTTCCCCTCTCCTTTTCCTATCAAACATCCTCTTGTTGTACTCCTGGGTCTTGGACATGGTCTCCTGTAGAAGTTTGTTATTGAAGAAGAAGAAATCCATTGTTTCGGATACCGCAGGGACAGTGCATTCGGGTATGGTACTTGGCAAGAAGGAGGGATGGAATCCATAGTTGGCAAAGAATGGGGTTTGCTTAGTGGCAGAGTGCAGGGAATTGTTGTAAGCGAATTCAGCAATGGGGAGTAGGGAGGCCCAATCATCCTGGGAGAAGGAGGAAAAACAACGGAGGTACTGCTCCAATGTTTGGTTGGTCCTCTCAGTTTGGCCATTCGTCTGGGGATGATATGCCGAAGAAAAAGCCAACTTGATTTCCAGGGAATCACAAAGAGCCTTCCAAAATCTGGAGGTGAACTGGGCGCCTCGGTCTGAGACAATACTTGCCGGAACTCCATGAAGCCTCACTATTTCCCTGATAAAAACCCTTGCCGTTTCCAAGGCGGAAGGTGTACCTTTCATGGGCAAAAAATGAGCCATCTTGGACAGCCTGTCAACGACAACGAAGATTGTGGAGAACCCTTCGGACAGAGGGAGCTCCACTATAAAGTCCATCGACACCATCTTCCAGGGTCTTTCAGGGACAGGTAGAGGTTTTAGTAGACCCCAGGCCCTCATCCGGCTATTCTTGTTCCGGGAGCAGGTGTTGCATGAGTCCACGTATCTCTTGCAGTCACTACCCAGCTGCGGCCACCAGAACGTGCGCTTGACGAGCTCGGCCGTTTTCAAGGTACCAAAATGTCCGGCCAACTTGTGGTCATGGCAAAGCTCCAAAACAGCTATCCGAAGACCCTCAGGGACCAGAATCTTGCCCTCGTGCCTGATCAGACCATCTTGTGCCCTGACACAGTCCTCCGGAAGCAAGGTCAAGCCAGCAGACGCCCGCTTAATACGGGGCATAAGGTCTTCTTGGAGTAGCAGGAAGTTCCCGGCAGGGAGGATGGTGTCAACAGGTAAGTTCTCCTCAGGAGTGCTGAACATTCGGGACAGTGCGTCCGGTTTAATGTTTTTTGAGCCCGGCCTGTAGGTGATGTGGAACAAAAACCTTGAGAAAAAAAGTGCCCACCTTGCCTGCCTTGGCTTCAACCTCTTGGCTGTTCTCAGGTACTCGAGGTTCTTGTGGTCCGTGTAAACCAAAATGGGGTGTGCCGCCCCCTCGAGCAGGTAACGCCATTCTTCTAATGCGGCCTTGATAGCCAGGAGTTCCCGGTCACCCACGTCATAGTTACGTTCCGCCGTGGAAAGCTTGCGCGAGAAGAAGGCCACTGGAAAAAGTAAGGCTTTAGCCCCCTGACGCTGGGATAGCACAGCCCCCACTGCATTTTCGGACGCGTCCACTTCCAGGACGAAAGGTACTGCGGGATCAGGGTGCTTCAAGATGGAGGCAGAGACAAATAACTCCTTCAGTTTATCAAAGGCAGCTTGGGCTCTAGGGGACCAGTAGAAGCGGTCTCCTTGTTTGGTCAGTTCGGTAAGGGGGGCGACAATTGCAGAGAAACTTCTGATGAACTTCCGGTAAAAATTGGAGAATCCGATGAAGCGCTGGACCCCTTTTTTATCTGTGGGGGCAGGCCAGTCCAGGATAGCCGACACCTTCTGAGGGTCCATTTTAATGCCCTCAATTGAGATGATCAGACCGAGAAACTGGATGCTTTGCCGCTCGAACTCACACTTCTCTGGCTTAGCGTAAAGCCCATGTCGTCTAAGCCGAACAAGGACATTCCGGACATGCCTGCGATGGTCGTCTACAGAGGATGAGAATATTAAGATATCGTCCAGGTATACTATGACGAACAAGTCCAGGTAATCACGGAAGATGTCATTGACAAAATGTTGAAAGGTAGCCGGCGCGTTACACAGTCCGAACGGCATAACTAGGTACTCGTAGTGCCCGAACCGTGTGCGGAAGGCCGTCTTCCACTCATCCCCTTCTCGAATGCGGATCAGGTTGTACGCTCCTCGGAGGTCAAGCTTGGTGAATATGACCGCCGTTCCCAGCCTTTGGAACAGTTCCGGCACGAGAGGTAAGGGGTAACGGTTTTTAATGGTGATCCTGTTCAACTGCCGATAATCAATACAGGGGCGTAGGGAATGGTCCTTTTTTTCAACGAAAAAGATACCCGCACCTGCAGGTGAGGTGGACGGGCGGATGAACCCTTTCTTTAGGTTGTCGTCAATGTAGACTTTCAAGGTACCCAATTCCTGCTCAGTCAGCGGGAAGATCCTCCCAAAAGGTACTTCGGTCCCAGGCAAAAGTTCTATAGGGCAATCATATGGTCTGTGAGGAGGAAGGGTTTCTGCTCCCTTCTTACTGAACACGTCCAGAAAATCATGATAGGGCTCAGGGATGGTTTTCTGAAGGTCAGGGTCTGTGCCCAGACAGAGCAGGTGAGGGTGGTCGGAAGAGACTTGTTGCAGGCAGTGTTGCCGGCAATAATCAGAGAGGAATTTAACTCTCCCTGTAGCCCAGTCAATGTCGGGGTTATGGGCTTGCAGCCAGGGCATCCCCAGAATGACGGGGAATAGCGGAGAGGAGATGGCATCCAGACTTAGGAACTCCTGATGGTGGGTTGCCACCGAGGCCATCAAAGGGACGGTTTCCTGAGTGACGGGGCCGGATTTGATAATAGAGCCATCAGCGAGATGTACTGCAAGTCCCCGGGGTTTCGGCTGCAGGGGAATGTGATGACTGGCAGCAAATGTCAAATCAATAAAGCAGCTGCATGCCCCCGAATCAATTATGGCGGGTACTAGGATTGCGGAAGTCCTTCCGGGGAGCTGTAAAGAAATGGAAAGAGCCAAGTGAGAAGTTGGATTAGGCAACAAAGAGGCACAAGTAGAAGAGACGGGCAGGCACTTACGCATCTTAGCCGGACAGGATCTCACGTAGTGTCCCGGTTCGCCACAATACATGCACAGATTGTTACTACGCCTATGCTGGCGTTCTTCGGGAGAGAGCGATGGGCGCAGTAAGCCCAGTTGCATGGGTTCTGGGTCATCTAACGCCGGAAACGGGGGCGCCGGAGGTGCAAGACGGGCCGGGTTTGAGACCTTGGGGAGCAACCAGGTGGGTTGGGGCTGACTGGAGGTCCTCTCGGAGCGACGCTCTCTCAGGCGTCGGTCTATCTGAATTGCCAGATCTATTAACTTGTCCAGGGTTTGAGGAACTCCGACACGTGCTAGCTCGTCCTTGAGCTGATCCGACAGGCCCATCCGGAATTGGTAGCGCAAAGCAGCGTCATTCCACTCTGTGTCAGAGCTCCAACGTTTGAATTCTGCCGCGTAATCCTCGGCCGCTCTGCGACCTTGTAGGAGGGAGTGGAGAACAGATTCTGCAGTAGCCGCTTGTTGCGGATCCTCATAGAGTTGAGACATCGCGGCAAAGAACGTGGCAAGGGTCTCCAAGGAGGCATCTTTCTGCTCTAGAAGGCGGTGAGCCCAGGCCTGCGGCTCGTCGGTCAGTAGGGAGATGACGAAGCCCACTTTGGTTGCTTCCAGGGAAAAGGTGCGGGGTTGTAGGGCGAAGAAAAGCTCGCAAGCGTTGCGGAACGCTCGGTATTTGCTGCGATTGCCCGCAAACTTCTCGGGTGTAGGGACCCTGGGTTCCGGGGGAAGCATGACGACGGAGGGTGTAGCCGGATATCCCGTGGATGTGGTGCCTTGCGGGCTGGCAGGCGAGGACAGGACTTGAACTCTTTCCTCCAACCTGGTATAGCCGGCTTGGAGGTCTTTCACGGCTTGCGTCAGCCCGTTCAGGTGTCGGCATAATTCCTCCATGGGATCCCTCCCCTGCTCGGACTCGGACATGGCTGTCTGATACTGTCAGGGGGATACGCACCTGATCAGCGAGTCCGTGGGAGCAGAGAGAGGTCACCCGTACGGATCCGACTCACGGGCCCCTGGTAGTGCAGACAGGAGGCACGGGAGTGCGGAAGGGTAAGAGAGCCTGAGAGTGGTTCAAGAGAGCGGCTCCGGATCCTGGGTTCAGAAGGGTAGCGAGCCAGGCGGGCTGCAGGCAGGTAGGTAGGCAGGCTGGTATACCGAGCAGCGTAGCGGGGCAGAAGCAGAAGGGGCGGTCAGACAGGCAGGGTTCGGCAACGTTCGGGCAGTGTGGCACAGCGGGGTAGGCAGGTTCAGGGTCAAAGACAGGCCGAGGTCGGGTGCAGGCAGATAGCAAGGAAAGTCCAGTAACAAGCCGGGTGGTCAGAAGGTCGGATTCCAGGCGAACAACAGGAGCAGGATACACAGGGGACTGCAGATCAGACAGCACTGGTCTGAAGTGTTCCAGTAGTTTAAATAAGCAAACCGGCGTGCGCGGGCGCGCGCACGGCGCGCGCGTGCACGCGCCCGCAATGCGCGCACATGCACCCGCACGCACCGGCGTGCACAGGCACGCGCACCCGCGATCCAGGAAGTGTACCAGCGCAGATGGAAACATGCAAAACCACAGCGCGCATCGGCGCACGCGAACGCACACCGAAGCGACCACCGACGCGCCCGGCAAGGTACGTACACTGACACGCTGCAGCAGGTAACAATTACAGGAACCATGCCCAGGCTGTATCTGTGTCTGTCGAGCAGCTGAAAGCTCTAAGACCCGCCCCCCCTTCCCCGTTGGACGCTGGTCAGATACAGGGCAGTGAGGGCACCATGGTTCCTGAATTGCTCCCCGGCAGCCTCGTCTCGGTCAAAGTCCTGTGTCAATCTGAGTTTCCTTCTCTGCCCGACACATCACATCAGAACACAGAGAACAGGACCTGTGGGCGAAGCCGGTAGCGGGACTGGCTGGACGGGACTATGGGACTACAATCTCCAGCATGTCTAAAGAGGAGGAGCACTTATTGTGAGGCTGGAGGAGAAAGCATGGTGGTGTATCAGTCCCACTTGTAGTGTAGGTGAGATCACATGTGTCTGGATAGCAGGAGGAGGAGCTCAGAACACCCTGATATTTATCTGCAATTAGTAATGGCTTGTGTTTTCTTTGGGGGGGGGCGCGGCAAACAACCCCCCGCCAGCCCCCCGTCAGGTCGCGGATGGCACAGAGCACCCCCCCCGTCGGTCAGGTTAGTCAGTCAGGGCCTGCACTTGCCCCATCTCGCGGGTAGCAACGGCGGCTTCTCTCCAAGCTGTGAGCATCTCATCCCTTTGTTCCCCAGGGTCTCCTCCCTCCTCCTCCTGGCGGCAAATCGGATCTCATCTCCTTTAGGCCAATCAGGTGACGGGTATCATGACCCGCTTCCTGATTGGCTGGGATGAGGATCAGTGTAAGAATAGCGAATATTCATTCACTATTCTCACACAACTGTGTGGGCTTGGAGTGCAATGCTCTGCGCCCCAAGACCACCTTTTTTTTAAGCCTATTAGAGCCTCCAGCTCTAATCATGTGCTTCAAAAAAATCCCCCCCCCATTGGAATCCATGCATTCAGCACCCTGTATGTAGATCAGGGGGCCGGGCACATGGATAGGGGGGGCAGCGCCCGTGAGCCCTTAATGGACGGGTGGCCACTGTCTACGATCCTACAGTGGTACAACACTGCCCATCTATCCTAATTATTACGTCAGCCCTTCCCCCACTTCTCGTTCTACCTTCCCTCTATCCTATCTCCCTCTGCCCTCTAACCCTTCTACCCCCCCATTATTTCCATCACCCCTCCCTTTCTCTTCTCTCCTCCCTCCCCCTGTTTTCTTCCCCTCTGTTCTCTCTCCCCCTCTGTCCTTTCTGACTCCCTCCCCCGTCCATTCTCTCCTCTCCCCTTCCCCTCCCTCTTTCTATCCTCTCCCCCTCCCTCTGTCCACTCTCTCCTCTCCCCCTTCCTCTCTTTCTTTTCTCCCCCTCCCTCTCTTTCTTCTCTCCCTTCTCCCTCTCTCTCTCTTCTCTCCCTCCTCCCTCTCTCTCTTCTCTCCCTCCCTCCTCCCTCTCTCTCTTCTCTCCCTCCCTCCTCCCTCTCTCTCTCGTCTCTCCCTCCTCCCTCTCTCTCTTCTCTCCTTCCTCCCTCTCTCTCTTTTCTCCTTCCTCCCTCTCTCTCTTCTCTACCTCCTCCCTCTCTCTCTTCTCTCCCTCCTCCCTCTCTCTCTTCCCCCTCCCTCTCTCTTCCCCTGCCCCTCCCTCTGTTCACACTCTCCTCTTCCCCCCTCCATCCTCTCTCCCTTCCCTCCCTCTCTCTTCCCCTCCCCCCATTCTCTCTCTACCCTCTCTCCCTCCCTCTCTCTGTCCCCCCCATTCTCTCTCTACCCTCTCTCTGTCCTTCCCCTTTGTATTTTCTCCCCCCTCCCTCTCTCTATCCTGTCCCCCCTTCCTCTATCTTCTCTCCCCCCTCCCTCTCTATGTTCTCTCTCCCCCTCCTTCTGTCTTCTTTTCCCTACCCATATCCTCTCTACTCCTCTTCCTCTGTCCTCTCCCCCCTCCCTCCTCCAGGGTCATGAATTGTGTAAAGACCACAGACCTCTACACCGGAAGCATGGGGTCTCATGGGCACTATGAACAGCGAGGTCTAGAGGGGTGGCCAGGATACTTGGAGTTAGTTCAGCTTTACATTTTTTTGTGAAAAGGTGAACTTACCCTTTAAGCCTTCCAAACTATCTCAGGGCATTAAGAGGCCCTATAGGTGCTGCATTCCTCTTACCTACCTGCTGGAACATTTATGAGACCCTAGTCCCCAAAAGCTCTAATATATACAGATATAGACCAGCCAGAGGAAGTGGTAAGGCTCCAATGGTTGTTATTGGCTTATAACTTTGATGGATAGCCTCCTTTAAACCGCCAACAACAAATGGGACATGGGAACCTGTGGGTGATGTCAGCACTCCAGTCTTCACCATCCATTGCCAAGCACTCTCTCCTCTCCCCTGCAGGCTGCAGCCACCGCTGACTGACACAGAGGATCATGTGACCAGACCAGAGCTAAAAGTCCATGGGTTAGGGGGCGCAAATTACTTGCCTTGCCCCAGGCACTGACAACTCGTGCTATGCCACTGGAGGGGAGAGCCCAGCATCGGGAAGAAGGATGCTGCCACCTTGAGCTGTCAATGTTATCTCTATGTGTCACTCACAAATGGCGATCTGCTGACAAGACACACCCAGCGGAGAGCAGAGCACAGCCTGGGAAAGGGAGGGACGGTCTAGGTGAGCTCGCTGGTGTGATATGATCCAATAACATGCTGGAATCCTTGAGGACTGGCCATGGGTGGATTGCCATCAGTTAATTTTACACCGTACATTGCAATGTAGTATTAATTTTTATCCCTTAAATTATTCTTCCCATTATGGGCGTGAGAGGGCCTCATGTCTAAGTTTTGCCTAAGGCCTCACACAGCCTAGAGCCGCCTCTGGAACAGGACACAATATTCTAAATGAGGTCTCACTAAAGATCTATATTGGGGAATCAGAACCTCCTTCCTCCTGCTGGTGATCCCTCTAGTGATGCATCCTAAAATTCTATTTGCTTTTTCCACTGCCTGGTCACACAGTTTGCTTATTTTGCAGTCATCTGAAATAAGTATCCCGAAATCTTTTTCTTCTGTATTGCTGGCTAACACTGTACCCCCAATGTTGTAATTTATTAGGGGATTATTTTTCTCTAGGTGCATATTTTACATTTAGAAACATTGAACTGCAGTCTCTGCTGCTTTGACCAATCTTTCAGCAATACCAAATCACGTTCCATGTTACAGACACCTTCAGGGATGTCAACCCTATTACACACCTTTGTGTCATCAGCAAAAAGACATACCCTGCCCAACAAACCTTTAGTTATATCACTTACATATAGATTACATATAAAACCAGACCTTTGTTCAGTCACTTGTGGTATACCACTAGTGACTTCTCTGTTCCAAGTGAACGCCATTTATCACACTCTGGTATCTATCCGTTAGCCAACTACATATCCACTGAACCATCCAAGGGTAAAGTACTAGCTTGCACAACTTTTGTATTAGATCATTATGTGGAATTGTATCAAATGTCTTGCTGAAATCAAGATATGCCATATCCACAGCACCACCCTGTTCAAAAAGATTGGTAATGTAGTAAAAAAATACAATCAGATTAGTCTGACATGATCTGCCCTCAGTAAAGCTATGCTTCTTTGGGTCCAGCAAGTTGGGTATTTTTAAGTGATCAATGATCCTTATTTTAAGGAGTGATTGCATTAAAGGAGAAGTCCAGCCTAAGCTTTTTAGGCTGGGCTTCTCCTCTGGATCACAGGAGTGCAATTCGTTTTGCACTCCTGTGACCCGTTTTCAATGGAGAGCAGTCTGAAGTCTGCTGTCCACTGACGTCACTGCCATCAGTCGAGGCAGCACGTCATCCCGACTTCCAAGTCTGGATCCGCCAGCTGCCTTGATTGATGGCAGTCTCAGCGAGCCGCTGAGATGGCCGCTCCCCGCCCCTTCACAGCTCAGCGCTCAATTGAGCGTGGAGAAATAAAGCAGAAGCAATGCTGACTGATAGTCAGCATTGCTCTACTCGGGGAGGAGTGAGAACCGAGCCATAGGCGGTGTTCGGTGGCTCGGTTCTCAGTGCAGAGACGCTGGGGGACAGATGCAGCATCGGTCTGATGCTGCATCCACCGAGCTAAGTATGATTAGCAAAAACCTACCGACTTAGTTTGGTCCGGCACTGGAAGAATAAAGCAATTCCTGACTTGAAGGAAACTATACAGATAACAAAAACGTACCGACTTAGTTTGGTCGGGCACTGGAAGAATAAAGCAATTCCTGACTTTACAGATAATAAAACACAGATAGTACCTTTTGAGATACTTTTTGCATATAGTACAGGCAGTTACTCAAATATTGTTAATATAGCGGTACCCCCAATTAAGAGGGCTGCTGGTATTGATTTGGGCCCTGTAGTGCACCGGTGTCAACCCCTGGCAATCGGCTCTACCCTCCCGTGGCACAGCTAGTAAGAGAAGATAGGACTGCGTGACCGCAACTCTTGGTGACACAGTCCTATGGCAAACACACACAGTGATATACTTTTAAACTCACTTTTAAAGTAAGAGAAACTGACACCAATGTACTTGACCCAGATATTTTACTGAGGCTAATGGGCAAGTAATAAACAAGAGTATATAACAATTTGCAGGTCCCTGCAATAAACAGTATTTAAATGAACAGAATAAACATGTATTACTATGCTAATCTAACGCTGCCTTTTTACAGCTACTTCCCCTCGTGGGCAGACTAACGCTCAGCAATGTCTACCTACGTAGTCAGGCCTGACTGAACTAAATGGAAGTTCTGCAAAACAATCTTCGCTAGCAACTTTCGGTGGTGCACTTGATGAACAAACTTTGTAATCCAAACGAGTAGTAGAAATACAGTATTTGTCTATGAGCAAGTGCTCTCTCACCACCCGGACCAGTCCAAGTCCGTTTCCTCCGCCGATGCGTCTAAGCACATGGATCCATCGACATCCGGGTCTTCGGTCCTTCTGGTGTAGTACAGCAAGGATGAGAAGATGTCTCTCAGGCTCCGCTAGGCTGGCGGAGGGCTCTTTGGAAAAATGCACAAGGCCCAGGCTTCAGGCCTTGTGCAAACAGCAGTACAGCACAGGGATCCTCTTGCTAGGAGTGGGGGTGTCCAAAGAGACAGAATCAACTCCGTCTCCCCTTTATAAAGTCTGCCCCAGCAGTCCTTGCTCCGGGGCAATGCACCCTGGGTGCTGAAAGATGTCTTGGGAAATGTAGTCTCTCGGTATTAAAGGGGAATACCCCGCTACACACTCCCCCCACTTTGAATCTTTGGTCCCCAAAGACAGCATCAACAAAAAGTACCCACTACATTACTCAATTCTGTTAGAGATGTTGGCAGGGGAAGTTCCCACCAAAAACGAGGAAGGGAATTACCCTGCCCACCGGTCACTTCTGCAAGAGTGGCCTGCCTAACTGTGCCAGGGAGTGAGCTGGGGTTGCCCTCCACCAAATGTACAGTGGAGGGACCAGATGTGGGTATGGTCCTTCTTGCGGTTAGGACCGTGTCTTCGGAACTTTCTCCCATCTGGGCGTAACTTAATTTACGGGGAGGGCGAATGGCTCTCTTCATTCTTTGCTCCCTGGGAGTCACAGTCTCAGCCACTCTTGGTTCTTCTTCTGGTGCTGAAGTGGGAAATTCTTCTGTTTCTTGGACATCCAGTTCAGATGCAGAGAGGTATATGGAATCCCTTGAATCTTCAGCAGGCAAATTGTCTTGGACATCTTCCCATTCCTGGAACTGAAGACTGGACGGGACAAATTCAGTGGCTTCTGCATTTAAAGTGCTGTCCACAAGATCTTCAGAAGGTGGAAGGTCAATGGACAAGGGTACCGGGGCCTGAGACGGCCACAACCAGCTGAGTTCTGTTTCCTCCTCACTTTGGTCTGAGTCTTCTTCCTCCCTAGGTAAAGTTGCTTGCGACCTAGTACTAGGACAAGGGGTATGAGTGGTAGAAGGTAACTCAGGAGAATCCAGAGTGGGTGGCATCCTGACAGCCTCAGACAGAGGTAACAGATGGTTCCGGTGCCAGGTCTTCAGTGGCCCTATTTTCACTTCTGGCTTCACTTGGTAAACAGGAAGATCCGGTAACTTCTTGCAGATCACATAAGGCTCTGATCTCCACCTGTCTGCCAGCTTTTGTTTTCCCGGAACACCTAGATTTCTCAACAAGACTCAGTCTCCAGGCTGTAGATCTTGAATCCGAACTTTCAAGTCAAAATTCCGCTTGTTTCGGGCTCCTCTTTGATCGGATGTTAACTGAGCCTTCTCATAGGCCAACTTCAAGCTTTTCCTCAGCCTGTTCACATATCCCTTGTGTGAGGCAGCAGATGCATGGTCCACGGAAGTGCCGAAGGCCAAATCCACTGGCAGTCTCGCCTCTCTCCCAAACATGAGTCTATAGGGGGAATACCCTGTGACATCACTGATAGTGCTGTTGTAGGCATGCACTATTGCTGCTATGTGCTTGCCCCAGTGTTGCTTCTCCTCACTAGACAGGGTTCCCAACATATTTAGCAATGTCCTATTGAACCTCTCTGGTTGGGCATCCCCTTGAGGGTGGTTGGGAGTAGTGCGAGTCTTCTTTATCCCTAAAGAATCCAGCAACTTCTTGATTAACCAACTCTCGAAATCCCTCCCTTGGTCCGAGTGAAGGCGTTGAGGCAATCCATAATGGACAAAGTACTTTTCCACCAGGATTTTGGCAACGGTGGAGGCCTTCTGGTCTTTGGTGGGAAAAGCCTGGGCATAGCGAGTGAAATGGTCGGTTACCAACAGAACATTTCCATGACCACTCAAGTCAGGTTCTAGACAAAGGAAGTCAATGCATACCAAGTCCAGGGGCACTTGACTTTCTAGATGGCCCATTGGGGCAGCTTGACGTGGCAGTGTCTTCCTTTGTACGCAGCAGGCACATGAGTGACAGTACTTCTCCACTTCAGCCCGCATACAGGGCCAGTAGAACCTACTTCTCACTAGTTGAAAGGTTCTTTCAGCCCCTAAGTGGCCATGATTATCATGCAGAGCAGCTAGGACGGTTCTCCTGTGCTTTTCTGGCAAGAACAGCTGCCACTTCTCTTCCAGGTCATCAGAGGGGCCCCTTCGGTAGACCACCCCTTGATGTACCTGTAACTTGTCCCATTCTTTGTGGATGGATCGGGCCTCCTTTGAGGAGTCATGTAGGAGCCTGCTCGGATCCTGATCCTCCAGAACTTCCAAAGCTAATCTTCCCCAGGGGTCTTCCAACTGATCCCTTCTGAGGACTCTCCCGGCTTCCTGGGGCCTGACTCATCTTCCTCTCCCTCTGTCTTCAACAACTCATTTAGGGGTTTTGCTATTTTCGCGAACCCTTCCACGAATCGACGGTAGTAGGAGCAAAATCCGAGGAAGGATCTGAGTTCAGTCACAGTGGTTGGGCGAGGCCAGGAGGTAACTGCTTCAAGCTTGTCAGGGTCGGTAGACACTCCCTCTCCAGACACTATGTGTCCTAGATAGTGTACTGAGGACTGGTAGAACTGACACTTTTCTGGTGAAAGCTTGAGCCCCTCGTCACTAAGTCTCTTCAGTACTTTCTCAAGCCTTTCTTCGTGCTCCTCAAGAGTCCTTCCAAAAACAATGATGTCATCTAAGTACACCAGGACTTCAATAAGGTGCATGTCCCCCACCGTCTTCTCCCTTAGCTTCTGAAAAGTGGCAGGGGCCCCGACAGGCCTTGGGGCATCCTGTTGAACTCGTAGAACCCTATCGGGGTGATGAAAGCCGTTTTCTCTCGGTCCTCAGGATGCATGGGGATTTGGTAGTACCCACATTCAGGTCCATAACACTGAACCACTTGGCTCCTGACAGGCTCTGCAGGGCATCCTCAATCCTCAGAGTGGAGTACTGATTTGGCTCTCTCCTTCCACTTCAGTGGTAAGGTGGTGTCTTTCAGGCACAACCCCTCCAGGGTCTCTCCTTCTGCTTGCTTCAATTTCGACAGGGCCACTGGAGTAGCTGGGTTTACTCTGCCCAACAATACCCGGGCTGGAATCTTCATAGGAGAACTGGAGGTATTCCTGATGCTCACTGGAATCTGGCCCTTGAACTTCTTTTTTTTTTTTTTTCAATAGTTTTTTATTAAATTTTTCAAGTGTAGTACATACAAGTTCAAACAATTTGCGTTCCAAATTTTTGTTTCAGGAGATATCATATAGTTCTTTACAGTGCAATCAGAAAAAACATACGTCACTAGAGTGTAACTTCAAAACATATTAACGTGACCTTATCATAGCTATCGTATCCAGACAGATGACTCAGTTATCGCAGTCCGGGGGTACTATCAGCTCCTGTGGGTTGTATGAACCGCTCTGCTCCGGACCACCTGGTCCAGGGGAGCCATGCATTTTTTGTTTTATTAAGTTGACCTCTACTAGAAGCCAGTGTAATCTCATATGTGAAGTGTAGGTTAACGAGATCAATGGTATATTCAGTCGTAGGAGGTTGGGTGTTTTTCCATAATTTGGTCAAACTCAGCCGAGCAGCAAGAAGGACGTTGGTTATAACCAATCTCAATGGGCCTGGCACCGACTCAATTGTCAAGTTGAGCAATGCCAATGCCGGAGAAGGTGGCATTTGTTCCTGTGCGATGTCCGACAGGATGAGGAAGATGTTTATCCAATATGTTTGAATTGAAGGGCACGCCCAGAGGATGTGAAACAGGTCACCTCTCCCTGAGTTGCATCTCCAACATACGTCTGAGGTGGTGTTGTTAAAAGATGCTAATTTAGTTGGTGTAAGATACCACCGCAGAGAAATTTTTTGAGTGATTTCCCAGAATGTTGAATTCAGGGTTGCCTTGTATATGGAGCGTAGTGCTGTTTTCCACTGAGATTCAGTAAAGGTTTTCCCAAGGTCTGTGTCCCAGTGTATGTGCGGTTTAGTTTTAGTAATTTCCATTTTCTGATGTAGAATATTATAGAAAAGGGAAATTCCTTTTATCTTCGAGGGATTTGTCAAGTATGCCCACGCTCTAAGTGGGAGTGTGTAGAGTGGCTGAGCTAGGTGAGATAGACAATGTTTGATTCGTAGATATGTAAATAGATCCGAATTGGGAAGGGCGAATTTCTGCTGAAGTGTTTGGAACGACATTATTGTGTTCCCTTGTAGTAGATCTTGTATGTGGTGTGAGGGGGTTAGCTCGGCAGCGGGTGTGTGTGACCCCCGGGATGGGCTCCCCACACAAAACAGGCCCAGCAAACGGAGGTTGTGGTTTTCAAAATCAAAAAAGGTGCGGTTTATTTTCTATTTACAGTGACAAAACACAGCAAAGTAAAAGAAACATAACCAAAATAAATCCTGGTCAAGTTGACCTCTGACTAAACATACAGGTTTCCTAACTAACAACTGGGATCAGCCTAGTGCTGTCCTAGTCCCTAAGTCCCTGGTTTTAAATGTCCAAGCAAATAGCCACACAGGCTTTTTCTCACCGCACAGGGGTTCACTCTCCCTAGACAGTCCACACAGGCATGAGCTAACATCTAATGAAGCTGGGAGTTCTTATAGAGGCCTAAATGAGCTGACAAGCTTCAGCTGGTCTCATCAACTCCCTGTCTGCACGACGCCCAGCCCTCTCCCTAGAGGTATGAGTCATCCATGAGCCCACTAGCCTTATACAACTCTCCACCTAGTTGTATAAGTCGGCGTAAAGCCTGAATCTGGGCGAAATATATCTACCCCCCTGGATGCAACCAGGTGACTTTACCTTCCTGCTGTCACATACCCCCCCCTCTTGTTTTAACCTCGGGGTTGGAACACCAGCAATCAGGCATTCATGTACTCGAGACAAAGCATCCACATTCCCCATTTGAACGCCAGGGCGATGCTTTACTGTGAAGTTGAATTCCTGGAGGGCCAGGAACCACCTATTCACTCTTCTATTTGTTTCCTTGTTTTGAGCCATCCACTTTAACGGAGCGTGATCCGTAACCATGTCAAAGTGCCTACCTAGCAGGTAGTACCGAAGGGAATCTAGAGCCCACTTCACCGCTAAACACTCCTTTTCAACGGTGGCGTAATTTACCTCATGGGACTTCAACTTCCTGCTGAGGTAAATGACTGGGTGCTCTTCCCCGTTCCAGACCTGGGACAATACTGCTCCTAACCCCACATCTGATGCATCACTTTGTACGACAAAGTCTTTAGAGAAGTCGGGTGAGTACAACACTGGCTGGCTACATAAGGCTTGTTTCAAGAATTGGAATGCTGCCTCAGCCTCGGGGGTCCATTTAATCATGACCGACCCTTTCCCCTTCGTCAGGTTGGTTAGGGGCACAGCCTTAGAAGCAAAGTGGGGAATGAATCGCCGATAATACCCAGCGATTCCCAGAAAGGCTCGTACCTGCTTCTTGCTGTTGGGACGTGGCCAACTCTGGATGGCCTCGACTTTGTTGAGTTGGGGTTTTATTACTCCCCTCCCAATGGTGTACCCAAGATATTTGGCCTCCTCCTGCCCAATGGTACACTTCTTGGGGTTAGCCGTAAACCCCGCTTCCCGAACAGAGTCCAGGACTGCTTGCACTTTTGGCAGATGTGAGGCCCAATCTGTGCTATGGACAATTACGTCATCCAGGTAAGCCGCAGCATACTTCCGATGGGGCCTCAGCATCTGGTCCATTTTCCGCTGGAATGTGGCCGGCGCATTCTGTAACCCGAACGGCATTCTTTTATATTGGAACGCCCCGTCTGGGGTTACAAATGCGGTTTTCTCTTTGGCCGACTTGGCCAGGGGGATTTGCCAATACCCTTTTGTGAGGTCAAGAGTCGTCATGTATCGGGTTGTTCCCAGCCGGTCGATCAACTCATCTATACGTGGCATGGGGTAGGTGTCAAATTTTGTAACTTTGTTCAACTGACGAAAATCGTTACAAAATCGCCAGCTCCCATCCGGTTTAGGCACCAACACGATGGGACTAGACCAATCACTTTGGGACTCCTCTATCACCCCTAAGTTCAGCATTTTCTGTACTTCCTCCCGTATTGCCTCCCGTCGAGCCTCTGGGATCCGATAGGGTTTTAACTTCACCCTTTCACCGGGCGGGGTAATGATGTCATGCTCTACCCCAGATGTTTGTCCCGGCAGCTCAGAGAATACCTCCTTGTTGCGAAGCACAAACTCCTTAACCTCCTGTTGTTGGGGTTGTGACAAGGTGGCTGCTATTCCAACCTCAGGAATCACGCAACCAGTTTGAGCTGGTGACCAAGTGTCTGCGACTAGGGACTCTCTATCCCTCCAGGCTTTCAACAGATTAACGTGATAGATCTGTTCGGGCTTTCGCCTTCCTGGTTGTCTGACCTTGTAATTCACTTTGCTCACTTTTTCCATTATCTCGTAGGGGCCTTGCCATTTGGCAAGGAATTTACTTTCAACCGTAGGGACAAGTACCAATATCCTATCCCCCGGGGAAAAGGTACGGGTCTTGGCTCCACGGTTGTACACTCTCTGCTGTGCCAACTGCGCTTGGGCCAAATGTTCCTTCACGATGGGCATTACCTGTGCAATTCGATCTTGCATCAGGGCGACATGCTCAATCACACTCCTGTGGGGAGAACTCTCACTTTCCCAAGTTTCCTTGGCAATATCCAACAGCCCTCTTGGGTGTCTCCCATACAGTAACTCAAAGGGGGAGAATCCCGTAGAGGATTGGGGCACCTCCCTAATAGCAAACATCAAATAAGGAAGTAAACAGTCCCAATCCTTTCCATCTCTATCCACCACTTTCTTCAACATTTGTTTTAGGGTTTTGTTGAATCTTTCAACCAGCCCATCGGTTTGGGGGTGATACACAGACGTACGCAATTGCGTCACTTTGAACAATTTACACAGCTCTTTCATAACCCGGGACATAAAGGGTGTACCTTGGTCCGTAAGCAGTTCTTTACAAATACCCACCCGGCTAAAAACAAGAGATAGCTCTTTGGCTATGGTTTTGGCCGAGGTATTTCGGAGAGGGATCGCTTCTGGATAACGGGTGGCATAGTCCATTATAACTAATATGTACTGGTGCCCCCTAGCGGACTTGATTATAGGACCTACCAAATCCATGGCGATCCTCTCAAACGGGACCTCAATGATGGGTAGAGGGACCAGCGGGCTACGGAAATGTGGCATCGGGGCCAACCTCTGACACACAGGGCAGGAGGAACAATAATTTTCTACGTCCTTCATCACCCCCGGCTAGGGATGAGCTTCGTGTTCGAGTCGAACATACGTTCGACTCGAACATCGGCTGTTCGATCGTTCGACGAAGATCGAACGATTTGGGCCGTTCGCGCCAAATTCGAGTGACGCGAACGGCCCACAATGCACTACGCCATCGCAGTGTCATCCAGGCGCTGTGATTGGCCAAGCATGCACTGTGACCCCGCATGCTTGGCCAATCACAGCGCCGGCAGCGAGGAGAGCAATGATTGGCCACAGGCAGGATGCCTGTGGCCAATTATTGCTGAGGGGGTTTAGTACACGCCCCACACTATAAAAGGCCGCCAGCACGGCGGCCTAGTGTAGTGTGTTCCGGAGCAGGGATAGAGCAGCATAGGCAGGGACAGTGACTTTTATTTCTTTCTTGCTTAACCTGGATTCCTTTAGTTTAGGGAAAGAGAAGGATAGGTAGGGAGAGTGTCAGTGTGTTTTGTGCTTGTGCTATATTGTGCTTAAAAAAAACATTTTTTCTAGGGACAGAAAACTGTAGGTAGGGAGAGTGTGTCAGTTTCTTTCACTGTCAAAGTCCTTGTTTCCAGGGACCTGGAAGGACAGTGAGTGAATTCTCCTTGTGCTATATTGTGCTTAAAAAAAACATTTTTTCTAGGGACAGAAAACTGTAGGTAGGGAGAGTGTGTCAGTTTCTTTCACTGTCAAAGTCCTTGTTTCCAGGGACCTGGAAGGACAGTGAGGTAATTCTCCTTGTGCTAAATTGTGCTTAAAAAAAAACATTTTTTCTAGGGACAGAAAACTGTAGGTAGGGAGAGTGTGTCAGTTTCTTTCACTGTCAAAGTCCTTGTTTCCAGGGACCTGGAAGGACAGTGAGGTAATTCTCCTTGTGCTAAATTGTGCTTAAAAAAAACATTTTTTCTAGGGACAGAAAACTGTAGGTAGGGAGAGTGTGTCAGTTTCTTTCACTGTCAAAGTCCTTGTTTCCAGGGACCTGGAAGGACAGTGAGGTAATTCTCCTTGTGCTAAATTGTGCTTAAAAAAAACATTTTTTCTAGGGACAGAAAACTGTAGGTAGGGAGAGTGTGTCAGTTTCTTTCACTGTCAAAGTCCTTGTTTCCAGGGACCTGGAAGGACAGTGAGGTAATTCTCCTTGTGCTAAATTGTGCTTAAAAAAAACATTTTTTCTAGGGACAGAAAACTGTAGGTAGGGAGAGTGTGTCAGTTTCTTTCACTGTCAAAGTCCTTGTTTCCAGGGACCTGGAAGGACAGTGAGGTAATTCTCCTTGTGCTAAATTGTGCTTAAAAAAAACATTTTTTCTAGGGACAGAAAACTGTAGGTAGGGAGAGTGTGTCAGTTTCTTTCACTGTCAAAGTCCTTGTTTCCAGGGACCTGGAAGGACAGTGAGGTAATTCTCCTTGTGCTAAATTGTGCTTAAAAAAAACATTTTTTCTAGGGACAGAAAACTGTAGGTAGGGAGAGTGTGTCAGTTTCTTTCACTGCCAAAGTCCTTGTTTCCAGGGACCTGGAAGGACAGTGAGGTAATTCTCCTTGTGCTAAATTGTGCTTAAAAAAAACATTTTTTCTAGGGACAGAAAACTGTAGGTAGGGAGAGTGTGTCAGTTTCTTTCACTGTCAAAGTCCTTGTTTCCAGGGACCTGGAAGGACAGTGAGGTAATTCTCCTTGTGCTAAATTGTGCTTAAAAAAAACATTTTTTCTAGGGACAGAAAACTGTAGGTAGGGAGAGTGTGTCAGTTTCTTTCACTGTCAAAGTCCTTGTTTCCAGGGACCTGGAAGGACAGTGAGTGAATTCTCCTTGTGCTATATTGTGCTTAAAAAAAACATTTTTTCTAGGGACAGAAAACTGTAGGTAGGGAGAGTGTGTCAGTTTCTTTCACTGTCAAAGTCCTTGTTTCCAGGGACCTGGAAGGACAGTGAGGTAATTCTCCTTGTGCTAAATTGTGCTTAAAAAAAACATTTTTTCTAGGGACAGAAAACTGTAGGTAGGGAGAGTGTGTCAGTTTCTTTCACTGTCAAAGTCCTTGTTTCCAGGGACCTGGAAGGACAGTGAGGTAATTCTCCTTGTGCTAAATTGTGCTTAAAAAAAACATTTTTTCTAGGGACAGAAAACTGTAGGTAGGGAGAGTGTGTCAGTTTCTTTCACTGTCAAAGTCCTTGTTTCCAGGGACCTGGAAGGACAGTGAGGTAATTCTCCTTGTGCTAAATTGTGCTTAAAAAAAACATTTTTTCTAGGGACAGAAAACTGTAGGTAGGGAGAGTGTGTCAGTTTCTTTCACTGTCAAAGTCCTTGTTTCCAGGGACCTGGAAGGACAGTGAGGTAATTCTCCTTGTGCTAAATTGTGCTTAAAAAAAACATTTTTTCTAGGGACAGAAAACTGTAGGTAGGGAGAGTGTGTCAGTTTCTTTCACTGTCAAAGTCCTTGTTTCCAGGGACCTGGAAGGACAGTGAGGTAATTCTCCTTGTGCTAAATTGTGCTTAAAAAAAACATTTTTTCTAGGGACAGAAAACTGTAGGTAGGGAGAGTGTGTCAGTTTCTTTCACTGTCAAAGTCCTTGTTTCCAGGGACCTGGAAGGACAGTGAGGTAATTCTCCTTGTGCTAAATTGTGCTTAAAAAAAACATTTTTTCTAGGGACAGAAAACTGTAGGTAGGGAGAGTGTGTCAGTTTCTTTCACTGTCAAAGTCCTTGTTTCCAGGGACCTGGAAGGACAGTGAGGTAATTCTCCTTGTGCTAAATTGTGCTTAAAAAAAACATTTTTTCTAGGGACAGAAAACTGTAGGTAGGGAGAGTGTGTCAGTTTCTTTCACTGTCAAAGTCCTTGTTTCCAGGGACCTGGAAGGACAGTGAGTGAATTCTCCTTGTGCTATATTGTGCTTAAAAAAAACATTTTTTCTAGGGACAGAAAACTGTAGGTAGGGAGAGTGTGTCAGTTTCTTTCACTGTCAAAGTCCTTGTTTCCAGGGACCTGGAAGGACAGTGAGGTAATTCTCCTTGTGCTAAATTGTGCTTAAAAAAAAACATTTTTTCTAGGGACAGAAAACTGTAGGTAGGGAGAGTGTGTCAGTTTCTTTCACTGTCAAAGTCCTTGTTTCCAGGGACCTGGAAGGACAGTGAGGTAATTCTCCTTGTGCTAAATTGTGCTTAAAAAAAACATTTTTTCTAGGGACAGAAAACTGTAGGTAGGGAGAGTGTGTCAGTTTCTTTCACTGTCAAAGTCCTTGTTTCCAGGGACCTGGAAGGACAGTGAGGTAATTCTCCTTGTGCTAAATTGTGCTTAAAAAAAACATTTTTTCTAGGGACAGAAAACTGTAGGTAGGGAGAGTGTGTCAGTTTCTTTCACTGTCAAAGTCCTTGTTTCCAGGGACCTGGAAGGACAGTGAGGTAATTCTCCTTGTGCTAAATTGTGCTTAAAAAAAACATTTTTTCTAGGGACAGAAAACTGTAGGTAGGGAGAGTGTGTCAGTTTCTTTCACTGTCAAAGTCCTTGTTTCCAGGGACCTGGAAGGACAGTGAGGTAATTCTCCTTGTGCTAAATTGTGCTTAAAAAAAACATTTTTTCTAGGGACAGAAAACTGTAGGTAGGGAGAGTGTGTCAGTTTCTTTCACTGTCAAAGTCCTTGTTTCCAGGGACCTGGAAGGACAGTGAGGTAATTCTCCTTGTGCTAAATTGTGCTTAAAAAAAACATTTTTTCTAGGGACAGAAAACTGTAGGTAGGGAGAGTGTGTCAGTTTCTTTCACTGTCAAAGTCCTTGTTTCCAGGGACCTGGAAGGACAGTGAGGTAATTCTCCTTGTGCTAAATTGTGCTTAAAAAAAACATTTTTTCTAGGGACAGAAAACTGTAGGTAGGGAGAGTGTGTCAGTTTCTTTCACTGCCAAAGTCCTTGTTTCCAGGGACCTGGAAGGACAGTGAGGTAATTCTCCTTGTGCTAAATTGTGCTTAAAAAAAAACATTTTTTCTAGGGACAGAAAACTGTAGGTAGGGAGAGTGTGTCAGTTTCTTTCACTGTCAAAGTCCTTGTTTCCAGGGACCTGGAAGGACAGTGAGGTAATTCTCCTTGTGCTAAATTGTGCTTAAAAAAAACATTTTTTCTAGGGACAGAAAACTGTAGGTAGGGAGAGTGTGTCAGTTTCTTTCACTGTCAAAGTCCTTGTTTCCAGGGACCTGGAAGGACAGTGAGTGAATTCTCCTTGTGCTATATTGTGCTTAAAAAAAACATTTTTTCTAGGGACAGAAAACTGTAGGTAGGGAGAGTGTGTCAGTTTCTTTCACTGTCAAAGTCCTTGTTTCCAGGGACCTGGAAGGACAGTGAGGTAATTCTCCTTGTGCTAAATTGTGCTTAAAAAAAACATTTTTTCTAGGGACAGAAAACTGTAGGTAGGGAGAGTGTGTCAGTTTCTTTCACTGTCAAAGTCCTTGTTTCCAGGGACCTGGAAGGACAGTGAGGTAATTCTCCTTGTGCTAAATTGTGCTTAAAAAAAACATTTTTTCTAGGGACAGAAAACTGTAGGTAGGGAGAGTGTGTCAGTTTCTTTCACTGCCAAAGTCCTTGTTTCCAGGGACCTGGAAGGACAGTGAGGTAATTCTCCTTGTGCTAAATTGTGCTTAAAAAAAACATTTTTTCTAGGGACAGAAAACTGTAGGTAGGGAGAGTGCGTCAGTTTCTTTCACTGTCAAAGTCCTTGTTTCCAGGGACCTGGAAGGACAGTGAGGTAATTCTCCTTGTGCTAAATTGTGCTTAAAAAAAACATTTTTTCTAGGGACAGAAAACTGTAGGTAGGGAGAGTGTGTCAGTTTCTTTCACTGTCAAAGTCCTTGTTTCCAGGGACCTGGAAGGACAGTGAGTGAATTCTCCTTGTGCTATATTGTGCTTAAAAAAAACATTTTTTCTAGGGACAGAAAACTGTAGGTAGGGAGAGTGTGTCAGTTTCTTTCACTGTCAAAGTCCTTGTTTCCAGGGACCTGGAAGGACAGTGAGGTAATTCTCCTTGTGCTAAATTGTGCTTAAAAAAAAACATTTTTTCTAGGGACAGAAAACTGTAGGTAGGGAGAGTGTGTCAGTTTCTTTCACTGTCAAAGTCCTTGTTTCCAGGGACCTGGAAGGACAGTGAGGTAATTCTCCTTGTGCTAAATTGTGCTTAAAAAAAACATTTTTTCTAGGGACAGAAAACTGTAGGTAGGGAGAGTGTGTCAGTTTCTTTCACTGTCAAAGTCCTTGTTTCCAGGGACCTGGAAGGACAGTGAGGTAATTCTCCTTGTGCTAAATTGTGCTTAAAAAAAACATTTTTTCTAGGGACAGAAAACTGTAGGTAGGGAGAGTGTGTCAGTTTCTTTCACTGTCAAAGTCCTTGTTTCCAGGGACCTGGAAGGACAGTGAGGTAATTCTCCTTGTGCTAAATTGTGCTTAAAAAAAACATTTTTTCTAGGGACAGAAAACTGTAGGTAGGGAGAGTGTGTCAGTTTCTTTCACTGTCAAAGTACTTGTTTCCAGGGACCTGGAAGGACAGTGAGGTAATTCTCCTTGTGCTAAATTGTGCTTAAAAAAAACATTTTTTCTAGGGACAGAAAACTGTAGGTAGGGAGAGTGTGTCAGTTTCTTTCACTGTCAAAGTCCTTGTTTCCAGGGACCTGGAAGGACAGTGAGGTAATTCTCCTTGTGCTAAATTGTGCTTAAAAAAAAACATTTTTTCTAGGGACAGAAAACTGTAGGTAGGGAGAGTGTGTCAGTTTCTTTCACTGTCAAAGTCCTTGTTTCCAGGGACCTGGAAGGACAGTGAGGTAATTCTCCTTGTGCTAAATTGTGCTTAAAAAAAACATTTTTTCTAGGGACAGAAAACTGTAGGTAGGGAGAGTGTGTCAGTTTCTTTCACTGTCAAAGTCCTTGTTTCCAGGGACCTGGAAGGACAGTGAGGTAATTCTCCTTGTGCTAAATTGTGCTTAAAAAAAAAAATTTTTCTAGGGACAGAAAACTGTAGGTAGGGAGAGTGTGTCAGTTTCTTTCACTGTCAAAGTCCTTGTTTCCAGGGACCTGGAAGGACAGTGAGGTAATTCTCCTTGTGCTAAATTGTGCTTAAAAAAAAACATTTTTTCTAGGGACAGAAAACTGTAGGTAGGGAGAGTGTGTCAGTTTCTTTCACTGTCAAAGTCCTTGTTTCCAGGGACCTGGAAGGACAGTGAGTGAATTCTCCTTGTGCTAAATTGTGCTTAAAAAAAACATTTTTTCTAGGGACAGAAAACTGTAGGTAGGGAGAGTGTGTCAGTTTCTTTCACTGTCAAAGTCCTTGTTTCCAGGGACCTGGAAGGACAGTGAGTGAATTCTCCTTGTGCTAAATTGTGCTTTAAAAAATTTTTTTTTCTAGGGACAGAAAACTGTAGGTAGGGAGAGTGTGTCAGTTTCTTTCACTGTCAAAGTCCTTGTTTCAAGGGACAGAGAAGGACACCTGAAGGTAGCCCTTATTGCTTTTTTCCCATCTCCCTGCAGGCCATCTATTAGAATGTCTGGAAGGCAAACAAGGAGAGGCAGACAGTCAGGAGGCAATAAAAGAGGGCAAGCAGGCTCTGTGTCTGGGGGCAACAGTGCTGGTCGTGGACGCGGTGCATTGTCATCAGCACATGGCCATGGGACACGCTTGTCCTTCTTTTCGGCAGCTGGACATGTTGAGCCACATCATGCCGAAGACTTGGTAGAGTGGATGACCAAGCCCTCCTCCTCCTCCTCATCCTCTCTCACCCAGGCTCAGGGTACTGGAAAAGCAGCTGCCAAAGCGTCCTCTTCCCTGGTATCAATGTCAGACTCATCATCAGTCACTCCTTCCCTAGACCCACCATGTCCTCCTCCTGAGGAGTCCCCCGAACTGTTTCAGCACAGTGTTGGGTACATGCTCCAGGAGGATGCCCAGCGTTTCGAAGGGTCTGATGATGAAACCCAGCTAGAGGAAGGCAGTAGCGTGAGAGCAGACAGAGGGGATGCTCAAGAAGGACACCAATCTGGCAGTCATGTTCCAGCAGCTGCAGCATACTGCCAGATTGCCTCCAGTGATGAGGAGGGAGGTGATGATGAGGTCACTGACTCCACGTGGGTGCCTAATAGGAGAGAGGAGGAGGAGGAGGATGAGGAGGAGGCACATCTCCAACGAGGCAGGATGCCCTTTGGTGGCCAGCGTAAGGGCAGTACACCGACGGAATCACACCGCAGAGCTCCGCCTGTGCAGGGCGCTGCCTCTGCCCGTCATTCAAAAAGTTCTTTGGTGTGGGCCTTTTTTGAGGCTAGTGCATCAGATCGCACAGCTGCTGTTTGCAACATATGTCTCAAGCGTATATCGCGTGGCCAAAACATCAGCCGCTTGGGTACCACATGCCTGACCAGACATATGTTGACCTGCCATGCAGCTCGTTGGCAAGCCTACCTCAAAGACCCACACCAAAGAACAAAGCGGACCTCTCCTTGCACCGCATCAGCTGGGATCTCCAACCCCACTATAACTTCAGTCCTCTCTGAAACATGCACTGAGAGGAATGAAGGTGTAGAATTAGGTGTGTCACAGCCAAGTACTTGCGGCCACTCTGCTAGCAGTACACCGACGTCCGATTCTAGCAGGCAAATTTCCCTGCCCCAGCTGCTGGACCGTCGAAAGAAGTTCACTCCCAGCCATCCACATGCCCAGCGGTTGAATGCTAGCTTGGCTAAATTGCTAGCGCTTCAACTGCTGCCTTTTCAGTTGGTAGACTCGGCCCCCTTCCGTGAGTTTGTGCAATGTGCGGTTCCTCAGTGGCAGGTTCCCAAACGCCACTTTTTCTCACGGAAGGCTATTCCGGCTCTCTACCGGCATGTGGAAGGCAATGTCTTGGCCTCGCTGGACAGGGCGGTCAGCGGTAAGGTGCATATTACCGCTGACTCATGGTCCAGCAGGCATGGACAGGGACGTTACCTTTCTTTCACGGCCCATTGGGTCACTCTTTTGGCAGCTGGGAAGGATGCAGGACAAGGTGCAGTAGTGTTGGAGGTTGTCCCACCGCCACGCCTCCAAAATGCTACTACTGGTTGTGACACACCTCTCTCCTCCACCCCCTCCTCTTCTTCTTCCTCCATGGCCTCTTCCTGTGGTTTGTCCTATGAACCAGCGGTGCTCCGTAGCCGTTCACGGGGCTACGCAAGTACGCAGGAAAAAAGATGCCATGCCATGCTTGCGCTGGTGTGTTTGGGGGACAGAAGCCACACTGGGGCAGAGGTCCTGTCTGCTCTGCAGGGCCAGGCCGAGAGGTGGTTGACGCCACGCCAGCTTAAGCCAGGAATGGTGGTTTGCGACAATGGCACCAACCTCCTCTCCGCCCTCCGACAGGGACAACTGACCCATGTGCCCTGTGTGGCTCACGTCCTTAACCTGGTGGTGCAGCGGTTCTTGGGCAGGTACCCGGGCTTACAGGATGTCCTGAGGCAGGCCAGGAAAGTCTGTGTGCATTTCCGCAGATCTTATAATGCCAGTGCTCGCCTGGCTGAGCTGCAAAAGGAGTTGAACCTGCCCAAGAACCGCCTTATATGTGACATGCCCACCAGGTGGAACTCAACGTTGGCCATGCTGCAGCGGCTGCACACGCAGCAGAGGGCCATCAATGAGTACCTGTGCGACTACGGCACCAGGACAGGGTCAGGGGAGCTTGGTTTTTTTTCTCCACGCCAGTGGGGCATGATCAGGGATGCATGCACTGTCCTGGCACCATTTGAGGAGGCCACGAGGATGGTGAGCAGTGACAGTGCATGCATCAGTGACACTGTACCTCTTGTCCACCTGTTGGAGCACACGCTGCGTGGAATAATGGACAGGGCACTTGAGGCAGAACAGAGGCAGGAAGAGGAGGACTTCCTTGCCTCTCAAGGCCCCCTTTACCCAGACAGTGTTCCTTCTGTCCCACCCATCGCACAGGAAGAGGAGGAGGAGGAGGAGGAGGAGGAGGAGGAGGATTGTGTCAGCATGGAGGTGGAGGCTGGCACTCAGCATCATCAGCAGCAGTCTTTTAGGGATGATTTACAGTCCCAAGAAACCAGTGGACTTGTACGTGGCTGGGAGGAGGTGGCTGCGGATCATGTCGTCCTTAGTGACCCAGAGGACTCCGGAGCGAATGCCTCAGCAAACCTACGCTGCATGGCCTCCCTGATCCTGCAAAGTCTGCGGAAGGATCCTCGTATTCTTCGGATCAAGGAGAGGGACCATTACTGGCTGGCCACTCTCCTTGATCCACGGTACAAGGGTAAGGTTGCGGACCTTATGTTACCGTCGCAGAGGGAGCAGAGGATGAGACAACTCCGGGAGGCCTTGCAGAAAGGTCTGTGCAACGCGTTCCCAGAGACTGGGAGGTTACAAACTCCTGGTCCTGGACAACGAGTTGCTGAGGCTTCGGCCAGTCAAAGAAGGAGCGGTGGGGAAGGTGGCCGTCTGACCGATGCGTTCAGACAATTCTTTAGTCCGCAGCCCCAAAGTATGATCGGTTCCAGCAACCATCGCCAGCGTCTGATAAACATGGTGCAGGAATATCTAGGGGCAAGGTCAGACTTGGACACCTTCCCCACCGAAAATCCTCTGGCTTACTGGGTCTTGAGGATGGATCACTGGCCAGAGCTTGCACAGTATGCAATTGAGCTACTGGCCTGTCCTGCATCCAGCGTTCTTTCGGAACGCACATTCAGTGCTGCTGGAGGATTTGTCACGGATCACAGGGTGCGCCTGTCCACCGACTCGGTTGATCGACTGACTTTCATCAAGATGAACCAGTCTTGGATCACCACCAGCTACCACACACCTGATGCTGATATAACAGACTAATTGATTTTAACATGTCACATCCCTTCAAGACTGATGCTGATGCTGAGTGCCTGTGCTGTTATGTTGACTGGCTATCCTCCTCCTCCGAGTCCTCAATGATACGATTGATGATGATAGCTTGGAAGATCATTTTTGTTTATGGGTGCCGCCACCAGTGGCTAAGGCCCAATTTTTCAGCCCCTGTTTTACAGGGGCGTGTAATTACAATTTTTTTAGCAATAATTTGCCATAGGGCTCATTGCTGTGCTCCAAGTACAGTATCTGTGAGGGGTTGGAGTGTTGGGGCACCAGTGCCTAAGGCCCAATTTTTCAGCCCCTGTTTAACAGGGGCGTGTCATTACAATTTTTGAAGCAATACTTTGCAACAGGGCTCATTGCTGTGCTCCAAGTACAGTATCTGTGAGGGGTTGTAGTGTTGTGCCACCAGTGCCTAAGGCCCAATTTTTCAGCCCCTGTTCAACAGGGGCATGCAATTACAATTCTTGATCTAATAATTCACAGCAGGGTCCATTGCTGCACCCACCAAGAGTAACTCTGAGGGCTTACAGTCTTGTGGCAACGCCACCACCACCACCACCACGAAAGGCCCAATTTTTCAGCCCCTGTTCAAAAGGGGCATGTAATTACAATTCTTGATCTAATAATTCACAGCAGGGCCCATTGCTGCACCCACCAAGAGTAACTGTCAGGGCTTACAGTGTTGTGGCACCAGCACCACCATCAAAGCCCCAATTTTTACTACCACTGTTCAACAATTATATGTAATTAAAATTCCTGATATAATAGTTGACAGCAGGGCGTTCCAGCACCAACCAAGAGTAACTGAGTGCTTACAGTGTTGTGCCAACACCAACAACTAAGGGGCCTATTTCTGCAGAGTATATACGGCAGGTCCCTACTTTCAAACATCCAACTTACAAACGACTCCTACTTGCAAACGAAAGAAGACAACAGGAAGTGAGAGGAAATCTACCCCTAGAAAGGAAAATTCTCTCCTGTAAGAATAAATATGGGAGAAAGGGGTCTCATCTGTACTGATGCTTTATCAGCAATCCTTGTTTCAAGAAAAACACCACATTTCAAAAACAGTTGTCATTGGGACGGAAAGTGAGGTGAAATGTTCTGAACAGGGGCACAGACAGCAAAACAAATGTTACAGGGGTGATAACCCTTACCTATGTTTCCCAAAAAGTTTAAAAATAGATTTTTGGGCTGGAGCTACACTTCAACAATGTACCTGTTCAAAATTACAAACAGATTCTACATAAGAACAAACCTACAGTCCCTGTCTTGTATGCACCGCCTGTATACGGCTGTTCAGAGTATATAGGGCCTTTTTTATTTTATGTGCGGGGTTCCCCTTAATATCCATACAAGACCCAAAGGGGCTGGTAATGGGCTGGGGTAGGGGGGGTCATGGGGTAGCTATGCCATTTTTCTTAAAGAATTTCATCCATATTACCGGGACCAGACATTACATTAAAGCCGCAAGCAGTTTTAAATGGCTTTTTTTTCCTTTAGAAGTGTCATTTTGTGCAGGGACAGTTCTAAACACGGGAAACACGTGGCACTTCACAGGCATACTTTAGACACCCCCCAGGTACGATATTTAAAGGAATATTTGACTTTTTTTTTTTCACTTTATGCATCATTAAAATGACTGCTCCCGAAAAACGACCGTTTTTAAAACTTCTTTTTGCATTGATACATGTCCCCTGGTGCACAACCCGGGTTCCCAAACCCTATTTATGACAATAACATGCATAATAGTTGTTATAATTAGCACTTTAGAATTCGAACGTTCGCATCCATTGTATTTAATAGGGTTCTAATGTTCGTTCGAACTTTCGGTCCGTTCGCGGGTTCTGGTGCGAACCGAACCCGGGGGTGTTCGGCTCATCACTACCCCCGGCCAATAGAATCTCTGTAATACCCTCTCTCGGGTTTTCTCTGTCCCCAGATGACCTCCAAGAATGTGCCCATGGGCCAACTCCAACACCAACTTCCTGTAAGGTTTGGGCACCACAAGCTGCTCAACGGTTTCTTCTGCCCTTTTTGCCACCCGATACAGTAGGTCCTTCTCTACGCTGAAGTATGGGTAAGTGCAGGTATTATCTGGGTTCACTAACTCGCCATCTATTTTCACTACGTTTTCCCGTGCCTTTATTAGGGCGGGGTCTTTCAACTGTTCTGTGGCAAAGTTTTCCCTGTGAACCTCAAGATCAGAAAACTCCACAGACGGTAGGTTTTCGTCTGAGGAGGTGGGCTCCTCTCCAGTTTCTTGAGTCTCCCCTGCCAATACTGATAAGGGAAATTCCGGAGAGTCCTCACCACTCTCAGGGGAGTTCTGGCTATCACATTCCTGGTACATAGGGGCACCAGTGAGGGGCTCAGGATCATCCCACAGTTCCCAGAACTTCGGAAAATCCCTTCCCACAATGGCGTCATACGGTAACTGAGATACTAAGCCCACTGGATGAGAGAGGGTACCTTTGGGGGTCTCGAAACACACTGTAGTCACTGGATACTCTCGGGTGTCCCCATGCACACAAATAACAGCTACCTTGCTATTCCCAGAGACCTCTGTTTTAACTAACTCAGCCTTTATCAGGGTCACAAGGCTACCTGAATCCAGCAATACCACAACATTTCTACCATTAACACACATTTTGCATAAATGTTTCTCAGTTCCTCGAATGGCAGTGCATGCGACTGTCGCACACAGCGACTGACGTCTGTCCGTCAGAAAGTCACATTGCATGGGTTCCTCCACAACCGGGCAATTGGCTGCAATATGTCCCGCTTGCCGGCAGCGGTAGCAAACGATCCTTCTTGCCGCCTCTTGAGCCGCTGATTTCCCAGGCTGTTCTCGCCAAACTTGGGGTAGAGCTCCCACCCTCTCACTCTCTCCACCCTTACCCCTTGGAATCCTCTTATCCGCCCCTGGGGATGGTCTGGTCTTAGGGTGGAAAGTCCGAGTGTCTCTGGAAGAGGCCGTCAGGTTCTCTGTAGCCAAGTATTTCTCCACACGATCCACAAGACCATCGGCCGTCTCTGGGTCTCCATGGCTTACCCACTTTTGGATGGCAGTAGGAAGAGCTCTCAAAAACTGATCCATTACAACACGTTCCACAATCTTTGGTGCGGACAAAGTCTCTGGCTGTAGCCACTTTCTGCTCAGGTGAATGAGATCATACATTTGAGACCTGGGGGGTTTTCCAAGCTGGAAAGTCCAGTTATGCACACGCTGAGCCCGGACAGCCTGGGTGACACCCAGCCTTGCCAATATTTCAGCTTTTAGCATCACATAGTCTTTTGCTTGGTCAGGCTCTAGGTCATAGTAAGCCTTCTGCGATTCACCAGTTAACAGAGGAGCCACCAGTCCAGCCCACTGCTCCTCAGGCCACTTTTCTCTTTCAGCAGTCCTTTCAAATGTGGTCAAAAATACCTCTGGATCATCCTCTCCAGTCATTTTTGTCAATAAACGACTCACCCCAAAGGACGCAGTATTAGTGGGACGGCTTTCCTCACTGGTCTGCGGACGTTGCTGCATTACTGCTTCCATTTGTTGTAGTCTCTGCTCTTGCTTCTGTAACAGGTCTATGAAGCGGGCCTCAGATTGCTGCTGGGCTTGTTGATGAGCTTGCTGCTGGGCTGCAAGGCTCCTTTGCAAACCTGCATTTGTCTGCTGTTGATTGGCATTTGCTAGAGCCAGCTGTTTCAGTATCTCCTCCATGCTGGCTTAAAAAAAACTGCCACTGGTTCTCCACCAACTGTGAGGGGGTTAGCTCGGCAGCGGGTGTGTGTGACCCCCGGGATGGGCTCCCCACACAAAACAGGCCCAGCAAACGGAGGTTGTGGTTTTCAAAATCAAAAAAGGTGCGGTTTATTTTCTATTTACAGTGACAAAACACAGCAAAGCAAAAGAAACATAACCAAAATAAATCCTGGTCAAGTTGACCTCTGACTAAACATACAGGTTTCCTAACTAACAACTGGGATCAGCCTAGTGCTGTCCTAGTCCCTAAGTCCCTGGTTTTAAATGTCCAAGCAAATAGCCACACAGGCTTTTTCTCACCGCACAGGGGTTCACTCTCCCTAGACAGTCCACACAGGTCTGGTTCCAGGCATGAGCTAACATCTAATGAAGCTGGGAGTTCTTATAGAGGCCTAAATGAGCTGACAAGCTTCAGCTGGTCTCATCAACTCCCTGTCTGCACGACGCCCAGCCCTCTCCCTAGAGGTATGAGTCATCCATGAGCCCACTAGCCTTATACAACTCTCCACCTAGTTGTATAAGTCGGCGTAAAGCCTGAATCTGGGCGAAATATATCTACCCCCCTGGATGCAACCAGGTGACTTTACCTTCCTGCTGTCACAGTGGTTAATACCTTTACGTGTCCAGTGTGCTAGATATAGATCTGTAGTGAAATGACAGAGTATTTCTAACGGTAACGGGGGAGAGAATGAGTTTGCCATTGTTGGAGTTAGGTTTATTAGTTTTTTCCAAGCTTGTGCAGAGGCTCTTATCGTAGGAGGAAGGGCATTGGAGATGGGGGCTCCAAGAGGGGTACTCAGCAACCAGTTTTGCAATGTATGATGTTTAATCACTGCAGCTTCGGTAATGCTCCAGAGTTTGCTAGGAGGGTTGTGAAACCATTCCTGTATTTGTGTCAGTAGGGATGCCCAATAGTAATCTTCAAAGTCAATCAGACCTGCTCCTCCCGCTAATTTATGTTTTATAAGTGTATGTTTTGCGCATCTAGGTGGTTTGCCTTTCCATAGAAATTTGTTCAGAGTTGTTTGGAGAGATTTAAAGTAAGACGACGGGATAGGGATGGGGATGGTCCTGTATAAGTATATCAGCTGTGGCAACAGTAACATTTTGAATGCAGCGAGTCTACCCGACCATGATAATTCCTGTTTCGCTAATTTCTGGGCCTCAGTTTGTAGTTTGGTAAGAAACGGGATAAAGTTGCACTTAAAGAGATTTTTTGTCGATCTTGGCAGTTGGATCCCTAGGTATGTTATGTCGTGTTCCGCCCATGTGAAGGGAAATTGCGTTTGGAGTAGGTTCCTGGAAGTTGCATCTATTCCTAGGTCTAATATGTATGACTTGGAAGCGTTGACCTTATAGTAGGAAATTTTACTGAACCACTGAAGAGTATTTTGTATTTCTGGTAGGGATGATATCGGGTTTGTAGTCATAAGAATGACATCGTCTGCGAACAGACTAACCTTGTGTGTTTGGTGTCCTATCTTGAGACCAGAGATATTTGGATTCTGTCTAATGTGTTCTGCCAGGGGTTCCATTAGTAGGTTGAAGATCAGTGGCGACAATGGGCATCCTTGTCTAGTGCCATTGGTAATGTTAAATGGTTGGGAGATCATGTCTGCAGAGAATACCCGGGCCGAAGGGGAGGTGTATAGTGCTAGGATAGCGTTAAGTATTTGACCTGTGAAACCAAACTTCTGGAGAACTTGATGTAAGTACTTCCAGTTGATCCTGTCGAACGCCTTCTCCGCGTCCAAAGAAAGGAGCAGGGAAGGCGTTCCACTATTCTCGGCATAATGTATGATATTGATTAGTCTCCTTGTAGCATCTGACGCTTGTCTTCCCGCTGTGAAGCCCGATTGATCCTTGTGGATCAGGTTGGGCATGATATGATTCAGTCGTGTGGCGATCAACTTGGCATAAATTTTTAAGTCTAGGTTTAATAGAGATATTGGACAGAAGTTCTGAGGTGTTACTGGGTCCTTCCCTGGCTTGGGGAGGGTAATAATTAATGCTTGTAAGGATTCCCGAGGAAATGTAGCAGAGGAGGCCGCGTCATTGTACATGTTCGCAAGGTGTGGAGCTAGGTGATGCGCAAATTGTTTATAGTATTCTCCCGTTAGCCCGTCGGGGCCTGGTGATTTCCCTAAGGGGAGAGTGTTGATAGTTTCTACTATTTCTTGTACTGTGAAAGGGTCATTGAGGCGGGAGAGTTGCTCTAACGTTAACGACGGAAGACTGACATGTGAGAGAAAGTCTGTGATTTCGTCTAGGGTGGGTTGGTGTGTGTCGGGGTCTCGCTGTAGATTATATAGATCGCTGTAGTACGCGCTGAAAGCATCCGCTATCTCTTGTGGGTTTCTGAGGTTTTCCTTTGTGTGGGGATGTAGTATGTGGTCTATTTTATTTTTTATACGCCTGCCCTTTATACGTTGTGCAAGTGTTTTACCTGCTTTGTTGGATGTGGAGTACGAAGTGGCTTTTAGTCTTCTCTGGATTCGTTCGTACGACTGGAGGAGGAGGATACGTAGTTCTCGTCTAAATATTAGGATTTGTGCTGAGTATGTTGAATTGGGTTTGGATTTATTTCGTTGTTCTAATTTTTCAATTTGGGACAGAAGGGAGTCTATCTGCATTGTTCTATTTTTTTTGTGGCGGGAGCTAAGCTTGATTAGCATTCCTCTGATAAACGCTTTGTGCGCATTCCACAGCACACACTGGTCGGACACAGAGCCTGAATTTATTTCGAAATATTCGTTTAATTGGGCTGATATTTCTGGAAAGTAATTTGGATGTTGCAGGATATAGTTGTTCGCCCTCCATATGAATGTGGTGTTTTGTCGCGAGGAATCAGACACAGTAATAGTAATTGGGGCATGATCCGACCAGGATGCGGAGTGGATAACAGCTGCGCTAATGTTCTGGAGGAGCCATTTGTCAGTGAGAAAATTATCAATACGGGAGTACGTTTTATGTAAAGGAGAGAAATATGTATAATCTCTCTCCTCTCCATTCAAACATCTCCAGACGTCAAACAAGTCGTGCTCAACAATGAATTTTTTCAAGGGAGATTCTCTGCGTTTTAAAGCGGATGTAGAATCCATGTGGATTTCAGGTACTAGGTTGAAATCACCGCACAAGATTAAGTTGCCATGTCTCATAGGTTGTATAATACGCATAATTTTGCGAAGAAAGCGAGCCTGTTTGACATTAGGAGCGTAAATATTCACCAAAGTATACTTATTGTTATTAATGGTACATACAAGAATGATGTAACGACCTTCTGGATCTAGGTTAACATTGTGCAGTTGGAATGATACCGAGTTACGTATCGCTATCATCACCCCTCTTTTTTTAGAGGTAAAGGGGGCGGAAAAAATCTGGGAAAAATGTCTGTTCGTGCATGTAGGTGGAGCTGTGGAAAGAAAATGCATCTCCTGGACACACAGTACGTCGCATCTTAGGTCCACAGCCGTTTTCCATATCGAATACCTCTTTGCTGGGTGGTTGAGTCCATTCGCATTTATGGATAATACTGTAGTCGGCATTGCAGGTGTTGTGTGGAGGCACGGAAAAACAGATATGGTTTAAGCACTTACGGTACGTCGCGGATGTGTTGGTTCCCTGGGTTCAGAGGACAGATCTTGTCTATAAGCATACGTTCTGATAGACCTTCTAGGGGTGTTGTAGTTGCCAAACTTGCGGCGAAGCTGCTGTAAAACAATAAGGGTTAACTATAGAACTAAACCAGATAAAAACTGGAACTTGAAGAGTATTCTTTTTCGATGGGGTGACCACCGGATAGAACGTTAGGTGGAGTAGAGAATGTACGCATTCAGCTAAACCACTAAGAGGGGGTAACAACTGTCACTGTTCAATTTACTAACAAATCGAAAGGCTGAGAGCCAGGGAGAGCATCATACTTGTAGATGTAATCAGGCCCAAATGCTGGTTGAAGGAAAAGAAGAAAAAAAAAAAATAAAAAAAATAAAAAAAAAATAAGCTGATTTGATCAAGTGCCGCGACCCTGTGAGGAGCGACGTGTCATGCTGTTGTTGCGTTGCTCCTTCGGAGGGGTTGAATTCTGCAGTGTGTCAGGAATGATTCCCCAGGACTGGAGTAGATGCATTCCCTTTTGGAGGGTGTGGATCACATGCGAATCGTCATTCCTTGTGATGATCAAGGTTGCAGGGTATCTCCATTTAAATTGGATCTTGTGGTTGTGGAGGCTTTTGGTGATCGGGTTAAGCTGTCTCCTCATTTGCAGGGTGTATTTTGAGAGGTCAGGAAATAGTTTCACCCCTGCGTATGGTTCAGGCAATGAAGGGTTATTTCTCAATGTCATGAGCAGCCTCTCCTTCACAGGGAAAAAATGTACCCTCATTAGGACATCTCTAGGGACTGATGCAGCTAGGTGAGAGGGTTTTGCAATTCTGTGGATTCGATCCACAATCAAGTCTCTGGGTGAAGCGTCGGGCAGGATTAAGTGCATAAGCTCCTTGGCATACCTAGGGAGGTCCAGAGGTAGGATGGTTTCAGGGACTTCTCTAATTTTTACATTATTTCTTCTGGACCTGTCCTCTAGGTCTGCCAGCTTTGCCCTCACCCAGGATTGTTCTTCTCTAATGTCAGCATATGAGTCGACTAAATCGTTCACCGTTTCAGTGCATTCCTCCATGCTGTTTTCTAAGTGTGTCACTCTATTGTCCATAAGATGCATATCTGTAGATATTTTAGTGAACAGTGATGAAAGGTCAGTCATCAGTGAGGACTGGAGAGAAAGTAGCATTTCCTTTAATGTAGTATCCATCACTGGTTGGCCCGTTGTGGGGAATGAGGCCATGGATGATTGTAGGGCCTGGTTGGCCTGGAAGTGGTTGAAAGCCGGGGCCTCAATTTGAGATGTCCGCGGCAGCGGCGGTGATTCTAATCTAAACCGCGTTTTCGCTGGGCTGCCTGTGACAGGGTTGTCTCCTGCTCTGAGGGTAGGGGACTGGGGAGGGCGAGGTGAGTCTTGATCTCCCGGAATATCGTCGGGTAGATCCGTGTAGGCCTCCGGTATCGCAGCCGCGCCGGCGCCATTTTGGGGCTGACTAACCTTGCTGGAGTATGTGGAGAAGAAGGCTGTCAGTTTTTTCGGCTGATGTTCAGTCATCCTCTTCCTAGACATGGCTGGCTATAATCTCCGATGTGTCAGGAGGCAGGATGGCCGTGGATTGACTGTGAGATTGGGCCTTAATCGCTTCTTGTCTCTCCCTTAGCTGACGAGCACTGAGTCTAAGCAGCCATCACCAGCGCTGGCAGACCACGCCCCGCCCTTGAACTTCTTCAACGCTCTCAAAGAGACCACTTCGGGAATCACTTCCAACCCTGGTTGAGTATCCAGGGGGTCTGGTTCCAGGACCACGAAGGGGCCAGGTTGCTCCCATGAGAGTTTTACAACGGCCCTAAGGCAGGTTATCTCACCAGGCTGTAATGTTCTCTCTTCTCTTGACAGTCTCCAGACCTTTCCTACCCCTTCTTCTGGGGTCTTTTTATCCAGGACCAAATTCTGGTAGACCTGTTGCAGCATGGGGTGGATCCTGTCGACTGAAGACCCTTGTTCTTGCACTATGGGGTCCAATAGTCTCCTGACCAGGTCAGTGTTGGTTCCTATGATTAGGGAACTTCTACTGGCTCCTTGTGGGCGAGGACAGACCACCGCAAGAGTGTCGAAAACTTCCGCTTTTCCTGTTACAGAGGGATCGAATGCCAGTCTGATTGAAACGTAGCCGTCATAAGGGAAACTCTGTGTGCCAATTCCCCATATCTCGAGGTTGTCGAGTTTCTGTAGAGGCACGTGGCTCAGGTGTTTTTTATAAAAGTCTCTGTACAAGAGTGTCACTTGGGCTCCCGTGTCCAGGAGGGCTCTGGTGTAAACTCCCTCCACTTGGACAGGGACTAGTGGAGAGGGTCCCACCAGCCTGTCCGGAAAACTCTCCCGAGGCGGCTTCTTCTTTGGACTCTGGGGTTTTTCCTTAGGATTCTTCTTCTTCCACTTGTCTCTGGATCGTAACCCCTTTTTGGGCCTGGTATGCATTGATTCCCTGCAGGTTGTTTGTCACGGGGATGCTATACACAGACATCCAATACAGGTGATCAGATCATTGGGCTGCACTTAAGGAATCAGGAACAGAGTAAGTGAAAATATATATATTTATTGAAGATAAAGACACACGTGAAATCAAACAACAGCAAACCATAAACAAGAAATGAATACAAGAGAACACAGCAAACCCCAAATAAACTAATCTAACTATCTAACTAATATATACAAGTAAAGGGAAGACACACATATAAACAAGGCAGGGATGAGAGACAAGGGAAGCAGAAGGCCAGGTACTGGGAGCAGTCAGCAAGGGAGAGCTGGAAGCCGGTATCAGGGGACAGGTCTCAGGGGCCAGGATACAAGGAACAGAGTCCAGGACAAGGCAGGAAACGAATCAGGTTCAGGTTCAGGAAACGGATCAGGTTCAGGTTTCAGGTTCAGGCAGGGACCAGGCTTACAGAAGGAATTCTGGAGCATTGAGCCTGGTTAAGGGCGGGCTTATATAGTCCAGTAGACCCAGATCAGGTGTGCTTGATGGCTGGTAGAAAGTCTTGGTGAGGAGACACCCGCTGGTGGCCACCAGAACTACACCCACTCGTTACATAGTTACATAGTTACATAGTTAGTCAGGTTGAAAAAAAGACAAAAGTCCATCCAGTTCAACCATAAAAATAAATAAATAAATAAAAAAATAAATAAAAGAAAAGAAAAAAAAGAAATATTGTACAATCCCATATACCCAATTCCATACCCACAGTTGATCCAGAGGAAGGCAAAAAACCCTAGCAGAGCATGATCCAATTTGCTACAGCAGGGGAAAAAATTCCTTCCTGATCCCCCGAGAGGCAATCGGATGTTCCCCGGATCAACTTTACCTATAAATGTTAGTACCCAGTTATATTATGTACATTTAAGAAAGAATACAGGCCCTTCTTAAAGCAATCTACTGAGCTGGCCAGAACCACCTCTGCAGGGAGTCTATTCCACATTTTCACAGCTCTTACTGTCAAGAAACCTTTCCTTATTTGGAGGTGAAATCTCTTTTCCTCTAGACGCAAAGAGTGCCCCCTTGTCCTTTGTGTTGACCGTAAAGTAAATAATTCAACCCCAAGTTCACTATATGGACCCCTTATATATTTGTACATGTTGATCATATCCCCCCTTAATCTCCTCTTCTCAGGAGTGAATAAATTCAGTTCCTCTAATCTTTCCTCATAGCTGAGCTCTTCCATGCCTCTTATCAGTTTGGTTGCCTTCTCTGCACTTTCTCCAGTTCCCCAATATCCTTTTTGAGAACTGGGGCCCAAAACTGAACTGCATATTCCAGATGAGGTCTTACTAATGATTTGAACAGGGGCAAAATGATATCTCTCTCTCTGGAGACCATACCTCTCTTAATAAAAGAAAGGACTTTGCTCGCTTTGGAAACCGCAAATTGGCATTGCATGCCATTATTGAGCTTATGATCTACCAAAACCCCCAGATCCTTCTCCACTACAGATCCCCCCAGTTGTACTCCCCCTAGTATGTATGATGCATTCATATTCTTAGCCCCCAAGTGCATAACTTTACATTTATCAACATTAAACCTCATCTGCCACAGTCGCCCAATTAGACAGAGCATTGAGGTCGGCTTGTAAATTGGCGACATCCTGTAAGGACGTTATTCCACTGCATAGCTTGGTGTCATCTGCAAAGACAGAAATGTTACTTTTGATCTCAGACCCAATATCATTTATAAAGATATTAAAAAGTAAGGGTCCCAGCACTGAACCTTGGGGTACACCACTGATAACCTTGGACCATTCAGAGTAAGAATCATTAACCGCTACTCTCTGAATTCTGTCTTTTAGCCAGTTTTCTATCCATTTACAAACTGATATTTCCAATCCTGTAGACTTTACCTTGCACATGAGTCGTGTGTGGGGAACTGTATCGAACGCTTTTGCCAAATCCAAGTATACCACGTCCACAGCAACCCCTCTGTCCAAGGTCTTACTTACCTCTTCATAAAAAGAAATCAGGTTTGTCTGACAACTTCTGTCTTTCATGAATCCATGCTGTCTGTTGCTTAAATTGTTTTTTTCCAGCAAGAACTCATCTATGTGGTCTTTTATTAATCACTCCAGTATCTTCCCAACTATAGAAGTTAAACTAACAGGTCTATAGTTACTTGGTAAAGACTTAATTCCCTTTTTAAATATAGGCTCCACATTGGCCCTGCGCCAATCCAGTGGTACTATTCCTGTCATTAATGAGTCCCTAAAAATTAAATACAATGGCTTTGAAATTACAGAGCTCAATTCTTTTAGGATCCGTGGGTGTATGCCATCTGGTTCAGGTGCTTATGCCAACTGGTGCCGAAAGCAACAGTGCCACCAGCAGGTGAGCCCAGTAATGACACCATTCCTGACATTGTTATGCCGCGTACACACGGCCATTTTTCTCGTTGAGAAAAACGAATTTTTTCCCATTCGACGAGAAAAACGTTCGTCTGTGGGCTTTCTGTCGTTTTTTTAGACGAGAAAAACGGCATTAAAAACGACGAGAAAAATTAGAACATGTTCTAATTTTTCTCGTCGTTTTTTTCGACATGTTTTCCGCGGCAGTGTTTCCCATAGGGAAACACTGCCGCAGAACCCACACACGGTCGTTTTTTTCGACCAAAAAAAAAATGACATTTAAAACGCCCGTGTGTGGGGGGAACAAGCTGTTCCTCGTTTTTAACGTCGATTTTCTCGACGGTGTTTTCACCGTCGAAAAAATCGATCGTGTGTACGCGGCATTAGACTTTAACTCCTGACAGGGGGTATTGAGTGTTTTTTGGGAGGCTCTGTTCCCCTTTCTCTGTATTCTTTTCTCTTTCTGAACCTTAGTGGAGCTTTCTGTGAATAGCGGGCGCCCGGCTGACTCCTTCACCGGGGCCCTCTGAAGTTTTCCGCCGGCTTGCGGTATCTGGATGCAATTCATTTGGGCTGGGGCATTCTGCTCTAACATGCCCGATTCCCCCACAATTGAAGCATGTTATCAACCTCTTAGGCTTCTGTATTAGTTCCGTATTGGAGCTAGGAGGTTTTTTTGGTTCCTCTGGCATGTTCTTATTGTGTAGTGCGGAGGCCTGGCTGGTCAGCATGGACACCATTTCTACTAGTTGTGACACCTGTGTCTTTAGGAGTTCAACATCTGAATCACCTCCTTCTGCACTTAAAATTCTGACTCGGGCAGTTGGTTCGGTATGTTGACTCCTCTTTTTGTCTTCCAACATAGCCTCTTCCTCCCTGACTATCCAGATCAAGTCGGGGTATTCCAGGCTGCTCCCGTCCTGCCGGGTGCGTAGCATTAATGCAATGGGGTCCAAGGGTTGAGCTCCCCTCAACACCTGCTGGGCACGGGCCTCATCCACTTTTCTTGGATCGATCCCTTTCTTCAGTAGGATCTGATGCAGAATCTTATCCAGACGTCTTATGAATTCTGACAGCTTCTCTCCATCCTTTTGGTAGCAGTGCTCCAGCTGATAAGTGAGTTCAGTGACCTTTTCCGTCCTGCCGAACACATTCTGCAGAATATCCAGATAATCCTGTGCATTGCAGTCTTTCTTGCTCAGCTTGAGGTTACGTATGGCCTCCAGAGCAGGCCCCTTTAAGCTTTCCGCAATCCTTTGTTTTTTTTGTTGTTCTGGGACCTCCCATTCTTCTAGGGCCTGAGTGGCGCTGTCTTGCCACTCTTCAAATCCCTCTTCCACTGAAGGTACATGTTTCTTTCCAGAAAAAGTCCTGAGTTTCCTGTATCCTAACAATTGGGTGGTCTGGAGGGTCCTTTTTACACTTCGCCACAATCTCCCCCAGGACAGCGCATAATTCTGAGCTAAGGATGGTCAGGGGTGGTGTACCGGGACCCTGTGGTTGGGCGCTTCCTTTTGTGCTGGGGCCTTCTGTAGATGTGGATGTAGGGCCATCTTTATTCTCTTCTGGGTGTATCAGGAGGAGTTCTACCTGGATTGTAGTTTTTATGCTGGCCCCTTTGAAGTAGTCAGAGATTCCGTTCCTCCACTCACACAATGCATAGGTGTGGGGATTTACAGTATCTGTCTTCATGTCAATCACCCATGGCTTCCTGTCCGTGGACAATGCCCTCAAGACTGGAGTTAGCTGCTCCTCTACCCAGGCCTCTCTCTGGATTTCAACCACCAGGCCATTTCCGGGTAGGATGCCTTCCTTCCTGCACCACCGGGCTACGGCAGCAGGGTCCATGCTGGTGCTTCTTTTTTTTTTATTCTTTTTTTTATTTTATCAAGATTCCAGTTATGTTACATCAGTACATTTCCATTTATCCAACCAAGACAATACATAGACAAAAATAAACATGAGTACTAAGAAACTCTTGGCTCTTCTCCTTATACTCACATTTCTAAAATCTCTATTTCACCCTCCCGTCCCCCCCTTCCCAATATATACCCCCCTCCCCCCTTCTACCTCTTATTTTCTACCGATTTTCCTTTATCTTCTCAGATTTTCTGCATAACTCCATGTTTTCTTAAATTCTTTCCAACATTCCCACTTGTTTTTAAATCCTTTTTTTCCTCCTGTACATCATACTTCAGTCCCTCCATTCTGTATGTTTCTTCCACAGAGTCAATCCACTCCCATACAGGGGAGGCACATGCTGGTGCTTCTGACCGGCTTTATTGCAGCGTGCAGCATACAGGAATCCCGGACGAGCCCCCACGTATAGCGGTACCCCCAATTAAGAGGGCTGCTGGTATTGATTTGGGCCCTGTAGTGCACCGCTGTCAACCCCTGGCAATCGGCTCTACCCTCCCGTGGCACAGCTAGTAAGAGAAGATAGGACTGCGTGACCGCAACTCTTGGTGACACAGTCCTATGGCAAACACACACAGTGATATACTTTTAAACTCACTTTTAAAGTAAGAGAAACTGACACCAATGTACTTGACCCAGATATTTTACTGAGGCTAATGGGCAAGTAATAAACAAGAGCATATAACAATTTGCAGGTCCCTGCAATAAACAGTATTTAAATGAACAGAATAAACATGTATTACTATGCGAATCTAACGCTGCCTTTTTTACAGCTACTTCCCCTCATGGGCAGACTAACGCTCAGCAATGTCTATCTACGCAGTCAGGCCTGACTGAACTAAATGGAAGTCCTGTAAAACAATCTTTGCTAGCAACTTTCGGTGGTGCACTTGATGAACAAACTTTGTAATCCAAACGAGTAGTAGAAATACAGTATTTGTCTATGAGCAAGTGCTCTCTCACCACCCGGACCAGTCCAAGTCTGTTTTCCTCCGCCGATGCGTCTAAGCACATGGATCCATCGACATCCGGGCCTTCGGTCCTTCTGGTGTAGTAAAGCAAGGATGAGAAGATGTCTCTCAGGCTCTGCTAGGCTGGCGGAGGGCTCTTTGGAAAAATGCACAAGGCCCAGGCTTCAGGCCTTGTGCAAACAGCAGTACAGCACAGGGATCCTCTGGCTAAGAGTGGGGGTGTCCAAAGAGACAGAATCAACTCCGCCTCCCCTTTATAAAGTCTGCCCCAGCAGTCCTTGCTCCGGGGCAATGCACCCTGGGTGCTAAAAGATGTCTTGGGATTGGGAAATGTAGTCTCTCGGTATTAAAGGGCAATACCCCGCTACATTAAGAATTGGCAACACTGGCTGGGGTGGTACTCATGGTTTTCAAACCCTTGACTTAATCTGGTTTGCTTAATTATAGTACCTAACTGTGATTGTAATTGGTGATGGTATTGTTTGTCTACAGTTTTTTTGCCTTCATTTTTGTTTTGTACATGGAGTTCATCGACTTAATCAGTAATGCAGTACAACCTCCTACAATATCCCTCTGGGGTTTTGATGCTATTATTATAATTATTCTCTGCTACCGGCAGACATTGTTTCTGAAACAATTATTATTATTACACCAAGTGCCTTTACTACTTGTAACGTACTGTTTGGTTAGTAATAGCAACTATGCAACCAATATGTCATGTACTATTTCTTTTTGTATTTCTACAAAAAAAAACAATAAAAATGTATTAAACCTAAAAAGATCTGTTAATGGTTTAACAACTATAACTCAAAGTTCTCTTAGAACTCTGGGATAATTACCATCAGGACCCATTGCTTTATTAAGCTTTAACAAGCCAGTTCCTCTTCTACCTCTGTCTCCAGAAATTCTAAAAATGAACCGTCATTACTAGAACCATATGATTCCCCAATGTGTTATTGTTAGTGCAATTTATTTCTGAGAAGACTAAAAATAAGTAATCGTTTAAATTGTTTGCTACATTCATGTCTTCCTCAACATATGTGTTGTGCCCAGTTTTCATTTTAGTGATCCCATTGTATTTTTTCCCTTCTATCACTAATATACCTAAACAAGATTTTATCTCCTGTCCTAATAGATTTAGCAATTTCCTCCTCTTTCTGTGCTTTGGAAGCACTGATAATGTGTTTGGCACCTTTTTGTCTATTTTCATACTTAGATTTGACCAAGCATGCCCAATTTGCTATTTTCATACTGTTCTCTGTCAGCTACAACTCCTGTTTTCTTGAATGTTCTATATGCAATTTTTTTTCTTTACTATCCTACTTACCCCTTTAGTGAACCATATTGTTTTATTTTTTCTTGTTTATTTTTACTAACTTGCCTGACATATAATCTAGTTACCTTCAGGATGGTAGAATTTAATAGTGCCCACTGAAACTTTCAATTCATTTTTAGACATTTTTTCATTTCAGCAAAATTTGTCCTTTTGAAATCTAAAACTTTTGTTTTTGTATATGATTTTTCAGTTCTTGTTCTAATATTAAACCAAAGACATTGGTGATCACCAGAACCCAAATTCTCTCCCACCTCCACATCAGACAGTCGATCCCCAATTGTCAGTACTAGGTCTAGAATATGGTCACCTCGGGTTGGGCTTGTTACTGTCTTAGAGAAACCCCATTGAGTGCTTCCATTGCATCCCTGCGCCTGCTTGTAATAGCAGTTTGAGAATTCCAGTTAAAGTCAGGCATGTTGAAGTCACCCATAATCAAAACCGATCCCTTCATTGCTATTTGAGTTATCTCATCAATCAACAAGTTATCATAATCTTCCGTCCGGGGGGTCTGTATACTACACCAATTCTAAGGGAAGATCCCTCTCTGGTTGCAAGGCAGACCCAGGGGGTTTTTAGGTATTTCATTCGTTTTTTGAATTAATGTTAGTGTTATGCTATTTTTCACATACATGTCAACTCCACCCCCCTCTTTCCTACTCTGTCGTTCCTGTATAGCAAGGGTGCCCAACCTTTTGAAGTGTGAGGGCCACTTAAGCCACCGGTCATGGGCCACAATGTATCCGTTTACATCTGGCGCTCCATAGAGGTGAAGGGAGGATCTGATTGGGTCGGACCAATCGTGTAAAAGGTTGCTAAGGCTGCTTTCACTCTGATGCACTGCGGTTTACCCGCACCATGGATGCAGTGCAGTGCATCTGTAAACTTTCTGCGGGTTAGCTGCACTTTGCCATAGACTTCTAATAGATCTTTCAGATGTGGTGCACTTTCTGAAAGCGCACCAAACCCGCAGGTAATAAACAGAAATCTATGGCTCAATACAGGTAAGCTGCAGGTGAACTGCACTACACCTGCAGATCAGTTTGAAAGCAGCCCAGTAATCACTGCAGAACAGATATGCCCATATATACACTGTGATTTTAGTAATAAACTTACCAGTAATAACAGTTTTCCATTCAGGTATCGCCGGTTGTTGCTGTCCCAGGCGGAGTGCATTTGGTATCACTCCACCTATAACCGGAGACGGGACTATACAGGAAGCATCAGCTTATGCGGCTCTGCTCCACAGCCACTTGTTTCCTCTCCTGCCAGCTTCATTCACAACACTGATGCCCTGAGATGGCGGGTCGGCAATCCGCGATCTGGGCCTGCCAACCTGCCATCCCAGATCAGGAGGTCACGGGCCACATCAGAGGGCTCAGTGGGCCACTGGTTAGGCACCCCTGATGTATAGTGTGTACACTGGTATAGTTATTTCCCAGTCATTTGAATCCTTGACCCACGTCTCTGTAATTGCAATAAGGTCCAAGTTATCCCTAGATATAAGAGCTGCCAACTCACAAAGCTTGTTGCCTAAACTACGAGCATTAGTGCACATGACATGACAAACACTGCTATCTACTGCTTTATTTTTACTATCAGAAACTTCAAACAGAAGTGACCACCCCATTAGCCCAGTCCTTAGCAACAAAACCCCTCACATTTGTTTCAACCTGCTGGAGACAGAAATGTTCCCCATCAATTACATCTCTGCACCAAATTTCTCAGTTTAAATGCATGTCCAAAAAAAATTCCTAAATTCCATACTAAGAAGCTTAGTGCCCTTGTGTGAGGGATACGGATTGGCCCTGTGCTAATCACATGCACTCTCCCAAGGAAAATAAAAAAACTCTCTACCAGTACACACCAAACTGAGCATGTGCAGAGTGCCTCCAAAGCTTTGTTCTATCAGTTAATAGATTGGGGACAGTGAAAGAAGTAGAGGTTAAGAGAAGACAGGATCAAACAGCCTTTTTACACAATGCAGATGATTAACCCCTTAGGTTGTACAGTAAGTATGACAATCATGCTTTACTGCATATACAGACTGATTTTACTGTTGTGGGTTTAGTTACATTAAGTTCACCAACATGTGCTGACACTCCTAAATATAGTATGGGTTGCCTAGCCTTCATGACCTTTGGTCATGAAAGTGTTAAAGAACGTGCGTTTGCAACGCTGAGTTTACACAGGCAGCAATGGGGTGGTAAAAACAGACTACCCACCGGTCTGTCCACATTACCACAGCTGCTGCAAATTGAATTTGCCATGTCACATTTCCAAGACTGTGATGCTTTCCAAACACGCCATCGAAGTCAATGGGACAACACACAGTAACCGCTTGTCACGCCGTTGCAGCATAGTATTGCAATGCAAAATCCCTCTTGGGATCATAAATGCCTGTAAACTTATAAGCCTGTCCACCGTGGATCACTTTTCAGAGATGTGAGAACCACAACACATGTTCACGAGTCTAAGGCTAAAAAAACTCCAGGCAGATATAGAAAAGACACCATTATTGCAGCTATGTAGGGGCCAATCAGAGCATGCACACAACCGGGAAAATAAACATGCTAATTGGAAGACAGAACACAATGGGCAGAGACATGAGAATTTTTCATGTAGCACCCTCTAGTGTGCTGGAATATAATTTTTGGTTAAAGTAGGTAAATTATTCAGGCTTGGCTGGCAGCCAAGCCTGTGTGTTTTTCTGGGTCAGGGTTTGAGTGACTCAGGGAGGGCTGGATGACTCACAGGCAGCATCTCTGAGACTTCCCCATACTTCTAGAAACTTGGAGAAGATTCTAGAAGGATGGGAGTGGAGGTTAGGAGGACCTGCCTGGAGTATTCATGAGGGCCCTGACCAATCCCCAACAGATAGGTTGGCATGCCTCCTCAAATACTCTGTGTCAGCCCAGCTGGGGCAGTGGAGTTCAGGTGGAAGCTGGAGATGGAGTGTTAGGCTGTCGGTGTCCCTTGAGGGTGCCCCCTAGTCTGGGGGAGGTGACCTCAAAATTTGGCTCTGTGTGGAAGGGACCCTCTTCCTGACACACAGAGGTGTCCTGATCGGAGGCATGGGAGCAAGTGGAAGACAGCAGGAGAACACTGATGGGCAAATCTCCAGGGAGGAAGACAGCAAGGTGGGCTGGTGAGTGTTACATTCAAGAGGACTGAGAAGCATGCCTGAGAGGACTGGGAGCAAGCGGTCTGGGATGGATGCATAGTCAGTCTGGGAGGACTGTGGAGTCTTAGTGAAAGGGGCAGCTGCAGCAAGGTGGGCTGGCAATTCCCTTAAGAGGTGGTGCTGGGATCAGTAGCCAGAGGAGAACAGCTGGGCACTAGGACTACACTGCCAAAGGGGCTCGCAGCCCTTGCCTGTAAAGGGCATTTGCTGCTGGTCTGATTGTGCTCTTTTCAGACCACCCATACAGTGCCAGCTGGTCCTGAGAGTTGTAGTTCTACAAGCAAGATTTGTGCTGGAGGTAGAAGGAAAATGTATATACATACTGTATATATTTGTGTCCCTCAAGTGTTCTACTACTTTGATCAAGTGGGCATCCCATAATACCCTAATCCCTATCCACGTTCAACACCCCTAATAAAATACAAAAAAAAGAAAGCTGCATGGACTGCTTCTTGGCTCCAGAGTGCTTTGGAAAATTTTGTGTGCCTGGTTGTGCAGGGTGGGAGATACCTTCATTCACCAGCGGCTCCTGTGCTACAGTTATAATTGAATGAATATAATATGGGAATGAAAACATACTAGCTAGCATTTACCGCTCATTAGCATTTCAAGCTGTATAATGTACACCTTGAAGACATTACTCATGAGAAAAAAACAGCAGATAATGCAGATAAACCCATAATTCTAAGTACAAACAGATGTCTCTGAAACAATGATTGTATTTGTCCAGACACCAAGAGGTAATATAAAAGCCTAGACATCTAAAACCAGGGCAAATGCATATTCACAAGCTGACAAAGAATTGTATTCTCAGTCATGCAGATTCTTCAGCATTATTCTCATTCTCATTCTCATTTTAGTTTTGGATAATTAGGGAATGGTTACAAATTGTTTTTGCTGTCTGTGTCCTATTGGGGGGGGGGGGGCACAAAATAAGGTAAGATGAGGTCACTGCTCAAATTTCAGAGAGCCTCTAATGAACCAACTGTAATTCGTTTAAAGAGTGGCTCTATCAGCCATCTCCCGCCCAAAATAAAATAAAAAATAAAATGAGTCAGGTGGAAAATTGTCGACTAAATGGAAGCTGCATCCAATCAGGTGCAGCCGCTGTACAGGAATTTTTACAGCCGGCTGCAGGAGATTCTTCCATCTATGTTGTGTAACTTCTTGTTCTGGGTCACAGAGCCTAATGGATGACTTGCCATTTCCTCTGTGTTACATCACAAATGTGGAAGTACAAATGATATGAAACAATACATGATGAATTCTGTAAATTGCTCTGCCTGATTGTGTCTGTGTCAAATCGAATTACTCTTTAGCTCTCAACTGCACCAGCATTAGTCTGAGAGACCCAGGGATTTTAGGGTATGTAGTTCCTTCCCATGAAATGTTAATTCTCATTCTACAGACAGAGAACATTCATTGACCCTCATGTTTGAACATAAACAGAAACTGACAGGAATGTGAAGATTTAGGCCTCATGCACACAGGAAATTTTGTTTATCTCCCCTGAATGCTTTTGCTCCTAGCAGGAAAATAGCACCTAAGGCTCGATTCACACTAATGCATTTTTTTATGCTTTTTGCATTTTGCAGAAATGCAGGGATTTTTTTAAACATGGGTTCCTATGGAACACGTTCACATCAATGCATTTTGTGCTTCTGCATTTTTGGAAAGGGACGGGGACCTTTTTCACGCAAAATGCAGCGTTTTGCATGTAATAGACTTCAATGGACCCGCATATAAAACAAATTTTTACAGCGATGTTATCGCAACTTTGCTGCGATTTGTGTTTTGCGATTTGCGTTTTTTTTTACCATCACTGTATATAGCTGGTTGTTAAGAATCAGACCGGACAGCCGGCCGCCGCGTCCTTAACAATCGATTGATCAATTAAGTCATCAGCTGTCAGCGAGCTGAATGTAAAAAAAAAAAAAACGGCATGGGGTCCCCCCAAAGACCACACCATTCGGTCTGGTATTATGAATTAGAAGGGACACCCCCACGCCAATTTTTTTTATTTTATTACGTGGGGCCCCCCCAAAATCGAGACCCTTATCTGAGCATGCAGCCCGGTAGATCAGAAAAGGGAAGGGACGAGCGAGCGCCCCCCCTCCTGAACCATTCCAGGCCGCATGCCCTCAATATGGGGGGATGGGTGCTATGGGGCAGGGGAGGCTCTGCCCCCCCACCCCAAAGAACCTTGCCCACCCCCTTGTGACGTCACCAGGGACAGCGCTCCGGGTGACGTCATCGAATGGCATTGCCCCATAGCTATATAAAAGATGTCGGACATCGGGGACGTCACAACGAAGGAAGACAAAATCTGCCTTTTTTGTTTTTAGCGGGTAACCGGCGGCAAGGAAGAACACAGCAGTGAGGGAGAAGACAGCTCAGGGAGAAGACAGGTTAGGGAAAAGACGGCGGTGGTAGAAAACGGCTCGGGGAGAAGATGGCAGAGGATCAACCCCTTAAGTTCCACAGTGAGTATAACAAGCATGCTATGCTGCATATTAGGGTTGCCACCTGTACGGTTTTCTCCCAGACAGTCCGAGTTTTGAATGATGCGTTCGGGTTTCCATCTTCTTCAGATCCAGACACATCATTTACACCGGACTGCACCAGGGGTGATGTACATATCAGACCCCCAAGCGCTCCCCAGCACATATCTGACCCCATCTTGCACTAGCCCTCTCCCCTCTCAAAGCGCCCCCCAGCACATATTTGATCCTCCCTTGCTACCTCTAGCCCTCTCCCCTCCCAAAGCGCCCCCAGCACATATTTGACCCACCCTTGCTAGCTCTAGCTTTTTCCCCTCCCAAAGCATCCCCCTAGCACATATCTGACTTCCCCCCAGCTAGCACAAGTCCTCTCCCCTCCCAAAGCACCCCCAGCACATATCCAAGCCCCCTGCTAGCTCTAGCCCTCTCCCCTTCCAAAGCATCCCCCAGCACACATTCACCCCCCCCCCCGGCAAGCACTAGCCCTCTCCTCTCCCAAAGTACCCCCCAGCACATATCCAAGCCCCCCTGCTAGCTCTAGCTCTCTCTCTTCCCAAAGCACCACATAGCATATATCTGACCCCCCCCCCTCCAGCACTAGCCCTCTCCCCTCCAAAAACATCCCCCCAACACACATCTAACCCCCCCCTGCAAGCACTAGCCCTCTCCCCTCCCGAAGCACCACCAAGCACATGTAGCGATACCCTCAAACTAAGAGAGCCACTGGTTTTGTTTTGGGCCCTGTACACAGCACAGCCATCCCCCGGCAATCTACTCGACCCTTCTCTGGCACAGCTAGTCTAGGGGTGGTATATATGTATGGCTCTATACCTGTTCATGAACAATCCCACAATAATCCAAACAGCTGTGAAATATAGTAATGGACGCCAATACCAGAATGATTAACTGTAATAGATTTACTTGTATATAAAGGTTAACGATCAATACCATATAACACATGCATGCAGAGCCCTGCAGTAATAATAACACTAGTCAACTATAGTGCACATATAGTTCTATCACACACTGATATATAACGATTTTCCCTGTGAGCAATATGACGCTCAGCAATGCTATAAACTCCCAGTCAGGCCTGACTCAATTAAAGCTCAGTCTTTAAGTGAGGAATCTTCGCATGCAAGATGATCGGTGGTGCACATACAGGAACAATAATTTTGTAATCCAACAGTGGTCTATGGCAATAGAAACAACTCCCCGGAGACTATATAACTCAGTTCTGCAACTAGTCTCCTGTCAGAAAAAGTAAGTATAACCCGATGGGCCAAGGCAGTCAATAGGCCTAACAAAGTACTCGGTTATAGCTGTGAGCAGGTGCTCTCTCACCCCTTCGGACTCGATCCCAGTCCGGGACTCCCACCGCTGTGTCTCCACACACAGGATCTGCCACAGCTGGATCTCTGGTCCAACTGACGTCCGCAAAGCAGGTAGATGTCAGATGCCGCACAGGCTCCGCAGCAAGGTGGAAGGCTCTCTGGAAGTGTGCAAGGCCCAGGCCTTGGGCCTTGCACTCGCAGCAGGTCCACACAGGAAGTCCTCTTGCCAGCCGCGCGGTGTCCAAAGAGGCCGGGCTTAGCCTCGCCCTCCCCTTTTATAACCCACCCATGAGTCTCTGCGGCAGCCCAATGCACCCTGGGTGCCAAACGGGGTTCTGGGTAACGTAGTCCATGGGGCCTCAATGGAGACCCCGCTACACACTCCCCCCACTTAAACTCTTTGGTCCCCAAAGATAATTGTCAACATACACTACGCACAACATTAGACAAAGTTGCGTATGATGTCGGCAGAGGAAGTTCCCACCAAAACTGAGAGGGTGAACTTCCTCGCCCACAGGTCACACTGTCATAAGTGGCCTGTCTAACTGTGCCAGGGGGTGAGTTGGGGTTGCCCTCCACCAAATGAACAGTGGAGGGATCAGGGCTTTCTGCACTCCTCCTGACAGTTACCACAGTATCCTCCGAGCTCTTCCCCATTTGTGGGTAAGTCAACTTTCGGGGAGGCCTTATGGCCCTTTTCACCCTCCGCTCTCTTGGGATTTCTGGAACAGACATGGCAGCTTTCACTGTTTCTGAAACATTTAACTCAGGAGCAGGAAGATTCACGGAACATCTTGGATCCTCCTCTGGGAGTGAGTCGAGGGCATGAGTCTGATAGAGGGCTGGACGGGATGAATTCAGTAGCTTCTGCATTCAGTTTGGGTCCAATGGGGCTCACTGGAGATGATGGGCACCCGGTTGACTCCTTCACCGGGGCCCTCTGGAGTTTTCCGCCGGCTTGCGATTATTTATCTTCTTTTTCTTGGGGCTGGAACATACTTTCGCAATATGGGCAATTCCTCCGCAGTTAAAACAAATCGCATCCCCCCACTCTTGTAGGGGAATGGGTGCTGGGGTACCCGGGAACAACTCCTTCTTCGGTCCCTCATTTTCTACGACCCTTGGATCCTTTGCCATCAAAGAGGTCAGCATCTCCAACACCTGAGACATCTGTGACTTCAGGGTATCTACTTCTGAGTCTCTTTCAGGGGTCATGGCTGATCTGACCATTACTGGTGTAGAAGAGGTATGCGTCTTGATCGCTTGCTGATCCTTCTGTAGAGCCTCTTCATCTCTAATGATCTTTACTAGATCAGGATAATTCAGCGACATACCTCCTCCAGAGGTTTTCAGGTGGAGCCAGACTGGATCCGAGCGTAGCGCTCCCTTTAAGATCTGCTTCATCTTTGCCACATCTATGGCTTGGGGCACCATCCCTTTTTTTAGCACGATTTGTCAAAGCATCTTGTTCAGTCTTCTGACATACTCCGACAGCGTTTCTCCTGGCAGTTAAAAGGTGTGTTCGAACTGATACACCAGTTCCGTTACTTTCTCTAACTGACCAAATTCTTCTTGTAGCATGGCTAAGCAGTCATAAGCCGTGCAGGCAGCATTTCCAAACCGGAGACTTTTTACAGCTTCCGCAGCCGCGCCTTTCAGACTTTCCATCACGCGCTGCTTTTTCTGTGCTTCAGGCACCTCCCATGCCTCTACCGCTGACAAAGCCTGTTCGATCCAGGTATCGAAGTCTTCCTCCCCCACAGGGACGGGCAGCCTCCCCGAAAATGTTCTCAGCTTCCGGTAGCTGGCCTCTATGTGTACTGTGTTAGTTTTCTGACACTTCGTGAGCAGATCCCCTAAGGCATTTAACAGCTCTGGCCCTATGGTAGTAATGGATGTCACCGGAGGTGTCGTCCTTTTCTGCTTCTGTGTTGCATGGGGTATCCCTGGCGGTGATCCCGTTGGGGATGGCGGAGGTGACTCCGTCTTCACGGTCATTGCGTGCACCAAACCATACGTTTTGTTATCTGGCGTCTGCACACTTCGGCCTTTAAAGTTCCCCGGTACTCCATCCCACCACTCTATCAGTGCATACTGAAACAAGGTGTCTGGGTCTGATTTCATGTCCATCACCCATGGTGTATTATTTGGGGATAACAACACCACGAGTCTCTCCGCCGCACCTATTGACCACTCTTTCTCCTGGGAGACTGATGACCACTGACATGTCTGGTTTTTTTTTGGCTGCTTCGCACAAAGCTTTCACTTCTAACGGGTCCATGCCGGTACTTTTGGCGTGTTTGCTTGCCATATACAGGATCCCGGACGAGCCCCCACGTGTAGCGATACCCTCAAACTAAGAGAGCGGCTGGTTTTGTTTTGGGCCCTGTACACAGCACAGCCAACCCCCGGCAATCTACTCGACCCTTCTCTGGCACAGCTAGTCTAGGGGTAGTATATATGTATGGCTCTATACCTGTTCATGAACAATCCCACAATAATCCAAACAGTTGTGAAATATAGTAATGGACGCCAATACCAGAATGATTAAATGTAATAGATTTACTTGTATATAAAGGTTAACGATCAATACCATATAACACATGCATGCAGAGCCCTGCAGTAATAATAACACCAGTCAACTATAGTGCACATATAGTTCTATCACACACTGATATATAACGATTTTCCCTGTGAGCAATATGGCGCTCAGCAATGCTATAAACTCCCAGTCAGGCCTGACTAAATTAAAGCTCAGTCTTTAAGTGAGGAATCTTCGCATGCAAGATGATCGGTGGTGCACATACAGGAACAATAATTTTGTAATACAACAGTGGTCTATGGCAATAGAAACAACTCCCCGGAGACTATATAACTCAGTTCTGCAACTAGCCTCCTGTCAGAAAAAGTAAGTATAACCCGATGGGCCAAGGCAGTCAATAGGCCTAACAAAGTACTCGGTTATAGCTGTGAGCAGGTGCTCTCTCACCCCTCCGGACTCGATCCCAGTCCGGGACTCCCACCGCTGTGTCTCCGCACACAGGATCTGCCACAGCCGGATCTCTGGTCCAACTGACGTCCACGAAGCAGGTAGATGTCAGATGCAGCACAGGCTCCGCAGCAAGGTGGAAGGCTCTCTGGAAGTGCGCAAGGCCCAGGCCTCGGGCCTTGTACTAGCAGCAGGTCCACACAGGAAGTCCTCTTGCCAGCCGCGCGGTGTCCAAAGAGGCCGGGCTTAGCCTCGCCCTCCCCTTTTATACCCCACCCATGAGTCTCTGCGGCAGCCCAATGCAACCTGGGTGCCAAACGGGGTACTGGGTAACGTAGTCCATGGGGCCTCAACGGAGACCTCGCTACACACCTATCTGACTTCCCCCAACACTAGCCCTCTCCCCTCCCATAGAGTCTCCCCCAGCACATATCTAACTCCCCCCGCCCCCCTGCTAGCACTTGCCCTCTCACCAGCAAATATCTGACCCCTGCATTTTGTGCATTATTTGTTACGCCCGTTTTCCATGCAGAACACTCACAATTCGGCCACATGCACTGTTCACCATGGCGCGCTATTTGCGCCACATTACTGCTCACTTTTGGGCCACCAAAAGTGCACCAGGTCTTTTACAATCTTATAGCTAATACTCAAAAATAAAATAAAAAGTTACCACTAAAGTGTTTGGGTTTGGCTTGAAGAAAAGGTGAGAAACCCTACTGCATATACAGACAGATTTTACTGTTGTGGGTTTAGTAACACTTTAAGGGCTCATGCACACTGGGCTTAAAAAACACTGCTGTTAGAGGGGTTTGGTATTTTTCTTTTTTCAGCCTGTAAACGCAAATCTATGTAAGGCTATGTGTCCATGTACCGCATTTACAGCCAAAAAAACCCCCACTATAATTGTGTTTAGGAGAGGAGCTAAAGAGCATAGAATATGCTGAATGAACTTAAATGCACCTAAATGGTAGATATGTCTAGCAACTAAGCATTAAGTGGTATTAAAGGTTCGGCTTTAAAAAAAAAAAAAAAAAAAAGTCATACTTACCTCAGGGGCGGATCCAGAGACTTTTCTCGGGGGGGGCACTGCCAAAAAATATGTTTTAAATTCACCAGAGAAATTACCGTTTAACATTGGAGTCTATGGAAGGGGTGCCCGGCTTGAAAAAATCAGTGCTCCCCGGCCGTAGGTTTTCCAGACACCAAACTTTGCACACTTGTAGAAGAGACATTGGGCTACATGTGTGCCAAGATTGGGGTCCAGAAGACCTACGACCGGCCGGTACCGGGTCCGCAAATTCACCAGAGAAATTACAGTTTAACATTGGAGTCTATGGAAGGGGTGCCCGGCTTTAAAAAATCAGTGCTCCCCGGCCGTAGGTTTTCCAGACACCAAACTTTGCACACTTGTAGAAGAGACATTGGGCTACATGTGTGCCAAGATTGGGGTCCAGAAGACCTACGACCGGCCGGTACCGGGTCCGCAAATTCACCAGAGAAATTACAGTTTAACATTGGAGTCTATGGAAGGGGTGCCCGGCTTTAAAAAATCAGTGCTCCCCGGCCGTAGGTTTTCCAGACACCAAACTTTGCACACTTGTAGAAGAGACATTGGGCTACATGTGTGCCAAGATTGGGGTCCAGAAGACCTACGACCGGCCGGTACCGGGTCCGCAAATTCACCAGAGAAATTACAGTTTAACATTGGAGTCTATGGAAGGGGTGCCCGGCTTTAAAAAATCAGTGCTCCCCGGCCGTAGGTCCCCCAGACACCAAACTTTGCACACTTGTAGAAGAGACATTGGGCTACATGTGTGCCAAGATTGGGGCAGCAGCAGCTGCAGAACAAGTACTGTATATACTCGAGTATAAGCCGACCTGTGTATAAGCCGAGGCACCTAATTTTACCCCAAAAAACTGGGAAAACTTATTGACTTGATGTGACAGGAGGGTCACTTTGGACACAGGGTGAGCCAGGAAAAAATGGACATTAAGAAATATCTCTTGGGCTACCTAAAATCGGTCTGTAATATTTATCCACCATATCCCCAAGGATAGCTGTGAAGGACTATTTACTGTTTCTGAACTCAACAGGTTAATTGAGAGATGCTGATGTGTCACCTATCTGCTTGTGTAATGCTAATGAGCCTCACCTAGGCTACAGGTCCTTTCATTGTGATGATGTGGATTGGAGCTTAGTAGACCGTCTGGCTGCCTATTATTATGGGATGTTTAAGTGTCTTCTGTGAGGGGGGGGGGAAATCACCCCTCCTGCTAAGACTGGTTATCAAAGGAGAAGTTTGAACACACCTGACCTGTATCACCATTGTCATTGGATAGTTTAACCCGCCCTGTTCCCCCAAGGATGGGAGGGAAGGGTTTTGAAGAGAAATGTGTTACCATGTGTTTTGAAAATAAAGTTATTCCCTGTTTTGGAACTTGAAATACAGAGCGTTATCTCGTATCTCTGGAAGGATTAATCCTATGGGAAGTGGTCGCCTGGCTGTGGAGGGTCGATAGTGGTTGTGTGTTCAGAGAGGAAATATTCTAAATGGCGTATACCCCTTTCATATTGGGGGGTGCCGTTACATTGGTTGGCAGCAGCGGGATTTTCCCTCCAGTTCCTGGGACACTCCAAACCACCACAGTGAATGACCAGCTATGCAGCCGGCAGGAAAGCCACGCTGAAAGACTTACTTGAGAGCCGTGGAGGGTCCGGTGGGACAAAGAACAAGGCCATCTTGATCAGGGAGCTAACCGAGATGGATCAGAGGGTTGGTGATGCAGGACCCCGGTCAGTTGAAGACCTGTTTCAGCAACGTGTTCAACAGCGGTTGGCATTATATGGTGCTAACTCATCAGAGACCGCCATACAGGAAGCCATTAAAGGCATCCAGCTGCAGGATGCGCGACGAGAAAAAGAACGACAGCGACAAGAAAAAGAACAACAGCGACAAAAGAGAGAACTAGAGCGACAAGAGAGAGAACTAGAGCGGCAACATGAGTGGAGAATGGTGGAAATACGACAATCGGAGATCGCCTACAGACAGCTGCTAGAATCTGCTCAGCAGCAGGGTGGGGCTCCCTTTGCCTGGGACAATCAGGAAATACCAGTTGACAACTATGAAATCCTGGCTGAAGAATCAGCAGTGGAAAATCTGAAGATTGCCATCCCTAAAGCCGAAGTGAATGATACGGAGTTCCAGGGAGCTAGCCTGGCTGAAGAATCGGCAGTGGAAAATCTGAAGATTACCACCCTTAAAGCCGAAGTGGATGATATGGAGTTCCAGGGAGCTAGCCTGGCTGAAGAATCGGCAGTGGAAAAGCTGAAGATTGCCCTCCCTAAAGCCAAAATGGATGATATGGAGTTCCAGGGAGCTAGGGCAGTTGGCTCATCTCCCCAGCCACAGATTACAGAAGGTATGGATTTAAGGGACTATTCAGAGGATGTTAGGGATTATGCATCGCCTGCCCAAGTACTGGCAGCAGGACAGAGTACTGCAGACCCCTGCTCTACACCCGTGGCAGTTTTGGAGGCCCGAGGTGAGAAGGTGATGGTTCCTCTTTCCCAGGGGATTTCAGAGATGCAGGGGGGAGAAGCAGCCCTTTTCCCTCCCCAACAGTTAGCCAGAGCAGATGGTGTGGAGTCCCCAGCAGAAGTGCTGGCAACAGGGCAGAGTGATAGCAACCTCTGCCCAGCACCGGAAACAACTGTGGAGTTTCAGGGAGCCGGGGCAGTTGGCCCCCCTCTCCAGCAACAAGCTGAGGTGGTAAAGCTTTTACCCCCAGCTGAACCACTGGTAGCAGGGCAGAATGCTACTGGCCGCTGCACACAACTGCCACTTGAGCGGATATCGGTGGATGGGACTGCGGTCTCCACTCACAGCGACCCAGCACAAGAGCTGGCAACAGAGCAGAGTGCCGCGGGCCTCTGCTCTCAACTAACAGAAGAGGGAGTTCCTGTGGTACTGGATGGGACTTCGGTCCTCACTGACACAACCCCAGAAAATGGTGTGACACTGGGACAGGAGGATGTCAGCCTTGCTTTGCAAGCACTGGGGTATTTTCACCTACCACAAGGGGATGGGACTTCAGTCTCCACTTGTATACCCCAGGGATGCTGGGCAGTCCGCCCAGATCCCCAACAGCATGACGGATTGAGCCCAGTCACCCTGTCTTCTCCCAAGCGGCATGTATGTTCTCTGAGAGAGGCAGAGGTTGGCTGGGTAAGTAATGCTCTGTTTGGAGCAATTTATTTGGGGTACTGTGTGGCTACCGGCATTAGAAGAATGGACCTATGGACTAACTTCGGAGTCAACCCGTCTGGGGTTACCTCCTTTGTTAGTCTTCTGCCGAAAGGGGAGATGTGTGACAGGAGGGTCACTTTGGACACAGGGTGAGCCAGAAAATAATGGACATTAAGAAATATCTCTTGGGCTACCTAAAATGGGTCTGTAATATTTATCCACCATATCCCCAAGGATATCTGTGAAGGACTATTTACTGTTTCTGAACTCAACAGGTTAGTTGAGAAATGCTGATGTGTCACCTATCTGCTTGTGTAATGCTAATGAGCCTCACCTAGGCTACAGGTCCTTTCATTGTGATGATGTGGATTGGAGCTTAGTAGACCGTCTGGCTGCCTATTATTATGGGATGTTTAAGTGTCTTCTGTGAGGAGGGGGGGGGGGAAATCACCCCTCCTGCTAAGACTGGTTATCAAATGAGAAGTTTGAACACACCTGACCTGTATCACCATTGTCATTGGATAGTTTAACCCGCCCTGTTCCCCCAAGGATGGGAGGGAAGGGTTTTGAAGAGAAATGTGTTACCATGTGTTTTGAAAATAAAGTTATTCCCTGTTTTGGAACTTGAAATACAGAGCGTTGTCTCGTATCTCTGGAAGGATTAATCCTATGGAAAGTGGTCGCCTGGCTGTGGAGGGTCGATAGTGGTTGTGTGTTCAGAGAGGGAATATTCTAAACGGCGTATACCCCTTTCATATTGGGGGGTGCCGTTACACTTGAGTATAAGCTTAGGTTTTCCATCTGCATGCCTCACTGTGCCTCACTTTGCCTCACTGTGCCCATGCCTCACTGTGCCCACGCTTCACTGTGCCCATGACTAGACTGATGTTTAACATAGGAGTCTATGGAAGGAGTGCCCGGCTTTGAAAAATCGGATCTTACCGGCCGTCGGTCCCCCGGAAACCAAACTTTGCACACTTATATAGAAGACATGGGGCTACATGTGTGCCAAGTTTGGGGTCCAGGGGACCAACAACCATCCGGTACCCGGTCCGCAAATTCACCGGAGAAATTACCGTTTAACATTGGAGTCTATGGAAGGGGTGCCCGTCTTTAAAAAATCTGTGCTCCCCGGCTGTAGGTCCCCCAGACACCAAGCTTTGCACACTTGTAGAGGAGACATGGGGCTACATGTGTGCCAAGATTTGGGTCCAGGAGACCTACGACCGGCCGGTACCGTGTCCGCAAAGTCACCAGAGAAATTACAGTTTAACATTGGAGTCTATGGAAGGGGTGCCCGGCTTTAAAAAATCAGTGCTCCCCGGCCATAGGTCCCCCAGACACCAAACTTTGCACACTTGTAGAGGAGACATGGGGCTACATTTGTGCCAAGTTTGGAGTCCAGGGGACTTACGGCGGGCCGGTACCGGGTCCCCAAATTCCGGGAGATCAGGCGCAAAAAAAAAAAACAGAGCAAGCAAGTGAGTGTGACAGATGGTCTCGGGGGGGGCAATTGCCCTGTTGCCCCCCCCCTGGATCCGCCACTGACTTACCTACTCTATGCAATGGTTTTGCACAGAGCAGCCCCAATCCTCTTCTTCTCTGGTCTCCAGCCAGCACTTTTGGTGCCTCCACCTTGACCAGTGCCCCCAATATCAAGCCGCTTGCTATGGGGGCACTGGTGTGTGCTTGCTCCCGAGCCCTGCATCCCTCCTCATTGGCTCACTGGCTGTGATTGACAGCAGTGGCAGCCAATGGCTCCCACTGTTTTCTCAGCCAATGAGAAGAGGGAGTCCCAGGACAGCCAAGGCTCTCGTGCACATTGCTGTATTGAGAGAGGGCTCAGGTAAATATTAGGGGGGGGGGCTGTGAGGGAAGGAGCACACAGAAGGTACTTTACCTTTATGCATAGAATGCATGAAGCTAAAAAACCTTTATGCCGCGTAAACACGACCGTTTTTAATGATGAGAAAAATGCAATTTTTTAAAATGGTCATTAAAAATGATCGTGTGTGGGCTTCCAAACATTTTTCACAACGTGAAAAATGGCCAAGAAAAAATTGGAACATGCTCTAAAAAACGGCCGTGTGTAGGCTTTAACGACGTGAAAAAAATGCGCATGCTCAGAATCAAGTATGAGACGGGAGCACTCGTTCTGGTAAAACTAGAGTTCGTAATGGAGATAGAACATTCATCACGCTGTAACGGACTGAAAAGCACGAGGCTGAAAAGCGCGAAGTGTCTCTCAACAAAATTTGCTAACATGAAGGGTGGCACCATCCGAATGGAACTTCCCCTTTATAGTGCCGTCGTATGTGTTGTACGTCACCGCGCTTTACTCCAAAAAAAAATTCCACGATAGTGTGTAGGCAAGGCAGGCTTGAGAGGAAACACGAAAAATCACGTCGAGAAAAATGCAGTTTTTTCAATGACATTAAAAACGGTCACGTGTACGCGGCATTAGTCTTTAAAACCCCTTTAATGCATTCCAATGGCCTGAATAATCTAAAATTCTGGCCAATGGAATGCATTAATGCTCAAATGCTTTGTTTACCTAAAGGCATCTAAATGTGAGTGTGAGCTTTACTTCTGCAAGAAGTTCTGGCATTCAGAGGGACTAATAAGACACCCTGCATGCATAAGGCCTAACTCTACACTGAAGTTGAATCCAACACAATTTTACTTCAGCTAATGGCAGTACAGAGGTTGTTTTTCCAGTCTTTTGAAGTGCAAGAATGACTTTCCTGAGCCCTGTCTCTGTGAATAACTAACACTAATTGAGGGAACATGGAAGAAGAGGGAGGGCCTAGCTAGGACTAAACCAACTAGCACAAAATGATAGGGGTGGAGGGAGGCTCCCACTGCTGCCTCTCTGTCCAGTGAGGAGAGAAAGAAAGCGGAGACAGATTCTGCTCTCGGGCAAAGTGCCGAATCAAGATAAGGCTCAAGTATGTATAAGGGAGAGCTGCATACAGAAGTTTTTTTTTTTTTTGCCTTAATGCAGAGGATGCATTAAACGGTAACTCCACCTTCATGGAAAAAAAATAGCAAATAAAAAATATATATATAGCATATATATTTGGGACACAAGTCATATTGTCATTGAATGTTATTAAAAACTACATCTCCTTTTCAATCTGCAGCTCTGTAATTTTCTGTAAAGTGCAATGCAATATGGCAACCTGAAGGTGTCCCCCAGAAACATAATTTCCTGCTTGTGTGATTGGCTCACTGATTTTTACAGAAGTCTACACTAAGATACAAGTCAGATTTTTGGCTTCCCATGCAACAAAAATTTAATTTTTGGTAAGACACTCCCAATAGGAAATAACGTTTAAAGTGATGCAGACCTAAAACCTCGGCCACCCGCTCCTGAATGTTAAGTATCCGCAATATTATTTGGCCTCCGGGTCTGACAAAAAAGGCGGGGTGGCGGTTTGCTTCTCAAAGCAGACCCCCTTCACGCCCATCACGATAGTCAAAGATAAAGGGGGAAGATATATTATGGTAGTTGGACGTCTTCATGACCAGTTGGCCTCATTCATATCCTATTATGCCTCAAACACAGGACAGATAGAGTTTTTTAGCAAAATGCTTAGAATATTGATGCCCAAGGCACAGGGACAGGTGATCATGGGGGGAGACAGTAATATACCGTTGGACAGGATTATGGACAAATCGGACCCCACCAGACCGATTCTTAAACGACCACCAACCGATAGCAGTAAGGTAGCACGCCTGCTTCATCTCTATGATCTAATAGATGCCTGGAGGGAGATTAACCCCACAGCTAGGGATTATACACACTTTTCACAGGTACATCACACCTACTCCCGGATAGATCACCTCTTAGTGCGTACCCCCTTACTTCTGTAGCAACCTCACCCCCTCACCCCTTCTCATTCACGGCTTGTCTGTCTTGTCTAGGGGTTAACACTGGGGAGAGGGATGAGATACACCACGGCCCATGTCCTCCAATGGATGGAGGTGAAAGCCAGAACTATCGGGTTTTGTGTATGTGTCCCAGAGTCAAATCCTCTCCTCGGATTGAAGGTGAAGGGCGGGGCATGGAATGTCCCCGCCCCCGCCACCTATGGGACCGTGTCATACTTGTAAATTAAATTAAAGTTAAATATATTTTTAAAAAAATGACTTACCTATGATTGGTTATCAATGTTGACAGTTGCCCCAAACAACATTCCTTTAGCATCCTATATAAGGAAAGAGGATGCGTGATCAGTGGGCAGAAGACGGAGAAGATTTAGGAGGAGCACCTCTCTTCCTGGCTCTTCTTCCATCTTGGGTCAGCTGTCTTCATCTCCTTCTCCTGCTCTTCCTCCCCATGGACTCCATGTCTCCTGTCCTTCTGTTCCATGGCCGGCAACGTCCTCTCGACCCTCTCCTTCTCCTCATTTATTTTCCCAGGATGTCATGCATTCTAATGTATCCCCTGGTCCCCCGGTGTCCTGGAGCGGACTTCCCTCTCTTCCTTCCGGTGCAGTGTCTGACGGTTATTCGGTGTCTCGCCGTCGGATGTCGTCACCCCTGCCTGCGTCATCTAATTCGGGCCTTCCTTCCAGCTACGATGACGCTCGGCCTTCTACTTCGGCTGGGATCGCTGGCGCATGCGCAGTCCGTCCTGGAAGAACAACACAGAGACTACACAAGAGACCTTGCAGGTTCGATTCCCCAGCTGACCGTGTCACTGGGAGAAAAGAAAAGGACAGGTTATTTGATTCAAATATTGCTATTAATTCTAGTAGTGATTTGTTTATTAATCCTAATTATTCTGCTTCTCATTTAACTCCTTATAGTGCTGTTGCTTCAGCTAAACTGCCGCGGACGGCTTCTGCAGGTCCTTCAATGACAGCAGATTCAGTTGTCATGGCGACTGATAGTAAACAGATGTCGGGGAAGAAGCGTCTTTGTAAATCAAAAGGTATTGTTATGCCTTCTAATGTTTTGATACATGAATTTTCTGATCGCCCGCTGAATCCTTTTAGTTTTTTTGCTACAGCTCCATCTTTGTTGACGGAACCCGTTGCCATGGAGTCTGGTCATGTCCGTGCATCTCCTGACTTTGTCAATTCACCAAATCTACTGCTAGCAGGGTCTGCGACTTCCTTGACAGAGATGGTTTCGGCTCCTGCTGGTGAGTTTAATAATTCTTCTCAAATGAGAGAATTGCTTTGTTCTTTTTCTAATTTTATGTCTACTTTTGTTACTTCTTTTAATTCTGTTAATCAAGCACGGTCAACTCCTGCTTCTGTGTGGCTGGATCCTTTGTCTGGGGCACATAATGTCCCTGTATCTACTTCAGTTGCCACGGCAACTGTTATTCCTGCTGCTCCTGATGTTCTGATTCCTCCTTTGGTCCCAGAAACTTGTTTGAAGGAAGTTTTAACGTGCGAATTGTCTCCTCTGGGATTTCATTTATCTGGAGCAGTTAAAGAAAAAATTTGGAAGGGAGACTATGTTGAAATTCTATCTTTGCTTCCGTCCAACCATGAACTTAGGATGGATAAGAAGGATGGTGATCGTAAAGATGATGATAAACGTAAATTGGCTCCACGCTCTTTTAACAACTGGTTGCAAGCGTTTTGCATTTACGCTAGCGTTATGGGTGAAAAACGCCCTGATTTTGTGGTTTTATTATGACGAGGCGTTTCGACAAAAATTATCTGTGCACAAATCTCTGAAGTGGGGGTCAAAAGATGTTGGTCTGTGGCTCAATCTCTTATTGCCTCAGAAGCCCTTGGTTAAAGTTCCTGCTTCCAATGCCAATAGCGTGTATCGAAGGGGGGTGTGTTTTCATTTTAACGATGGATTGTGTAAATGGCCTAACAACTGTAAATATAAACACAAGTGTAGTCGTTGTGCTGGTTCGCACCCTGCTTCTCGTTGTTTTAAGAAGTTGTCTTCTAATGCTTCTGCTCCTTCTAAGGAGCTTTTTCTTAAAAGCCACAACACCGGTGAAAATTCAAAACATGCTACCATGGCTTCACATGTATCCAGAGCATCGGAGGGCACTCGTCCTGCGTGATGGTTTTTTCTTTGGTTTTCATTTACCTTCTTTTTCGGGGGAAGGTTGTTGTGTCTTTCCGAATTTGCCTTCGTTTTTTTTTCTTGTAGATGTTGTTCGTGATAAGTTGAATAAAGAATTGCATGCTAGAATTGAGGGTCCTTTTTCTACTCCTCCTTTTGTTAATTTTCAGGTTTCCCCACTTGGTATTATTCCTAAAAAGGAACCAAACACTTTTAGATTGATACACCATCTATCTTTCCCCTTTGGTTTTTCTTTAAACGATGATATTGACCCGTCTTTTTGTTCTGTGCAGTATTCTTCATTTGATGACGCTCTGTTCAAAATTAGGAGAGTTGGTGCGTCTGCTTTACTTGCTAAAGCTGATGTTCAGGCCGCATTTCGGTTGCTGCCTTTAACTCTTTAGGTTTTTGTTTTCAGAATGAATTACTTTGATAAGTGTCTCCCAATGGGATGTTCGCTTTCATGTTATTATTTTGAACTTTTTTCCACGTTTATTGAATGCAGGTTCATGCAGGTTCTGATAAATTATTGCACTACTTAGATGATTTTATGTTTATTGGTAAGGCTGGTTCATCTGATTGTTTGTATTTGTTTACCGAATTTCGGATTGTGTGTCAGGAGTTTGGTATACCATTGGCCGATGAAAAATCTGTTTACCCTACATCTTGCCTTGATTTTCCGGGTATTCAAATAGATACGGTTTCCATGGAATTCCGTCTTCCTGAGGAGAAGATTGTAAAAATTCGGATTTTATTGGATTTTGTTCTTTCCAAATGTAAGGTTAGGTTGAAAGTGTTGCAATCTCTTCTTGGTTTATTGGCATTTGCGTCCAGAGTTTTGCCGATGGGTCGTGTTTTCTCCAAGAGATTATATTGCGCTATTTCTGGAATTTCTTCTCCTTTCCATTTTGTGAGGATTACATCTGGTATTAGGGACGATCTTAAAGTTTGGCGTAGTTTTTTTTGTCTACTTTTAATGATAGTTGTTTATGGCAGACTCCTTTTTGTTCGGCCTCTGCTCTTCATCTGCATATGGATGCCGCTGGATCTTGCGGCTATGGTGCTTATTGGGATGGGCATTGGTCTGCTGATTTATGGCCTGAATCTTGGAAGGATGCGGGTTTGACTTCTAATATTGTTTTGTTGGAGATTTTTCCTGTTCTAGTGGCCTTGGAATTGTGGGGTGTTAATTTTAGGAATCATCGTATTTTACTTTATTCTGATAATAAGGATGTCGTTTTTGCTATTAATTGCTTATCTTCTAAATCTCTTCCTGTTCTTGCTGTACTTAGATCGTTGGTTTTTAAATGTTTCGATCTTAATATATGGCTTAAAGCTAAATACGTTCCTGGAAAATATAATCTTATTGCTGAGCTTTATCCCGCTCTCAGTTTCCAGAATTTCGACGCTTGGTGCCGGATGCGGATCTTACTGGCCTGTTATGCCCTCCTCACTTATGGGACCTTCGGTGAATCCTGTTTTTACTGCCATTAGAGATTCTTTGGCACCCTCCATTTTGGCGTCGTATAAAGCTGTGTGGACTTTGTGGTGTTCCTTCTTGCTTTCTTTTGGATATGATCGACTACTTTTTTCGGAGGATTTAGCTTTGTCCTTTCTCCGTTTTTTGTTTTTTTTTGTCTCGTGATTATTCACATTCTCATATTGTCAAGACACTATCCGTTTTTTCTTTCTTTATGCGTATGCAAGGTCACAGGTCCTGTATGTCCTTTTTTACAGTCAAACGTGCCTTATAGAGCTATAAAAGGAAACGTGTGGTTGTTGATAACAGATTACCTATCTCTGTTGATCTTTTGAGTCGTCTTTGTGACATTTCTAAGGATGTCTGTTTTTCTTCTTATGAATCACTATTGTTTTCTTTGTCTTTTTGTTTATGTTTTTTTGGAGCCTTTGGGGTTCCTGAATTGTTTCCACGTAAAGTTTATGATGACTCTGGTTTATTCTTTCAGGATGTTTTTGTTGGAGTGGATTCTATTCAGGTTCTACTTCGTAAGAGTAAGACTGATCCTATGTATCAGGGTCGATGGATTACTTTAAGAGCTAATCCTGGTGCTCGCTTTTGTGTTTTCTCTTTAGTTGAACGTTTTTTGGGAGTGAGACCTGTATTTTATAAACAATTTTTGATTCATGTCACAGGTACTCTGGTGACTGTTTATCAATTTCAGGCTGTTTTACGTAGATGCCTCAAAGCATTACATTTGGAACACCTGAGGATTTAGTCTCACTCTTTTCGTATTGGTGCAGCCACTACAGCAGCTATGGTTGGTCTTCATGAATCTGTGATTAAACAAATTGGTGGTTGGCGATCTATTTGTTATAGATCATATGTTAGACCTAATTTTCGTTTTTAATTTTAGATGCACAATATAAAATCTGGATAATAGGACACTCATATATTTTCTGGGCTCAGAAGAGAGCTGAATGGAGAGTCTATGGCAATAATTTGGGTTTACCTCATCATAATTTTAATATATATTGGTATGGACAACGTGGCATGCTTTGGAGTAATTTGCGTTCTGTTTTATCTAATTTACATGATTGTTGGCCCATACCACAGGTCATTATTTTCCATTTATCCGGTAATGATCTTGGTAACCGCAAGACGTTAGAGTTGATTTCTCAGATTAAGCTTGATTTGTTATGTTGGCATGCTGTTTTGCCTACACGTAATCCCTCGTCTTGATTGGATGCTATGCCCCGAACGTAAGTTTTTGAATAAAATTCGTAAGCGACTTAATAGGGCTTTAGATAAATTCATGCCTTTGGTTCATGGTCTGTCTTTTCGACATGTGAACTTAGAGGGCGGTTTGCCTGGTTTTTATAGACCAGACAATGTGCATTTATCTGATATTGCTCTTGACATCTTCAATTTAGATTTACAAACCTGTGTTGAATTGTCTGTCGCTTTGGTGGGGTGCCAGGCTCCTTGAAATTTGGGCCTGGCGTGTGGGATGTTATGTTTTAAGTTTAGCTTGAGCTTAAATGGCTAAGCTAATTTTTATATATATATATATTGTGACAGCAGGAAGGTAAAGTCACCTGGTTGCATCCAGGGGGGTAGATATATTTCTCCCAGATTCAGGCTTTATGCCGACTTATACAACTAGGGAGGGAGTTGATGAAGCCCAGCTGAGGCTAGTGGGCTCATGGATGATTCATACCTCTAGGGAGAGTGCTGGGCGTCGTGCAGGCAGGGAGTTGATGAGACCAGCTGAAGCTTGTCAGCTCGTTTAAGGCCTCTATAAAAACTCCCAGCTTCATTAGGTGTTTGCTCATGCCTGGAACCAGACCTGTGTGGACTGTCTAGGGAGAGTGAACCCCTGTGCGGTGAGACAAAGCCTGTGTGGCTATTTGTTTGGACATTTACTAAACCAGGGACTTAGGGACTAGGACAGCACCAGGCTGATCCCAGTTGTTAGTTAGGAAACCTGCATGTTTAGTCAGAGGTCAAGCTGACCAGGGTTTATTTTGTTTATGTTTCTTTTTGCTTTGCTGTGTTTTTTTGTCACTGTAAATAGAGAAATAAACCGCACCTTTTTGATCTTGAAAACCACAACCTCCGTCTGCTGGGCCTGTTTTTGTGTGGGGAGCCCATCCAGGGGATCACACACACCCGCTGCCGAGCTAACCCCCCCACAGTTGGTGGAGAACCAGTGGCAGTTTTTTTTTAAGCCAGCATGGAGGAGATACTGAAACAGCTGGCTCTAGCAAATGCCAATCAACAGCAGACAAATGCAGGTTTGCAAAAGAGCCTTGCAGCTCAACAACAGAGCTTCGCAGCCCAGCAGCAAGCTCATCAACAGAGCCTTGCAGCCCAGCAGCAATCTGAGGCCCGCTTCATAGACCTGTTACAGAAGCAAGAGCAGAGACTACAACAAATGGAAGCAGTAATGCAGCAACGTCCGCAGACCAGTGAGGAAAGCCGTCCCACTAATACCGCGTCCTTTGGGGTGAGTCGTTTATTGACAAAAATGACTGGAGAGGATGATCCAGAGGTATTTTTGACCACATTTGAAAGGACTGCTGAAAGAGAAAAGTGGCCTGAGGAGCAGTGGGCTGGACTGGTGGCTCCTCTGTTAACTGGTGAATCGCAGAAGGCTTACTATGACCTAGAGCCTGACCAAGCAAAAGACTATGTGATGCTAAAAGCTGAAATATTGGCAAGGCTGGGTGTCACCCTGGCTGTCCGGGCTCAGCGTGTGCATAACTGGACTTTCCAGCTTGGAAAACCCCCCAGGTCTCAAATGTATGATCTCATTCACCTGAGCAGGAAGTGGCTACAGCCAGAGACTTTGTCCGCACCAGAGATTGTGGAACGTGTTGTAATGGATCGGTTTTTGAGAGCTCTTCCTACTGCCATCCAAAAGTGGGTAAGCCATGGAGACCCAGAGACGGCCGGTGGTCTTGTGGATCGTGTAGAGAAATACTTGGCTACAGAGAACCTGACGGCCTCTTCCAGAGACTCTCGGACTTTCCACCCTAAGACCAGACCATCCCCAGGGGCGGATAAGAGGATTCCAAGGGGTGAGGGTGGAGAGAGTGAGAGGGTGGGAGCTCTACCCAAAGTTTGGCGAGAACAGCCTGGGAAGTCAGGGGCTCAAGAGGCAGCCAAATGGATTGTTTGCTACCGCTGCCGGCAAGCGGGACATATTGCAGCAAATTGCCCGGTTGTGGAGGAACCCATGCAATGTGACTTTCTGACGGACAGACGTCAGTCGCTGTGTGCGACAGTCGCATGCACTGCCATTCGGGGAACTGAGAAACATTTATGCAAAATGTGTATTAATGGTACAAATGTTGTGGTATTACTGGATTCAGGTAGCCTTGTGACCCTGATAAAGGCTGAATTAGTTAAAACAGAGGTCTCTGGGAATAGCAAGGTAGCTGTTATTTGTGTGCATGGGGACACCCGAGAGTATCCAGTGACTACAGTGTGTTTCAAGACCCCCAAAGGTACCCTCTCTCATCCAGTGGGGTTAGTATCTCAATTACCGCATGATGCCATTGTGGGAAGGGATTTTCCGAAGTTCTGGGAACTGTGGGATGATCCTGAGCCCCCCACTGGTGCCCCTATGTACCAGGAAGGTGATAGCCAGAACTCCTCTGAGAGTGGTGAGGACTCTCCAGAATTTCCCTTGTCAGTATTGGCAGGCGAGACTCAAGAAACTGGAGAGGAGCCCACCTCCTCAGACGAAAACCTACCGTCTGTGGAGTTTTCTGATCTTGAGGTTCACAGGGAAAATTTTGCCACAGAACAGTTAAAAGACCCCGCCCTAATAAAGGCACGGGAAAACGTAGTGGAAATAGATGGCGAGTTAGTGAACCCAGATAATACCTGCACTTACCCATACTTCAGCGTAGAGAAGGACCTACTGTATCGGGTGGCAAAAAGGGCAGAAGAAACCGTTGAGCAGCTTGTGGTGCCCAAACCTTACAGGAAGTTGGTGTTGGAGTTGGCCCATGGGCACATTCTTGGAGGTCATCTGGGGACAGAGAAAACCCGAGAGAGGGTATTACAGAGATTCTATTGGCCTGGGGTGATGAAGGACATAGAAAATTATTGTTCCTCCTGCCCTGTGTGTCAGAGGTCGGCCCCGATGCCACATTTCCGTAGCCCGCTGGTCCCTCTACCCATCATTGAGGTCCCGTTTGAGAGGGTCGCAATGGATTTGGTAGGTCCTATAATCAAGTCCGCTAGGGGGCACCAGTACATATTAGTTATAATGGACTATGCCACCCGTTATCCAGAAGCGATCCCTCTCCGAAATACCTCGGCCAAAACCATAGCCAAAGAGCTATCTCTTGTTTTTAGCCGGGTGGGTATTTGTAAAGAACTGCTTACGGACCAAGGTACACCCTTTATGTCCCGGGTTATGAAAGAGCTGTGTAAATTGTTCAAAGTGACGCAATTGCGTACGTCTGTGTATCACCCCCAAACCGATGGGCTGGTTGAAAGATTCAACAAAACCCTAAAACAAATGTTGAAGAAAGTGGTGGATAGAGATGGAAAGGATTGGGACTGTCTACTTCCTTATTTGATGTTTGCTATTAGGGAGGTGCCCCAATCCTCTACGGGATTCTCCCCCTTTGAGTTACTGTATGGGAGACACCCAAGAGGACTGTTGGATATTGCCAAGGAAACTTGGGAAAGTGAGAGTTCTCCCCACAGGAGTGTGATTGAGCATGTCGCCCTGATGCAAGATCGAATTGCACAGGTAATGCCCATCGTGAAGGAACATTTGGCCCAAGCGCAGTTGGCACAGCAGAGAGTGTACAACCGTGGAGCCAAGACCCGTACCTTTTCCCCGGGGGATAGGATATTGGTACTTGTCCCTACGGTTGAAAGTAAATTCCTTGCCAAATGGCAAGGCCCCTACGAGATAATGGAAAAAGTGAGCGAAGTGAATTACAAGGTCAGACAACCAGGAAGGCGAAAGCCCGAACAGATCTATCACGTTAATCTGTTGAAAGCCTGGAGGGATAGAGAGTCCCTAGTCGCAGAAACTTGGTCACCAGCTCAAACTGGTTGCGTGATTCCGGAGGTTGGAATAGCAGCCACCTTGTCACAACCCCAACAACAGGAGGTGAAGGAGTTTGTGCTTCGCAACAAGGAGGTGTTCTCTGAGCTGCCGGGACAAACATCTGGGGTAGAGCATGATATTATTACCCCGCCCGGTGAAAGGGTGAAGTTAAAACCCTATCGGATCCCAGAGGCCCGACGGGAGGCAATACGGGAGGAAGTACAGAAAATGCTGAACTTAGGGGTGATAGAGGAGTCCCAAAGTGATTGGTCTAGTCCCATTGTGTTGGTGCCTAAACCGGATGGGAGCTGGCGATTTTGTAACGATTTTCGTCAGTTGAACAAAGTTAAAAAATTTGACACCTACCCCATGCCACGTATAGATGAGTTGATCGACCGGCTGGGAACAGCCCGATACATGACGACTCTTGACCTCACAAAAGGGTATTGGCAAATTCCCCTGGCCAAGTCGGCCAAAGAGAAAACCGCATTTGTAACCCCAGACGGGGCGTTCCAATATAAGAGAATGCCGTTCGGGTTACAGAATGCGCCGGCCACATTCCAGCGGAAAATGGACCAGATACTGAGGCCCCATCGGAAGTATGCTGCGGCTTACCTGGATGACGTAATTGTCCATAGCACAGATTGGGCCTCACATCTGCCAAAAGTGCAAGCAGTCCTAGACTCTATCCGGGAAGCGGGGTTTACGGCTAACCCCAAGAAGTGTACCATTGGGCAGGAGGAGGCCAAATATCTTGGGTACACCATTGGCAGGGGAGTAATAAAACCCCAACTCAACAAAGTCGAGGCCATCCAGAGTTGGCCACGTCCCAACAGCAAGAAGCAGGTACGAGCCTTTCTGGGAATCGCGGGTTATTATCAGCGCTTCATTCCCCACTTTGCTTCTAAGGCTGTGCCCCTAACCAACCTGACGAAAGGGAAAGGGTCGGTCATGATTAAATGGACCCCCGAGGCTGAGGCAGCATTCCAATTCTTGAAACAAGCCTTATGTAGCCAGCCAGTGTTGTACTCACCCGACTTCTCTAAAGACTTTGTCGTACAAAGTGATGCGTCAGATGTGGGGTTAGGAGCAGTGTTGTCCCAGGTCTGGAGCGGGGAAGAGCACCCAGTCATTTACCTCAGCAGGAAGTTGAAGTCCCATGAGGTAAATTACGCCACGGTTGAAAAGGAGTGTTTAGCGGTGAAGTGGGCTCTAGATTCCCTTCGGTACTATCTGCTAGGTAGGCACTTTGACATGGTTACGGATCACGCTCCGTTAAAGTGGATGGCTCAAAACAAGGAGACAAATAGAAGAGTGAATAGGTGGTTCCTGGCCCTACAGGAATTCAACTTCACAGTAAAGCATCGCCCTGGCGTTCAAATGGGGAATGTGGATGCTTTGTCTCGAGTACATGAATGCCTGATTGCTGGTGTTCCAACCCCAAGGTTAAAACAAGGGTATGTGACAGCAGGAAGGTAAAGTCACCTGGTTGCATCCAGGGGGGTAGATATATTTCTCCCAGATTCAGGCTTTATGCCGACTTATACAACTAGGGAGGGAGTTGATGAAGCCCAGCTGAGGCTAGTGGGCTCATGGATGATTCATACCTCTAGGGAGAGTGCTGGGCGTCGTGCAGGCAGGGAGTTGATGAGACCAGCTGAAGCTTGTCAGCTCGTTTAAGGCCTCTATAAAAACTCCCAGCTTCATTAGGTGTTTGCTCATGCCTGGAACCAGACCTGTGTGGACTGTCTAGGGAGAGTGAACCCCTGTGCGGTGAGACAAAGCCTGTGTGGCTATTTGTTTGGACATTTACTAAACCAGGGACTTAGGGACTAGGACAGCACCAGGCTGATCCCAGTTGTTAGTTAGGAAACCTGCATGTTTAGTCAGAGGTCAAGCTGACCAGGGTTTATTTTGTTTATGTTTCTTTTTGCTTTGCTGTGTTTTTTTGTCACTGTAAATAGAGAAATAAACCGCACCTTTTTGATCTTGAAAACCACAACCTCCGTCTGCTGGGCCTGTTTTTGTGTGGGGAGCCCATCCAGGGGATCACACACACCCGCTGCCGAGCTAACCCCCCCACAATATATATATATATATATATATATATATATATATATATATATATATATTTATATATGGTTATATGTTTGAAAGAAGATTTTAATATTCTTAAGTGGAATATTTATTTTGATTTAAATAAATACAAAGTTTGGTATATTCAATTTAATATTTATACCTATAAATAAAGGCCACGGCCATTTCAACCACAGATATTTACTGAAGTATTATTTACTTATTTATCTTATGAAATATTAAGAAGTTATGACTACGGTCCCATGACTCCCCTTTGCTCCTAGTAACCAGAGTTCCACACACTGAATAGGTCCAACTCGTATTTATTCTTCTCAATAAATAGTCATACAGCACAGACAGGTTGAGACCCATATACCACTTCAGTATTTGTGGGGAGTAGGCCAAGGCACAATTCTTCTAGATAGAGCTAACCACTGTAGTGTCACCAGTGGCGAATAGTCATTGCCACTGACTATATTGAACAGAACATGAATTACCTTCACTATCGTAGGGAAGGGGATTACCTTCACTATCAGGGGAAGGACATCCGTCCAAGACAGTTACTGGAGGCCTCTCCGTCACCAGCAATGCTGCGCTGGACTCTCCGGAGAAGTTCCGCTCACCGGCCTCCTCGTCTCAGACAGGGGCACCCAAGGAGTTAGGGCCCCCTTGGATTCCTCCACCCTCGCGGAACTCAGTCGAAGGTACTGAGCTCCAGGCTTCCGCCATAGTACCTCACCCCAGGCTAAAGGTGCCTGAGATGGACTCCATCTCCCGCTCCGGCCAGGTCAAGGACACCTGGGCCCGGAACTCCGGAACGCCAGCACCCAGGCTGAAGGTGCCTGGGCGCGGCTGCGTCCTCCGACTCTGAACCCCAAGGTCAGGGCATCCGCCCCTTTTATCTTCTCTCCCTTTGCGTCACAGCGGGTTCCCCGCCCTGCCGTACCAGCGCCAGGAAAGGACAAAAAGGGAAGCAGTTTTGCAGTGAGTGTTCAACTCCAGCCAGGGTGACAGCACCACCTGCAGGCCGCAGGGAACCTCACACCACCAGAGTCCTCCAAGAACCATAAAAGAATCCCAGATTCCCTGACAATCAATGCATCTGCGTTACACTACCACCCAGATGCCTCCCCTAAAATCAAACACCCGCTACACTTCCATATCTGACGTTGGTTAAAATATTGTACACTCCCTGGTCCGATCATTCCCCGATTAAGCTTTCCACAACAGGACTTTGGACTAAATCTAGCCCCTCTTCATGGAGGCTTAATGCAAGCTTACTGAATGATCCCATACTCTATACTCAAATTGAGAAAGAAATAAAGGAGTATTTCAGGACCAATAAGTCAACGGACACATCCCCCGCGATCAATTGGGCGGCCCACAAAGCTGCAATCTGGGGTAAACTGATTCAAATTGCGGCCAGAGCGAAACGGTCCAGAGAGCAACCAATTAAACAATTGGAAGCAAATTTAGATAAACTAATGGAGGAACAGCATAGGATTCCCCAGATTGATATTAGGCATAAAATAGACGAAGCGAGACTGGCACTGAACTTAAGTCTGACCACCCAAGCAGAAAAACATAATTAGCACAAATACTACACAATGGGAGATAAACCAACCACAATGTTGGCTAAGAAACTAGTACCCCGACCATATACACCGACTTTACCTAAATTAAGACTACCCACTGGGCATTCCACTCAAAATCCCGAATTGATTCTCACGGAATTTCATAAATTTTACATCAGACTGTATAGTTCACCGACTTCATACGGGTCAAATAAGGCGGACAAGTTCGTTCGAGACGTCCAATTACCTAAACTAACTCAAGCTCACATGGAGCTGATGGACAAAGACTTTATGGAAGTAGAGAATAATATGGCCATAAAAACTGTCCACCCCTCTAAAGCCCCAGGGACGGAAGGCTTCTCAGGCCAATATTATAATAAGTACCAAGAGGTTCTCACTCCCCATTTATGCTCCTATTTTAATGACCTGAGACGGGGAAACAAGATCCCCAATTACGAGAACGCATCCTATCTACATGTAATACCAAAACCGGGAAAAGATCACGGGGATTGTGCCAATTACCGTCCGATCTCCTTGATCAACACGGATTTAAAAATACTAACTAAAGTGCTGGCATTTCGATAAAACTCTTTCCTCCCACGCTATATACATCCAGACCAGGCAGGCTTTGTCCCAAACCGCCAGGCGTCGGATCAGACCCGTAGGATAATACATTTTAATTTTAGCAATCCAGTCTGACTGGGATGGTAAAGGACCTAGACAGGGCATGCTGCTTTCGTTGGACATCCAGAAGGCGTTTGATTCCCTCTCCTGGGATTATTTGTTCGACGTGTTATGTTGCTTTGGCTTTGGAGAACGCTTTCTGCCCCTCCTTCAGACGCTATATGAAACCCTGACCGCATCTTTAATGCTTAAGGGTTACTCTTCCCAACCCCTTGCTATCAGGAGGGGAACTAGGCAGGGATGCCCATTATCCCCGCTATTATTCGCTCTAGCGATAGAGCCCTTGGCTATACGGATTCGCTCCTGCCTGGATATCAGAGGTATAGTCTGTGGGGATGGTAAGCATAAATGCCTACTCTTTGCTGACGACCTGCTGCTGGCTTTGTCTTCACCAATCGCTTACCTCCCTAATTTATATGCAATTTTACAACCGTTCTCTGAGATCTCAGGTCTACACATTAATCACAGCAAATCTAGGGTATTAAATCTCTCTTTGCAGAGTTCCACCCAGAAAACGCTAGAACAGTCCTAACAATTCTCATGGGAGCCGGAGACTCTTCCATACCTTGGGATACGTTTGACCCCATCTATTCAAATGCTGTATAAACAAAACTACCCTGCCCTGTTCAAATGGCTGACTGGTGACCTGGCCAGATGGTAGATTCACCCCTCATCGTGGCAGGGGCGGATCCAGAGTCTTTTCTCGGGGGGGGCACTGCCAAAAAATATGTTTTAAATTCACCAGAGAAATTACCGTTTAACATTGGAGTCTATGGAAGGGGTGCCCGGCTTTAAAAAATCAGTGCTCCCCGGCCGTAGGTTTTCCAGACACCAAACTTTGCACACTTGTAGAAGAGACATTGGGCTACATGTGTGCCAAGATTGGGGTCCAGAAGACCTACGACCGGCCGGTACCGGGTCCGCAAATTCACCAGAGAAATTACAGTTTAACATTGGAGTCTATGGAAGGGGTGCCCGGCTTTAAAAAATCAGTGCTCCCCGGCCGTAGGTTTTCCAGGCACCAAACTTTGCACACTTGTAGAAGAGACATTGGGCTACATGTGTGCCAAGATTGGGGTCCAGAAGACCTACGACCGGCCGGTACCGGGTCCGCAAATTCACCAGAGAAATTACAGTTTAACATTGGAGTCTATGGAAGGGGTGCCCGGCTTTAAAAAATCAGTGCTCCCCGGCCGTAGGTTTTCCAGACACCAAACTTTGCACACTTGTAGAAGAGACATTGGGCTACATGTGTGCCAAGATTGGGGCCAGAAGACCTACGACCGGCCGGTACCGGGTCCGCAAATTCACCAGAGAAATTACAGTTTAACATTGGAGTCTATGGAAGGGGTGCCCGGCTTTAAAAAATCAGTGCTCCCCGGCCGTAGGTCCCCCAGACACCAAACTTTGCACACTTGTAGAAGAGACATTGGGCTACATGTGTGCCAAGATTGGGGCAGCAGCAGCTGCAGAACAAGTACTGTATATACTCGAGTATAAGCCGACCCGTGTATAAGCCGAGGCACCTAATTTTACCCCAAAAAACTGGGAAAACGTATTGACTTGATGTGACAGGAGGGTCACTTTGGACACAGGGTGAGCCAGGAAAAAATGGACATTAAGAAATATCTCTTGGGCTACCTAAAATCGGTCTGTAATATTTATCCACCATATCCCCAAGGATAGCTGTGAAGGACTATTTACTGTTTCTGAACTCAACAGGTTAATTGAGAGATGCTGATGTGTCACCTATCTGCTTGTGTAATGCTAATGAGCCTCACCTAGGCTACAGGTCCTTTCATTGTGATGATGTGGATTGGAGCTTAGTAGACCGTCTGGCTGCCTATTATTATGGGATGTTTAAGTGTCTTCTGTGAGGGGGGGGGGGGGAAATCACCCCTCCTGCTAAGACTGGTTATCAAAGGAGAAGTTTGAACACACCTGACCTGTATCACCATTGTCATTGGATAGTTTAACCCGCCCTGTTCCCCCAAGGATGGGAGGGAAGGGTTTTGAAGAGAAATGTGTTACCATGTGTTTTGAAAATAAAGTTATTCCCTGTTTTGGAACTTGAAATACAGAGCGTTGTCTCGTATCTCTGGAAGGATTAATCCTATGGAAAGTGGTCGCCTGGCTGTGGAGGGTCGATAGTGGTTGTGTGTTCAGAGAGGGAATATTCTAAACGGCGTATACCCCTTTCATATTGGGGGGTGCCGTTACACTTGAGTATAAGCTTAGGGTTTCCATCTGCATGCCTCACTGTGCCTCACTTTGCCTCACTGTGCCCATGCCTCACTGTGCCCACGCTTCACTGTGCCCATGACTAGACTGATGTTTAACATAGGAGTCTATGGAAGGAGTGCCCGGCTTTGAAAAATCGGATCTTACCGGCCGTCGGTCCCCCGGAAACCAAACTTTGCACACTTATAGAGAAGACATGGGGCTACATGTGTGCCAAGTTTGGGGTCCAGGGGACCAACAACCATCCGGTACCCGGTCCGCAAATTCACCGGAGAAATTACCGTTTAACATTGGAGTCTATGGAAGGGGTGCCCGGCTTTAAAAAATCTGTGCTCCCCGGCTGTAGGTCCCCCAGACACCAAGCTTTGCACACTTGTAGAGGAGACATGGGGCTACATGTGTGCCAAGATTTGGGTCCAGGAGACCTACGACCGGCCGGTACCGTGTCCGCAAAGTCACCGGAGAAATTACAGTTTAACATTGGAGTCTATGGAAGGGGTGCCCGGCTTTAAAAAATCAGTGCTCCCCGGCCATAGGTCCCCCAGACACCAAACTTTGCACACTTGTAGAGGAGGAGACATGGGGCTACATTTGTGCCAAGTTTGGAGTCCAGGGGACTTACGGCGGGCCGGTACCGGGTCCCCAAAGTCCGGGAGATCAGGCGCAAAAAAAAAAAACAGAGCAAGCAAGTGAGTGTGACAGATGGTCTCGGGGGGGGCAATTGCCCTGTTGCCCCCCCCCCTGGATCCGCCACTGCATCGTGGGTCGGCAGACTACACTCGATAAAAATGAACATATTACCAAAGGTTCTATATTTGTTTCGCTCTATACCTGTGTCATTAGTTCAAACCGACCTCCAAGCCTTTCAAAATAAAATTCTCCAGTTTATTTGGGGTGATAAGAGGCCTAGGGTGAACAAAGGGACAATGTACACTCCAAAAAGAAAAGGGGGACTTGGCTTGCCTGATCTAATGAAATACTTTAATGCGGCCCAGTTGGCCCAACTCATTAGGTTTCACTCCCAACAACCCTGTGCAATATAGATGACTATGGAATCCTATTCCTGTCGCCCTGCACCAATTTCTCATATTATGTGGCTCCCAGTGAAGGAGAGACCAATTATACTATGTCCCACTCTTTCCTTCTCAATAGAAATTTGGGATAGACTTTCACGGACTCAGAAATTCAAGTCACCCCACAATCCCCATTAGCACCTCTATTGAGAATTAAGGAATTCACCACGGGCCTCACTCCCCCCGCATTCGAATGGTGGACCAATAAGGGATTAATATGGATAGCTGATCTTTGTGATCACAAGGGTATGCTGTCTGAAAGCTCTCTGGTAGGAAAATATCGAATGCCATCCTCTCAACGCTATAGATATACAGGGCTCAAAATTTCAAGTCCTGAGCTACTAGCCAGGCCATAAGGGTTACTCGCCACCAGTTGCCCCACCCAACTCCTACCATGCCCCGTCCCTAATCCCGCCCCTAAAAACGCCCTCATAAGTTATTTAATGAAATGACACTTAAATGTTTTATGCAGAATTAAGTTACAAAACTAACTATTAACAAATTTATCAGTGCTGCCCATCAGTGCAGCCTCACCAGTGCCCATCAATGCAGCCTGACCAGTGCCCATCAATGCAGCCTGACCATTGCCCATCAATGCAGCCTGACCAGTGCCCAATGCAGTGTAACCAGTGCCCATCAATGCAGTGGGCCTGTGCCTGTTAATACAGCGTGACCAGTGACCATCAATGCAGCATAACCTGTGCCCATCAATGCAACATGACCTGTGCCCATCAATGCAGCGTGGCCTGTGCCCATCAATGCAGCGTGACCTGTGCCCATCAATGCAGCGTGACCTGTGCCCATCAATGCAGCGTAACCTGTGCCCATCAATGCAGCGTAACCTGTGCCCATCAATGCAGCGTAACCTGTGCCCATCAATGCAGCGTGACCAGTGACCATCAATGCAGCGTGACCAGTGACCATCAATGCAGCGTGACCAGTGCCCATGAATGCAGCCTGACCAGTGCGCATCAATTCAGCGTAGCCATACCCATCAATGAAGCGTAACCTGTGCTCATCAGTGAAGCCTGACCAGTGCCCATCAATTCAGCGTAACCAGTGCCCATCAATGCAGAAGATCTGTGCACATCAATGCAGCGTAACCAGTGCCTATTAATGCAGCGTGACCTCTTCCCATCAATGTAACGTGAATTGTGCCCGTCAATGAACCGTGACCAGTGCCCATCAATGAACTGTAACTTGTGCCCATCAATTCAGCGTAACCAGTGCAGCATGACCTGTGCCCGCCAATGAATCATGACCAGTGCCCATCAATGAACCGTAACTTGTGCCCATCAATTCAGCGTAACCAGTGCCCATCAATGAAGCATAACCTGTGCCCATTAAGGCATAGGTATGATTTAGACATATCTATGCCTCCAATTACCCCCCCCCCCTTCCAGCACATCTATGCTCTCTACCCCCCCTCCCCACTTCCTCCCAGCACACATCTTGTTTAATCCTCCATTGTACCAATGCCTCCAGCCAGGGCCAGACTGGCCTACCGGGATACCGGGAAAATTCCCGGGAGGCCGCCTGCACTTAGTGCCCTGGGGCCGCTTTTGCCTGGCTGTCAGTCAAATCCGCCATTGCCGCCGCACCTTACAATTGTACAATGCCGGCCCTTTAGGGCCGGACTGGCCGCCTGCACTTAGTGCCCTGGGCCGCTTTTGCCTGGCTGCCAGTGAAAAAAGAAGCGGCGGGTCGGCGGTCCGCAGCCGCGGCCGCTGTCGCCGCCGCACTTTCCATCTATGCAATGCTTCCCTCTGATACCGCGCCTGCAGAGTGATGATGTGCCTGAGGGGAGGAGCCGAGCAGGAGAATGTCAGAATGCCGTGGTGCTGCTTTATTTCCCCTGCCATCGGCCCGTGCGGCGCCAGGACCGCCCACTAGTCTCAGTCTGCAGGGTCATGAATGAGGGCATAGGAGAAGTGAACAGCGTCGGCCGCCCTTGGAGCAGAAGAATTGAGGTGAACAAATTGCAATCTGTATAATGAATCTCTCTCTCTCACCATTGCACGGTGCACCCCCCCCCCCCTCCTCTCTCTGTCACCTTTGCTGCCCCTGCAATTTAATTGTAATCTGTATAATAATAATCTCTCTCTCTCACCATTGCATGGATGGTGCCCCCCCTCTCTCTGTCACCTTTGCTGCCCCTGCAAATTGTAATCTGTATAATAATCTCTCTCTCTCAGTTAGAGAGGGAGAGAGATTATTATACTGATTACAATTTGCAGGGGCAGCAAAGGTGACAGAGAGGGGGGGGGGCACCATCCATGCAATGGTGAGAGAGAGAGATTATTATTATACAGATTACAATTAAATTGCAGGGGCAGCAAAGGTGACAGAGAGAGTAGGGGGGGGGGGTGCACCGTGCAATGGTGAGAGACTCTCACCATTGCATGGTGCACCCCCCCTCTCTCTGTCACCTTTGCTGCCCCTGCAATTTAATTGTAATCTGTATAATCTCTCTCTCTCTCTCACCATTGCATGGTGCACCCCCCCTCCTTTCTTTGTCACCTTTGCTGCCCCTCTCTCTCTCACCGTTGCACCCCCTCTCTCTCTCACCGCTCTCTCTCTCTCTCTCACTGTTGCAGCCCCCCTCTCTCTCTCACCATTGCACCCCCTCTCTCTCTCTCTCACCGTTGCATCCTCTCTCTCTCTCACCATTGCACCCCTCTCTCTCATCGTTGCACCCCCCCTCTCTCTCTCTCTCATCGTTGCACCCTCTCTCTCTCTCTCTCACACCATTGCACCCCCCTCTCTCTCACCATTGCACCCCTCTCTCTCTCTCTCACCATTGCACCCCCTCTCTCTCTCTCACCATTGCACCCCCCTCCTCTCTCTCTCTCTCATGGATTTCTTTCTTTCCTTTTTTTCTTAAGCGGTTGTATACTAATTTTTTTTTTTTTTTTAAATAAAAACCTGCAAGACAAAGGCATAATGAGCGAGTATGACTAGCATACTAGCTCATTATGAAATACTTACCTTAGATCGAAGCCGTCCTCGTCTCCCCCTCCAGCCGCAGACATCTCTTCAGAAGGTTACTTCCGGGTATCGCTGCTCCGGCGCTGTGATTGGCCGGAGTGGCGAAGACGCCACCAGCATTGCCGGTTTAATTAATGGCTATTCTCAGTGCACCTGCGCCGTTGTCTATGGCGCGCATGCGCAGTAGACATCGGTGCATTCTTTGTGGCAAATATCTCCTAAACCGTGTAGGTTTAGGAGATATTGCAAACACCTACAGGTAAGCCTTAATCTAGGCTTACCTGTAGGTAAAATATGTCAGAGAGGGTTTACAACCGCTTTAAAGCAGGTAAAAATAAATGTGCATTTATAATTGTTTTGGCCTGCAGAGCAATGCACCCCCTCTCTCACCATTGCACCCCCTCTCTCTCTCACCATTGCACCCCTCTCTCGCTCACCATTGCAGCCCCCTCTCTCACCATTGCAGCCCCCCTCTCTCTCTTACTCTCACCATTGCAGCCCCTCTCTGGCTCTTTCTCACAATTGCAGCCCCCCTCTCTCACCATTGCAGCCCCTCTCTGTCTCTCTCTCGTGGATTTCTCTTTTTTTTTTCAGGTAAAAATAAATGTGCTCTTATAATTGTTTTGGCCTGCAGAGCAATGCACCCCCTCTCTCTCTCACCATTGCACCCCCTCTCTCACCATTGCAGCCCCCCTCTCTCTCTCTCAGGATTGCACCCCTGTCCCCCTCTCTCTCTCTCTCTCACGATTGCAGCCCCTCTCTGGCTCTCTCGTGGATTTCTCTTTTTTTTTTCAGGTAAAAAGAAATGTGTATTTATAATTGTTTTGGCCTGCAGAGCATTGCACCCCCTCTCTCTCTCTCTCTCTCTCTCTCTCTCTCTCTCTCTCTCTCTCTCTCTCTCGTGTATTTATTTATGTCTTTGAAAAAAGTTAACTTATTTATTTTAATAATATAAATAATAATAAAAAGTGAACTCATTTATTATCAGCAGCGCATTGGACCCGGTTGTATTTGCCCTGGGTGGGGAAATACCACCATGTTTTACATTATACGTCCCTATACACTGTGTGCCCTATAAAAAGGAGGTGGGCATTAAGAGACAGAGTAAACACCTCCTAAATTTTGATGCACCAGACATATGTAAAGGGCAATGGTGTTCAGGCAATTTTTTTTATTTTTTGTGTGCATTGTAATGCGCATGCACTGGTAGGCCGCCTGCCTGGGTCCGCTTTGAGCTGTGGCTTCAAGCAGGGCCGATCCTGCGTGGATGCACTGCGCACTGAAGCACCCGTGCTGTCCTCCCCTCCCTCGTCCTCGTATGTGGCACACATACACAGCGGCGATCTCCCACTGTGTCATGGAGCTGGGGGTCCAACTGAGCTGCTCGGCGGCGCTGTAGGAAAGTCCCGCCTCCTAGACCGGGTTCTGTGATTGACGGAACACTGATCCAATGGGGCATTGCAACAGTGTGACGTGTGTCACAGGAGGGGCAATTTACATCCAAGCTCCATGACACAGGAGATCGTGATCCAGGTACTGGTGGGCACTGCACTGATAGGCACTGCATTTGGTGAGTACTGCAGAGGTGGGCTGCATCTAGTGGGCTGCATTTGGTGTTCTGTATCTTGTGGGCTGCATTTACAGTTTTGCATCTGGTGGGCTGCATCTGGTGGGCTGTACTTAGTGGGCACTGTATAGGTGGGCTGCATCTGGTGGGCTGTATTGGGTGGGCACTGTACAGGTGGGCTGCATCTGGTGGGCTGCACCTGGTGGGCTGCATTGGGTGGGCACTGTACAGGTGGGCTGCATTTAGTGGGCTTTGCACAGGTGGGCTGCATCTAGTGGGCTGCATTTGGTGTTCTGCATCTAGTGGGCTGCATTTGGTGTTCTGCATCTGGTGGGCTGCATCTGGTGGGCTGCATTTATAGTTTTGCATCTGGTGGGCTGCGCTTTGTGCGCTGCCTCTGGTGGGCTGCATTTGGAGGGCTGTATCTGGTGGGCTGTATTTGGTGGGCACTGTACAGGTGGGCTGCATCTGGTGGGCTGCACATTTGGTGGGCTGCATCTGGTGGGCTGCATTTGGTGTGCTGCATCTGGTGGGCTGCATTTATAGTTTTGCATCTGGTGGGCTGCATTTTGTGCGCTGCCTCTGGTGGGCTGCATTTGGAGGGCTGCATCTGGTGGGCTGCATTTGGTGGGCTGTATTTGGTGGGCACTGTAATGGTGGGCTGCATCTGGTGGGCTGCACATTTGGTGGGCTGCATCTGGTGGGCTGCATTTGGTGGGAATTGCACTGGTGGGCTAAATTGGGTGGGCACTGTACAGGTGGGCTGCATTTGGTGTTCTGCATCTGGTGGGCTGCATCTGGTGGGCTGCATTTGGTGGGCTGAATCTGGCGTTCTGCATCTGGTGGGCTGCATCTGGTGTTCTGCATCTGGTGGGCTGCATTTGGTGGGCTGCCACTAGGGGTGCTGCATTTGGTGGACTGCATTTGGGGGGCTGCATCTGATGTGCTGATTTGGTGGGCTGTATTTGTTGGGCACTGTACAGGTGGTGGACTGCATCTGGTGGGGTGCATTTGGTGGGAATTGCACTGGTGGGCTGCATTGGGTGGGCACTGTACAGGTGGACTGCATTTGGTTGGAATTGCACTTGTGGGCTACATCTGGTGGGCTGCATTTAGTGGGCTATGCACAGGTGGGCTGTGTTTGGTGGGAATTGCATTGGTGGGCACTGCACAGGTGGACATTGCACTGGCAGGCTGCATTTGGTGGGCATTGCACTGGTGAGCACTGTACAGGTACAGGTGGGCTGCGTTTGGTGGGCATTGCACATGTGGGCTGTATTTGGTGGGCACTGCACATGTGGGCTGCATTTGGTGGGCATTGCACTGGTGGTCTACATTTGGAGGGCACTGCACATCTGGGCTGCATTTGGTGGGCATTGCACTAGTGGGCTGCATTTGGTGGACATTGCACTGATGGGCTGCATTTGGTTGGCATTGCACTGGTGGGCTGCATCTGGTGGGCACTGCACTGGTGGTCTGCATTTGGTGGGCACTGCACATGTGGGCTGCGTTTGGTGGGCATTGCACTGGTGGTCTGCATTGGTGGACATTGAACTGGTGGGCTGCATTTGGTGGGCATTGCACAGGTGGGCTGCATTTGGTGGGCACTGCACAGGTGGGCAGCTTTTGGTGTGCACTGATAAGCTGCATTTGGTGTGCACTGATAAGCTGCATTTGGTGGGCACTGATAAGCTGCATTTGGTGGGCACTGATAAGCTGCATTTGGTGGGCACTGGCAGGTTGCATTTGATGGGCACTGGTAGGTTTCATTTGATGGGCACTGGTGAGGCTGCATTTTATGGGCACTGACGCTGCATTGATCTCTTGCATCTCAGAGGAGGTCAGCATCAGTGCCGCCAAGCCAGTCTGAGGGGGGTCAGTGATGTAAGGGGAGGAGTGAATACAGTAATGTAAGGGGGCACTGATATAAAGGTTTCCCCCTTAAAACAGCCACCTCTTACCTTAGTGTATTCTTTCTGCGGAAAGTGGTCTCTGGTCACCAGAGCCGCCCCCCCCCCTTACATTCACAGAGTCCCTGGGGTCCCCCTTGCTACACTTTTACCACTTTTAACTGGAATTTTCTCTTATATATCCCTAGTCCTATGTGCTTTCATATCTGTCTTATCTATATATAATATACTCTTCAAATGTGCTTTAAAATGCACAGTTTTCCCTTTTATGAACAAGAAAATAATGACGCTATGCTGTTGGGCTGGTATAATAACGCTATGGGGCTGGTATGAATTTTTTTCCAGGGCTGGTTATTATTCCCAGTCCGGCCCTGCCTCCAGCACAGTCATATATTTACCATTCTCCTGCAGCCACGAGGGTGCACACTGAGGGTGGACCGAGAGGATTTGTGCCTGCCCACTTAGGACTGCCTTACAGAGACATTTACCGCCCCACTCCTTAGATGTGTGGAAGGTGGAAGGCGGAGAGGGCGGTCCCGGACGTCTCTTTCACTTCTATGGAAGTGCATGCACTCTGTGTGCCTGTGTGGGGCAGGGATGTGCGGCAGGTGGGAGGCGGAGATGGGCTGTCCCGGGCGGCTCTCTCACTTCTATGGAAGTGCACTCTGTGTGCCTGTGTGGGGCGGGGATGTGCGGCAGGTGGGAGATGGAGAGGGGCGGTCCCGGGTGGCTCTCTCCCTTCTATGGAAGTGCACTCTGTGTGGGGCGGGGATGTGCGGCAGGTGGGAGGCGGAGAGGGGCGGTTCCGGGTGGCTCTCTCACTTCTATGGTAGTGCACTCTGTGTGGGGCGGGGATGTCCGGCAGGTGGGAGGCGGAGAGGGGCGGTCCCGGGCGGCTCTCACTTCTATGGAAGTGCACTCTGTTTGCCTGTGTGGGGCGGGGTGGGGCAGGGATGTCCGGCAGGAGGGAGGTGGAGAGGGGCGGTCCTAGGCGGCTGACTATTGTATTGAAATGCCCGTGCTGCGAGGCTCGCAGTGCAGCGGGGGGCACTGGCTATACATTTCTGGGACAGCACAGCACTGTCCATACTCGCCCTCCTCATTTTTTCACTCGCCAAATGCGAGCAGGCGAGCACAAATTTTGAGGGCTGTATATACCCAAATACATCATTATGTACAAACGGTAGCTCGTAAGGGTGACTTAGTGACAATGACTCCCATGGAACATTTGTGTAGACAATATGATAAACTCAGGGGTCACATCTCTGCTATATATACAATCTTGATGTATATCTCGACTAAACTGAACCATATGTTCCAATGGGTACAAGATTTTCAGGAAACCCTTGAATTAGAGGAATGGCATGCGATATCAGAGACAGCATCTAGATCGCTCATCAATATCTCTATTATAGAGGCTAACTATAAGGTCTTATTGAGATGGTATATGTTACCGGCCAGACTGGCTACCTTTGTACCCGGAGCCACCTCTGGGTGCTTGAGAGGATGAGGCCAGGTGGGATCCACCTATCACATATGGTGGACATGCCCCAAGGTCAGGAGATTTTGGATCAGGGTCTACAATTTTATATATACCCTTACCCAGATTAACCTGACGAAATCAGCGAAACACGCAATCCTGGGTGAACCCTGGGAAAGATAGCGGAAGCCTCCAGATTCCAAAGACGGCTTCTTACATTCATATTCATTTCAGCTAAATTAACAATAGCCAGAAACTGGAGGTCCGCTGCCCTGCCATTTGATCTGCTTAAACACAAAATGTCATGGCTTATGTTAAATGAAAGGTTAACAGCAATAGTACAAGACAAGATGAAGTTGTTTCACAAAGTATGGGATCCATGGATTAGATACCTGACAAATGACCCCAGGACGCTCACAAACTACATTTTATTATCGAGAGACGGGTCTCTGGGCACAGAGCCATAGTCCCGTCCCCCCCCCCCCCCCCGAACTTGCCCTTCTTTGCCCTCCCCTCTGTACTTTTTCTCTACTTTTAATAATTTTAATTATTGGGTTTCAATTTTTGTCATATTTGTTATGTAAATTCTCATTCACTCTCGGCGGACCATTGTCTACTTGGGCTATGGAGGGAGACAACCGCGCGACCGGAGGAACCAGACTCCCCCGATAGTCGGATGGGGAGCTTGTTCTTCCCAGCGGGTGGAACGTACCCTAAGGCCTAGGATTGGGAACATGCATTAGGTCATAGACACAGTGACACTGTGTACAGTCTATGATTCGTAGTTGAGAAAGGCATGTATACCACACTTATTTGAGCAAATGAGTTAGTCAACATTAGGAGGTGTAATGGTCCATGTATGCTATAAGAGGAGGATTCCTCAAGTATTTTAAAATATTCAATGTATGGCTCTCTAAATACGTTGTATACTGCTCAATGAAAAGCCGAGATCTTTGTTTTTTCCTTTTTGTTTTTTTGTACTGTAAAACTTTAATAAATACGATTGAAACATAAAGGGATGCAGACCCTGCCACTTTCCTCATTAGAGCCCTGATATTGCAGCAGCTGGTTGATGATTATGAAACCACTCCCATTAGACTCACTCAGAACAGGGGCACAGAGGAATGAACAGGGATTTTTTCAGAATAACAAAAGGTTGGAATCTGCAACAAAGTTTGTTAAAATCCTTGTAATGTACAAAGATTACCCAGAGGGGAATGTTTTTTTTCTCAAAAAAAGTGGAGTTACGCTTTAAGGTAAAAAAACTTCTGCCTTTGGAACCACTTCAAGAGACACTTTAAACGGTGATGAAATGTAAAATGAAATATATCATGTGAAAGCACTTCTGAAATTCTCAGTTGGATATGTAAAACTAACCACAGCTGTTCAGGTATATACATTTGCTATGTCTTTGCTGTCATATGTCCAATTGCTATGTCTTAGCTGCCATATGTTCACTTTGCAAACTTTATTTTTAATATATCTAAGGGTCGCCATACTTGTTACAATCTGAACAGACAATTTTTGTACAATCAATTTTAGATTTACCAAAACTGATGTAGCAGGGAGCTGGCTATCTTACCTGCAGTATCAGAAGACATAGAAACAAACAATATACAGTACAATATATATTGGGCAGCGCTATTGCAGTAAATATTAGCATGGGAAGTCAGTTAATATATATGAGTCCATTAATCAGAAAAAATGAATGAAAAGATCCAAGAGCCAGTCCGTGAAAGAAAAGAGCTTGAAGGAAGTAGTTTCAGTTGATAAAGCAATCTCCTTCTAACACCAGCACCACCACTCGTGAGAAATAGTGGGGGATGTGGACCACCCCTGTTGTAATTGCTCTTACCAGACGGCGCTGGATCAAACCCCTTGATTAATTATGGATGGAATCCTCATCACTCAAAACCGAACGGTAGGTACTAAACGATAAGTACTGATATCCAATCAGGTGTTCATATATCATGAAAAAGGAAATGGCCACAATAGTGTAATTCCGCAATCAATTTTATTAATACAATCCCCTGTAAACAACTGCACTTACACTATATAAAATCATACATTGCATTAGGTGATATCACTCACGGACACTACGAGGTATCAGAGCGGCGTCTCCAGCCTCTGTTCAATAGTTCCAGTCTGCTAGCGTCTAATTGCGGCGAGCAGCGTCGTGACGTCACTATGATTGGCAGTCACTGTATCCAACCCAGACGCGTTTCGTCATTACTTGACATCATCTGTGGTACGCCCATATATATATTATATATATATATATATATACCAGGATATGATGTTGTCCAAAAATGGTGATAGGTCTTCACGGGCGAAAAGGTCCTTCTCCCACCTACCCAGGTATAAGTTGGCATATGATGGGGCACACTTGGTCCCCATCGCAACCCCCTGCACCTGGAGGTAGTGGGAGAGTCCGAGCATAAACACATTGTGAGTAAGGATGAACCTGAACAAGTCAATGATAAAACAGTTATACACTTGAATTTGGTCCTCTCTCATATAGATGGCTTTCTACAACACTAATCCCTTTGGTGTGAGGGATAGCGTTGTATAATCCCTCTATGTCTAGGGCCACGAGCAGTGCCGATCCTGACCTCCCTGGGGCCCTAAGCAAAATTCTGCTAAGGGGCCCTCTACCTGACCCGTGAATAATGGGCGTGGTTTAAGCGTAATATTGGGCGTGGCTTAAATGGGTATGACTCAAAGGGGTGTGGTTAGAGTCTGAGATGAACGAGGGATGAAGGGAGAAACAAAGGAAGAAAGAGAGAGAGAGAGGAAGTAAAAAAAAGAGGGATGGAGGGACAGCAGGCCCAGATCCTACACCACAATAGAAATGTGTGTTCCAGAAAGTTTAACAATCAGCAGATAAAGACACCTGGTGTTAGCAATTCAATCATCCTGGCTCCATGGTTGTTATGGTGTCAGGGTGATTGAAGCACATTATTTATATTATTACATTGTAATATAAAATGAAATCATTCAACTCACCATAATGCAGAATCAGAATCAGTGGGAGCTCTGATGTCACTGTCCTCAGCCAGCGGAGTGCCTCCTTACATCTCAGGTGTCCCCAGCCAGCGGAGTGCCTCCTTACATCTCAGGTGTCCCCAGCGGAGTGCCTCCTTATATCTCAGGTGTCCCCAGCCAGCGGAGTGCATCCTTACATCTCAGGTGTCCCCAGCGGAGTGCCTCCCTACATTTCCGGTGTCCCCAGCGGAGTGCCTCCTTACATCTCAGGTGTCCCCAGCGGAGTGCCTCTTTACATCTCAGGTGTCCCCAGTGGAGTGCCTCCTTATATCTCAGGTGTCCCCAGCGGAGTGCCTCCTTACATCTCAGGTGTCCCCAGCCAGCGGAGTGCCTCCTTACATCTCAGGTGTCCCCAGCCAGCGGAGTACCTCCTTACATCTCAGGTGTCCCCAGTGGAGTGCCTCCTTACATCTCAGGTGTCCCCAGCGGAGTGCCTCACATCTCAGGTGTCCCCAGCGGAGTGTTTCCTTACATCTCAGGTGTCCCCACGGAGTGTTTCCTTACATCTCAGGTGTCCCCACGGAGTGTTTCCTTACATCTCAGGTGTCCCCAGCGGAGTGCTTCCTTACATCTCAGGTGTCCCCAGCCAGCGGAGTGCCTCCTTACATCTCAGGTGTCCCCAGCCAGTGGAGTGCCTCCTTACATCTCAGGTGTCCCCAGTAGAGTGCCTCCATACATCTCAGGTGTCCCCAGCGGAGTGCCTCACATCTTAGGTGTCCCCAGCGAAGTGTTTCCTTACATCTCAGGTGTACCCACGGAGTGTTTCCTTACATCTCGGGTGTCCCCAGCGGAGTGCTTCCTTACATCTCAGGTGTCCCCAGCGGAGTGCCTCCTTATATCTCAGGTGTCCCCAGCCAGCGGAGTGCATCCTTACATCTCAGGTGTCCCCAGCGGAGTGCCTCCTTACATCTCAGGTGTCCCCAGCGGAGTGCCTCCTTACATCTCAGGTGTCCCCAGCGGAGTGCCTCTTTACATCTCAGGTGTCCCCAGCGGAGTGCCTCCTTACATCTCAGGTGTCCCCAGCGGAGTGCTTCCTTACATCTCAGGTGTCCCCAGCCAGCGGAGTGCCTCCTTACATCTCAGGTGTCCCCAGCCAGCGGAGTGCCTCCTTACATCTCAGGTGTCCCCAGTGGAGTGCCTCCTTACATCTCAGGTGTCCCCAGCGGAGTGCCTCACATCTCAGGTGTCCCCAGCGGAGTGTTTCCTTACATCTCATGTGTCCCCACGGAGTGTTTCTTTACATCTCAGGTGTCCCCACGGAGTGTTTCCTTACATCTCAGGTGTCCCCAGCGGAGTGCTTCCTTACATCTCAGGTGTCCCCAGCCAGCGGAGTGCCTCCTTACATCTCAGGTGTCCCCAGCCAGCAGAGTGCCTCCTTACATCTCAGGTGTCCCCAGTGGAGTGCCTCCTTACATCTCAGGTGTCCCCAGCGGAGTGCCTCACATCTTAGGTGTCCCCAGCGGAGTGTTTCCTTACATCTCAGGTGTACCCACGGAGTGTTTCCTTACATCTCAGGTGTCCCCAGCGGAGTGCTTCCTTACATCTCAGGTGTCCCCAGCGGAGTGCTTCCTTACATCTCAGGTGTCCCCAGCGGAGTGCCTCCTTACATCTCAGGTGTCCAGAGGCGTAACTAGAAACTTCAGGGCCCCGGTGCAAGAAATCATGAAGGGCCCCCCCATTAGTGGCAGCGGTGGTGTTGAGGGGGGGTGGCAACGGTGGTGTTGAGGGGGTGGCAGCGGTAGTGTTGAGGGGAGGGTGGTAGCGGTAGTGTTGAGGGGAGGGTGGCAGCGGTAGTGTTGATGAGGGGGGATGGCAGCGGTAGTGTTGAGGGGGGGTGGCAGCGGTAGTGTTGTCAGGAGCAGCGGTGGTGTTGAGGGGGGTGGCAGCAGTGATGTTGAGGGGGGTGGCAGCGGTAGTGTTGAGGGGGTGGCAGCGGTGGTGTTGAGGGGGATGGCAGCGTGGTGTTGAGGGGGGGTGGCAGTGGTAGCGTTGTGGATGGCAATGGTGGTGTAGAGGGGGGGTGGCAGTGGTAGTGTTGTGGATGGCAGCGGTGGTGTTGAGGGGGTTGGCAGTGGTGGTGTTGGGGGGGGGGTTGGCAGCGGTGGTGTTGGGGGGTGGCAGCAGTGGTGTTGAGGGGGGTGGCAGTGGTAGTGTTGTAGATAGCAGCGGTGGTGTTGAGGGGGGATGGCAGCGGTGGTGTTGAGGGGGGATGGCAGCGGTGGTATTGAGGGGGGATGGCAGCGGTGGTATTGAGGGGGGATGGCAGCGGTGGTGTTGAGGGGGGATGGCAGCGGTGGTGTTGAGGGGGTTGCAGCGGTAGTGTTGTGGATGGCAGCAGTGGTGTTGAGGGGGGATGGCAGCGGTGGTATTGAGGGGGGATGGCAGCGGTGGTATTGAGGGGGGGTGGCAGCGGTGGTATTGAGGGGGGATGGCAGCGGTGGTGTTGAGGGGGGATGGCAGCGGTGGTGTTGAGGGGGGGTGGCAGTGGTAGTGTTGTGGATAGCAGCGGTGGTGTTGAGGGGGGATGGCAGCGGTGGTATTGAGGGGGGATGGCAGCGGTGGTGTTGAGGGGGTGGCAGCGGTGGTGTTGAGGGGGTTGCAGCGGTAGTGTTGTGGATGGCAGCGGTGGTGTTGAGGGGGGATGGCAGCGGTGGTATTGAGGGGGGTGGCAGCGGTGGTGTTGAGGGGGTTGCAGCGGTAGTGTTGTGGATGGCAGCGGTGGTGTTGAGGGGGGATGGCAGCGGTGGTATTGAGGGGGGATGGCAGCGGTAGTGTTGTGGATGGCAGCGGTGGTGTTGAGGGGGTGGCAGTGGTGGTGTTGAGTGTTGAGGGGGGGTGGCAGTGGTAGTGTTGTGGATAGCAGCGGTGGTGTTGAGGGGGGATGGCAGCGGTGGTATTGAGGGGGGATGGCAGCGGTGGTGTTGAGGGGGGTGGCAGCGGTGGTGTTGAGGGGGTTGCAGCGGTAGTGTTGTGGATGGCAGCGGTGGTGTTGGTGGGGGATGGCAGCGGTGGTATTGAGGGGGGATGGCAGCGGTAGTGTTGTGGATGGCAGCGGTGGTGTTGAGGGGGGTGGCAGCGGTGGTGTTGAGTGTTGAGGGGGGGTGGCAGTGGTAGTGTTGTGGATAGCAGCGGTGGTGTTGAGGGGGGATGGCAGCGGTGGTATTGAGGGGGGATGGCAGCGGTGGTGTTTAGGGGGGTGGCAGCGGTGGTGTTGAGGGGGTTGCAGCGGTAGTGTTGTGGATGGCAGCGGTGGTGTTGAGGGGGGATGGCAACGGTGGTATTGAGGGGGGTGGCAGCGGTGGTGTTGAGGGGGTTGCAGCGGTAGTGTTGTGGATGGCAGCGGTGGTGTTGAGGGGGGATGGCAGCGGTGGTATTGAGGGGGGATGGCAGCGGTAGTGTTGTGAATGGCAGCGGTGGTGTTGAGTGTTGAGGGGGGGTGGCAGTGGTAGTGTTGTGGATAGCAGCGGTGGTGTTGAGGGGGGATGGCAGCGGTGGTATTGAGGGGGGATGGCAGCGGTGGTGTTGAGGGGGGTGGCAGTGGTGGTGTTGAGGGGGTTGCAGCGGTAGTGTTGTGGATGGCAGCGGTGGTGTTGAGGGGGGATGGCAGCGGTGGTATTGAGGGGGGTGGCAGCGGTGGTGTTGAGGGGGTTGCAGCAGTAGTGTTGTGGATGGCAGCAGTGGTGTTGAGGGGGGATGGCAGCGGTGGCAGCGGTGGTGTTGAGGGGGTTGCAGCGGTAGTGTTGTGGATGGCAGCGGTGGTGTTGAGGGGGGATGGCAGCGGTGGTATTGAATGAGGATGGCAGCAGTAGTGTTGTGAAGGGCAGCGTGGTGGTAGCGGTGATACACGAGGGGGGGTGGAAGTGGTGGTGCCATCCTCTCCCACCCCCACCTCTTACTGATCCCATCCCCCCACCACCACTAATTTCATCCCTACCCCCCCCACTACAACAGAGGTGATGATGGGGGGTTAGGGATGAGATCTGCGGTGGTGGGGGGATGGGGTCGATTGCAGTGCAAAATGTCACTTGACAGGACTTACCAGCAATCAATCGATCCCCCCTCAGAAATCCGTCACTGTGCCTCCTCCAGGAATGCCTTGCCTCATGGGTACTTAGATGGGACAGGTACTCGAAGCAGACGCAGAGGGGAGAGCTCCTCCCACGCCTTCACTCAATTGGTGTTTTTCAGTGTCCGCCCCGCCTCCCTACATTCTCTCTGTCTCTGGAGGCGGGAGCGGGGCGGTACACACAGTCTATCAACGCTGCGCTGCCTCTGCCTTCTCTCTCACCTCAGCGGGTGAAAGCCCCCCTCCCTGCGGCGGAAGAAACAAAACCACACAGGCAGGCGGGCACCTCATGCGGGCGGACGGCGGGCACCTCACGCAGGCTCCCTTCTAGTTCTGGTCTTTAGGAAAATGGCGGCCGGCGGAGACATTATCTCCGCCGGCCGCGGACCTCTAGCGGCGGTGGCGGGGCCCCAAGTATTACTCGGGGCCCTACGCAGCTTGCGTAGTCCGCGTATAGGGTGGATCGGCCCTGGCCACGAGCCAGGTGTTTTCAGGAAGTGTGGTACCTTCGATAATCTTTAATAAGTCTATAGTGTCTTGTAAAGGGGTTGTAAAGGTCCGTTTTTTATTTTCTAAATAGGTTCCTTTAAGCTAGTGCATTGTTGGTTCACTTACCTTTTCCTTCGATTTCCCTTCTAAATGTTTTTTTTCTTTGTCTGAATTTCTCACTTCCTGTTTCTTCTCAGTAAGCTTGCCCCCATCATCCGAGCCATTCTGGCTGGGGGTTAGTCAGCCAGAACAGCTTACTGAGGAGGAACAGGAAGTGAGAAATTCAGACAAAGAAAACAAAGAAAAAAAACATTTAGAAGGGAAATCGAAGGAAAAGGTTAGTGAACCAACAATGCACTGGCTTAAAGGAACCTACCGTATTTAGAAAAGAAAAAACAAACCTTTACAACCCCTTTAACATAGGAGGATAGTGAAGTGACATGGGGATGTAAATAACTATCAATTAAAGAGCTAGCGTTCTCAGTTAGGCTAGAACAGCCTGATATTATTGGACGGCCAGGAGGTTTTGTAAGGGACTTATGGACCTTAGGTAGTGCATAGAAAGTAGGTACTTTCAGGTCTTTAACATTTAGAAAGTTTCATGTGCTCTGGTCAATTATACCTTTCTGATATGCCTTAAGAATAATAGAACTGTAGTATTCCTTACAGAAGTTTTCAATCACTGTTTGAGAGATAGGGCAGTACCAAGTAGTGCAAAAATATCTTTGCACATACTTTCATATTGTGTGACATTCATGATAACAAGGTTACCCCCTTTATCAGCAGGTTTTATAATAATATTGGTATTATTTTGCAGTGATTTGATTGCTTGTTTTTGTGCCTTTGTAAGGTTAGTTTCCCCATGGACATCAAAATAGATTTTTTCAATTTCTTTAGTAGTCTACTGTACGAATTCCCAAATATTGGGATTGGTGTGAAGTAACGGGAACATTCTCGATTTGAGCTTAAATGAGGCAGGTGGGGGGAAGGACACACCGGTGACAGACACCCCCGGTAAGGAGGATAGCCAAAGGGCATCCTCTTCGGTGTGGCCCTCCTTCCATAATGCCATAAGATCTTCCATAGCCTGGTACTCGTCCATATCAACTAGAGAGGAATGGGTAAATCAGATTTTAAAGTTTGATCACAGGTTGGTTTATCAAATATAACCTTGTACATTAATCTGCGAGCAAAAAGATGAATGTCTTTAATAACATGAAATGTATCTGTAGCGGGGTGTTCCCCTTTAATGCAAGAGAAACTACATTACCCAGAACCCCATTCGGCAATGTTCCGCCGCAGAGACTCATGGGAGGGGTTATAAAAGGAGGAGGCGAGGCTGGGCTCGGCCTCTTTGGGACACGAGACTACACAGACTGATCCTCCTGTGCGGATGTGTCGGAGTGCAAGGCCTGAAGCCTGAGGCCTTGCTCAGCACCAAAGAGCCTTCCACCCCCCTCTGCGAGCCTGGGTGGCATCTGACTTTGCTCAGCTACAGCCTTGTTGGATCGGGGACCCGATCGCTGGAGAGACTGAGTGTGTGTGTGACACAGTCGGTGTAAGTTTCCCGGACTGGGACCGTAGTCCGGGCGGGTGAGAGGGCATACGCCCAAATGATATACTGTTACTACATATAGGCCTATAGACTGTCGTGGCCCACCAGTTGTTCCTGATACCCTTATTGAAGAGCCGTACCATAGCTGAACTTACAGTTCGTATAGCCAAGTTCCTACCCATCTTTACATACCCCATTGGATTACAAAGTTTGTACTCTGTTAATGTGCACCACCGTTAAAGATCTGCCGGTGAAGAAAAAGGACTAAGTTATAGATCTCAGGCCTGGTGGGGTTTCTAATGTGTTTTGGGTTACTGCGCCATAGGGCACTTAACTAACGGTCGCCCGTGTGGCGCACTTGTTGCATGTCAGCTCTTTAGTGTGTTAGCGTTGCAGGGCTCTGCATTACCATTGATTATTCTGTAAACTGTGATTACTGTTATATCTTTCTTACCAAGAGCTTAAGTAAAACCTTATACTTATTTAAATTTAGTATTGTCTCAATGCTCACTTATTCATAAAGTATAAGATATACAATTACTGTCAATACTAGCTGTGCCAGTAGGGGGTAGAGCCTATTGCCGGGGGTTGGCGGAGCTGCCATCAGGGCCCAAACTAAATCTGCGGCCTTCTTAGTTGGAGGTATCGCTACATATCCATATGTGAATCTGGGCAGAAGGATAGCCCAAGTTTAAGAACCAAAGTTTCCTCCTCAGAAAGTGGGTAGGAGGAAAGCTCACTATTGGATGAATTTAAGCATCTGGACTCTGTGTCTGCATATGATCCTTGTCCTTCCCTAAAAAAATGGGAGCTAATTTGGTGTCTAGTGGTGGTGCAATAGCTAAAGGAGAGGCAGTAAGTTGCAAATTACTCACCTTAGGAATTGTGCCTGAATGCGCATTAGGTGCCGAAGTGAGAGTGAGAGGCGCGGCCGTAGAAATAGATTGATTGACCAAAGCTTGAAGGCCACGAGCAGTTTGAGGCGAAGGGTGAAAAGCAGACAGAGGTTGTGAGTGTGAAAACTTAGGACAACCTGGTTGAGAACGGTGTGATGGTGCTGTGCCTAGTTGGTGCCGTAAGGACTCAGTTAGAAGCAGCATCGGAATTCCCTTTTCGTTTTTTGGGCAGTCTGTCCTCCGAAAGATCGCGGTATACCGTCGATTGGCTAGAGGAAAGAGAAGATGTTGAAGATAAATTAGGTACTATTTCATCTGTTTTGGTATTCATGTTATTGGCCTCTCTGTTAAATGGCCTGTTGAAGGTACTCTGATTTAATTTATAGGCAAATCCGTTGGTATGGGCATTGTTGAACTTGTAAGAACTTATTTTCTTTGGTGCGAATAATTTCTTTGGTGTATCATTCTATGTATTCATTTAGTTCCTGTTCCTCCTTTTTAAACCTGGAACTAGTCAAAAGTTGAAAATAATCATCAAACCATTTTTTAATGTATTCATCCAAGGTAACGATTTCTTTCTCATTTCAAAAGAGCAGTTTTGCAAGTTATCTTCCCATATTTTTTTCAGGGTATCATCGGTCTTTCTTAGGTAGGTGGTGTTGTGGCTGGGATTCGAACCAGTGAACCTTTTTACTGCTAGGAGAATGTTCTAACCACTGTGCTGCCCTTACTCCTAATCATGTTTTCTGTCACTTATTTGGAGGGTGGAGTGCCCCTTTAATTGGACCTGGGGAAAGGCCGTAGATTTTTCAGAGGGATTTTAGCATTATTATGCACCACCCTGGTATAAACCTTTTTTATGGCAAACAGCCAATTCAATATAGTGATGATGGAGATAAAAATTGGCATGTGTTTTTGGTTTAAAACGTGTAACCATCTATACATACATACATACATACATACATATACACACACACACATTATATTGTGAAAAGTATTGGGACACCTGCCTTTACACGCACTTAAACTTTAATGGCATCCCAGTCTTAGTCTGTAGGGTTTAATATTGAGTTGGCCCACCCTTTGCAGCTATAACAGCTTCAACTCTTATGGGAAGGCTGCCCACATTGTTAGGAGTGTGTCTATGGAAATGTTTTCTGTCATTTTTCCAGAAGCGCATTTGTGAGGTCAGGCACTGATGTTGGACGAGAAGGCCTGGCTTGTAGTCTCCGCTCTACCTCATCCCAAAGGTGCTCTATAGGGTTGAGGTCAGGACCCTGTGCAGGCCAGTCAAGTTACTCCACCCCAAGATCGCTCATCCATGTCTTTATGGACATTGCTATGTGCCTGGTCCAAATCATTTGAAGTTTGAATATTGAAGTTTATTGAGATTTCCATACATTAGAGGGTTCCACCATTATTATTAAGTTATTGATTAGTAAGTTAGCGCTGCACTTTTTCTTTTTTCGTGGTGTGGGAACACGTAACAGTGCTTAGCGGCAGGCCTTTTACTGACACTTTATTACCTATTATACTAAAAATTGTCATGTGGCATTAATAAACATTGACGGATTTCAGTCGTGCCCCACCAGGCCAAAGCCCCCCCCCCCCATGGACAATGTGCCTGGCTGTTGAGTTCATCTTCCCATCCCTGAACTCAGTGCACTGATGGGCACTGATTAGTAGCACTCATGGGCACTGATTGGCAGCACTGACCACTGATAGGCAGTACTGATGTGCACTGATTGGTGGCACTGTTAGGCAGCAATGATTGGCACTGATTGGCACTGATAGGCAGCACTGATGGGCACTGATTTGCACTTATATGCAGCACTGATTAGCAGCACTGATATGCCGCACTGATGATCCCTGATTGGCAGCACTGATGAGCACTGATGTGCCCAGGCACACCCGGCACACCCACGCGCACGCCTATGCCAACAACCATTTTTGAAATCCTATTATCAACGTTCAAGCCCTAAGATCAAAGCATTTAGCACTTATGTCTTAAAGGCCTATAAAAACCTTTTTTCATCTCATTTTAATCTGTGCTAAAACCTTGCAGAATATTTAAACTTTCCCAGCTTTTTTGCATTACCTACCAACTTCTGTCACTTGCCTCAAAATTGGTGAGGCTCATATCCCTTCCAGCAAGTCACTTTCTTAAAGCAGACCTTGAGTCATTTTTTCAACTTTCCATCTAGTAAATCTTCTGCCCTTGTTTTAAAGCGGAGTCCCACCCAAAAATGGAACTTCCGCTTTTCCGGTTCCCCCCCCCTCCGGTGTCACATTTGGCACCTTTCAGGGGGGAGGGGGGAACAGATACCTGTCTAATACAGGTATTCTGCTCCCACTTCCGGGCATAGATACCCGAGCCACCCGCGGGTATCTACGCCACTTCCGGCGCCTTCTCCATCCACCCGATGTCTTCTGGGAGACACACAGGTCCCAGAAGACAGCAGGGACCAGTGGGAACGCGCAGCGCTAGCCGCTCATGCGCAGTAGGGAACCAGGAAGTGAAGCCGCAAGGCTTCACTTCCTGATTCACTTACCGAAGACGGAGGCGGCAGCAACCGAAAGCCGAGGGATAGATCGGCTTCGGGTGCCGACATCGCAGGCACCCTGGACAGATAAGTGTCCTTATTTTAAAAGTCAGCAGCTGCAGTATTTGTAGATGCTGACTTTAAAGAAAAAAAAATTGGCGGACCTCCGCTTTAACTTTGGATAGTAAAACATTATTTTTCTGCCAGTAAATACCTTACAGTCCACTTCCTCTTTCTTGTCTGGTCATTACCCTAGGCTTAAGATATCATACACAGCTCTCTCTCTCATTCTTGTGAGAGTTTTCCAGGAAGAGAGGGGGGATGAATCATAAGAGGGACAATGAAAGCTGCAGGGCTGGAGGTGTGCCTCTGTGGGTCTATGTAAATCCAGGAAGTGAACAGACAGCAGCTTCAGCTGCCCACAGTTAAAATGGCTGCAGCCAGACTCAGTGAAGGGAGATTTCTGCAGCATATTTGGCAAGTACAGTATAGCGCACCCACCCCAGACTTTACCTGCTTTTCTTAATTTGGCTCCTCCGCAGGAAAGACTGAGGCACACCGCACTACAAGCCCGTACCCTCCTGGATGGGGAGGTTGAGCAGTGTTCGTTTTCTCGGGCCTGCCTGCGGCTGGTGTTAGAATCCTCCCGAGCTGATCTCGCTTCTGCCTTGGCCAGAAACAAGTCCTTCATTCTCCCCAGTAAAGTAACTGTCCACAACAACTGAAAGTCCAACTTCTGTATTTATTTCACATGGATAATAAATAGTCCCTTTAAGAGCAGACAGGTTGAGACAAGACACAGGTCAGATAAGGTGGGAGGGAGGTCCAGGCACAAACTTAATCTTGGTTCTCTTACTGTTCTGATATGCACAAACAGGTTTGGCGTATGATCTTTGTCACAGACCTAGTGAATATGAAAGTCACTGCCACTGACTTGTTGAGGATGGTCACTGCCACTGACCGGGTGAATAGGGCCTTGCCCTATTTGGTCACTGCCACTGACCTGGTGTGCGTAGAGTCACTGCCACTATGACCTACAGAACATGCACTGCCTTCTTGGAGAACTTGGCCCATGTCAAAGAGAAAAACGTCCCTCCGGAGAGTTACCAGAGGCCCTCACTGTCACCACGACTCTGCGCTGGGTCTTCAGAAAGGGTCACCTCCCTGGCCTCCTCGATCCAAGATACGGGTCCCCTTGCAAGGCGGTACCCTGGGAGCTCTCGATCCTTAGCGGACCCCAGCCGAAGGTTGCTGGGCCCCGGGCCTCCTATTTAGTACCTCACCCCAGACTGAAGGTGTCTGGGATGGAACAGCAACTCCGCCTCCAGGCCTAGGGCACCCGGAGGCGACACACGCACGCACCCAGGCCTAAGGTGCCTGGGCGCAGAACGACCAACCGACCAGGCCTCCGGGCCTAGGGCACCCCGGAGGCGACACACCCAGGCCTAAGGTGCCTGGGCACGGAACCACGACGACGACCGACCCTTCTGGAAGATGGCCGCCCCTTTTTATACCATCTCCCGACAGGCACAGCAGGTTCCTCGCCCCGCCGCACTGCTGTCAAGAGGGGATAAGAAAAGGCACAACCCTGTACTGTGGTTCAACCCGGGCCCATGGCAACAGCGCCACCTATAGGCCCCAGGGAACTGTACATCAATACTATCTCCCAGGGACAGAAATGGCTGCCGAGTTCTCTGGTAAATGGAGCAGCGGTGCTGTGACAGGGAGAGGAGAGCTGCGGGCTGTCTGTATATCTCCCCCGATCACCCCCTCCCCCTTTCTGTCAGCTGAAGCTAGAAGAGAGAGAGAGCGGCTCTAATTGGATTCGCCGTGCCGCCGCCCCACTTCCTGCCTGCTGTTTTCCTCCCCATGATTGGCCACAGCAGAGGGCCAATCAGAAGACTCTGGGGACATCATGGGAAATGTAGTCCCTGAAGAGTGACGGCCCCAGTGTGTCCGCAGACACCATGCTACAGCCCCCAGCATGCAAGCACTCTGCTGGGGGGGGGGGGGGTGTTACAAGAAGAGTAAAGAGAATACTGTGCTGGGGGGAAGCCAGAGAGGGAGCCACGCTGTACCCGCACCACCATAGAGCCACGCTGAACCCGCACCACCATAGAGCCACGCTGTACCCACACCACCAGAGAGCCACGCTGTACCCATACCACCAGAGAGCCACGCTGTACCCGCACCACCAGAGAGCCACGCTGTACCCACACTACCAGAGAGCCACGCTGTACCCGCACCACCAGAGAGGGAGCCACGCTGTACCCACACCACCAGAGAGGGAGCCACGCTGTACCCGCACCACCAGAGAGGGAGCCACGCTGTACCCGCACCACCAGAGAGGGAGCCACGCTGTACCCGCACCACCAAAGAGGGAGCCACGCTGCACCCGCACCACCAGAGAGGGAGCCACGCTGTACCCGCACCACCAAAGAGGGAGCCACGCTGTACCCGCACCACCAGAGAGTTAGCCACGCTGTACCCGCACCACCAGAGAGGGAGCCACGCTGTACCCGCACCACCAGAGAGGGAGCCACGCTGTACCCGCACCACCAGAGAGGGAGCCACGCTGTACCCGCACCACCAGAGAGGGAGCCACGCTGTACCCGCACCACCAGAAAGGGAGAAAGACCGAGCCACTGTCAGGGTTCAGGCATGCTACACTACTGACTAGAGTCACCCCGGGCAACCCAGAGTGAGCGAACGTCCAGCCAGAGGGATCACTGTTGCGGTTTCACCAGGTCTGGTAAGAGGGCCCGTTGGCCACTATCCATTACTGTTCCTAGTGACTGAGTCATTAGGAAGTGTCTAACCTGATATCCTCCCATCTATGCTGGGGGCAATTATTGCAGAAAATTACACCAAATGCTGGGAGATTTTAGTGCGGAAACTGACACCAGTGCTGAGGGTCATCATTAAGTACACTGTCTGGTACAGATGCTGACGTTTTTATTCTAGAAATCTGCACCGATGTGGGGGGTTATTATTGTTGCTACTGACACCAATGCTGGCGATTTTTTATTGCGGAAACTGACAGCAAAGCTGGGGATTGTTATTGCAGAAACTGGCACTGATCCTGGGGGTTGTTATTTCCTTGGGGGGAACTCCATTTTTTATATTGTTATTCAAAGTTGCTAGTTGCTTGATAGTTGCATCAGGTTTCTTAAACATTTGCATGCCTGCGCTTTATGTGATAATGACTAAGCCCCTCCCCTTTATGACATTGTCAAAAAGGGACTGAGCATGGATGATCTTAAAATGATGCCCCTCCCTGAAAAAAGTTCAGCGGACACCCATGGAGCCTGACTATATTGAAGTGGAGTCCAGGGTCCTGTTGCCTGGAGGGGACCCCTGTGCTGGAGGGCTCTGCCCTTGGGCAGAAGGAAGAAGCTAGTGGAAGAGAGAGAGCTGAAGACTCATCCCCCTTTCCAGGCTCAGCTAGGCTTAGCTGGAGCTACCCTCACAGTCAGGAGCTGGGTCTGTTCAGCTGAAAGCCTGTGCAGCAGCCATCTGGACTTCAGGATTAACTCAAGAAGGACTAACTTAGGATGACCAGACATCCCCGGTTTCAGGGGACAGTCCCCGGATTGAGGACACTGTCCCTGACCCAAGTCTGTCCCCAGTTTTGTCCCCTGATTGGATTTGAACAGGGGCTGGGGCAATTTCAAAGACAGTCAGTGCAGAATTAAAGAATACAATTCTGAATTACACCCCCCCCCCCCCCCCCGCTCCTACTAGCTTAGGGGGGGGAAGTGCATTTTTTTCATTATCTGTGCCCCTTTCTGATGTGCTGGTCGGAGGGGAGGGAATATTTCTTCAGTTTCGGGTGCATGCCCATTCAGCTCCGCTCGCATGTTCTTCTGCCTTGGCTCAAGTCCCGGCCAGCAGCCTGCCTATCTCCTTGCCTTCCCTGGCGGAGTGATCTTCCTCCGCTTCCCAGCCAGTCGTAGCCGGGGGCCCGGAGAGTAATACTTGAAAGGCTGTGAGGCGGCGGCGACGGGCAGAGAGTCGCTGATTGCTGCCATTGGCGAGTAAAAAAAAAAAATGTCCCCGGATTTCATTTTAAAAATCTGGTCACCTTATTCTAACTGCAAGCTTGGACAGAGGAGGGGCAGCAAGGTGCAATACTCTGCTAGCCTGTAACCAGGAGGCAGCTTAGAAACAGTTTGCAGCCATTAAAGCTATCCTTCACCTCTAGCTTGGGCATAACTCCCAGCTGTCCCTGATTTCAAGGGACTGTCCCTGATTTGGAACAAAGTCCCTCTGTCCCTCTTTCCTTCTCCTTTATCCCTCATTTTGGTCTGATCTATATAGTTGTATATAAAATGCACTATTTATCTTTCAAAAAGGGTTTCACAGTGCTAAACCTTTCATCCAATTTCTAAATTGCTGCTGTCAAAAGCCAATATAAAGGAATAGTATTGGTTATGAAGCACTTGTGACTTTAACTAATCTTTTTTTGGTATAATTCTCCTTTAAGGGGGTGTGGCAGGGGGGGTGTTCTGTGCCTACATACTTTTACTAATAGGTGTCCCTTATTCCTATCTCAAAAAGTTGGGAGGTGTGAGCTTGGGTCCAAAGTCAGCCAGGTGCATCAGCATTTCCTTACAGATCAGCACCTACATTAAAGCGGAGATTCACCCGATTTTTTTTTTTTAAGAGCCAGCAGCTACAAATACTGCAGCTGCTGACTTTTAAAAACACTTACCTGTCCAACGTGCCCGCGATGTCGGGCATACAAGGCTGAGCAATCGCTCGGTCCTCGGATAATGCCGCCTCCGTGCTCGGTGAGGGAATCAGGAAGTGAAGCCTTGTGGCTTTACTGCCCGGTTCCCTACTGCGCATGCTCTCTCCTGGGAACAGTGTGTTTCCCAGAAGACAGCGGGGGGGGGGGGGGTGACGCGAAGGGGCGTGACTCCCGCGAGAGTCAATACCCGGAAGTGGTTCAAATACCTGTTTTATACAGATATCTGCACCCCCCTCCCCCCTGAAAGGTGCCAAATGTGACACGGGAGGGGGGGAGGGTTCCGAAAAGCAGAAGTTCAATTTTTTAAACAGTTGGGACTTTCTTTTTGTTATTGAGTTAGCTGATCCATCAATCCTATGAGAGGACAGCATATGGAGTTTAATTCCTAGCAGCCAGGGACAGTATCCAGTCCTCAATTTTATTTTCAAGTTTCACAATGGTGCGGTGGGCATCCCATGTTTCTATTTCCCATCCAAGATTTAATCTCCTAAATAAACAAAAACACAAGAAAATACTCTGAACTAGTTCTTGAAGTCTGTTCAAATGTTGCTAAAATACCTGTTGCCTGGCTGTATGTGTAAGGCAGGACCCAAAAATCCAGCAGCCCTTCCAGGGTTAGTGATAACCAAGGAAATCATTAAGGCAAAATAATATATAAATGAACACAAATTCATTATAAAAATGGAAGGGGGAGCGGGACAATATTTAAGTGATGGCTCCTATTTCAGACCATACAGGAAAGAGCAAGGTCCAACTATCTTGTTGCTCCAAAACTCCATGTAAAAATGCCAAATGTCAGTTCTTTCGTTTAGGCCTGGATGGCGTCACTCAGCCTCACTGCCGGAATTCTCAATTTCCCAGGAGCCCACAATTAAGCTAAGTGGTTTTATCTGACTTTTTTCTTCTTTTTCTGCTAAACAGTTTTTTATTAGTTTTGACTTGATGTTTTACGTGGTAGGGTGGAGGTTACTATATAGCAGTGCTTTGGATTTTCATGCAAGGTCTGTTTTAAGAAACACTGGGGGAGCTTCACTAAAACTGGAACATGCAAAATCTGGTGCAGCTCTGCATAGAAACCAATCAGCTTCCATATTTTATTGTCAAAGCCTAATGCCTCGTACAAACGATCGCGATAGGAATTTTTCCTGTCACGAAAATTGAGATCCTGCTCTCAATCTTTTCTTGGCAGGAATTCTCACAGAAAAAGTGTGATGGAGCATACACACAGTCAGAAATCACATCAAAAAGCTTACATAGTACTTTTCTCTTCGGGAATCGTGATTGTGTGTACGAGGCATAAGGCTCAATTCACATCTATGCATGTTGCTTTTGAGCGTTTCTGCAGTGATTTTTGCTGTGCCTTCTGCTTTTTTGTAACCGCGTTTCTACCGCGATTTTGCCACGATTTGCGATTTGTATTTTTTATATTATTTTTACATTCACTGTATATAGCTGCTTGCTAAGGAGCGGTCAGGAAGCCGTCCACCGCATCCTTAGCAACGGATGAGTCATCAGCTATCAGCGGGCTTCCTTGCTGACAGCTGAATGTAAAAAAAAAATTGCCGGCTAAAAAAATACACAAAAAACGGCGTGGGGTCCCCCTCCAATCCATACCAGACCCTTCAGTCTGGTATGGATTTGGAGGGGACACCCCAAGTAAATTATTTTTTTTAAATGGCGTGGGGTCCCCCCCAAAATTCATACCAGACCCTTATCCGAGCATGCAGCTCAGCAGGTCAGGAAAGGGAGGGGACTAGCAAGAGGTCCCCCCTGAACCATACCAGACTGCATGCCCTCAACATGGCGGATGGGTGTTTTGAGGCAGGGGGCTCTGCTCCCCCCACCTGAAAGCACCTTGCCCCCCTGTTTAGGGGATAAGGGCCTTTTCCCAACAGCCCTGGCCAGTGGTTGTCGGGGTCTGTGGGCAGGGGGCTTATCGGAATCTGGAAGGGGGCCCCCAGATCCCACCCCCCTATGTGAATGGGTATCGGGTACATCGTACCCCTCCTACTCATTCACCAAAAAAGCAGTGAAATGTAAAAAAGAGCCAGTTTTTGACAAGTCATGTAGCGTTGTCTTCTCCCTGAGCTGTCTTCTCCCGCCGCCATCTTCTCCCGGAGCTCTCTTCTCCCACGCCGATGTCTTCTTCCTAGCCGCTGCTTTCTTCTTCCTCGCCGCTGGTTACCAGCTAAAAACAAAAAAGTCCGCTCTTGTACTGATGCTGTCTTCCTCCGTTGTGACGTTTCCCACTGTCTGATATTTCTTATGTAGCCATGGGGCGTGGCCATTGGATGATGTCACCCAGAGAGCCTGCCCCCTTGTGATGTCACAAGGGGGCCTGGTATGTACTGGGGGGGCCGGCAATTATTTGTAAACACGGTTACAAAAACGCAGAAAGCACAGCAAAAAGCACTGCAGAAATGCTCAAAAGCAACATTCATAGAAGTGAATCGAGCCTCAGTAAAGCTCCACCATTGCCTATATCTTGCCTATGTAGGACCCTAATGTTTAGGCAGGGTTGCTATTAAATTTATTTGCCAAATGATAGTTGCCTTGGCCAATTTTTAGGAGGTCAATTGATTTCACCCTAATTCTGGAATTGCTGCACTTCTCTCTTCTGTCACTAGATGGCCGGGTATCTGGTGACATTAGATAAGACAGGGGCATTGCAAGGACAGATTAGATATGAATAGAGTCTAGCATGGATTGACACATATGGGGGTGAGAGAGGGCTGCACATCCCGATTTCAATATTAGAACACAAAAAGAACATTTTCCCGTGGGATTTTAAAGCAGCAAAGAAGAATCAATGGTAGATAAAATGTAAATTTTATTGGAAAGATTGCGATAATACATATAGCATAAAAATATGAATTCATGAATCTTATGAGCTCCGGTAATTAAAAAACCAAACAATGGAACACAGAAATACTACAATTCACATACATTTCACATACATTTAGGATGGTATGACATTACAAATTTAATGCATTACGATGTACTGTAGAAGAGACCCCGATGCATTTCGACCTCTCTAGGTCTTCCTCAAGGGGATTAAACTGTTCTATAGGACATCAAAAAATAAAAGATTATATATATGAATTAATCATGTTTCCTGCGTCTTCTATCATAAAGGGTAATTGAATAGGCAATTTTTTTCAAATGTATTCGTTTATTAAAAGACGTACAGGGAAAACAGATTGCTAAATCGATCATCGTTAATGAAAAATTGCATATTTACCCTCTGTATCGAATTGAATGGTGAAACCGGAGACTTTCGTATTAAAAGCATAATTGCGTATGCACTCCCAGGGTTCCCAATGAGGGTCCTGTATTGGCCGAGGCACCCACCTCCCACTCCATGGCGGATCCGCTCCACAGCTCGTCTGACTCAAAAGGGGTCACACGCTTCGGGAGTATCCCAATAGCGGGCAAGAAAGCAGGGGAGGAGGGTAACAGTGTACCATGTAACCAACACCTGGAGGTTATAATTTAAATTATCTTACTATGTTTCATATAATACTCTTAGTCATCTATTCGTCAATATAATTTTATTACATATGTACTACAATCTCAATTATAACTTGAAAACAGGGTAAACGGCACTGGGCATACATGCCCTCAACCAAGGAGGTTCAAGGAGTTTTTTAGAGGCACTAAATGCTGTATTGTATTTGTTATACCTGGTATTAAGACCAGAATGTCAGCATCGGTTCGGGTATAGCCGATGCGACTATTCATGGGCCCCCTAAAGAGGGGGAGGGAGGGAAAGGGTTAATGATTTATTTTAATGTATAGCCGTTTTATATATGATATGGTATTAATTGTTGCAGTAATAACTGATGTATATAAGTGATAATGATAAAAAAAATGGTAAAGTGAGAAGACTTAATTTGCAGAAATGGGGTGCATTTGAACATGTCAAGAAATGAATATGTATGAGTATGCAATATATCTTGCATAAAAATGGAGTAGGTGGAGTTGGGTGGACGTGACATAATGAGTAGTGTATTCCAAAACACTAAAATAGACTATAATGAACATACAAAAAAATATATAGGAAAAAAAATGTAATAAAATGAAATGAAAATATATAAGGAATATATAAAGATCTCTATGTGTACAGTGTAATAATGTGAATGAGGAATGTAAATAATGGTGAGTGGTTAAGTAATAGGTAAAGTAAATGGTGAGGGAGTGTGGTAAAAAAAAAAATGGGGCAAATCAATTCTATGTGGTGGTACCGCACATCCATGTTAGTTAGCTTTATTATTATTTTTTCTCCAAAAAAATTTTTCTCTTTACATCCACATTCAAGCAGTGATATATTAATCACTGCACTGAATGTGCTATTTGCTTCTTATTTGCAAGTAACCATGCTTGGATTTTGTGGTGAACATGGAAAATTCCAAAAATTCCCTTTTTAATTATATACTAGGACGTCCCCTACCTCTGTCTGGGCATACCCCATTGGATATACCTGGTAATTTACTTGAACATATTTTCTTCTACTGGCTTTATGAGTTCCTGTTGCTGTTTTCTATATTTGCTCTCTGTAACTATATTAATTGGTATTTATAGATCCATCTAGCTATTTCTGCTAGCTGTAAGCATCAGGCTTTTTCCATATGTGGAGCGTATCCCGGCAAGAACATCTTTTTCTTGATATTTCTTGACCAGCAGGTAGGAATCCCACGTTGTGAACATTGAACATTTTTTTATATTTTATTTTATTTTTCTTATTCTATGTCCCTATATATATATATATATATATATATATATATATATATATATATATATATATGCATATATATATGTATATATATATATATATATATATATATATTTTTTTTTTTTTTTTTTTCCTGTGCATTCATTAGACCACACATGTAGCTGCTCCCACCATACTATACATATGAACCGACAACCCTTGAGCAACACTTTGCTGTCTTAGATTTCCTTTCGAGTTATCTCTTTTCAATTTTCGTTTTTTGTTTATTGTTTTTGGCTGTTTCATCCTTTGATCATGATGTGCATGAAGGGCAAGGCTATGCGTTTTTAACCATAACTCTTTTATCATTTTTTAATTGTATATATTGTTTAAATTTCTATGTATCTCATTCCAGATAGTGATATTTGTCCCAAGTGTGTGTAAAAAATCTTCCCATTGTGTCCGTCCTGACGAAGCCTCACGGCGAAATGCGTCGACGTTCAAGGGACCTCTTATAGATATACATTGTATGGTTTTTATCCTTGTTTAACATTTATGTGACAATAAAGCAATTTTTCTATTCCATTTCTCGTGTGTTGCCTACAAAGTCCGACCCTTGTCTTGCTCCTCCCGAGTAGATAAAAAAAAAATTTTCCCACAAATATACGGATGTGGCAGTGTGAGTGCCTCCCCCTTCCCTTTTATCTTTTACATGATCTTGGGTGGCAAACACCAACTCCCTGTTTATTAAGCACTCCTTGGTGTTTGAGTTCTTTATGGACTCCACCGACTATACTATATATATATATATATATATATATATATATGTATATCCTTTTATTGATACACATTTCCTGTTAGTTTCTGTCCTGTATTGATTAAATAGATATTGTTGATACCTGAACCTTCTCTAGATAAATTTCTTATTATGGAGATTACCCTCATGGCGGACTTTGCAGGCAACAACTGGGAGGGCTTTATGATGGGTATCAAACAAACTTGTTCCTCCATCAAACCCAACAATGTTGAATTTGAAATTGTATACCAGAAACTCATTCAGACTTTTGAAAGAAAATCGAGTCTTTTTTGGCACATCAGATACTTTGAGCAATATTTATTAGAGAATCTCAACCCTAAGGGATTGAGAGTACAGGTTTTCTCGAACATCTGGGCTCTTGACCCTGAATTCAAGGCCCGATGGGAACTTAACCTCCAATTATGCACAAAGAAGATGATGGAACTAATGATTGAATATTACATGCAGGAACTTAAGGTGGTAGACTGTGAGATCAAGAGGATATATGATGACAATGCAGTCATACTTGGTAACACAGACTTCGAACCTTTTGATATGCGTTTAAAAGAACATGTACAGAGTTTTACAAAGGATTTACTCCTTAAAAAGGAGGATAAGTTTGTACGTGACAAATTGGCCTTTGCAGGGAAGTATGCCTATAATTGGCCACTCACAAACAGCCAACGGGGAACACAGAGGGGACCAGGTCAACCCAGAAACAATAGACGAACAAATGATAAAGACAAATATGACTCTGACTCTTCTGCCAATTCTCTCACTTCACAGAATTCACGAACAGGTGGCCGAGGACGACAGGGGAGATGGAACTCAAGAAAACGACCTCAGAACGGTGGTGGGTACCAGACGGGCACTCCAAGTAAGAAACACATAGTTGGTGAGAATGGGAGACCGAGAATAAACAACTCTATTGATACCACACGTTCGGACCCCAATCCCCAAAGCACTAGAGGGGTCTCCATGTTCCCCAATTCATCGCTGGGTGCCTCCTCTGCAACTCCTTCTATCCCTGCCGTGACCCCTCGGGCTGAACTTGACATTCATCAACACATCATTGGATCAGCACAGGCGATGGCCAAGACCCACAATCTGGCCAACTCTGGTGCTGTTGCCAAGGATAGTAATAGTAAAAGATGACGCATAGACCATTACTTCCATTGCATTCCCAATACGAGTGCTTCTGATGAACCTATTGTTTCTGACCTTTCCTTGCCTGCTCCTTCCCCCTCCCCCACTGGCCCTCCTATCACTCTATCACCAACTGCAATTAGTCCAAATGGGGGGATCAACAATGATGTATCTCACTTGGAGGTTATCAATTTGTCCTCCTATCCTCTGAGTGATGTAGAGGTGAATCTTCTTAGTCTGGGTCTCAGTTTTTATCCTAATACGTCTTCAAACAAATTTGAGCTTTTTAAGGATATATATCTTTTCGCTCGAAAATTGACCCTCAAATTTATGTATGATAAAGAACGCTGCACTAAACAAATGGAAATTTCCCATCAGGAAATTTGGAAGGACTTCACGGTGGCTGAGTTTCGAGCACTCAAGAATCTTGTTTTGTTATTAGATGAGAGTGAGGGGACTGAAGTCCCTGAAACTAGTCTGGAGACTGAGGTGGAAAGAGGCCAACGTATCCAAAACACCCAATATCAAAATGACATTGAATCACTAAGGAGGGCTGTAAGGAAGAAATCTACCCATTTCCCCTCCCTACATATCAACTCCAATGTCTGGGCCTTTTTAACCCAAGCCACTGGGGATGTGGAGTCGTTGGCCCTGACCAGATCAGCTCACCAGAACCTCTCGTCACAACAACGACAGGCCCTGATGGGCCTAAGCTGCAATTCTCATTTGGTGATCAAGCCCTCGGACAAGGGCGGAAATGTGGTGGTTATGGACGAGCTCAATTATAGAAACATGTGCTGGGACATCCTCAAAAACCGGGATTGGTACAGGCCAATCTCTGAGGATGTCACAGTTAAATATAACCAGCAATACAATGATACCATCCAGTCCGCCCTCTCCGAGGGCTTGATTACCAAGGAGATATTTGAGGGCATTCAGGTACCCTATCCCAAGACCCCATGCTTCTACTCACTCCCAAAAATGCATAAAAATCTTCTCAGACCCCCCGGTCGCCCCATAGTATCGGGTATAGGTGCTAAGACGGAACGAGCGAGCAAATTCGTCGATGAGTACCTGCGACCCCATGTAACCACACTTCCTTCCTATATCCAGGATACTCCAGACCTCCTTAGAACCCTTGATGGCCTTAATGTGCCTCCAGGATGTTATTTGGTATCCATCGAGGTGGAAGCTCTGTATTCGTCAATTCCACACAAATTAGGGCTTGAAGTCATTGCCAAATTCCTGAGGGAAAGAGGTCCCAAATCCACCGGCCTTAATGGCTTTGTGCTTAGACTTTTGGAACATATCCTGACAAAAAATGTTTTTTCATTCGATGGGTCCCACTTCCTCTAGGTACAAGGTGTCGCTATGGGCACTTGATGTGCCCCGTTTTATGCGAACTTGTACCTGGGGGGGTGGGAACGGGAGGTTTTCTCCAATGAAGAATTTGGACATCTTTTTTCTTTTGTGTTGGGGTGGTTTAGTTTTATTGATGATGTATTGATGCTATGGGCAGGATCATTGGCTAGTTTGAATGAATTTATGCAAAAGCTGAGTATCAACAGATACAATCTCAAATTCACCATGATATATAGCCAAACGACGATCACGTACTTGGACATATTGATTTACATTACAGAAGAAGGTTCTATTAAGACCACTCTCTACCACAAACCCACAGCTGGGAATACTATTTTACACCCGGCCAGCTCGCATCCTCGTGCGTTGGTACAAAGCATACCTTTTGGGCAGTATTTACGCCTAAGACGTAACTGCACCGACGATACCAAATTCAAAGAAGAGGCTGACCTTCTCTATGCACGTCTCACAATGAGGGGGTACAGTAGGAATTACCTTAAAAAGGCCTTCAACAAAGCCCTCATGAAACCAAGAAATACTATTCTCGCTAGAGCCCCCAAGAAGTCCACCTCTGATGTGGTTAGATTCATAACCACATATTCCGACCAACATGCCCAAGTTAGGTCCATCATGCAAAAACACTGGCACATTTTGACTGCTGACCCTGTTCTGGAAAAGTACATTGGAACAAACCCAGAAATTACATTTCGACGGGCTGGTTCCATTCGGGACCATCTGGTACAAAGCAATTATTCCAGGACTGATACCAAACCATGGGAACCGAACGGACTATATAAATGTGGTCAATGCGACTACTGTAATCTTCTAATCGAGGGTCCCAAGATATCTCTTCCTAATGGCCAGACCCATTTTCTCAAACATCATATTACTTGTCAGACCAAGGGAATTATCTACATCATCTTTTGCTGTTGTGGGTCTTTCTACATAGGAAAGACAATTCGAGCTTTTTGGAGAAGAATTAAAGATCATGTATATTACGCTACAAGTGGCCTTTTAAACACAACTACGGGCCACCATGTGGCGTTTAAGCACCGATATGAGCCACAGGTCTTCAGGGTTGCCGCCCTGGATCGGGTCTACGAGGACCCACGGGGTGGCAACTTTGACCAAAGGGTCCTACAGTGCGAGACGAAATGGGTATACAAACTAAAAGCAACCCGATACCCCGGTCTTAATGATATGGTCAGTTTTAAACCATTTCTGTAAAAATACACTAAAATGCATAATGTCCAACCAAATTCATGATATCTCCGTCTAATTTGTTGTCCCTTTACATTGTCCCTCCCTTCATCGCTCCGCCATGATGTATTTTTCCATCATTTATAATCTATGATGGATTCCTTATCCCTGACCAATTCATTATAATAATAAAAAGGTTTAGGCTGTTTTCTATAAAAACGTCTCTCTTTCCTTAAATGATGAAGATACATGAACATATATGTTATATACATTGCACTAAATGGAATTTTTTCTAAGTAAACAATTTTCTATGGTATTTATGCTATGTATTATCACATTACAATGTTATTCGTTTTGGTTTTGTTTGTTAATGCTTGTTTGCCCTCCCTGCGCATCTTTGATTTAAGTGTGGTGATTGCCACAATTAGCGACTTAGAGCCTCTTTATATGTTGCCATTGTGTGGTCGGTTCTGATAATGTTTTTGCACAATATAACTTTGGCATTCATTCCCAGCGGCCCCTACTATTCTGCTGTTGTGGTTCTCTTGCGGTTCCTCTATGCTGTTCTCTTTTCCATGTTCCAAGATGGTGTGTTCGATACTTCCGCCCACACGCTTACTAACAGAGGACGCCCGCTCTGGTTCGCTATCCTTTCCATGCTCCAAGATGGTGTGTTCGATATTTCCGCCCATACATTCACTAATACAAGACACGCGCCATACACATGGCGCACACATATGACGTCAACGCGTCGCACGTCGTCCGTGTTTTGGTGCGGTTTTTCATTATAAATAGTCCATCCAGTTGAGCCTGGCTTTTGTGTTCAGCACGAAGCTGACTCCCGGAGGTTTTTGCGGCTTGATGTCCAGTAGTCCATCCAGTTGAGCCTGGCTTTTGTGTTCAGCACGAAGCTGACTCCCGGAGGTTTTTGCGGCTTGATGTCCAGTAACTAGGTAAGCTATTTTTCTATGTGGTGGTACCGCACATCCATGTTAGTTAGCTTTATTATTATTTTTTCTCAATTTTTTTTTCTCTTTACATCCAGATTCAAGCACTGATATATTCATCACTGCACTGAATGTGCTATTTGCTTCTTATTTGCAAGTACCCATGCTTGGATTTTGTGGTGAACATGGAAAATTCAAAAAAATCCCTTTTTATATACTAGGACGTCCCCTACCTCTGTCTGGGCATACCCCATTGGATATACCTGGTAATTTACTTGAACATATTTCCTTCTACTGGCTTTATGAGTTCCTGTTGCTGTTTTCTTACTCTATAGTTTATATATTTGCTCTCTGTAACTATATTAATTGGTATTTATAGATCCATCTAGCTATTTCTGCTAGCTGTAAGCATCAGGCTTTTTCCATATGTGGAGCGTATCCCGGCAAGAACATCTTTTTCTTGATATTTCTTGACCAGCAGGTAGGAATCCCACGTTGTGAATATTGAACATTTTTTATATTTTATTTTATTTTATTTTTCTTATTCTATGTCCCTATATATATTGTGAGGGTGAGAGCCCCTGGCTTAGAAGAAATGTGTTTGAAATGGACACAGGACTCTCAAAGAAGCTATTTGAGAAGTTCCAGCAAAAGATTGCTGAGCAGAGAAAACTATGCTTTAAGTTTTCTCTGGATTTTGTAAGTCTGGATTGGGGCTGGAAACTTGAAGACTTCAAAGTGCATTGGGAGGGATGGAGTCTTCAGTCATGTGTCCGGGTTTTCTAGGAGCTCTGCAGGTTGAGTGTGTGGCCAGGTGCACACACTCGTTATAAGGCAGAGCTGAACATAGCTCAGTGTGGGTGGAAAAGGAGTTGGTGTTACAGCAGTTGCTGGAAGGAAGTGTGCTACTGAAAAAGAACTCAGGCAACATCCTTAAGACGTTTCTCCATGTGGGAGAGGTTCCAGGTCAGTAGACTGAGAGGGTTGGGCCAGCTGAGAGAGTCGGGGAGACTATAGCTGAGACAACTGGAAGAGAGTCTTGGGGACCAGAGGGGACTGTAAGTCTTGGAGGAGTGTGGAAGCCTGGAGTGTCAGGAGAGCCCTTCCTAGAGGCCAGGAGTGGGCCTGTGCAGCAAGGAACTGCGCCCAAGGCTGAGCGAGCCTTAAGAGCCAGGTGGATTGGCATTGTCATGTGTTAATGTTTTTGGGAGAAGAACCCCTGTGTGGGAAACCAAATACATGTTTGAACTTTACTTTCTGTTTCTTTCAATAAAAGTGGGCTACCGCGCCCTTAAACCTTAGTTCCTGTTGGCTGTGAACTCACCTACAATGCATCTATCACTGAGCTAAACATCCCCCAATGTTACAGTGGTGGAGAATGCGGGCACAAGACGGTGGAATCCGGGTCCTTGCTCCATAGTGAGTTCAAGTCAGGAACTGTTGGCTGTCTGTGGAAGTGCAGCCAGGCAAAAGGCATTGCATGTTGCAGGTGGTGTACCTGTAAAGGAAAAGTCATTTTTTTTCTCTGCAGTGAACTGCTGCTAGCTGTGTGTGGCAGCCAGGCGAACTGCATTGCGCAGAAGTTTATTGGATGGACTGTTGCATGCAGGTAGTGCACCTGTGAGAATTTTTTCTTTTTACTACTGTGAACTGTGTAACAAACTGCTGTGCATGTGACTGCAAAGATGAGGCAGTCAAAACACAAGAAGTTCATATTAAATCAAGTTCAAGGGGAAGTGAGCTCAGCGTGGCCTGAGAAGATGTCTACGTCTAGGAGGGCCAGTCAAAAGGGGCCAGTGGTGTATGAGACCGTGAATGTGTGGTTCAAGCGGAACCAGACTAAAGAGTCGGATGCAGTTCAAGGGGCTATGATCTTGGCCTCTGATTACATGCAACCCATGCTGCCCACAGAGGAGGTTGGGGACTTCCTGGACAAATTTGAAAAAGTCGCTGTAAGGAGAAAATGGCCTAGGAATCGGTGGCCAAAATTGCTGCAAACCTTGTTACAGATAGAGTTCTGGTCGGTTTACCATTTGATGGATGGGGACCAGGATGACTACTGCAAGTTTAAAGAGGAAATCCTTCTCAGAGGAGAGTTCCATCGCATCATGGGCTCCAGCAAAGAGAGGTCATCGCCCATAGCAACGGGAGACGCATCACTGCGACAACAAAGCACCAGTCGAGCGGTGGCTCGGGAGAGCATGAGTGTGCATCGGTGTACCAGCCCTGCGTTTTCTGCAAGCATATCGGTTGTCACCCCTGGCAACAGTGGCAAGAAGTCTGTGTGGACTGCAGGGGGTACCAATGAGCATGAGGAATATAAAGATGTGTATTATGGCCGCTTATGTGAAGTGGTTAGCCCAGAAAGAAGGGCACAACAGTCTGTATTCACCAGGAGGTGTAGCCAACCATCTTTGGAGTGCTGGTCTGCTGTTACCCCTAGCAACAGGGATCCTGTGTTACATGCAGGGGGTGTTGGTGGGTCCGGAAAGGCTGCAGTGTTGCTCCATGACCACATGGAAGAGTCAGCCTGTGGAGACCCCACAGATGAGAGACAACACACTCAAATGAAGGCTATGACAACGGCTACAGGAATTGGTAAGACTGTTGCAGTTTATGGGACAGAACCCAATGAAATTAAAGTGTGTTCAGCGGGGAGATCCGCAGTACAGGTGGACTTGCTACAGTGTGCTACCCAGAGTAGGGGGAAGGCACAGAGTAAAGCCCAACTGGCAGCAGGACTAGAGACTAAAAAGGACATGGGGACTCTGTGTGTACCTGGTGGAATCCAGCACAGTGCTGGAAGAGCTGTACTAGGGGTGACCAAAGAAATCCATATACCATGTTCCCTAGTGACAGAGACAGGTGCTGCAGGGTTGCTCGGGGAAACCTCCCAGGAGCCCACAGTGTTGGAGCAGAGGGTTTCCCAGGTCAGCTGTGGAGCTGCTCAAGTGGGTAAAGGGCCACCCACAATAGCTACAGCTATGTCTAAGTATCATGATGATCCTCTAAAGGTTGAGAAATGTATTTCTGGAAATGTCATGTTTGAGAATAATGTTGGTAATGAGTTTACTAAAAAGGTTGTAAGTAGGATGTCTTCCATGACCACCAGAGGCAGAGCTGCAGGGTTGTCTGTGGAAACCTCTAGGGATCTCCCTGTGTTGGAACTGGAGGTTGTCGAGGACCGCTCTGGCACTTCTCTGGGGGAACAAGGAGTGATTGCCCCACACAATGGGAATGTGTGGGTGCAGACCACCCGCCTGGTATGTGACCAGATTGGTGAACAAGTTGTTCACCCTGGTAAAGCTGGTAGTATAAAGCTGGATGTGATGGTAGCGCCACCAGAACAATCTGGTCAAAATAGTGTATTGCACCCTGCGTTTTGTGACGAAGCATTGTCCCAATGTGACATAAGTGAAACTGTGCTTGTACAATGTGATGCGTATAGAGATGACATATGTACAGTATTGGGTAATGAGTCCCAGGTTCCTTTGGTGCCTCTTGGAACAGGTGATGCACTGCTTCAGGATACCTGTCAGGGAAGTACCACTGACTGGGACAGCTGGGCCAAACAATTGCTAGCCTTGCTGGATAAGGCTAGGTTACGTAACACAGATGTGGACATGACACCTGCTATGCCCAATGGAGGGATTGCAGGGTGGCCAGTGGCCAAGGGCGTGTTGGCCCCGGCAGAGATTGGCCCCCTCCAATCAGAAGGACCGGTTAAGGGTGCATGCATGGCAGTTGGGTTATATGCAGCCCAACCGCTGGAAAATAGTGAGTGCAAAAATGGCAATGTGACGTATGACCTGCAGCGGCTCGCTGATGCTGGGACCGAGAGGGTAAATGTGAGACGCACATCTGACAGCGCTCCAGTTGAGCACCAAGCTGTGGAGACCGATACCGCCAGTGAAGTGGAGGTCACTGTATATGTCCCTACCTTTCCAGCTTCAGTGGATGAGCCCCTCCACGTCATTGATAATGGAAAAGTCCCTAGAAAGGTCTTGCATGTAGATGTGGATTGCATTAAGATGACAAATGTGTTGTTGAAAATTCTTGAAGTCCAAAAAACACATTTGCTGTACACCTGGGTGTCTCCACCGTGGTCGGACAAGGTGGTACTGCATAGTACCAGTAGGTGGAGCCAAGTAGTACAAGCTATGCTTGATGTTAATCACGAGAGGAACTGGTTGGTACCATATTTATTAGCAGAAATATATGGTACCATATTTATTAGCAGTGTGGCAAATGGTCTCAAGGTTCTCTGAGAGGGTGCTTCCAGTTACCGGTTTGGATGGAAGGCGCTCAGGAGAACGTTTGAAAACATCAGAGGTCTCTCCGCCTGATGCTGTGACTAGGAAAAGTTCTGCTGGTGTGGTCCAAAGTGCGGCTGAGCAGTCGTCAGTAGAGGGCACGGACACTGCCTCACCCACTAGACTTCACGTGAAGGAAGGGCCCGAAATAGACGCGGCAGTAGCAGAGATTTTTCATGTCATTCGCACAAAGGTACAAATTAAAGTACCTGGAGACACTGTGAGGGGAACCACTGATGGTATTGGAAGTGGCAACATCAGAATTTGTGGTATGTCACTGGTTGTTACTGATAACAAGGGTTTAGTTGCCGTGGGTAACCTCAGAAAAGTTGTTAAACCAAAAAAAACTGTTGTGATGGGAAAAACTGGTATCGGTGAAGGAAAAGGTGGTTCCCCATCAGGCAAAGTATTAGGAACAGGTCCCCTATATCAAGAAAGTGAGGGTATTAGGGAAGGCAGAGTTCCCCAGAGAAAAGCAAATAAGCCCAGGAACCCCAGAAGAGGGAGAAAGCGTAGAATAAAAACGAGTAGGATCCTATGGAGAGTTAAGGAAGGACTTGGCTGGAAACGCACCCGAAAAAAGGGTTGGGCCTACGCGGCTGACAGCCGGCACAGAGGTGTCCCAACCCTGATGACGTGTGCTGGTGTTCCTCCCTCCGGATCGAAACATAGGGGGCGATATGTGAGGGTGAGAGCCCCTGGCTTAGAAGAAATGTGTTTGAAATGGACACAGGACTCTCAAAGAAGCTATTTGAGAAGTTCCAGCAAAAGATTGCTGAGCAGAGAAAACTATGCTTTAAGTTTTCTCTGGATTTTGTAAGTCTGGATTAGGGCTGGAAACTTGAAGACTTCAAAGTGCATTGGGAGGGATGGAGTCTTCAGTCATGTGTCCGGGTTTTCTAGGAGCTCTGCAGGTTGAGTGTGTGGCCAGGTGCACACACTCGTTATAAGGCAGAGCTGAACATAGCTCAGTGTGGGTGGAAAAGGAGTTGGTGTTACAGCAGTTGCTGGAAGGAATTGTGCTACTGAAAAAGAACTCAGGCAACATCCTTAAGATGTTTCTCCATGTGGGAGAGGTTCCAGGTCAGTAGACTGAGAGGGTTGGGCCAGCTGAGAGAGTCGGGGAGACTATAGCTGAGACAACTGGAAGAGAGTCTTGGGGACCAGAGGGGACTGTAAGTCTTGGAGGAGTGTGGAAGCCTGGAGTGTCAGGAGAGCCCTTCCTAGAGGCCAGGAGTGGGCCTGTGCAGCAAGGAACTGCGCCCAAGGCTGAGCGAGCCTTAAGAGCCAGGTGGATTGGCATTGTCATGTGTTAATGTTTTTGGGAGAAGAACCCCTGTGTGGGAAACCAAATACATGTTTGAACTTTACTTTCTGTTTCTTTCAATAAAAGTGGGCTACCGCGCCCTTAAACCTTAGTTCCTGTTGGCTGTGAACTCACCTACAATGCATCTATCACTGAGCTAAACATCCCCCAATGTTACAATATATATATATATATATATATATATATATATATATATATATATATATATATTTTTTTTTCTGTGCATTCATTAGACCACACATGTAGCTGCTCCCACCATACTATACATATGAACCGACAACCCTTGAGCAACACTTTGCTGTCTTGGATTTCCTTTCGAGGTATCTCTTTTCAATTTTTGTTTATTGTTTTTGGCTGTTTCATCCTTTTTTTTTTTTTTAAACTTGTTTTTATTATTGATTTTCAAATAGACAGAGACACAAAAAAACAAAGAAAAGAAAAACAAAAACAAAAACATTGCTCAGGCACATACAACATCCTCATAGAACAGGTGTATATCATAAATTATAGCAATACAGGCAGGGCTTCACATTGTATAGTATAGCAAGTGCAAATCAGCTAGGCCTCAATTCACAGCTAAACTCATCCTGCCTCACATATCAGCCAGCAGTTTCCGGTTCTGCCAACCATGCGTGCCATATCTTATCGTATTTCAGAAAACACCCCCTATTGGCATATGTGTCTTTATAAAGGGGAAGGCTGTTGTTCACCAAGCGTTTCCACTGTAGCACTGACGGGGGGGTAGGCTTTTTCCAATGCATGGCAATATTTTTCCTAGCATAAAAGAGCAGAAGGCTTACTAGAATACGTCCAGCAGAGGACGGGACAATAGGTTCAATGATTCCCAAGAGACAAACCTCCATCTTCAATGGAATGGAGGCCGAGGCCACCTTATTAATTAGGTCTAATACCATGATCCAGTATTGTTGGATCCAGGGGCACTGCCAGAAAATGTGCGAGAAGTCGCCTGGGGAGGCGCTGCATCTCTCCAACACTCCGACGAGTGCGCAGGGTCTATCTTGTTGAGCCTATGTGGGGTGAAATATGCCCTATGTACAATTTTGTACTGTACCACCCTATCACGGATGGATACCAGGGATCTGAAAGGTAGGTCCCAGACATCGTCCCAATCATCTGAGTCTAGAGTAGGGATGTCTCGCAACCAGCTGGACCGCAGCCTGTCAAGGGGCGGGAGAGACACACGGAGCAAATATGAGTACAAATGTGACGTGGGCTTTTCTGCACAGTCAGACCGCAGTGTTCTCTCCAGCTCCGACTGGGCCATGATACAGGAGGAGCGCGGAAATTGTGCCGCAAATGCATGGGACAGCTGACCGTATCTAAAGAGGTTATAGTCAGACAGATTGAAATTGGATGAAAGGTCAGAAAAGGGAAGTAAGGCATTATGTGCTACTATGTGTGATAGAGTTTTAACACCATATTTTGTCCACGCATAGGGGTCTGGGAGATTGTAAAGATGTGACAAGCTGGGATTTAACCAGATTGGGGCATTTGGGGAAACTTCTTGTGGTTTACATTTTTCAATGGCCAGGCTGGCCTTCCACGCCACAGGGTGGTGAGCATGGACGGGGTCAACAAATAAGGAGCGCGGGGGCCCCGAAAAAGCAGAAATTGGAGAGCTTCCAGCGAACCCACCACTGTGGCTTCAAGCACCGTGGATGGGTTCGTCTTGTCCGGCTGTAACCACCACGCCGCAGTTACCAGCTGTGCGGCGAGGAAGTATTTATAGCAGTCTGGAAATTCCATGCCACCCTGCGTTCGTGGTCTCATCAGTGTCGTAAGCTTGTATCTAGGCGGCGACGGCCCCCAGATAAAGGCAGAAAAAATTCGGTTCAGTTTCTGAAAGAAGGATTTTGGGATCCATTGTGGGGATTGACGGAATAGGTATGCAAGCTTAGGGACAATTTTCATTTTTAGTACGTTTATTCGCCCCCAGACGGAGAGGGGTAGGTTGCTCCAAGATTTAAATCTGGATTGGGCCTCCAGGAGCACCAGGGTCAGATTCAGCGAGACATAGTCAGAAGTCCTGATGGAGACATGGACTCCCAAATATTTAAATGAATCAACCCATCGTAGGGGAGTCCCGGGTAAAGAGGTGGAAGTGGCCTCACGGTCGATCGGAAATAGGAGGGACTTGGACCAGTTAACCCTGAGCCCAGTGACCACTGCAAAAGTGTCAAGGACTGATAAAGCCCCTTGTAGTGATGGACCTGCATCATTGAGAAAAAGGAGCATGTCGTCTGCGTACAAGGCTACCCTCTCCTCCAGCTGACCCACACGGAGACCTTTGATGTGCGGCGAGGTGCGTAGGGCCTCAGCCACCGGTTCTATAGCTAGGGCGAATAAAGCCGGAGAGAGAGGGCAGCCCTGTCTGGTTCCTCTAAAAAGCCTGAATGGGACAGACAACCCTCCACCCAAACGCACCGAGGAGGTGGGACATTTATAAATTATCTGAAGCCAATTAATGAATACTAAAGGAAAGCCCATTCTACGCAGGGTTTCCCACAGGAAGGGCCATTCGACCGTGTCGAAGGCCTTTTCCACATCTAACGATGCCACCGCCCGGGACCTCATGTTAAAATGTTGGGTATGTATGTTGGTGAAAAGGCGTCACAAATTAACATTGGTGGATCTCCTGGGCATGAAACCCGTTTGGTCCGGGTCTATCACCGAGGGTAACATGGGATACAACCTAAGGGCCAAAAGCTTAGTCAGAATCTTTAAATCTGTGTTCAGGAGCGCTATGGGTCTGTACGAGGCACTCGAGGTGGGATCCTTAGGGGGCTTGTAAATCAACGTCAAATGAGCATGATACATAGAGGTGGGTAGGCTGCCGCTAGATAAACAGTCAGTGTAGAGCTGTGCCAGTAGGGGGGCCAATAGGTTCAGATGTGCTTTGTAGAAGTCTATCGGGAGCCCGTCCGGCCCAGGGGCCTTGCCAGGGGGAAAGGAACGGATGGCGTTTTGAACCTCTAGCGCTGTGAAAGGTTGGACCAAAGTCTCCCTTTCGCTGTCGGAGAGCCAGCCAAGCGCCAACGGGTCCAAGAGGGACCACAGCATCTCCGGCTGGAAATCCGAGGGCAAACCAGAGGAGTATAGACTGGTGTAAAAGTCATTAAAGGTCTGCAGAATGTCCGATGGGGAGGAGACCGATCCACCCCCCGAGACCTGTAAAGAGGACACCAAAGTGAGAGGCTGGTCGTGCTGGGCCATCATGGCCAGAAGACGGCCATTCCGATCACCCTGTTCAAATGCTCTCTGTTTGCCTTTGTATGTCTCGAGTCTCGTGACCTCTGCCAAATGTAACTGCAGGTCCCTCTGAGCCGCCATAAGCAGGTCAAAGTGAGCTGGGGTGGGGTCCCTGCTATATATGTCAATATGGTCCGTAACGTTTTGTTCCAAATTCAGAGTTGCAGCTGAATGCTGCCTCTTTATACTCGCAATGGACGATATGTATTGACCCCTAGTATAAGCTTTGAAGGCATCCCAGGTAACATCCGGAGGGGAGGACCCGGCATTGTGGTCCCAGAACTCCGTCAGTAAGGGGGGTAAACTCTCCGAGAGATCCGGGTGGGAGACCCACTGAGTACCCAACCTCCAGAATGCAGCATTCCGGGAAGCCGGGGAGCGGAGAACCACTGCCAAGGGGCTGTGATCGGACAGACCGCTCGGCAGATAGGCAGCCTCCAACACATCCGCTAACAGTGTGGGGTTGGAGAAAGCCAGATCTATCCGCGATGCGGTCTTGTACGATGCTGAATAACACGAGTATGTCCGTGTAGCAGGGTGCTTCCACCTCCAGATCTCCTCCAGACCCACCGCCTGAGCCCAGGCTGACAGGTCTAGACAGTGTCTCTTGGAAGGCGTGGGTCTATCTAGGTCTGGTGACAGAGTGGTATTAAAGTCGCCCATCACCAGAGCTTTACCCGGGCAAAACGGGGTTACCTTTTCTAGCACATCATAGAGTAGACCTGGTGAAAAGGGGGGAGGAATGTATACATTGACAACAATATACCTTTGCGACCATAGTGTGAACACCAATATAACATGTAAATGGTTTTGTGGTCTGACTAAGGGTAGACACCCAATATAACGCACCTCATCCCAAATTTGTGACAAAATGTAGAAAAAGAAGTAAACGGGACTATAGCGGTGCTAGCGTTAATATTTAGACAACAGTGGAAGACTCAATTCATTAAAAAAAAGGGGATTTATCCATTTATTGAACAAGTAATACAAAATATTGAGTAAAATTACATATGTATATATAAGCGTATTCACAAAATTTCAAAAATAGGGCATAGCTAATATGGTGGTTAATTAGATGTTAAACCAAAGAGATCATACGTAGTCCCAACATGTTTCGCCCATCGGGGCTTCGTCAGGGGAAGTATGTCTCAAATGTGCGAGTACATCGAACATAGCTGTTAAAATAGACAATAGAAAAATTCAAATTAGCATATTATAAGCTGGTTTATGTAAAATTTAGAAGATCGATCTGTAAACAGGTCCACAGTTGGCAAAAAGAATAACGACTTACCACCATTAGAACCCTAGATGAAATAAATGGGGGTAAGGGCAAGAGAAACCTCTGCACGCTGGTGGAGGAAGGAGAGAGGTCTCCTCCTCGGTGTGAGACGTAAACGGAGCTCCGAGCATACAAACCCTCACAGTGACCGCTTAAGAGACCTAGCCAAAATAGATCAAAGAAATATATATAAATAGATAAATAAATTAAATTAAATTGGAGAAAAGACCCCGTTAATGTTGAATTAATTTAAGTGAATGTAATTGATATGTGAAAGCAATATAAAAGGTAATAAAATATAAAAAAAAAAAAAAATAATTAAAAATTAAAAATGATATATAGTGGTCAATTAATTTTGATCTAAGTGGGGTTAATGGTCCCGTTAGCCCAATCAATTATGGGGCAGATTAAGTCATTATTAAATTAACTATTCAGGTTATACTCACGTTAAAATCAAAATTGAGAAGAAAAAAGAAAGGAAAAAATTAGAACGAATGAGATGGTGCCTGATTGATGTTAGATCCACTGGATACAAAATATCCGAATAAGATGCGTTCATAGGACATGAACCTTCAGAGAACTTTAGTCCAGTGAAGAGAAAGTTCCAAAAGATGAAATTATTCTATAAGTCAAATATATTGTATGTTAATCAGTTATCCACAAGGGGACGTCTTGAGTTAAAACAATAAGTATATAATAATAAAAATAGTCCAACATTAGGTATTGTCATAAATGTGGAGTTAGCATTATACGGTTCTTATATTTTTTTCTCATAATATTAAAATTTAGTATGGGTAGAATAATAGGGGAATGACCACACAACATATCATGATATGTTTTGTGGTCATTCCCCTATTATTCTACCCATACTAAATTTAAATATTATGAGAAAAAAATATAAGAACCGTATAATGCTAACTCCACATTTATGACAATACCTAATGTTGGACTATTTTTATTATTATATACTTATTGTTTTAACTCAAGACGTCCCCTTGTGGATAACTGATTAACATACAATATATTTGACTTATAGAATAATTTCATCTTTTGGAACTTTCTCTTCACTGGACTAAAGTTCTCTGAAGGTTCATGTCCTATGAACGCATCTTATTCGGATATTTTGTATCCAGTGGATCTAACATCAATCAGGCACCATCTCATTCGTTCAAATTTTTTCCTTTCTTTTTTCTTCTCAATTTTGATTTTAACGTGAATATAACCTGAATAGTTAATTTAATAATGACTTAATCTGCCCCATAATTGATTGGGCTAACGGGACCATTAACCCCACTTAGATCAAAATTAATTGACCACTATATATCATTTTTAATTTTTAATTTTTTTTAATTTTTTTTTATATTTTATTACCTTTTATATTGCTTTCACATATCAATTACATTCACTTAAATTAATTCAACATTAACGGGGTCTTTTCTCCAATTTAATTTAATTTATTTATCTATTTATATACATTTCTTTGATCTATTTTGGCTAGGTCTCTTAAGCGGTCACTGTGAGGGTTTGTATGCTCGGAGCTCCGTTAACGTCTCACACCGAGGAGGAGACCTCTCTCCTTCCTCCACCAGCGTGCAGAGGTTTCTCTTGCCCTTACCCCCATTTATTTCATCTAGGGTTCTAATGGTGGTAAGTCGTTATTCTTTTTGCCAACTGTGGACCTGTTTACAGATCGATCTTCTAAATTTTACATAAACCAGCTTATAATATGCTAATATGAATTTTTCTATTGTCTATTTTAACAGCTATGTTCGATGTACTCGCACATTTGAGACATACTTCCCCTGACGAAGCCCCGATGGGCGAAACATGTTGGGACTACGTATGATCTCTTTGGTTTAACATCTAATTAACCACCATATTAGCTATGCCCTATTTTTGAAATTTTGTGAATACGCTTATATATACATATGTAATTTTACTCAATATTTTGTATTACTTGTTCAATAAATGGATAAATCCCCTTTTTTTTTATGAATTGAGTCTTCCACTGTTGTCTAAATATTAACGCTAGCACCGCTATAGTCCCGTTTACTTCTTTTTCTACATTTTGTCACCAATATAACATATTTGCCCTGAGGGTCAGTGCGGACCTCTTCACTCACACAAGGAACATTTTTGTAAATAAGTATCGATACACCTCTAGCATATGTGGAGTATGTGGCATGTACTGCCCTCTGAATCCATAGTTTTTTCAAAGTCAGGATTTTGCCGCCCACAAGGTGGGTTTCCTGGAGGAGTATAAGTTGGGGGGATTGGGACTTTAAGTACTGGAAAAGAAGGGCACGTTTGAACTTAGAATTAAGGCCCCTGACATTCCAAGAAAGGATGGTAAAAGAAGGAGGCGGGCGATCAGCCATTGGGCATGTATGGCATAAAACAAAGCGGGCGAGCTATACTCACCCTAATGGACCTTAGGGGCGGCAAAACCTCTGTTGCATTGCATAGAACATCGACAGCACCCGAGCATTGTACAAAAACAGAACAGAAAAAAAGAAAGTAAACCAAAAACAGACACATAAATCACCATTATCCGTGAACTTCCCAGGCACCAAGTGCCTATCCTACTAATGTCCCTTCCCTCCACTAAACATGTGGGGGGCGGGAATAGTCTAGACCCCTAACAAAAAAACTAAAAACCTATAGATTAGGTGGCGTGAATGAGCCCCGAACTAGGGGCCCCACACAACCGGAGCCAGCGAACTCACTCCGCTTCTAGGCAATGTCCCAGGGAGTGGTGATATGTGACACCAGCACTGGCCACCAGCTAAGGGAGGGGGGGAGCAGTCTCTAACTTGGTGAGGAAAGTAGTGTGTGTCCAGTTCAGAGCTCTGAGCAAACCGACTCCTGCATAGGAGAGAAAAAACAGAAACCAGGCAATGTTCCATAATGCAGACATGTTCTGATCCATAAGAGCAGCGGAGGCCACGGAGATCAAACCCAGGGCCAGGGATCTTCCCCCCCCCCCCGGAAATCACGAGCAGCAATCAATGGCAGTTCAGCAGCAGGGGGGGGGAGGATAGCAACCGTGACCCCCCGGGAGGGAAGGGAGAGAAAAAAGAAAAAAAAAAGGAGAAGGCAAACAGTGCATCCCACCCCATGAATAAAAACAGAAAAACAAAAAACAGGGGTACAAAATATGGGGGGGAACAGGAGGCAACTTGCAGAGTGTCAAATACTTGCTGCTGGGGGAGTCATCTACCGGCCATCCAACCAGGACATCGCCGCCTCCGGATCCGTGAAGAATCTTGTGCGGTCACCATCAATTACGCAAAGTTTGCTGGGATAAAGCAGGCTGAACTTGAGGCCTTTATCTCTCAGGCGCTTCCTAACCTCGGTAAAGCCGCGGCGGCGGTGTTGGACCTCCGGAGAGTAATCAGGAAAGAGCATGATGCGGGCACCATTATAGTCCAGGTCCCGTTTCTCCCTGGCAGCTGTCAGGATCCGATCCCTGTCCCTATAATTAAGCAGCCGGAGCAAGAAGGGTCTAGGAGGGTTACCAGGGGGCGGAGGGGTAGGGGGAACTCTGTGTGCTCTTTCCACCACAAATGTGGGAGGCATGGCAGGCAAATCCAGGAGCGAGATCAGGAAGGCCTCAGTAAACTCCGCAGGCCTCACGCCCTCCGCCTTCTCAGGGAGGCCTAGGACACGGATGTTATTCCTCCTGAGCCTATTCTCAGTATCAATGGACTTGTCCTGTAAGGCTTTAACCTGTAGCTGTAAGGCATGGCGTTCCCTAGAGTCCGCCCTGGTAGAATCCTCTAATTGGGAGATGCGGCCCTCTGCTTCAGTGAACCGGGCCCTGAATTTGTCCATGTCATGGCGGATCAGGCTGACATCCGCCACTAGGTGGTCTATTTTGACCATCACTGAGTCCCGACCATCCCTGATCGCTGCAAGGAGCTCAGCATGAGAGGTGGCCTGGGATGGGGATGGATCGAGATGGGAAGGAGAGCCGGCTGACATGGTCAGATCCCGGGGCCTCGTGGGCAAGATGGCGGCCGCGGACCGGTCGGCTGGTGCCGAGGACGAGCGGAGCTTACCCGGAGACAGCTGGGAGAGCCTCGGGGTGGTGGATGCCTCCTTCCGCCCCAGGGTGTCAGGTAAGTGGCTGCTGGAAGGAGGAATCTGCACTGGAAACTGGTAAGGATTCGGGCAGGAGCGGAGCTCAGCGGTCACACGTCCTCTCCTGTTCACATCCCGGCCATGCCCCATTGGCTGTTTCATCCTTTGATCATGATGTGCATGAAGGGCAAGGCTATGCGTTTTTAACCATAACTCTTTTATCATTTTTTAATTGTATATATTGTTTAAATTTCTATGTATCTCATTCCAGATAGTGAGATTTGTCCCAAGTGTGTGTAAAAAATCTTCCCATTTTGTCCGTCCTGACGAAGCCTCACGGCGAAACGCGTCGACGTTCAAGGGACCTCTTATAGATATACATTGTATGGTTTTTATCCTTGTTTAATATTTATGTGACAATAAAGCAATTTTTCTATTCCATTTCTCGTGTGTTGTCTACAAAGTCCGACCCTTGTCTTGCTCCTCCCGAGTAGATAAAAAAAAATTCCCACAAATGTACGGATGTGGCAGTGTGAGTGCCTCCCCCTTCCCTTTTATCTTTTACACTCTTTTGTGGATTATAACTTGTTTTTCTTCAAAACGTGCACCACCGTTTGCTAGCGAAGATCTTTTCCTGCAGAACTTCTACATAGTACAGTCAGGCCTGACTTAGTAGCGTAGACATTTCTGGGCGCCATTTTTACCCACGAGGTAGAATAGCAGCAGCGGGGTCTGTTAGTTTCTTTTATTGTATCTGTCTGTTTGCAAAAGTACTCTTTTCATTGCAGGGCTCTGCATGTGTTCATGTATACTTTTCTATGCTTAACCAACACTCTCAGTAAAAGTGCCAGGGTTAAGTACACTTGTGTTTGTGTCATTTACTGTGCAGAAGAAACGGTTATTGATAGCCATACCCTATTACTGTGTTTATTGCAGGATTGTGCCTCCGAGAGTTATAGGTTACACAATCCTATCATCCCCTACTGACTGGGCCAGGAGAGGTTAGAGCCAATTGCTGGGGGTTGACATCAGTGCATTACAGGGCCCAAACAAATCATTCCAGCGGCTCACTTAGCTGGGGATATCGCTACACGTGGGGGCTTGTCCGGGATTCCTGTATACTGCATGCTGCAATCAGAGCCTGCCAGAGGCACCGGCATGGACCCGTTAGTAGTGACTCAGTGGTGCGCAACAGTTGGTGCCAACCCAACCATGGCGGTAGTTATTGAGCTCCCGGGAGAAAACTGGCCGGAAGAGGAGGTAAAGCGGCTCATGTTGTCACTGTCTCCAAGCCAAAAGGCATGGGCGATGGATTTAAAGTCAGATCCAGAGACCTCGTTTACATACGCATTAGTGGAGTGGAAAAATGGAATACCAGAGGACTTTAGAGGTCAGAACATACAGGCAATAGATAACCAGATATACCAATTGGCGCATACAGAGGCAGTGAAGGGGGAACCTCTGCAATCTCCCCTGCCATCACCTCCACCATCCTCTCCACCATTATCCCCTAAAGCAAGGAAGCCAAAGGAGAAGATAGCCTCAGGGACACCCCTGGCCGCTATAGGGCCTGAACTGTTGAATGCTCTGGGAGATTTTGTCACGAAGTGCCAGAAAAGTAATACGGTACATGTAGAAGTCGGGTACCGGAAGCTCAGGATTTTCTCTGGGAAACAACCTGTCCCCCTAGGGGAGGAAGACTTTGACACCTGGATTGAGCAAGCAATGCAGGTCCTGGAAGGATGGGAAGTGCCAGAGGGCCAGAAGAAACAGCGTATAAGTGAAAGTTTGAAGGGTGCTGCTGCTGAAGCTGTAAAGAATCTTAGGTTCAGCAATTCTGCTTGTACTGCTTATGATTATCTAACTATGTTACAGGAAGAATTTGGCCAGTTGGAAAAGGTGGCTGAGCTAGTATACCAATTTGAATATACCCTTCAACAGCCGGGTGAAAGATTGTCTGAATATGTCAGAAGATTAAATAAGATGCTCTGCCAAATTGTCCTTAAAAAGGGGATGCTGCCACAAGTCATAGATGCGACCAGGATGAAGCAGATCCTGAGGGGAGCATTGCGTTCGGATCCAGTTTGGCTCCACCTAAAGACCTCTGAAGGAGTCATGTCTCTTAGTTACCCAGACCTTGTGTGGATCATAAGGGACGAAGGACCAACAGGCGGTTGAAAAAGCCACCCCTCCCCCCTCAGTGGGAGTCAGATCCGCCATAGCCTCTGAACGGGACTCGGAAGTGGAGATTTTAAAGTCTCAGATGACCCAAGTGCTGGATCTTTTGACCTCCCTAATGGCTAAGAACTCAGGAGTCCTAAAAAAAGAGGAAGTCTCTCCGCGGGACAGGGGAGAGGCTATTTGTTTCAACTGTGGGGGAGTTGGCCACTTTGGGCAAGTTTCCCCCAGCCCAAGGAAGACCCAGGGCACCTATCACCAGCCGGCGGAAAACTCCAGAGGGCCCCGGTGAAGGAGTCAGCCGGGAGCCCATCATTTTCAGCAAGCTCCACTAAAATCCTCAAGCAAGAAGAGTCGAGGGAGAAGGAAAACCATGCCCCTCCCAAAATGCTAAATACCGCCCGCCAAGAGTTAAAATTTCAAGACCTGCAAGGAGTCAATGCATACCAGGCCCAACAGGGATTAAGATCCAGAAAAAGGTGGAAGGAGAAGAAAACACCTAAGGGAAAACCCACAAGTCCAAAGAAAGAGGCCTCCCCGAAGGGGTTTCCAGCCAAATTGGTGGGACCCTCCCCTATGGTTCCCATTCAAGTGGAGGGAGTTTACACAAGGGCCATCCTGGACACGGGCCCAAGTCACTCTCCTGTACCGTGACTTTTACCAAAAGCACCTGAGTCACTTGCCCTTACAGAAATTGGAAGATCTGGAAATATGGGGGATTGGCACCCAAAGCTTCCCCTACAATGGCTATGTCTCAATCCGACTAGCCTTCGACCCCTCGATAGCAGGAAAGACAGAGGCCTTTGACACCCTGGCAGTAGTTTGCCCTCGCCCACCAGGGGCCAACAAGAGTTCCCTGATAATAGGGACCAATACTGATCTGGTCAGGAGATTACTGGCTCCCCTAGCACAGGAGCAGGGTAGTTCGACAGCCAGGATCCACCCAATGTTGCGGTTAGCCTACCAACGATTGGTCCTTGAACAGAAGGTCCCAGAAGAGGGGGTAGGTAAAGTCTGGAGATTGGAGAAGGAGGAGAGAGTGTTACAGCCTGGTGAAATGACCTGTCTGAAGGCCACTGTGAAGCTCACATGGGAGAAGCCTGGCCCCTTCGTGATTCTGGAACCAGACCCCCTAGATACCCACCCAGGATTGGAAGTCATCCCTGAGGTAGTCCCGCTGAGGGCTCTGAAGAAGGCCAATGGTCGGATACCAGTGAGCATCAGGAACATTACTGACTCGCCTGTGAAGATTCCGGCCCGGATACTGTTGGGCCAAGTAAACCCTGCTACCCCAGTGGCTCTGTCTGATCTGGAGAAGACTGAAGGGGGGGCACCCATGCTTGAAAAGCTCTGCCTGGAGAACACGACTCTACCACCGGTATGGAAGGAGAGAGCCAGGGCCCAGCTGACCAAGTGGAGGAAGATCTTCTCCAGAGATGAATTTGATGTGGGGTGTGTGAGGAGTGCCACCCACAAGATCTGTCTGCAAGAAGACAAACCTTTCCTGGAGAGAGTCTGGCGGGTCCCACTGGTCGACCAGGAGGACTTACGGGTGCAACTGGCAGAGCTTAAGAGAACTGGAGTTATCCGAGAGTCCAGAAGCCCATATGCCTCCCCTATTGTAGTAGTCAGGAAGAAGAACGGGTCACTAAGGCTCTGTATAGACTACAGGACTCTCAATAGGAGGACCATACCTGACCAATACACCACCCCCAGGATAGAGGATGCTCTGCAGAGTCTGTCTGGAGACAAGTGGTTCAGTGTTATGGACCTGAAGAGTGGGTATTATCAGATCTCAATGCATCCAGAAGACAGAGAGAAGACGGCATTCATCACCCCAGTGGGATTCTATGAATTTAACTGGATGCCTCAAGGATTGTCGGGGGGCCCCTGCCACTTTCCAGCGATTAATGGAGAAGACAGTGGGGGACATGAACCTCATCGAAGTCCTAGTGTACCTAGATGATATCATTGTCTTTGGGAAGACCCTGGAGGAACACGAGGAAAGACTGGAGAAAGTCCTTAAGAGACTTAGTGATGAGGGACTTAAACTCTCCAGGGAGAAGTGCCAGTTCTTCCAATCCTCAGTCCACTACCTGGGACACATAGTGTCTGAAGAAGGAGTATCTACAGACCCTGACAAACTGGAGGCCATCACCTCCTGGCCCACGACCGACTACAGTGACAGAGCTCAGATCCTTCCTGGGATTCTGCTCCTATTATCGCAGGTTTGTGGAGGGATTTGCAAGATTTGCCAAACCTCTGAATAAGTTGCTGAAGACAGAAGGAGAGGAGGATGACACTGGCCCCAGGAAGCCAGGAGAATCAGTGGAAGACCAGTGGACTGAGAAGTGTGAAGAGGCCTTCACAATGTTGAAGAAAAGTCTGACCACCGCCCCTGTCTTGGCCTATGCAGACACCGAGAAGCCATACGAATTGCACGTGGATGCCAGTCATGATGGTCTGGGAGGCATGCTGTATCAGGAGAAAAAGAATTACCCCACCCATAACTTGGAGTTCTAAGCCTTAAAGTGGGCTGTTGTAGACAAACTCAAAGACTACTATGAGCTATGGAGCTGACTTTGTAGTGAAAACAGACAGACAATAACCCACTCACTTACCTCTTTACCACAGCCAAGCTGGATGCCACCGGCCACCGTTGGTTGGCAGCCCTCTCTGGGTTCAACTTTAGCTTAAAGTATGAGCCTGGGACTGGAAACCGAGATGCTGATGCTTTGTCCAGAAGGTCTCATGCTCCCACTTGTAGGACAGAAGACTGGACCCAGGTGACCCCGAATGGGGTGCGGGCCTTGTGTCAGGGAGCACAGCTTCAAGCTAGTGGAGGATCCCGGGCAGAAGAAATTGGAGTTTCGGTGGTAGGAGTGCCCAAGTACTATTGTGATGTGACCCAGATTGGCGAAGACGACTTGCCAAAGCTGTCCAAAAAGGATATAAGACGTGACCAGTTAGAAGATTCTTGGGGAAGGTTTGCCTTGGAAGCCCTGGAAGATCCAGATCCGGACAGGCTCTTGCATGATCCCTCCAAGGAGGCCCGGTTAATACGCAAGGAATGGGACAGGTTGCGGGTGCATCAAGGGGTGGTCTACCGAAGGGGCCCCTCTGATGACCTTGAAGACAAGTGGCAACTGTTCTTGCCGGAAAAACATCGAAAGACTGTCTTAGTTGCCCTACACGACAATCATGGCCACCTAGGGGCAGAAAGAACCTTCCAGCTCATAAGGAGTAGATTCTACTGGCCCTGCATGCAAGCTGAAGTAGAGGAGTACTGTCACTCATGTGCTCACTGTATACAGAGAAAGCCACTGCCCCATCAAGCTGCCCCAATGGGCCACCTGCAAAGCCAAGGGCCCTTGGACTTGGTATGCATTGACTTTGTCTGGAACCTGACTTGAGTGGACATGGAAATGTTCTGGTGATAACTGACCATTTCACCCGTTATGCCCAGGCCTTTCCAACTAAAGACCAGAAGGCCTCCACTGTAGCCAAAGTGCTTATGGAGAACTACTTTGTGCATTACCTCAACGCCTTCACTCGAATCAAGGGAGGGACTTCGAAAGTCGACTGATACGAAAGTTACTGGACTCTTTGGGCATAAAGAAGACTCACACCACCCCTTATCACCCTCAAGGTGATGCCCAACCGGAAAGGTTCAACAGGACTTTGTTAAACATGTTGGGGACTCTGAATAGTGAGGAAAAGCAGCATTGGGGCAAGCACATAGCTGCTATAGTGCATGCCTACAACAGCACGACCAGTGATGCCACAGGATATTCCCCTAATAGACTGATGTTTGGCAGGGAAGCAAGACTACCCGTAGACTTGGCCTTTGGCACCTCAATGGACCACACATCGGCTGCCTCACACAAGGGGTACGTGGACAGATTGCGGAAAAGCTTGAGGTTGGCTTATGAGAAGGGACCAGAGAGGAGCCCGGAATAAGCAGAACTTCGACCTTAGGGTCCGGATCCAGGATCTGCAACCAGGAGACAGAGTGTTGCTGCAAAACCTAGGGGTCCCAGGAAAGCATAAGCTGGCAGACAGATGGAAGTCAGAGCCCTATGTGATCTGTAGGAAACTGCCTGGTTTACCAGTGTATCAGTTGAAGCCTGAAGGGAGAGCGGGGCCTCTGAAGACGTGGCACAGGAACCATCTGCTACCCCTTTCTGAGGCAGTCAGGATACCTCCGGCTCCGGATTCCCCCGAACTACCTTCAACTTCCCGCACTCCAAGACCTAATACCAGGTCTCAAGCAACTCAGTCAAGGGAGGAGGAAATTACAGATCAAAGTGAAGATGAGGAGCTGGAGCTGGAGCTCAGCTGGCTATGGCCATCTCAAGCACCTGAATCCCTGATGGTGGATCCCACACCCTCTGAATTCCTCCTAAGTGACACCTTGAATGCTGAAGCTGCTGAGTTCATTCCATCCAGTAGGCTTGTGCAATTCGTTTCGTAACGAATCGAAATTCGTCTGAATTTAGCAACTTTCGGACATTCGGAAGCATTCGAATTTCCGAACAGAGCAATTACGAATAAAACCGAATCCGAAATAAATTATACCGCAAAATAGCGAATGCCCGAAGGTCTTCGGCATAATTCGTTATGAAAAAAGTTACGAATGTACGAATCCATTCGAAGCACAATAACACTCACTCTGCTCTCTGCTTCTCCCTCACCATGCTGAACTCCCTCTCAAAATGGTGTACAGGGGGCGGAGGCTATAGCCGCATGAAAAAACGAAAGTAAAATACGAGATTTCGAATCCATTCGAAGCACAATAACACTCACTCTGCTCTGCTCTCTGCTTCTCCCTCACCGTGCTGAACCCTCTCAAAATGGTGTACAGGGGCGGAGCCTATAGCCGCATGTAAAAAACGAAAGTAAAATACGAGATTTCGAATCGTTACAAATAACCGCTATGTATTTAGAAAAGTACAAATCCATTCGAAGCACATTAGGCATAATAGGCAGCGTCGTTGTGAGAGAGACACGGAAAATTACGAATCAACGAACCCAAAAAAAGTTACGAAAGTAGGAGTTGTGTCCAGAATCAACGAAAAACAACGTACTCTACCGAAAGTACGAATTATAAAGCAACAAAAAATTCAACGAAAAATGTCGCTTGCAAAAATACGAATGAGTCCGAACACGAAAAATCCCGTCTAGCAAAATTACGAATGATTACGAATCAACAGGACCGGAAAGAAACGAACCGAAACGGAACAAATTTTTCCGTTGTGCACAAGTCTACCATCCAGTACCCAGACTGAAGAATGGGAAGATGCTTTGGAGTCAGTCCCAGCTGAGGACCCAGGGAACTCACTGTACCTTTCTGCACCAGAGTTGGATGCCCTTGAAGCCACAAGTCCTCTGACACCTACCCCAATGGAGTGAAGAGAATTATTCGCCCTCCCAGGAAGTTAACTTACACTCAAATGGGAGAATGCTCTGAGGACACTGTGATAACTGCAAGAAGGACAATAGAGAAACCTGGCCCCTCCACTGTACATTTGGTGGAGGGCAACCCCAGCTCACTCTCTGGCACAGCTAGGCAGGTCACTCCCACTAGTATGACCTGTGGGCAGGAAAATCTCCCTCACCGAGCTTGGTGGGAGGTTCCCCTGCCCAGTTCTTTTGCTACTATAAATTGCATTGTTTGTACTTTATGTTGATTTTATCTTTGGGGACCAAAGATTTTAAGTGGGGGGAGTGTGTACCGGGGTATTGCTTTTAGGCCTCAGAGACTACAGTACCCAGAATGCCACGGGACACCCAAGGTGCATTGCCCCGCGCAAGGACTGCTGGGGTGGGCTATTTAACTGGGGGGCGGGACTGAGTTCGGCCTCTTTGGACACCGCCCGCCCAGCAAGTGGAACTCTTGTTCGAGTCTGCTGTGTTACCAGGCCTGAAGCCTGGGTTTTTCTCCAAAAAGCCTTCCGTTTCACCTAGGAGCTTGCGGGGCATCATCGGACTGCTGCTGTGCTGTTGCGAGGAGGACCGAAGACCCGGGTGTCGTGGGATCTGTGTACCGAGACACAGCAACGGAAGATACGGACACTGATTGGTCCGGTTGGGTGAAAGAGCACCTGCTCAGACAAACACAGGATCTCCTAGGCAAGATGACTGTTGTTCAGAATTAACTCTAGTGCTTGTAGTCATACACTGGAGAGACAGCGCCTTGAGTATCTAGGAGTCTCTAAGACTTATCCTGTGTTCACCAAGTTCAAGACCCTTTTCCTCTTTTGTGGATTATAACTTGTTTTTCTTCAAAACGTGCACCACCGTTTGCTAGCGAAGATCTTTTCCTGCAGAACTTCTACATAGTACAGTCAGGCCTGACTTAGTAGCGTAGACATTTCTGGGCGCCATTTTTACCCACGAGGTAGAATAGCAGCAGCGGGGTCTGTTAGTTTCTTTTATTGTATCGGTCTGTTTGCAAAAGTACTCTTTTCATTGCAGGGCTCTGCATGTGTTCATGTATACTTTTCTATGCTTAACCCACACTATCAGTAAAAGTGCCAGGGTTAAGTATACTTGTGTTTGTGTCATTTACTGTGCAGAAGAAACGGTTATTGATAGCCATACCCTATTACTGTGTTTATTGCAGGATTGTGCCTCCGAGAGTTATAGGTTACACAATCCTATCATCCCCTACTGACTGTGCCAGGAGAGGTTAGAGCCAATTGCTGGGGGTTGACAGCAGTGCATTACAGGGCCCAAACAAATCATTCCAGCGGCTCTCTTAGCTGGGGGTATCGCTACATGTTCAATGGGGCTCATGGTCAGGCCACTCTTATGCCGCGTACACACGATCGATTTTCTCGACGGTGAAAACACCGTCGAGAAAATCGACGGGAAAAACGAGGGAACGGCTTGGTTCCCTACACACGTCCGTTTTTCCCGACACTTTTTTTTGGTCGAGAAAAACGACCATGTGTGGGCTCCGTGGCAGTGTTTCCCTATGGGAAAACTGCCACGGAAAAAACTACGGGAATCACGACGAGAAAAATTAGAGCATGTTCTAATTTTTCTCGTCATGATTAATGCTGTTTTTCCCGTCTGGAAAAATGACAAAAAGCCCACACACGGTCGTTTTCCTTGTTAAAAATTTTTATTTATTTTTTTCCCGATGGGAAAAATGATCATGTGTACACGGCATAAGACATTCACAGTTGTCCCTAGACCACTCCTGTGTTGTCTTGGCTGTTTCCTTAGGATTGTCATGTTGCATGGTGAACCTTTGGCCCAGTCTGAGGTCCTGATCGCTCTGGAACAGGTTTTCATTGAGTGTATCTCTGTACTTTGCTCCATTCAGCTTTCCCTTAAAGGAGTTGTAAAGTCTCAAGGTTTTTTACCTTAATGCATTCTATGGCGCAGCTGCCCCCCAGAGCCCCCCTTTTTCGTACCTGAATCCGATTGTTCCAGCGACAAGAATGAGTCCAGCAGCTCCAGCCGCTGTCTCGGATCGTCATTGGATAGATTGATAGCAGCTCCGACTGCTGTCAATAAAATCCAGTGACACGGGGCGGGGCGAGTCCTGCTGTCTGTGTCAATGAATGCAGCAGCAGGACTCGGGAGCACACCCACACAAATGCCCCATGGAAAGCGGCTCGCTGTGGGGGCACTCGATGAGGAGGAGGAGCCAGGAACATCAACGGGGGACCCCAGAAAAAGAGGATCGGGGGCCGCTCTGTGCAAAATCCTTGCACAGAGCAGGTAAGTATAACATCTTTATTATATTAAGAAAAAAATTAACCTTTACAATCACTTTAACCCTGACCAGTCTCCCAGTCCCTGCTGCTGAAAAACACAGCATGATGTTTCCACCACCATGATTCACTGTTGGGATGGTATTGGGCAGGTGATAAGCAGTGAATGGTTTCCACCAGACATAACATTTAGAATTGAGGCCAAACAGTTCAATCTGCATTTCATCAGAGCAGAGAATCCTGTTTCTCATAGTCTGATGCCGCGTGTACACACGACCGCTTTTCATGTCATGAAAAAAAACGTTGTTTTTCTCGACGTTATTTTTCGTGTTTCCTCTCAAGCCTGCCTTGCCTACACACGATCGTGAAAAAAAATGATCTAGCAAAGCGCGGTGACGTCCAACACGTACGACAGCACTATAAAGGGGAAGTTTCATTCTGTTCGCGCCACCCTTTTGGCTGCTTTTGCTGATTTCGTGTTACCGCGTGTTAGTAAAAGTTTGGGAAGAGACGATTCGCGCTTTTCAGTCTTCGTGCTTTAAAGATCGTTTTCGGGAGTTCAGTTTGTGCTTGTGGGTTTGTATCTGGCTTTCAGTGCGTGTAGTGAGTTCGTAACTGTTTTTGCAGTGCGTTCTTGTCCGCTCGTTACTGTTTTTCAGCTCGTTCTTCATAGGCCTTGCTGTTCTTCAGTGCGTTCTTTTAGTTCGTTCTGATTAGACGACCGTTTTGAAGCCATGTTGCGGGTACGTTCTTGTCGCCGAGATCGTGCTGTGCTTGCTGCTGGGCTTGTTGCTATGTCCCAGATCCGGTCCATGAACAGGGTGAGGAGGAGTTCTTGGACCAAGAATTGGTTGCTCCAGCGTGACCAATTATGTCATATGCCTCTGCTGCGGGAGATCCGGGAGAATAACCCTGATGACTTCAGGAATTTTCTTAGGATGTCTGACCCCGTTTTTCAGCAGCTCTTGGCTTTGGTGTCCCCCTATATCACCAGGCAGGACACCGTTATGCGGGAAGCCATTACTGCTGAGCAGAGGCTCATCGCCACGTTGTGATACCTTGCGACTGGGAGAAGCTTGCAGGACCTCAAGTTCTCGACAGGCATCTCCCCCCAGGCTCTGGGCGTCATTATCCCAGAGACCTGCTCTGCCATTATCCAGGTCCTTCAGGAGGACTATATTAAGGTAAGTTTTCTCCTTTATAAACATCACAATCTATGTTTTTGTATGCTTGCTAATGTATAGTATTTTTTGAACTGTCTCTAATTACCATGATTTGAATATGCTGTGAATGTCCCCTTTGTCCCCCTGCATGGTGTAAGCTTTGAATGTTCCATTTTTTTGGCCTACATGCATATTTGACCAAAAAAAGCTCTCCAGCATTATATCCTGGGCCCAAACACACCTAGCCTAGTCACTCCCTATTTTTTTTTTGGCCGCTTCATTGTAGTGCTTAGATTGCCTGAATTCCCCCCCCCCCCCCCTAATTATTATCTTTTGTCTAATCTACCCAAATAAATTACATAGTACTAGAGCTTTTATTTATGATGTCCCCAACTCATCTCAACCCCCCCACCCTATAAGAATTTCACAGGTCCATCAGAGTGGGTGATGTTTTTTGTGCTCATTTTTAGCTCATCGTAACCCTCCCCCGGTGTCAAAATTGTCACCTTTCAGGGGGGAGGGGGGTGAAGATACCTGTTTAAGACAGGTATTTTCACCCACACCTGGGAGTCATCTCTGCGGCAAATCTGCCGGAGCCAAGTCACTTCCCGCAGAATACCCGTAGTGTTCTTGGAAACACTTGTCTCACAGAACACAGGAGGACCAGTCAGAACTGTGCAGCGCTTCTCGTGCATGTGCGGTAGGGAACCGGGCAGTGAAGCCGCAAGGCTTCTCTTCCTGGTTCCCTCACCGAGGATGGCAGAGGGGGCAGCAGAGTGACGAGCGATTGTTCGTCCTCTGCTGCGGACGTTGCTGGACTCCAGGACAGGTAAGTGTACAATTAGCAAACCTCTGCAGCTGCTGTAGCTGGAGCTGCTGTGTAATTTGTTATTATTTTGGGTGCGTAGCTCCGCTCTAAAATCCTCCTTCCAAATTAATGCTATACTGATGTTTTGCCCAGAGTGTTTTGTGCTAACATGCTTGCAATGTTTAGGTAGCAAAGGATATACATTTTTTATTTTGCTTTGACTCCACAGTTACCATCGACGCCACAGGAATGGCAGAATGTGGCATCTGAGTTTTCTCAGCGGTGGAATTTTCCCAACTGTGGAGGAGCCATTGATGGCAAGCGCGTCCGCATCGTGCCACCACCCCATTCTGGATCATTTTTTTTTAATTATAAAGGCTTCCACAGTATTGTGCTCATGGCGGTGGTGTCTGCCAACTATGAGTTTCTCTATGTTGATGTTGGGAAAAATGGGCGGATGTCTGACGGTGGTGTTTTCGCCCAGACCGAGTTTGCTGACCGGCTTCTTTCAGAGGACCTGGCATTGCCACCTGATGACGAAAATGAACATGGCCTCCCGTTTGTTTTCCTGGCAGATGAGGCGTTTGCGCTTGGACCCCATTTGATGAGGCCTTTTCCACAAAGGTCCCTCACCCCTGAGAGGAGGGTCTTTAATTATCGGCTGGCCAGAGCACGAAGGGTGGTCGAAAATGCCTTTGGCATCATGGCCAGTCGGTTCAGCCTTTTTCTGACTGCTATAAACATGGCGGAGTATAAATGGAACCATTTGATCATGTGCTGTTGCATACTCCACAATTTTTTACTTAAAAACTCGAACAATTATCTATCTACAGTTGCCCTTCAGGGCACACAGTGCTTGGATGGACCATTGGCAGCCCAGTTAGCTGGCCCTACAGGCTTGGCCCCCCAAAGCGGCCGTGATGTGCGGCAACGCTATTTAGAATATTTTATGGGTAGGGGGGCCATTGCAATGCCTGATCATTTTTAACGAAATTCTTGTCATAATAAAAAAAAAAAATTATGAAAACATCTTGTTTTATTTTCTTTTGTTATATATGTTCTTTCTCCTAGGTCAGTGATGGTGAAGCTTGGCACTCCAGATGTTTTGCAAATCCATTTCCCATGATGCTCAACTCCACTGCAGAGTGCCTGAGCAACATTAGAAATGTAGTTCCAAACCATCTGGGGTGCCAAGGTTCACTATCACTGTCCTAGGTTATACTAGAAAAAAGAAAGAAAAAAAGAAAGAAAAAAGGAGGGCGCACCGACCTAGTGTATTACCACTTAGACGTTTTATTTAAAATATAAAAAAGCAGTAATCTTACTCACAAACGGAGCTTAAATAAAAGCTTATCGGACAAATCAGCTGGAAATTCTTTGGCACCTGCCGACTGGACTCGATGACAGAGAGGGTCGGACAGTACTTCCGACAACTGGATAGCTGACGCGTTTCTGGGGTGCACCCCTTTCCTCAGAGCCTAGATGATCATGGACCAGGTGCCAAAGAATTTCCAGGTGATTTGTCCGATAAGCTTTTATTTAAGCTCCGTTTGTGAGTAAGATTACTGCTTTTTTATATTTTAAATAAAACGTCTAAGTGGTAATACACTAGGTCGGTGCGCCCTCCTTTTTTCTTTCTTTTCTCTAGCCACATGAACACCCATTGTTCTGAGGAGGGCTGCAAGACTTTAGACTTTGCCTTTAGACGCAACCACACTACCCATGTTTTGACGATACACCGAGAGCGCAGGAGATTTTTGTCTTTCTAGGTTATACTAGTGCAGTTGTAGTGCCATGTTTTTTCCTAACAAGTAAATTACCATCATTTATAGAGTGTAAACACACACATTTTTTTTAGGGGGGGGGGGGCAACATTGATATAAGAAGCCACACATTGTTTACTTTTCATAATTTTTTATAGGAGTATAAAAATTTTCTGGTTTGTATACAAATGTTCTTAAAATTTTTTGGAATTTAATAATTTTTTTTTTTTTAGAAAACTCTGTACAAAAATGTACAACACGTACAATCTAACTTTAGAAAAAAAAGAGTCCCCCCCCCCAAAAACTAACCCAAACTTTTTTTAAATATCTACAACTTTTAAACACTCCCAAGAATATGTTCAATTTTTTTCAGTCTTTTCTCCATGAGTTTGGTTGTTTGGACCATCTGGAACAGGTTGTCTTTTATGTTTTCAACCTCCCGAGAGCAGACCCTCACTTCTTTCATCACCATCTGGGCAGTGGGTCGGGTGAAGGTTGCTGGGGCCGCAGGCATTAAAGTCCCTTTAATTAGAATAAAAAAAAACGTCTTACTAAATATACAGGCCTACATCTATTACCTGAGGCTGTGGTGTATGACACTGACCTGGTGAGTTGCCATTTCCCTCTTCAGCCACATCCTGCGGTTGTGGGTCTTGAGTTGGTGGTGCGGGGTTTGCAGCCTCGTGTCTCTTAGCTCTTTGAAGCCCTAGGAGATATAATCCAAAGGTAGACTTGTGTAACTAAATATATTTAGGCCTGAAAGAGGAATATTAATCATTCTTGGGAAGTGTGTTACAATTGTATTTTTGCAAATTTTTTAGAAGATGAACACATGATTGTATCCATTTGCCAAGATGGTAGATTAATCTCTTTTGGTCATGTTTCACACATGGAAACACACCAGGTATCCACTGGATCACCTGTGTGTGACACCATCAAAAGGTTGTTCTTGTGGCCCACACTTGTGCTAATGAGTCCAGATGTGTAAGCAGCTGCTGAGCATACTCTCGTAAACGTACACTGAATCTAGTTACATTAGTTAAATATAATTACCAACACCTACACAAACATGTTTATAATTCATTCTCACATCAACATTTCATGATGTCCTGTTTCATGTTCTTGGGCCCAAGAATCCAACGTGGAAATCCGCGTTCAATCGTTCACTAAAAGACGATCTTTTTGTCCGATTCAGTGTTAACTACATTTGATAATTCAGAATAATAGGCATGTTCAAATGTAGTTATCACTGTATTCCCCCAAAACATCGTTTGGGGGTTATTGAACGCGGATTTCCACGTTGGATTCTTGGGCCCAAGAACATGAAACAGGACATCTTGAACAGTAAAAGATGTCCTGTTTCATGTTCTTGGGCCCAAGAATCCAACGTGGAAATCCGCGTTCAATAACCCCCAAACGATGTTTTGGGGGAATACAGTGATAACTACATTTGAACATGCCTATTATTCTGAATCATCAAATGTAGTTAACACTGAATCGGACAAAAAGATCGTCTTTTAGTGAACGATTGAACGCGGATTTATACGACTGATGATTCTTGGGACCAAGAACATGAACCCGGACATCTTGAACTGTACTACATACATTCCTGAAAAAGCACATGCAGCACCACGCTATTAATAAAAATAACAGTAAATGTAAATAGACTTACTTTTTTTGATCACTTTTTTTATTTGTTTATATTGATCCGGCTCACGCAATTTAATGTCCGACCATCGTTTTCGTATCTGTTCCCTCGACCTGCGAACCCCAAAATTACAGAACAGCGTTTTGACAACTTTATCCATGATCTGGGCCTTCACCTTATTTGGATTTTTGTAGGGACCATGTTTCCCGTCATAATCCTCCCTCAGCAATATGGTGACCATATCCACCATCTCCTGAAACGACATGTTAGTTGCTTTATATCTTCGGGGTCTGGGCCTGCCTCCTTCCACACTTTCCACTTCATCTCTGTCATTCGGCACCATGTTGTCAGTCTCCGTCATTAAGGATGAGCGAGAAGGGGCGGGGAAAGTAGTCTAACGAACGTCAGGGGCGGGAAAGCGTGCGGAGCGTCACGCATGTGCACTGTATATAACGTCTAAAAACATCGTTGAAAGCGACGTTCAGTGAGTGGAAGAAGGTCGGAAGCAACGAACGTGGAGATCGCGGGTACGTAACATTTTTCCTACTTGATATGTCGAGGGTTGAGCGCCCCCTAACAGAAAATTTACTGACCGTACAGAACTTTTTTTTGGGGTGAGTCCCAGAGCAGAAACAAACATTCACTGTATGTTCGGGTCCGGTGTTGTGAAATATGCATGTAACTTTGCGCTTGCTTCCCATGCTGTTAGTACTGGCCCTGCACAAAGTGTCATTTTAGAAGTTGGAACAATCATTTAAAACTCAATTGCGGCTAGAATGACTTCTCGGCTCACGGCAAATGGCAATACATTGAAAAGTCAGTTTTCCAGACCCCAAAAAACGTGGGGGTCCCCCCAAATTCTATTTGCAGGCCCTTCAGGTCTGGCAAGGATTTTAAGGGGAACTCCACCCCAAAATCAAGAAAAAAATGTCCCCTCAAAAATCCATACCAGACCCTTATCCGAGCACGCAACCTGGCCGGCCGCAGGGGAAGAGGGGGGACGAGAGAGCGGCCCCCCCTCCCTCCTGAACCGTACCAGGCCACATGCCCTCAACATGGGGTACTACCAGCACCTGAGTTTCTTGGATGAACACCTGGAATCCAGGGAATCCCTTTCCACCCTTCCACCCAGAACGACCTCCAGCCTTCCCTGCAGCCAACCCTCCAGCCTTCCCTCCAGCATTCCCTGCAGCATTCCCTGCAGCCAAGCCTCCAGCCAAGTTGAGGTCTCTTTGGAGGAACAACCTCAACTCCTGGAGGAGCCTGATTTAAATATTTGGAGCCAGGTATAATATTTTTGAAAATATTTAGAGTAATAAAAGTTGAATGTTGTCAAAGTTTTAAAAAATGTGTGAAAAACGTTACCAGTTAAACCAAAGTGTCTGACATATCAATAGACAGCAGTGGCCAAAAATTAAGGGCACAAAAAAGAAAAATGCTGGTGTCAGAATGATTAACTTGAATATTTAGTAGCATTCAATTAGCAAATGTCATGAGGTGACAAATGTGTGTGAACGATGAAGGCGAAAATAACTCTATGTACCTTTTTTTAACAGGATGAGGAGGCAGGCCCCAGTGGAAGGCAGGAGGAGGCAGGCACCAGTGGGACCCATGAGGAGGCAGGTGCCACTGGAAGCCAGGAAGAGGCAGGCCCCAGTGGGACCCAGGAAGAGGCAGGCCCCAGTGGGACCCAGGAAGAGGCAGGCCCCAGTGGGACCCAGCACAACACCAGGCCCCAGATCCCTCCGCTGCGGATTCCAGCAAAAAGGTCAAGGAGGCTGGTTCAAATGGAGGAGGAGACACAGGCCCTAATTAGGGAGGCTACTGCGGCACTCAGAGAGCCCCCCACTGCTGCAGAGGGATTTGCTGCCCTTATTGGGGAGAAACTGCCCCAAATGGAACTGGACCAGAGGCTTAATTGTGAGACACTGATATTGAAGGTGGTAAATATGGGCATGCTGGGCAAACTGAAGGATTTCACCGACGTTGTGGACCTTTCATATTTGTTTGCTCAAGTTCCTGCCCCACTCCATGCTCCTGCCCCACTCCATGCTCCTGTCCCAGTCCCTGCTCCTGTACCAGTCCCTGCTCCTGTACCAGTCCCTGCTCCTGCACCAGTCCCTGCTCCTGCTCCAGTCCCTCCTCCACGGACACAGCCTCCAAGGAAGGCTGCAGGGAAGGTAAAACAAAAAAAAAGAAAATGAGCCCAGGATATGTGCCTCAGATGGGCCCAATTTTTGTCTTCACATCCTTTGGTGTTTGCTGTGGTGATCTGGGTCTGCGCTAATTTCAGCAGGGTCTCCAGTGCTGTCTTCCTGGCTTCTTTATTTTTACTTTACATATGGTTTTGTTTTGGCTTACCTTTTAATTTGTTTTTAGGCCATAATAAATTGAATTTTTGTTTGAAGATACAAAATGAACATGTGTTTTTATTCTAAATATCCAGTTTGGTAGTGAGTAGGCAGGGACAGTGGATAAAAAATTGTGAAATTAACAAGGGAAACTAACCTCATTGAGGGTAAATTAGAATAAATAATAATGTTGTGGTAACTTGACACACTCTAAAATCTAATACCAAAAATGTAAAAAAAAAAAAAAGGCACTAAAAAATGTAAAGTCCAAATTTTAGGGTATTTAGGGAGATCTGGCTTACAAAAAATATAGATTAATCATGATAAAACAATAAATACTAAAGACAAAGTTTTTCATAACTCTGGGAGAATATCAGCAGCAAGAGAATTGGATTATTGCAGCATTAGAACGAAGAAAAGAATGCGCTGCATTTAACGATGTAATAATTTCATGCATGACGAATGTGCCATCTCCATTCAGAACAGTAGTTTTACCAGAACGAGCGCTCCCTTCTCCTCACTTGCTTCTGATCATGCGCGCTTTTTTCACGTCGTTAAAGCCTACACACGATCGTTTTTCATGACGATAAAAACGACGACGTGCAAAACGGCGAGAAAAATTAGAGCAGGTTCTAATTTTTCACGTCGTTTTTAATGCCGTTTTTCACGTCGAGAAAAACGACATAAAGCCCACAGACGATCGTTTTTCTCGTCTAAATAAAAAAAATGACATTTTTCACGACGAGAAAAGCGGTCGTGTGTACGCGGCATGAGAGTCCTTCAGGTGCTTTTTTGCAAACTCCAAGCAGGCTTTCATGTGTTTTGCACTGAGGAGAGGCTTCCATCTATCCACTCTGCCATAAAGCCCAGATCGGTGGAGGCTGCAGTGATGGTTGTCCTTCTGGAACTTTGTCCCATCTCCACACAGGATCTGTGGAGCTCAGTCAGAGTGACCATCGGGTTCTTGGTCACCTCTTTTATTAAGACTCTACTCCTCCTATTACTAAGTTTGGCAGGGTGACCAGCTTTTTAAAGAGTCCTGGTTGTACCAAACTTCTTCCATTTGAGAATTATGGAGGTCACCAGCGACGGTGCGTCCATAAAGGGCGCAGGAGCGCCGCCCCCCTCTCCTGCACTGCTCTAATTACACTGCTGACACCCCCTATTCAGGTGTCCGGACCCTTTTCGGTCACCGGGCACCTGAATTACAGCGGTGGGGGTGTTGTGCCCTGTCCATTATTCCACGAAGCGTGTGCTCCAACAGGAAGACAAGAGGGACAGTATCACTGATGCATGCATTGTCACTGCTCACCATCCTCGTGGCCTCTTCAAATGGTGACAGGACAGTGCATGCATCCTTAATCAGTAGCCACTGGCGTGGCGAAAAAAGCCACGCTCCCCTGACCCTGTCCTGGTGCCATACTCACACAGGTACTCATTGATGGCCCTCTGCTGCGTGTGCATTTGCCAATGTTGAGTTCCACCTGGTGGGCATGTCACAAATAAGGCGGTTGTTGGGCAGGTTGCATTCTCTTTGAATGTCAGCTAGCCGAGCACTGGAATTATATGATCGGCAGAAATGACCACAGACTATCCTGTAAGCCTGGGTACCTGCTCAAGAACCGCTGCACCACCAAATTCAGGATGTGAGCTAAACAGGGAACATGGGTCAAGTGTCCCTGTCGGAGGGTGGAGAGGAGGTTGGTGCCATTGTCGCATACAACCATTCCTGGCTAAAGCTGGCATGGCGTCAACCACCTCTGAGCCTGCCCCAGCAGAGCTGACAGAATCTCTGCCCCAGTGTGGCTCCTGTCCCCTAAGCAGACCAACTCAAGCACCGTATAGCATCTTGCTTGCGTAGCCCCTTGAACGCCTACGGAGCACCGCTGGTTCAGAGAACAAATCTGCAGAGGAAGAAGCCATAGAGGAAGAAAAAGAGGAGGGGGTGGAGGAGAGTGCTGTGGCAGAATCATCACTAGTATTTTGGAGGCGTGGTGGCAGAACAAGCTCCAACAATACTGAACCCTGTCCTGCATCCTTACCAGCTGCCAGCAGAGTTACCCAGTGCGCCGTGAAAGGAAGGTAACGTCCCTGTCCATGCCTGCTGGACCATGAGTCAGCGGTAATATGCACCTTACTGCTGACCGCCCTGTCCAACGGGGCCAAGACATTGCCTTCCACATGCCGGTAGAGAGCCGGAATTGCCTTCCTTGAAAATAAATGGCGTTTGGGAACCTGCCACTGAGGTACCGCACATTCCACAAATTCACAAAGGGGGCAGAGTCTACCAGCTGAAAAGGCAGCAGTTGCAGTGCTAGCAATTTGGCCGTGTTAGCAATTTGGCAAATGGTTTAGCAACTGGGGTAGGAAACTTGCCTGCTAAAATTGGATGGTGGTGTCCTGCTAGCAGATTGGCCGCAAGTACTTGGGACACCAATTGCTATACCTTCATTTCTCTCAGTGCAGGTTTCTGAGAGGACTGGAGGTATAGTGGGGTTGTAGATCCCAGATGAGGAGCAAGGAGAAGTCTGCCTTGTTCTTTGATGTGGGTCTTTCAAGTGCTGTTGCCAACGGACTACATGGGGGGGTCGTCATATGTCTGGTCAAGCATGTGGTGCCCCAGCGGCTGCTGTTTTGGCCGTGCTTGATCCGCTTCAGACATAGGTTGCAAACAGCAATGGTGCGATCTACTGCACACGTGTCAAAAAAGGCCCACACTAAAAAACTTTTCAAAATAAGCAGGGAGTCAGCAGCGCCCTGCACCTGCTTAGCTCTGTGGTGTTATGCAATAGGGTGGCTGCCCTTAAGCTGCCCCCTAGAGGGCATCCTGCCTCATTGGAGATGTGCCTCCTCCTCCTCCTCTCTTCTATCAGGCACCCAAGTAGAGTCAGTGACCTCATCATCCCCTACCTGCTCGTCACTGGAGCAAACTTGGCAATATGCTGCAGCTGGGTGAACATGACTACCAGTTTCTTGTCCTCTCTAGGCTCACGTTACTCCCTTCCTCAACCTGGGTACCATCATCGGAGCCTTCAAATCGCTGTGCATCCTCCAGCAGCATGTATCCAACACTGTGGTCGAATAGTTCGGGGAACTCCTCCGTGCATGATGGTGGGGCTAGGGAAGGAGTGACTGTTAACAAGGAGCCGATGGAAGAGGCCGCTTTGGCAGCTGCATTGGCAGGCAAACTATTCTGAGCCTAGGTGACGGAGGATGAGGAAGGGCTTGTTATCCACTCCACCAACTCTTCTGCATGTTGTGGCTCAATAACACAGCCAGCAGCAGAAAAATAGGACAAGCGTGCCCCACGGCCACGTAGGCCCACACCAAAGAACTTTTCAAAATAAGCAGGGAGTCAGCAGCGCCCTGCACCTGCTTAGCTCTGCGTTGTGATGCAATAGGGTGGCTGCCCTTAAGCTGTCCCCTGGAGGGCATCCTGCCTCGTTGGAGATGTGCCTCATCTTCTGGGAACTCCTCTGTGCATGATGGTGGGGCTAGGGAAGGAGTGACTGTTGACAATGAGCCGTTTTAAGAGGCCGCTTTGGCAGCTGCATTGGCAGGCAAACTACTCTGAACCTGGGTGACAGAGGATAAGGAGGATGAGGACGGGTTTGTTATCCACTCCACCAACTCTTCTGCATGTTGTGGCTCAATAACACGGCCAGCAGCAGAAAAATAGGACAAGCATGCCCCAATGCCACGTGCAGAGGATGCACTGTGTCCACGACCAGCACTGTTGACTGTAGACACAGAGCCTGCATGCTCTCTTTTAGTGGCCTGTGAGCGCCTGCCTCTCCTTGGTGGCCTCCCGTACATGATGTTTTGCAACACCAGAAAAGTAGTAGCAACTGCACTACGGGTGCACTGTATGGTGTACACCACCAGAAGTGTAATAGCAACTACGGCTGCACTATATTGTGTACTGTGTACACCACCAGAAAAGTAGTAGCAACTGCACTACGGGTGCACTGTATTGTGTACACCACCAGAAGTGTAATAGCAACTACGGCTGCACTGTATTGTGCCGTGCAGGCAGCCTTATATAGTGTGGGGCGTGGACTTAGTCCCTCTGAGCCATGATTGGCCAAAGGCATCCGGCCAATTATGGCTCTCTTAGCAGAGGGCGCTGGGATTGGCCAAAGCATGCAGGTCATGGTGCATGCTTTGGCCAATCATAATTCAGCAATGTGCACTGCGATTATGGACCGTTAGGCGGCGCTCGAAATTGTAGTGAACGCCCTATAATGTTTGTTTTTCGACAAACACCCGATGTTCGAGTCGAACATCAAGCTCATCCCTAATCCTGTAGATTAACCCCTTTACTTTCTCTTGCATCTCCTCCTTCCTCTTCTGTTTATGACCTGTACATTAACAATGTGCTGTATCTAGTGCACCATTACCAAGCTTTGTGTGTGTGTTGTGGGGGGGAATTGGCAAGAAAAGATCAGTCCCAGGTGCCAGATACGTTAAGTATATGCTGTTTATCTGACACCCCCTGCACACTGATCCAATAAACAGCTTCTGTACATTTGCTATGCATATGCTTTACATGAGCCAGCTGCGCCAAACTATCCAGATTCTAGTGTAGCAGCAAAATGCCAGATACATGTACACAATGTACTTTAACTACTGCAGCCCCGGAAGGTTTTACCCCCTTAACAACCAGGCCATTTTTTGTGATACGGCACTACGTTACTTTAACACAATTGTGCGTTCGTGCAACGTTGCACCCAAATAAAATGTATGTATTTTTTTTCCCACAAATAGAGCTCTCTTTTGGTGGTATTTGATCACCTCTGATTTTTCTTCTTTTTTTTTGCGCTATAAAGAGCGACAATTTTAAAAAAAAAACAATATTTTTTACTTTCTGCTGTAAAACAATTTAGGCCAATATGTATTCAGCTACATATTTTTGGTAAAAAAAATCTCAATAAATCGTATATTTATTGGTTTGCACAGATGTTATAGCCTCTACAAACGATGGGATATTTTTTTTTATTTTTTTTTACTAGTAATGGCAGGGATCAGCAATTTTTAGCAGGATGGCAGCAGACAAATTGGACCTAGCTGACACTTTTCTGGGGACCAGTGACACTAATACAGTGATCAGTGCTAAAAATATGCACTGTTACTGTACTAATGACACTGGCAGAGAAGGGGTTAACATCAGGAGTGATCAAAGGGTTTAAATGTGTGCCTAGCTGGTGCTTGGTAACTGTGTGGGGGATAGTCTGACTGGGTGAAGACAAAGTTCGGTGTTCCTGCTTAGCAGGAACACAAGATCTCCATATTTTCCGCTGTCAGAACAGCGATCTGCCTCTCCCGTGAACGATTGCGGGTGGCCAGCGGCCATCAGGTTCACTCTGTGTCCAATCAGCGCGGGATCGCGCCCCTGCCCCCCAGTGGCTATTGCACGGAATGACGTACATGTATGTGATTTTGTGAAATAGAGCCGACCTGCCGCAGTAAGGTAGGCAGTTGGCAAGTGGTTAAAGGACATATAATGACAACTTACATAGTTATTTTAAAACTGCAAATCCAGGTTTAGTTTTGGACATATAAAATAGAACCAAAAAAAAAAAAAATTCTATGCGGATGACCATGCAGAATCCATGCAAGTGTGAAGTTTAAGGCCATATGAGAAATAACATTCACCTTTTCTGTGATATTGGAGTAACAGGAAAAATTCTGCCAGACAAGAATGATCAAACAGCTGATAAATTGCTGGCAGAGCCGAGCTCTGGCATCTAACGAATGGTGTTCCAGGATTTAATCCTGCAGGCATTTACCTTTGGTGACCCTGTAAACACATGTGTAGCAGTAATCTTTTCAAGGCCAGTGCTGATTGACAGGTGCTTTGCCTGGTTTAAGCAATGGAATTCCCTTTGGCCCCCATGTCTTGTAAATTTTCAGCTGCAAAAAAAAAAATGTTAGGTAAAAATGTCATTTATTTGGTAGGTTATCTATTTCCCAACATAGGTTAATTGCATGAGGGAGCAAAATTAAATGTATATCCAGTGAAAGTTTAATTGCAAATGATGCTATGGCATACACATGAACTTGCCCAATCAACTCTTTGATCAAAAGTAGAAAAAATAAAAATAAATTTTATATATATATATATATATATATATATATATATATATATATATATTGTGGGAGATTAGTTTGTGGGGATCACGTTTTCTGGAAAATAAGGTCAGCATGCAGGTAGTTTCTTTAAAATCTGGTGGGTTGCCAGGTTTATTTAGCAGAGGTTTGTAAAATCATGAAAACAAACAAAAACAGTAAAGTAAATCCTTGCGTCCGGCGCTAAACTATACAGCAGTCTTCCTCACTATATGGTGTGGGGCTGGTCCCCATCACCCATAGAACATGTGGTAAAGCAAACCTCCTTTTTAAGTCCAAACAGAACTCTCTCAGATTCCCTTCTGAGTCTCAGGCCAGAGCTCTGCTGTGCTCTCTTCCTGCTCATTTAAAGTCCTCCTGAGCGTGGACTCAAGTGGACCACAAGATCCGGACCGAAACACAGCCTGCCACAGTGGCTAGAAAAACCGGGCCAGATTCCGGTTCAGTCTCTTACCACAGAACGCATGCGAGGTGAAATATACAGATTATCCACTACCTTACCTCGCATACCGTCACATATCCTCCCCCTCTGCTCTAGCCCCTGCGGCTGAGCAATCGACCCAAGCATACAGTGAATGCGGGAGAGGGCATCCGCATTGTTTTGGAGCTTGCCCGGCCGCGGCTCTACTGTAAAGTTAAAGGGCTGCAGAGCCAGGAACCATCTTGTCACATGGGCATTTTTCTCCCTGTTGTCACCCATCCACTTTAGGGGAGCATGGTTGTGACCAGCTTAAATGACCTCCCCAACAAGTAATACTTTAGGGAGACTAAGGCCCATTTAATAGCAAGACACTCCTTCTCGACAATGCCATAGTTTTTTTTCATGCTTGTTCAGTTTCCGGCACAGGTATACAACCGGGTGCTCCTCACCACCTTTGTTCTGGGATAGTACAGCCCCTAGGCACACCTCAGAAGCGTCTGTCTGTACCACAAATCCCTTTGTAAAGTCCGGGATCACCAGCATCGGTAGTACACAAAGGGCCTGCTTTAACTTCTGAAACGCCTCCTTGGCTTTAGGATTCCATTTGACCATGACTGACCCTCCACCCTTCGTTAGGTCGGTCAGAGGGGCGGCAATGGTGGCAAAGTTGGGTATAAATCGTCGGTAATACCCCGTAATGCCTAGGAAGACCCGAACTGGTTTCTTGTTTACCGGTTGGGGCCACTTTTGAATTGCCTCAATCTTACTGGTCTGTAGGGATGAGCCGAACACCCCCCGGTTCGGTTCGCACTAGAACCTGCGAACGGACCGAAAGTTTGCGCCAACTTTAGAACCCTATTAAATACAATGGACGCGAACGTTCGAAATCAAAAGTGCTAATTATAACGGCTAATATGCAAGTTATTGTCCTAAAAAGGGTTTGGGGACCCGGGTTCTGCCCCAGGGGGCATGTATCAAAGCAAAAAGAAGTTTTAAAAACGGCCGTTTTTTCGGGAGCAGTGATTTTAATGATGCATAAAGTGGGAAAAAAAAGTGAAATATTCCTTTAAATATCGTACCCAGGGGGGGTCTAAAGTATGCCTGTGAAGTGGCACGTGTTTCCCGTGTTTAGAACTGTCCCTGCACATACTCACAGACCCTAAACATCAACATGAAATAGCCTCAGCTATTAAAGATTACTTCACAACAAATTCCACACCAGACATATCCCCTACCACTTTGTGGCTAGCTCATAAGGCGGTTCTGAGAGGCCGCATTATTAAACTAGCAGCTCAAAATAACAGAGAGAGATGGAGTAAGATTTCCTCCCTAACAAAAGAACTTCATGACCTCTATAAAATACACACAAACACACACGACCCTGTTATTTATAATCAAATTTCCCAAAAACGTTCTGAGTTAGACTCTATACTAACCTTTAAAGCCGAAAAGGCACTTCGCTGGTCTAAAGCGAAATTTTTCCTCTCAAGTAATAGTTACTCAACAATGTTTGCCCGTAAATTAAACCAATCAATAAAACCTGCTCATGTTCACAAACTTAAAAATAACACGAATCAACTGATCACTCACCCAAAAGAAATACTCTCCATATTTACCAAATTCTACACAGATCTCCTTTCCAAACCAACTTCCTCTATCTCAACTATCTCACGTGAGTGGTTAAATAACATCCCCATACCCAAATTATCCTCTACTCAGATTGACACACTAAATTCCCCGTGTACTGAAGACGAAATTACACAAGTTATTAAATCCCTTAAGAGAGGCTCAGCACCTGGTCCAGATGGATTCTCGTCCTTTTATTATAAACAGTTCCCACAACTTCTAACTCCGTCATTGTCAAAACTATACAATAGCATTTTGAAAGGAGACCAGTTTCCTGAAGAAATGCTGTTGGCTAATATGTCCTTAATCCCGAAACCAAATAAAGACCACACACTACCCCAAAATTATAGGCCAATTTCAGTAATTAACAATGATCTTAAAATTTTTAGTAGACTTCTAGCAAATAGACTAGCAACAATAATCCCCTCTCTGATATCCCCCTTTCAGTCAGGCTTTATCCCCGGCAGGCAGATCACAGACAACATTCGTCTAGTAACTAATATAATTCAGGAAGCAAATATCAAATCTCACCCAATCCTACTATTAAGTCTAGACATTAATAAAGCTTTCGATAGTGTCACCTGGAGATACTTAGATTTAGTTTTTCAAAAGTATGGTTTTAATGGTGAATTTATTCATGCATTTCATGCCCTATACCATAACTCTGCCACCAGAATAAAATTGCCAGGCTGTAACTCAGAATTCTTTAAAATCGGAAGAGGCACTAGGCAAGGCTGTCCCCTTTCACCTCTATTGTTTGCCCTAGCAATCGAACCCCTAGCTGCTGCCATCCTACAACACCCAGATATAAAGGGTTATACTTCTAATAACAAAACGTACAAACTCAGTATGTATGCGGATGACATGATACTATTTCTTACCCAACCCATAATAGCCTTACCAAACTTACTAGCCACACTCAAAAAAAATTCTGCTCTATCAGGGTTATCGGTAAATGTTTCAAAATCAGTGGGAATGCCAATAAATATTCCTCCTTCCCGATTTGATTCAATTCGCACATCCTTCAACTTCACGTGGTCCAATGATACTTTACCTTATCTCGGTATCCACCTTACCCCAGACCCCAAAGATTTAGCCACCAAAAATTATTTACCCATGTTACAAAGACTGAGATTGGTGTTAAAAACCTGGAAATCCTTCAATATTTCATTTTTAGGTAAAATTACTGCCATCAAAATGTCAATTCTACCAAAATTATTATTTCTATTTAGAGCACTCCCAGTTAGAATAAATAAATTGATACTTACTAAATTTAAATCGGAAGTCAATAAATTTATATGGTCGGACTCCCACCCAAGAATTGCCCAATCTGTATTATATATGTCCACGAAAAGAGGTGGATTGGGACTCCCGAACTTTTGGTCATATTATCTAGCTGCAAGATGGGCACAGATTGCTCAATGGAATTTACATAACCTGAAAATCCCATGGGTAGTATTTGAAAAATATTCAATACTACCCTACTCTATATCAGGATTACTATGGGGCAACAAAGTTTCCAATCATACTTTGGAAAGGCTAAACCTCTTAGTGGCCCATTCATACCAATTATGGAAACTGCATAATAAAAAATTTACATTGACCTCTCCCACACCACCCCTTGCTTCTTTTTTAGGCAACCCTAAGTTCCTAAAAAGCTACCAAAACACTGATGAATTTGTTTGGTGGATTAACAATAATCTAATCACCCTTAATAGATTTATTGAGAATACTTCATTAACTTCGTTCTCGATACTAAAAACCAAATACGACATTCCCAATACAGAACTCAGAAGATTTTTCCAAATTAGAAACTTCTATAATTCAAATTTCCCACTGTTAGACAATACATCGCCCACATTCTATGAGAATATCTGTACTAAATACCCAAGAAGAACAGGCCTAATATCAGAGATATATCTAAACTTGATCAATAACACCAACCAGGATAAATTACCATACATGCTCAAATGGGAACAGGAATACGATTTTGTATTGCCCCTCGAGAAATGGTCTGAATGTATTGACAATCTTCTTAAATGCACTAAATCTATCACAATTAGGGAAACTGCAATTAAACTATTTACCAGGTGGTATTATACTCCAGCCAAACTCCATTCTATATTTCCCACAGTTCCCAATACCTGCTTTAGAGATTGCACCTCAATCGGCTCCTTCTCTCACATTTTTTGGGACCGTGAAAAAGCAGCCCAATTATGGAAACGACTAGAGAAATTTTCTTCTAAAATTTCAAACAAAATTATAACCCTTACCCTTCCCAATTGTCTCTTGTTCGCCCCGATTTTGGGTTTGAACACGTTTCAATTAAGAATAGTCCATACAATTTGTGTATCCATCCATTGGCTAATAGCTTATCATTGGAAATCCCCATCGGTACCAATTTCCCAATTGAAAATTAGAATAAACGACATTTACCTTATGGAAAATTTTTTGCATACCTTGCATAATATCATGCACCTACTGGATAAAAAATGGAACCTATGGTTCAAATATTCAGACTACCTTTTAGACCCATATTAGAATCCCCTTTTCACATCCAATTCTTTTATACACAAAAACAACCCTGCATTTCAAAATACTACTGAATCATTAATTTTTTATATGTAATAGATGTTGTCATGAATAAATAAAGGCGGTTACTCTGTCATAAATCATTATAATTATTGATTAAAAATACTGTAATTCTCTGATGTCATGACATAATGTTTGTACCATTATTTTGTACACAATAAAAAAGTTTGTAAACAAAAAAAAAAAGAACTGTCCCTGCACAAAATGACATTTCTAAAGGAAAAAAAGTCATTTAAAACTGCTTGCGGCTTTAATGTAATGTCTGGTCCCGGCAATATGGATGAAAATCATTGAGAAAAATGGCATGGGTACCCCCCACCCCACTACCAGCCACTTTGGGTCTTGTATAGATATTAAGGGGAACCCCGCACCCAATTTAAAAAAAGGCCCTATATACTCTGAACAGCAGTATACAGGCGGTGCAAACAAGACAGGGACTGTAGGTTTGTTCTTAAGTAGAATCTGTTTGTAATTTGGAACAGGTACATTTTTTAAGTGTAGCTCCAGCCAAAAAAATCTATTTTTACGCTTTTTGGAAAACATAGGGAAGGGTTATCACTAGGCTTGTGCAATTCGTTTCGTAACGAATAGAAATTCGTCCGAATTTAGCAACTTTCGGACATTCGGAAGCATTCGAATTTCCGAACAGAGCAATTACGAATAAAACCGAATCCGAAATAAATTATACCGCAAAATAGCGAATGCCCGAAGGTCTTCGGCATAATTCGTTATGAAAAAAGTTACGAATGTACGAATCCATTCGAAGCACAATAACACTCACTCTGCTCTCTGCTTCTCCCTCACCATGCTGAACTCCCTCTCAAAATGGTGTACAGGGGGCGGAGGCTATAGCCGCATGAAAAAACGAAAGTAAAATACGAGATTTCGAATCCATTCGAAGCACAATAACACTCACTCTGCTCTGCTCTCTGCTTCTCCCTCACCGTGCTGAACCCTCTCAAAATGGTGTACAGGGGCGGAGCCTATAGCCGCATGTAAAAAACGAAAGTAAAATACGAGATTTCGAATCGTTACAAATAACCGCTATGTATTTAGAAAAGTACAAATCCATTCGAAGCACATTAGGCATAATAGGCAGCGTCGTTGTGAGAGAGACACGGAAAATTACGAATCAACGAACCCAAAAAAAGTTACGAAAGTAGGAGTTGTGTCCAGAATCAACGAAAAACAACGTACTCTACCGAAAGTACGAATTATAAAGCAACAAAAAATTCAACGAAAAATGTCGCTTGCAAAAATACGAATGAGTCCGAACACGAAAAATCCCGTCTAGCAAAATTACGAATGATTACGAATCAACAGGACCGGAAAGAAACGAACCGAAACGGAACAAATTTTTCCGTTGTGCACAAGTCTAGTTATCACCTCTGTAAGATTTGTTTTGCTGTCTGTGCACCTTTTCAGAACATTTCACCTCACTTTCCGTCCTAATGACAAATGTTTTTTGAAAATTTGGGGTTTTTATTGAAACAAGGATTGGTGATAAAACATCAGTGGAGAGGAAACACCTCTTTCCTATAATAACTCTTACAGGAGAGAATTTCCCTTCCAAGGGTAGATTTCCTCTCACTTCCTGTTGTCTCGTTCCGTTTGCAAGTAGGAGTCATTTGTAAGTTGGATTTTTAAAAATAGGGGCCTGCCGTATATACTCTGTAAAAATTTGGCCCTTAGGTGTTGGTGTTGCTACAACACTGTAAGCCCTTACAGTTACTCTTGGTGGGCGCTGGAACGCCCTGCTGTGAACTATTATATCAAGAATTGTAATTACATGACATTGTTGAACAGTGGTAGGAAAAATTGGGCCTTTGGTGGTGGCTGTGGTGCTGGTGCCACAACACTGTAAGTCCTCACAGTTACTCTTGGTGGGCGCAGGAATGGGCCCTGCTGTGAAATATTAGATCAAGAATTGTAATTATATGCCCCTGTTGAACAGGGGCAGAAAAATTGGGCCTTTGGTGGTGGTGGTGCCACAACACTGTAATTCCTCACAGTTACTCTTGGTGGGCGCAGGAATGGGCCCTGCTGTGAATTATTAGATCAATAATTGTAATTACATGCCCCTGTTGAACAGGGGCAGAAAAATTGGGCCTTAGACACTGGTGCCACAACACTGCAACCCCTCACAGATACTGTACTTGATGCGCAGCAATGAGCCCTGCTGCAAAGTATTGCATCAAAAATTTTATTTACACGCCCCTGTTAGACAAGGGCTGAAAAATGGAGCCTTAAACACTGGTGCTGGTGCCACAACACTGCAACCCCTCACAGATACTGTAGTTGGAGCACAGCAATGAGCCCTGCTGCAAAGCATTGCATCAAAAATTGTAAATACACGCCCCTGTTAAACAGGGGCTGAAAATTGGGCCTTAGCCACTGGTGGCGGTGCCCAGAACCAAAAAATGTTCTTTCAAGCTATCAGCATGATTATTGAGGTGGAAGAGGATAGTCACTCAGCATAACAGGATAGTCACTCAGCATCAGCATAGGCAGTCTTGAAGGGATCTGACATTTCCAAAAAAAATATTCGGTTACATCAGCATCAGGTGCTTGGTAGCTGATGGTGAGCCAATACTGATTCATTTTTATGAAGGTCAGACGATCTACCGAGTCGGTGGACAGGCGCACCCGGTGATCGGTTACAAAGCCTCCAGCAGCACTGAATGTGCGTTACGAAAGAACGCTGGATGCAGGACAGGCCAGTACCTCAATTGCATACTGTGCAAGCTCTGGCCAGTGATTCATCCACAAGACCCAGTAACCCAGAGGATTTTCGATGGGAAAGGTGTCCAAGTCTGAACTTGCCCCTAGGTATTCCTGCACCATGTAAACCAGACACTGGCGATGGTTGCTGGAAGCGATCATACCTTGGGGCTGTGTACTAAAAAATTGTCTGAACGCATCAGTCAGACGGCCACCTTCTCCACCGCTCCTTCTTTGACTGACCAGAGCCTCAGCAACACGTTGTCCAGGACCAGGAATTTGTAATCTCCCAGTCTCTGGGAACACGTTGCACAGACCTTTCTGCAAGGCCTCCCGAAGATACTTCATCCTCTGCTCCCTCTGCGACGGCAAGATAAGGTCCGTAACCTTACCCTTGTAACGTGGATCAAGGAGGGTTGCCAGCCAGTAATGATCCCTCTCCTTGATTGCACGAATACGAGGATCCTTGCGCAGGCTTTGCAGGATCAGGGAGGCCATGCAGCGTAGGTTTGCTGAGGCATTCAGTACAGAGTCCTCTGGGTCACTGAGGACGACATGATCCGCAGTCACCTCCTCCCAGCCACGTACAAGTCCATGGGTGTCTTGGGACTGTAATTGATCCCTTGAAGACTGCTGCTGATGCTGAGTGCTAGGCTCCACATCCATGCTGACACAATAATCCTCCTCCTCTTCCTGTGTGATAGCCGGGCCAGCAGGAACACTGTCTGGATAAAGGGGGCTTTGAGAGGTAAGGAAGTCCTCCTCTTCCTGCCTCTGTTCTGCCTCAAGTGCCTTGTCCATTATTCCACGCAGTGTGTGCTCCAACAGGTGGACAACAGGGACAGTGTAACTGATGCATGCACTGTCACTGCTCACCATCCTCGTGGCCTCCTCAAATGGTGCCAGGACAGTGCATGCATCCCTGATCATGCAACACATAGGAAAAAGTTGGCGCTGGTGTCAAAGACAATATACAATGTGAAAACTAATAATGGAGACAATAAAAAAGGCACTGAGTGGAAAATTATAAAAGATAGTTCTTGTAAGACTGTAAAAAGTCCTTTTTTAGTCTATCTTAATGCACCTAGAAGGCAGCCCAGTGAGAATATGAAGCGAATCCTGGAAGAACTGTGGGGAGAAGCACAAAAGCGCCACTCTAAGTGCAGTATAATCAATAAAATGTAATGTTTAAAAAAGGGGGGGAGCATATATATACTCACAAACATAACGTTAAAATGAGCATGTAGATAAAAATCAAAGTCTTATCTGTAAGAAGGCAGTGACGTGGGCCAGATGATCCTAGTGGGAGCCGATGTATGCCGGCACAGCACTTCCGCGGATGCAAAGGAAGGCAGAGTAAGAGAAGTCCACAGCGAGCGGTGGATGGATGAATCTTGCTGCACACCGTGACTTAGGAACAACTTCCGGGTGGACAGCTGGCCGTGACTTGCGGTGAGTATCCGGGTTGAAGGAGGACCAATAACATCCGTGTGACTGGTAACCAATAGGTGGTGAGCGCTTTCGGAGCATGCGCTCCTTCATCAGACCTATTGAGTCTGGGTATAGGTCTGATGAAGGAGCGCATGCTCCGAAAGCGCTCACCACCTATTGGTTACCAGTCACACGGATGTTATTGGTCCTCCTTCAACCCGGATACTCACCGCAAGTCACGGCCAGCTGTCCACCCGGAAGTTGTTCCTAAGTCACGGTGTGCAGCAAGATTCATCCATCCACCGCTCGCTGTGGACTTCTCTTACTCTGCCTTCCTTTGCATCCGCGGAAGTGCTGTGCCGGCATACATCGGCTCCCACTAGGATCATCTGGCCCACGTCACTGCCTTCTTACAGATAAGACTTTGATTTTTATCTACATGCTCATTTTAACGTTATGTTTGTGAGTATATATATGCTCCCCCCCTTTTTTAAACATTACATTTTATTGATTATACTGCACTTAGAGTGGCGCTTTTGTGCTTCTCCCCACAATCCCTGATCATGGCCCACTGGCGTGGGGAAAAAAATTCAAGCTCCCCTGACACTGTCCTGGTGCCATATTGCAACAGATACTCATTGATGGCCCTCTGCTGCGTGTGCAGCTGCTGCAGCATGGCCAACGTAGAGTTCCACCTGGTGGGCATATCACAGATTAGGCGGTTCTTGGGCAGGTTGTAATCCTTTTGCAGGTCAGCCAGCCAAGCACTGGCATTATATGACCGGCGGAAATGCCCACAGAGTTTCCTGCCTTGCTTCAGGACCTCCTGTAAGCCCGGGTACCTGCCCAAGAACCGCTGCACCACCAAGTTAAGGACATGAGCCAAACAGGGCACATGGGTCAGTTGTCTCTGTCGGAGGGCAGAAAAGAGGTTGGTACCATTGTCGGAAACCACCTTTTCTGGCTTAAGCTAGCGTGGCATCAACCACCTCTGAGCCTGCCCCTGCAGAGCTGACAGAATCTCTGCCCAAGTGTGGCTCCTGTCCCCCAAGCACACCAGCTCAAGCACTGCATGGCATCTTTTTGCCTGCGTACTTGCGTAGCCCCTTGAACGCCTACGGAGCACCGCTGGTTCCGAGGACAAAGCACAGGTAGAGGCCATGGAGGAAGAAGAGCAGGGGGTGGAGGAGAGAGGTGTATCAGAATCACCAGAAGTAACATTTTGGAGGCGTGGTGGCGGAACAACCTCCAACACTACTGCACCTTGTCCTGCATCCTCCCCAGCTGCCAGCAGAGTCACCCAATGCGCCGTGAAAGATAGATAACGTCCCTGTCCATGCCTGCTGGACCATGAGTCAGCGGTAATATGCACCTTACCGCCCTGTCCAACGAGGCCAAGACACTGCCTTCCACATGCCGGTAGAGAGACAAAATCGCCTTCCGTGAGAAAAAGTGGCGTTTGGGAACCTGCCACTGAGGAACCGCACATTCAACAAACTCACGGAAGGGGGCAGAGTCTACCAACTGAAAAGGCAGCAGTTGAAGTGCTAGCAATTTAGCCAAGCTAGCATTCAACCGTTGGGCATGTGGATAGCTGGGAGCAAACTTCTTTCGACGGTGCAGCAGCTGGGGCAGGGAAATTTGCCTGGTACAATCGGACGTCGGTGTACCGATAGCAGATTGTCCGCAAGTACTTGGCTGTGACACACCGAATTCTACACCTTCATTCCTCTCAGTGCAGGTTTCAGAGAGGACTGAAGGTATAGTGGGGTTGGAGATCCCAGCTGATGAGGAGCAAGGAGAGGTCCGCTTTGTTCTTTGATGTGGGTCTTTTAGGTACGCTTGCCAATGGACTGCATGGCAGGTCGACATATGTCTGGTCAAGCACGTGGTGCCCAAGCGGCTGATGTTTTGGCCACGCGAGATACGCTTTGGACATATGTTGCAAATGGCAACGGTACGATCTGCTGCACACGTCTGAAAAAAGGCCCACACCAAAGAACTTTTGGAATAACGCGCAGAGACAGCAGCGCCCTGCACATGTGGAGCTCTGCGGTGTGATACGGTCGGTGTGCTGCCCTTAAGCTGGCCCCTGGAGGGCATCCTGCCTCGTTGGAGATGTGCCTCCTCCTCCTCCTCCTCTCTCCTATCAGGCACCCACATGGAGTCATTGACCTCATCATCCCCTCCCTCCTCATCACTGGATTCAATCTGGCAGTATGCTGCAGCTGGGGGAACATGACTGCCAGATAGCTGTCCTTGTTGGGCACCCCCTCTCTCTGGGCTCACGTTACTACCCCCTCTCTCTGAGCTCACGTTACTGCCTTCCTCCAGCTGGGTTCCATCATCGGAGCCTTCAAAAAGCTGGGCATCCTCCTGAAGCATGTACCCAACACTGTGGTCAAACAGTTCGGGGGACTCCTCAGGAGGACATGGTGGGGCTAGGGAAGGAGTGACTGATGCCATTGAGCGGAGGGAAGAGGCCGCTTTGGCAGCTGCTTTGCCAGACAAAGTACCCTGAGCCTGGGTGAGAGAGGACAAGGAGGAGGAGGACGGCTTGGTCATCCACTCTACCAAGTTTTGGGCATGTTGCGGCTCAACATGGCCAGCTGCCGAAAAGAAGGACAAGCGTGTCCCATGGCTACGTGCTGATGAGGATGCACCGTGTCCACGACCAGCAGCACTGTTACCTCTAGACACAGAGCCTGCTTGCCCTCTTTTATTGCCTCGTGACTGTCTGCCTCTCCTTGTTTGCCTTCCAGACATACTAATGGCCTGCAGTGAGATGTAGCTGCACAAAGGTGGGATGTATATATATTTGTCTGTACTGATAATGCAGCTATCAGAATCAACTGCCTGCTGTGGTATTAGTATGGGAAAAGCAGCAGCAGCAGCAGCAGTTAGTTTTAGGTGAAAACTGTGCAGAGAGGGACACAGTACACTGAAAATACTTGCAGCCCTCTGCCTGTGGTTTAATTATGAGAACACCACTATTAGTCACTCACTAACTGTATTCAGGTAAGCTTTAGGTGAACGCTATGCAAAGCACATAAGTACACTAAGTGAAACACTGACTGTCTGCAGCTAGCACAATCACCTGCCTGCCTGTTACAGTATAGAGAAAACCAGGAACGGATCTAGCTAAACTAAATACAGTGTATAAATATATATACAACACCTAAGATGCATGAATTTGGATTAAATCTGGATTAAAGTCACTCCCATTAATATATCTAAAAATCAGGAAGGATCCTTAGTTACACGCTCCGCAAAGAGTCAGGCAACAGCATCTGCAATAGCAGCAGCAGCAAAACTTGAGCGCTTTGCCCGAACTTCACTGTCCCCAGCAAAGGGGATCCAACAGCAGCCAGCACAAGCAGGACCCCCAATGGATAGGAAAAGCCAGGGCAAGGGTCAGGTACAGGCGAATTCAGCAAACCAAGCAGCAACACCTAGCGTAAAAACTGGGAGTGCCGAAGGGGCAGGGAGAGGAAAAATCAATACGGTAATTTCTACAACAGCTCCCGCTAAGCCAGCCGAGGTGAGTATGGAGAGTGGACATTCAGGAAGGGAGGCAGAGCCTACATTAAGGGACCTTTTGAATGCCATAAATGCATGCAAGGACTCAATAATTGCTTTTGACATCCAACTGAAAGGAATAAAGGAGGAAATACACTCAATGGGAGATAAATTAAGTAGGACAGTGGAAAGAACTACTATCCTAGAGGCGAGACTAAGTACAATGGAGGATGTCTTATTTCCACTCAAACAGGAAGTTATGAGGTTGAAGAAACAAATGGACATGGTTGAAGAAACAAATGGAAATGGATAAGATCGACGAATTGGAAAACAGAAATAGAAGAAGCAACATCAGAGTGATAGGCATGCCAGAACAGAGCGAGGGAAGTGACCCTATAGCATTCTTGGAGGGGTGGTTCAAAGAGACGTTTGGAGCTACTTCTTTTACACCATTTTTTGGGATTGAGCGCGCCCATCGGGTCCCTTTTAAACCTCGTCAGGCAAGCGGATACCCTAGACCAGGGATATGCAATTAGCGGACCTCCAGCTGTTGCCAAACTACAAGTCCCATCATGCCTCTGCCTCTGGGTGTCATGCTTGATACTGTCAGAGTCTCGCTATGCCTCATGGGACTTGTAGTTTGGCAACAGCTGGAGGTCCGCAAATTGCATATCCCTGCCCTAGACCAATACTCGTAAAAATGTAAACTTTTTGCGATAAAGCGACCCTGCTTCGGAAGGCCAGAGAAAAGGGGGATATCAAATATAAGGGGGTTAAAATCTCACTTTATCAGGATTTCTCGCCAGACCTACAGAGGCGCAGAGCGGCTTTTATTCCAATTAAGCGTACCCTCCAGCAATATAAGATTGTCTATGCCTTGCTTTACCCTGCCCGTCTGCGAGTGACAGCGATGGGAGGCACACATCTTTTTCATTCCCCGACAAGCATGGAGAAGTGGTTGGAGGACAATAAAAAAGACCTATAGCGCTTATGGCAGCATGAGACAAACGACAAGTGAAAAATGGAGGAAAGGATTTTTGCATTTATGAACCCCTATATTTATTTATTTTTTTCTTCTTCACATCTAAAAAACACTGTGATAAACAGAAAAGCACCTTAATTGAAATAATTGGTTTATAACATACGGGGAAGATTTGGGGAAGATTTGATTTGACAAACATAACACAAGGTGGAGAGAAAATAGAGAAAATTTTAAAAACACTTTAAATAGCACTTTAAAAACACGAGGGAAAGAGACACAGTGTGATCACTGAGGGGGGGGGTGGGAGGGGGTCGGTGGACATCTATAAGGGTATAGATGTACGCTGAGTGGGTGAGGAGAGGGGATGTGTGTAGAGTGGAGGCCACTGGTACAGCCCCTAGGGTAGGCCCAGCTGGGCAAAGGGGGAGAGGGTGGGGGAGGAAGGAGAGGGGGAGGGAAGTAAAGGGGGGTAGGGGGGAGATAGGGGGGAGAGGTGGGATAAGGGAGGGGGGAGGAATAGGGGGATAGCAGGATAAGGGAGGGGAGGGGAGACACATTACAATTAAAAATTAGGAGATATGATTTTGAAAATGATTCACAACTACAAACACAAGCATGGACATATATGTTTTGGTTAACACTGCCAATATTAGGTTAATTTTATATAGGTATATATATTCTGGGTTTGATGGTAATTTATTTAGAGGAGTATTTTTATTTATTTTTTTATTTGCACAAGTACTACCTCGTTTTTCTCAATGGCCAACGTAAATAAAATGGGCATATTACTTATGACATGGAATGTCAGGGGGTTGGGGGATAAGGTCAAGAGAGATGCAATGTTTAAATACTTCGGTAGATTGCAACCGCAGATAATTTGTCTCAAGGAAACACACATGCGACCTGAATCTGTCCACCTGTTGCGTTCACGAAAATACCCGACGCAATATCATTCCATGTACTCCTCTTACTCCAGGGGAGTCAGTATTCTGGTGTCTGTTAATGTCCCCTTTGAATGCATTCAGCAACAGGTGGACAGAGAGGGCAGATACGTATTTTTGCTGAGTAAGCTTAACAGGTACTATGTATTGTTGCTGCGATTTATATTCCTCCGCCATTTTCAGAGGCGCCTCTTAGAAAGTTGGCGCAACTTATGGCATTATTCCCAGAGGTCCCGGTGTTAGCGTTGGGGGATTATAATAATACCCTAGATCCAGGACTGAATAGAATGCAACTGGTTCCTAGAGTGGCAAGGTCCACAGTCGGTAGGACAGCCTTTGCCTCCTTGCTCTCTGAATTGGGACTACACGATGTCTGGCGGGAGAGACATGATAGTGAAAGATGCTATTCGTGCCATTCCGCTTCACATGGTGGACTCTCCCGGATCGACATGGGTCTAGGAAACAAGGTTTTAATGCAGAGGGTAAGGGACTCTGCCTATGAGCCAAGATTATTGTCAGATCACTCTCCATTTTGGGTACAGCTAGATATTACTGCTACATCGGGCCGCTCACTGTGGAAAGTGAACCCTTTTTGGCTGACCCTGTTCCCGTCCCCAGATGAGACCGTGGGGGCATTGCAGGAATTTTTATATTTTAACAGGGGATCAGCTAGTGCAGCGGTTGTATGGGACTCACTTAAAGCTTTCTTGAGGGGACGTCTCATTAGAGAAATTACAGGTATTAAAAAAGGCTCTAGGAAATGGGAGAACAAAGTACGAGATGAAATGAAAGCTAGAGAACAGGCACTGGTAGCAGACCCCTCCCAAGCTAATCATGACTCCTGGAATGAGGCGCAATCTTTATACAACTCTGTTTTGTTAACAGCAGCAGAGAAGAGGAGATATTTTCATCAGCAGAGTTATTTTGAGGAAGGGGAAAAAAACGGGTCATCTTTTTGCCTTGGTGGCTAGGGAACAGCGGGACTCTTCTGGCATTCAGGCTATAAGAGTGGGGTTTGGGGAAACACACACTCTTGGCTCTGAAATCTTAGATGACTTCCATCAGTTTTATAGGGATTTATATTCCTCTAAAACTAATTATACAGAGTCAGAACTGGCCCGGTTTTTGCAAACTTGCCCATTCCCCCAGCTGTCAGAGGTAGATAGGGAGATGTTAAACCTCCCTATTACATTGACAGAATTGAAAGATTCCCTAGATGAAGCCCCGCACCATAAGTCCCCAGGCTCGGATGGATTACCGGCGGAGGTGTACTCCCGGTATGAAGAAATTCTTCTCCCACCCTTACTGGAGGCCATATCAGAGGCAGCGGAGACAGGTAGCCTGCCAGAAAGTATGCAAGAAGCTATAATAATAGTACTCCCCAAGCCCGGCAAAGACAAGCTCCAGCTAGACTCTTATCGCCCGATCTCTTTATTGAATACGGATGTCAAGCTTTTGGCTAGAGTTCTGGCTACGAGACTATCCAAGGTGATTGATAAGCTGATCCACAGAGATCAATCTGGATTTATACCAACACGTTCAACGGCAGATAATATACGATGGCTGTACTTGAATCTACAGGTACTGGTGGATAACCCAGGGGGTAGGGCCATTCTATCGCTGGATGCTGCTAAAGCATTCGATAGTGTGGAGTGGCCCTACCTCCTGGAAATCCTGACAAGATTTGGATTGGGGAAGAAATTCATAACATGGGTGAAGGTGCTTTACTCCAAACCGAGAGCCAGACTCCGTATCAATAACAATCTTTCTTCTTCATTTGAGGTACATAGAGGTACCAGGCAGGGGTGTCCGTTATCCCCACTGCTGTTTGCTTTGGCGGTCGAACCCCTGGCTATCTTGATTCGTACTGCGTCGGAGGTGGTCGGATTTCGTAGGGGTCAAAGGGAAGAAAAAGTCTCCTTATATGCGGATGATGCACTTATTAATCTGGGGGATACAGCCGCATCGTTGCAAACAGTGATGGGTATCATAGGAGATTTCGGAGGTTTTTCAGGTTTTACTATAAACTGGTCTAAATCAACAATAATGCCCATAGATCCGTTGACAGAACCACTACCAGCTGGTGCGGAGCAGATCGCCATAACCAAAAACTTTAGATATTTGGGGGTAGTGGTATCCCCGGATCCAGCGGAATATCTTCAGCTGAATCTGGGCCCACTACTGGAAAGACAGAGAGGGAAATGCAATAGCTGGTGCAAGCTCCCTCTGTCAGTGGTGGGACGGGCGAATTTAATAAAAATGGTATGGGCCCCACAGTTATTATGTTTTTCACAACTCCCCTATGTGGATCCCAAATAAATGGTTCAAACGAATAGATACCCTGATGCGGGATTTGATCTGGAAAAAAAAGATAGCCAGGATAAGCTTAACCACCCTGCAATATAGTAAGGACAGGGGGGGATTGGCAGTACCCCACCCCAAAATGTATTTTCTGGCCTCACAGTTCCAGCAGTTGGCGGGATGGGGCAGGGAAGAAAAAGAGGATCCTACAAAGTATCCTGGTGACTACGGTGGCTCCTACACTAAAGGCAGCATCTCATTTGGAGATGGACCTACCTAGTATACCACACTCTGCACCTACGGGTATTCTCCTTAAAAAGGTCTGGGGAGAGATCCGGAAGGCTTTGAGGTTAAGGGGCCCACTGCCCTTTACCCCGATATGGCAAAACCCTAGATACCCCGAGTTACAGGACCTAGAGGGCTTTACCTCCTGGAAAGAGAGAGGGATTTTATTTTTTTTCGCAACTGTACGAGGGAGAAGTGTTAAAAACATACGAACAGATGTGCCAGGAATTCCAGTTAGCCCCAAGGGGCTTTTATCAATATTTTCAGCTTCGGCATGCTCTGCAGGCACAGCAAATGACACAATCCTTAGTAATATCATCGTCACGTCTGCTGATGGAGGTCCTCCAGGCGGATACCCGGAGAAGACCAATATCAAAAACATATGCGGAATTACTATCCTCAATACAGGACTATGCCTCCCTTAGATGTCGTAGTAAATGGGCAGAAGACATCGGAGATATAGATGGGGACCAGTGGGATATGGCGTTGGACTCTATTCCGGCGGTATCTGTATCAGCGTCCCACAAATTATCACAATTATTTATTCTGCATAGGGCCTATAGAACACCAGTACAGCTTTACAAGTGGGGAGGAAGGGACTCCCCCTTGTGCCCAAAGTGCAAAGTACAGCAAGGGGACTTTATACATCTAATTTGGAGGTGCCCAAAACTCCACAGATACTGGGAGGAGGTTTCCCAGAACATCACAAGAATGGCCCAGGTACCTATACCCTTGGACCCTTTGGTGTACCTGCTTGGGGCGATTGAAGCTGAAAAGTTCCCACAAGGAAGGTACTATATGATAACAAGACTGATGTACCTGGCTAGAAAGCTAATAGCACGATATTGGATGGCAGAGACGGTTCCCACAGGGAAGCAGTGGATTGCGTATGTCAATTCCTTGCTTTTCAGAGAACGACTCACCTACAGACGTAGAAAGGCAGTGGATAAATTCAATCTTATATGGCAACCATGGCTGGAGGATCCTAGCCTTGTGTCATTACAACTGGTAAATGATAGGCTCCTGATGTAGAAACCTATGGGGCGGTTGGGGGGGGAAGGGGACAATTATAAGTTAAATGCGCTAATGACAATGCACTAGATTTGGGAGAGTTTGCGAACAGGAGAAAAGACCCAGGTTGTTAAGATTCAAAGGGTTGGGCGGGGGGGGGGGAAGTAAAAGGGAAAAATTAAAATGTCACTGTTGCACTGTAAATTGATTAGGTTTTTTTTTTTTTGTATGGACAGGAATTTTAATATGCTTTTGTTTATATATCAATGTGTAAGACTAAATGCACAAACCACATGTATTGATTGAGCAAATGAAAAATAAAAGGATTTAAAAAAAAAAGCTTTAGGTGAACGCTATGCAAAGCACACAAGTACACCAAGTGAAACACTGACTGTCTGCAGCTAGCACAATCACCTGCCTGCCTGTCACAGTATAGAGAAAACCAGGAACGGATCTAGCTAAACTAAATACAGTGTATAAATATATATACAACACTTAGGATGCATATATATCCTCTACACACTGTAACTGCAGCTAACTGACTCGCCTGCCTGCTCTATCTAACTCAATATAAATGACGCTGTCTGTCTCTGTAAACTCTCTCGTTCCACAAATCCAACACACTACACAAGGCCGCCGAGCCGGTGGCCTTATATAGTGTGGGGTGTGTACTAAACCCCCTGAGCCATAATTGGCCAAAGCCACCCTGGCTGCCAGTGAATTATGGGCCGTGACGCGCCACTCGAATTTGGCGCGAACGGGCCATAATGTTCGATCTTCGAACGATCGAACAGCCGACGTTTGAGTCGAACATGGGTTCGACTCGAACACGAAGCTCATCCCTATTGGTCTGAGGCTTGACCAGTCCCCGGCCAATAACGTACCCAAGGTATTTGGCCTCCTCCAGGCCTATGGCACATTTTTTGGGGTTGGCCTTGAGACCTGCTTCCCTAAGGGAATCTACCACTGCTTGTACTCGGGGCAGGTGTGATTCGTAATCTGGGCTGTGGATGACAACATCGTCCAAATAAGCGGCTGCATACGGGCAATGTGGTCTCTAAGTTTTGTCCATCAATGATGCAGGGGCCCCATGCAGACCAAAAGGCATCCGCTTGTACTAAAACGAGTCCTCAGAAGTGGAAAAGGCAGTCTACTCCTTGGCCGATTTAATTAGGGGTATTTGCAATATCCTTTCGTTAGGTCTAGGGTTGTTATGTAGCGGGCCTGTCCCAACCTGTCCACCAGTTCGTCGACCCGAGGCATCGGGTATGCATCGAACTTGGACACATTGTTGAGTTTCCTAAAGTCGTTACAAAGTAGTGCCATCAGGTTTTGGGACCAGCACTATGGGGCTCGACCAATCACTGTGGGACTCTATCACGTCCAACTCGAACATATTTTTGATTTCCTTTGCGACTGCCTCTCGTCTGGCCTCTGGGATTCTATATGGCTTTATATTTACGCAAACCCCTGGATCACGTTGGTCAGTCCGGGTAAGGGGGAGAAAAAAAGTCTCTATTCTTGTACACAAACCCCCTAACGTCATTTTTGTTGTGCCACGGACAGGGAATCCGTTATAGGGACGTCAGGTGTCACCGGTACCCAGTCTGTTGGGGGCGGGGATGCAGCCAATAAAGTCTCTCTGTCCTTCTAGGACTTTAAGAGATTCACATGATAAATTTGTTGTGGTTTCCTTTTACCTGCTTGGTAGACTTTGTAGTTTACCTCCCCTACCTTTTCGACTACCTCAAAGGGACCCTGCCACTTGGCTAGGAACTTACTTTCAACCGTGGGAACCAGTACCAACACTCTGTCCCCGGGGTTCAAAGTAAGGACCTTGGCACCTCGATCATAGACCCTCCTCTGGGCCTCCTGGGCTCGCTCAATATGTTCTCGCACCAGGGGCAGGACAGCTGCGATTCGATCCTGAATCAAGGAGATATGCTCTATGATACTTCTATTTGGGGTGGCCTCTCCTTCCCATGTTTCTTTGGCGACATCTAGCAGCCCCCTGAAATGTCTACCATACAAGAGCTCAAAGGGCGAATAGCCTGTGGATGCCTGCGGAACCTCTCGTATGGCAACTATGAGATATGGTAGCAAAAAATCCCAATTTCTCCCATCTTTGTCGACCACCTTTTTCAGCATACTTTTCAAAATTGTATTAAATCTTTCCACAAGACCATCCGTTTGACAGAGGTACGGAGATGGGAGATTTTGTATAATCTACACAGTTCCTTGGTAACCCTGGACATAAATGGGGTGCCCTGATCGGTTAAGACCACTTTTGGGATCCCCACTCAACTAAACACCTGGACCAACTCCTTGGCGATAGCCTTAGCGGAGGTGTTACGCAAGGGTATGGCCTCAGGATAGCGTGTCGCATAGTCCAGGATCACCAGAATATGCTGGTGATCCCGGGCAGATTTCACAACCAGCCCCACCAGGTCCATGCCAATCCTCTCAAATGGGACCTCGATTATTGGTAGAGGGACAAGGGGACTGCGAAAATGGGGCGACAGTGCCGACATTTGGCACTCAGGGCACGATTCGCAGTACTCACTGACCTCTGCATACTACCTGGGCCAGAAAAATCTCTGGGCAATTCTCTCCCTGGTCTTTTCGATACAGAGATGTCCCCCACATTACATGACCATGGGCCAGGTCTAGCACCACCCTGCGGAAGGGTTTGATAACCAGTAGCTGTTCTACCTCGTCCTCTCCACGTTTTTACCACTTGATACAGTAAATTGTTTTAAATGGCCATGTAGGGGAAAGACGTTCCCCATCCACCATCTTAACGTTTTCTCTGGCTCTAATGAGGATGACATCTTGCAGTTGCTCGGTACAGAATTCACCTCTCCTGACCTCTAAGTCGGGTACCACATTATGGCTACTCTCATTGTCAGGGTCAGAGATGTTCTCCTGTTCGTTACCCTTGGGCTGGGAGCTAGCTTCCAGGTCCTCCGGCTCCCCAGCCATGACAGGGAAAGAAAGAGGATCTCCAGCTTCCTCGATCCTCCCAATAGTCTCTCCTTCCATTTGGCAAAAAGGGTCTGGTGAGAGTTCCTGTGCTTCCCCAGCAGGGGGAGCTCTATCCACCAGCCTCTCCTTGCTCTTCCAATATCTACAAAAATTGGTAAAATCCCTCCCCACTAAAGCTTCATGAAGCAGTGAAGGTACCACCCCCACTGAATGTGTTACACTGCCCCACGGGGTATCAATCTCAACCACCGCTGTCTGGTAGTCCTGAGTGTCCCCATGGATGCAAATGACCCCGATAGTACTGGGGTGTAGTTTTGTGGGGTTTACACAATCATTTCTGACTAGGGTCACCACACTTCCAGAGTCTAGTAGGGCTGTGAGTGTCTTTTCATCCACTGAAATAACACACATCGGTTTTTCAATGTGACTCTGACATGATGCAGTACATGCGATCTGTGCAAACAGAGATATGCGTCTTTTCAAATAAGCATAATTGCATTGCATAGGTTCATCATTTATAGGGCAGTTTGCAGCAATATGCCCTAATCCATGGCAACGTAAACAGTGTATGTGCTCTACCCCCAGTCCTCTAAGCGGTAGTGATGAGCCGAACACCCCCGGGTTCGGTTCGCACCAGAACCCGCGAACGGACCGAAAGTTCGCGCGAACATTAGAACCCTATTAAATACAATGGATGCGAACGTTCGGATTCTAAAGTGCTAATTATAACGACTATTATCCATGTTATTGTCCGAAACAGAGTTTGGGAACCCGGGTTCTGCACCAGGGGACATGTATCAATGCAAAAAGAAGTTTTAAAAACGGACGTTTTCCGGGAGCAGTCATTTTAATGATGCATAAAGTGAAAAAAAAAAAGTCAAATATTCCTTTAAATATTGTACCTGGGGGGTGTCTAAAGTATGCCTGTGAAGTGCCACGTGTTTCCTGTGTTTAGAACTGTCCCTGCACAAAATAACATTTCTAAAGGAAAAAAAGCCATTTAAAACTGCTTGCGGCTTTAATGCAATGTCTGGTCCCGGTAATATGGATGAAAATCTTTAGGAAAAATGGCATAGCTACCCCATCAACCCCCCCCTACCCCAGCCCATTACCAGCCCCTTTGGGTCTTGTATGGATATTAAGGGGAACCCTGCACACAAAATAAAAAAGCCCCTATATACTCTGAACAGCCGTATACAGGCGGTGCATACAAGACAGGGACTGTAGGTTTGTTCTTATGTAGAATCTGTTTGTAATTTTGAACAGCTGCATTGTTTAAGTGTAGCTCCATGCCAAATTCCTTTTTTTTTAGCTTTTTGGAAAACATAGGGAACGGTTATCACCCCTGTCACATTTTTTTTGCTGTCTGTGCCCCTGTTCAGAACATTTCACCTCACTTTGCGTCCCAATGACAACTGTTTTTGAAATGTGGTGTTTGTATTGAAACAAGGATTGGTGATAAAGCATCAGTAGAGAGGAGACACCTTTCTCCCATATTAATTCTTACAGGAGAGAATTTTCCTTCCAAGGGGTAGATTTCCTCTCACTGCCTGTTGTCTTCTTCCGTTTGCAAGTAGTAGTAGTTTGTAAGTTGGATGTTTGAAAGTAGGGACCTTCCGTGTATACTCTGCAGAAATTGGCCCCTTAGGTGTTGGTGTTGGCACAACACTGAAAGCACTCACAGTTATTCTTGGTGGGTGCTGGAACGCCCTGCTGTCAAGTATAATATCAGGAATTGTAATAACATATAATTGTTGATCAGTGGTAGTAAAAATTGGGCCTTTGATGGTGGTGCTGGTGCCACAACACTGTAAGGCCTGACAGTTACTCTTGGTGGGCGCAGCAATGGTCCCTGCTGTGAATTATTAGATCAATAATTATAATTGCATGCCCCTGTTGAACAGGGGCTGAAAAACTGGGCCTTTGGTGGTGGTGGTGGTGGTGATGGTGTTGCTGGTGGCACAACACTGTAAGGCCTGACAGTTACTCTTGGTGGGCGCAGCAATGGGCCCTGCTGTGAATTATTAGATCAATAATTATAATTGCATGCCCCTGTTGAACAGGGGCTGAAAAATTGGGCCTTAGGCACTGGTGGCACAACACTGCAACCCCTCACAGATACTGTACTTGGAGCACAGCAAGGAGGCCTGTTGCAAAGTATTGCATCAAAAATTTTAATTACACGCCCCTGTTAAACAGGGGCTGAAAAATTGGGCCTTAGCCACTGGTGGCGTCACCCATAAACCAAAATGATCTTCCAAGCTATCATCGTTAATCGTATCATTGAGGAGGAGGAGGAGGATAGCCAGACAACATAACAGCACAGGCACTCAGCATCAGCATCAGTCTTGAAGGGATGTGACATTTTAAAATCAATTAGTCTGTTATATCAGCATCTGGTGTGTGGTAGCTGGTGGTGATCCAAGACTGGTTCATCTTGATGAAAGTCAGTCGATCAACCGAGTCGGTGGACAGGCGCACCCTGTGATCCGTGACAAATCCTCCAGCAGCACTGAATGTGCGTTCTGAAAGAACGCTGGATGCAGGACAGGCCAGTAGCTCAATTGCATACTGTGCAAGCTCTGGCCAGTGATCCATCCTCAAGACCCAGTAAGCCAGAGGATTTTCGGTGGGGAAGGTGTCCAAGTCTGACCTTGCCCCTAGGTATTCCTGCACCATGTATATCAGACGCTGGCGATGGTTGCTGGAACCGATCATACTTTGGGGCTGCGGACTAAAGAATTGTCTGAACGCATCGGTCAGACGGCCACCTTCCCCACCGCTCCTTCTTTGACTGCCCGAAGCCTCAGCAACTCGTTGTCCAGGACCAGGAGTTTGTAACCTCCCAGTCTCTGGGAACGCGTTGCACAGACCTTTCTGCAAGGCCTCCCGGAGTTGTCTCATCCTCTGCTCCCTCTGCGACGGTACGATAAGGTCCGCAACCTTACCCTTGTACCGTGGATCAAGGAGAGTGGCCAGCCAGTAATGGTCCCTCTCCTTGATCCGAAGAATACGAGGATCCTTCCGCAGACTTTGCAGGATCAGGGAGGCCATGCAGCGTAGGTTAGCTGAGGCATTCAGTCCGGAGTCCTCTGGGTCACTAAGGACGACATGATCCGCAGCCACCTCCTCCCAGCCACGTACAAGTCCACTGGTTTCTTGGGACTGTAAATCATCCCTAAAAGACTGCTGCTGATGATGCTGAGTGCCAGCCTCCACCTCCATGCTGACACAATCCTCCTCCTCCTCCTCTTCCTGTGCGATGGGTGGGACAGAAGGAACACTGTCTGGGTAAAGGGGGCCTTGTGAGGCAAGGAAGTCCTCCTCTTCCTGCCTCTGTTCTGCCTCAAGTGCCCTGTCCATTATTCCACGCAGCGTGTGCTCCAACAGGTGGACAAGAGGTACAGTGTCACTGATGCATGCACTGTCACTGCTCACCATCCTCGTGGCCTCCTCAAATGGTGCCAGGACAGTGCATGCATCCCTGATCATGCCCCACTGGCGTGGTGAAAAAAACCCGAGCTCCCCTGACCCTGTCCTGGTGCCGTAGTCGCACAGGTACTCATTGATGGCCCTCTGCTGCGTGTGCAGCCGCTGCAGCATGGCCAACGTTGAGTTCCACCTGGTGGGCATGTCACATATAAGGCGGTTCTTGGGCAGGTTCAACTCCTTTTGAAGCTCAGCCAGGCGAGCACTGGCATTATAAGATCTGCGGAAATGCACACAGACTTTCCTGGCCTGCCTCAGGACATCCTGTAAGCCCGGGTACCTGCCCAAGAACCGCTGCACCACCAGGTTAAGGACGTGAGCCATACAGGGCACATGGGTCAGTTGTCCCTGTCGGAGGGCGGAGAGGAGGTTGGTGCCATTGTCGCAAACCACCATTCCTGGCTTAAGCTGGCGTGGCGTCAACCACCTCTCGGCCTGCCCCTGCAGAGCAGACAGGACCTCTGCCCCAGTGTGGCTCCTGTCCCCCAAACACACCAGCGCAAGCACGGCATGGCATCTTTTTGCCTGCGTACTTGCGTAGCCCCTTGAACGCCTACGGAGCACCGCTGGTTCCGAGGACAAACCACAGGAAGAGGCCATGGAGGAAGAAGAAGAGGAGGGGGTGGAGGAGAGAGGTGTGTCACAACCAGTAGTAGCATTTTGGAGGCGTGGGGGTGGAACAACCTCCAACACTACTGCACCTTGTCCTGCATCCTTCCCAGCTGCCAAAAGAGTGACCCAATGGGCCGTGAAAGAAAGGTAACGTCCCTGTCCATGCCTGCTGGACCATGAGTCAGCGGTAATATGCACCTTACCGCTGACCGCCCTGTCCAGCGAGGCCAAGACATTGCCTTCCACATGCCTGTAGAGAGCCGGAATAGCCTTCCGTGCGAAAAAGTGTCGTTTGGGAACCTGCCACTGAGGAACCGCACATTGCACAAACTCACGGAAGGGGGCCGAGTCTACCAACTGAAAAGGCAGCAGTTGAAGCGCTAGCAATTTAGCCAAGCTAGCATTCAACCGCTGGGCATGTGGATGGCTGGGAGTGAACTTCTTTCGACGGTCCAGCAGCTGGGGCAGGGAAATTTGCCTGCTAGAATCGGACGTTGGTGTACTGCTAGCAGAGTGCCCGCAAGTACTTGCCTGTGACACACCTAATTCTACACCTTCATTCCTCTCAGAGCAGGTTTCAGAGAGGAGTGAAGGTATAGTGGGGTTGGAGATCCCAGCTGATGCGGTGCAAGAAGAGGTCAGCTTTGTTCTTTGGTGTGGGTCTTTAAGGTAGGCTTGCCAACGAGCTGCATGGCAGGTCAACATATGTCTGATCAAGCATGTGGTGCCCAAGCGGCTGATGTTTTGGCCACGCGATATACGCTTGAGACATATGTTGCAAACAGCAGCTGTGCGATCTGATGCACTCGCCTCAAAAAAGGCCCACACCAAAGAACTTTTTGAATGACGGGCAGAGGCAGCGCCCTGCACAGGCGGAGCTCTGCGGTGTGATTCCGTCGGTGTGCTGCCCATACGCTGGCCACTCAAGGGCATCCTGCCTCGTTGGAGATGTGCCTCCTCCTCATCCTCTCTCCTATTAGGCACCCACGTGGAGTCAGTGACCTCATCATCCCCTCCCTCCTCATCACTGGAGCCAATCTGGCAGTATGCTGCAGCTGCTGGAACATGACTGCCAGATTGGTGTCCTTCTTGAGCATCCCCTCTCTCTGCTCTCACGCTGCTGCCTTCCTCTAGCTGGGTATCATCATCAGATCCTTCCAAACGCTGGGCATCCTCCTGGAGCATGTACCCAACACTGTGCTCAAACAGTTCGGGGGACTCCTCAGGAGGAGGGCATGGTGGGTCTAGGGAAGGATTGACTAATGAAGATAATGATACCAGAGAAGAGGACGCTTTGGCAGCTGCTTTGCCACTACCCTGAGCCTGGGTGAGAGAGGATGAGGAGGATGAGGTGGGCTTGGTCATCCACTCTACCAAGTCTTCGGCATGATGTGGCTCAACATGTCCAGCTGCCGAAAACAAGGACAAGCGTGTCCCATGGCCATGTGCTGATGACAATGCACCGCGTACACGACCAGCACTGTTGCCCCCAGACACAGAGCCTGCTTGCCCTCTTTTTTTGCCTCCTGACTGTCTGCCTCTCCTTGGTTGCCTTCCAGACATTTTAATGGATGGCGTGCAGGGAGATGGGAAAAACAGCAATAAGGGCTACCTTCAGGTATATATTGTGCAGGAGGCTTAGCAACAATGACACTGACACTGTCCCCTGCCTATCCTTCTCTGTCCCTAAACACAAGGATTGAAAATATGGTTCAGCAAAAAAGTTTTAGAACAGAATAGCACACTGACACTTTCCCTCACTGTCCTACTCTGTCCCTCCCTACAAACAAGATTTAGCACAGAATAGCACACTGATAATTTCTACGAGTGTCCTTCTCTGTCCCTCAACTCAGGGATTGAAAATATGGAACAGCAAAATAGTTTTAGAACAGAATAGCACACTGTCAGTTTCCCTCACTGTACCTCTCTGTCCCTCAACTCAAGGATTGAAAATATGGAACAGCAAAATTGATTTTGAACAGAATAGCACACTGTCAGTTTCACTCACTGTAGCTCTCTGTCCCTCAACTCAAGGATTGAAAATATGGTTCAGCAAAATAGTTTTAGAACACAATAGCACACTGACACTTTCCCTCACTGTAGCTCTCTGTCCCTCAACTCAAGGATTGAAAATATGGTTCAGCAAAATAGTTTTAGAACACAATAGCACACTGACACTTTCCCTCACTGTACCTCTCTGTCCCTCAACTCAAGGATTGAAAATATGGAACAGCAAAATTGATTTAGAACAGAATAGCACACTGTCAGTTTCACTCACTGTAGCTCTCTGTCCCTCAACTCAAGGATTGAAAATATGGAACAGCAAAATTGATTTAGAACAGAATAGCACACTGTCAGTTTCACTCACTGTACCTCTCTGTCCCTCAACTCAAGGATTGAAAATATGGTTCAGCAAAATAGTTTTAGAACACAATAGCACACTGACACTTTCCCTCACTGTAGCTCTGTCCCTCAACTCAAGGATTGAAAATATGGTTCAGCAAAATAGTTTTAGAACACAATAGCACACTGACACTTTCCCTCACTGTAGCTCTCTGTCCCTCAACTCAAGGATTGAAAATATGGTTCAGCAAAATAGTTTTAGAACACAATAGCACACTGACACTTTCCCTCACTGTAGCTCTCTGTCCCTCAACTCAAGGATTGAAAATATGGTTCAGCAAAATAGTTTTAGAACACAATAGCACACTGACACTTTCCCTCACTGTAGCTCTCTGTCCCTCAACTCAAGGATTGAAAATATGGTTCAGCAAAATAGTTTTAGAACACAATAGCACACTGACACTTTCCCTCACTGTAGCTCTCTGTCCCTCAACTCAAGGATTGAAAATATGGTTCAGCAAAATAGTTTTAGAACAGAATAGCACACTGTCAGTTTCCCTCACTGTACCTCTCTGTCCCTCAACTCAAGGATTGAAAATACGGAACAGCAAAATTGATTTAGAACAGAATAGCACACTGTCAGTTTCACTCACTGTACCTCTCTGTCCCTCAACTCAAGGATTGAAAATATGGTTCAGCAAAATAGTTTTAGAACACAATAGCACACTGACACTTTCCCTCACTGTAGCTCTCTGTCCCTCAACTCAAGGATTGAAAATATGGAACAGCAAAATTGATTTAGAACACAATAGCACACTGACACTTTCCCTCACTGTAGCTCTCTGTCCCTCAACTCAAGGATTGAAAATATGGTTCAGCAAAATAGTTTTAGAACACAATAGCACACTGACACTTTCCCTCACTGTAGCTCTCTGTCCCTCAACTCAAGGATTGAAAATATGGTTCAGCAAAATAGTTTTAGAACAGAATAGCACACTGTCAGTTTCCCTCACTGTACCTCTCTGTCCCTACAAACAAGGATTAGCACAGAATAGCACACTGTCACTGACACTCTCCCTACCTATCCTTATTTGTCCCTAAACACAAGGAATCCAGGATTAGTAAAGGAAAAAAAATGACACTGTCCCTGCCTATGCTTCTTTCCCTGCTCCGGAACACACTACACAAGGCCGCCGCGCTGGCGGCCTTTTATAGTGTGGGGCGTGTACTAAACCCCATCAGCAATAATTGGCCACAGGCATCCTGCCTGTGGCCAATCATTGCTCTCCTCGCTGCCGGCGCTGTGATTGGCCAAGCATGCGGGGTCACAGTGCATGCTTGGCCAATCACAGCGCCTGGATGACACTGCGATGGCGTAGTGCATTGTGGGCCGTTCGCGTCACTCGAATTTGGCGCGAACGGCCCAAATTGTTCGATCTTCGTCGAACGATCGAAAAGCCGATGTTCGAGTCGAACGTATGTTCGACTCGAACACGAAGCTCATCCCTACTAAGCGGTCCCAAAGACCTTCCTGGCTTCTTTGGCCAGTCTCCAGGTCTAGGACCCACAGTCTCATTAGCTGTAACAACAGTCTTTTATCTAATTTCCCCATGCTCTTGAACCTTGAAACAAATGGTGGTCGCAACGTCACTCCGCTGAGTGCTGCGTCCCAGTCAGACTTCCAGCTTGCGTTCCAGCCCTCCTCCAGGCTCATTGAGAGATCATCCAGATATGGACATTACACCGGCTCCTCACTCAGCATGCACGGATGTCTTTTCCCACTGAAATTGCCAAAGCGGAGTACGATCGTAGACCGGACCGTTATGTGGCCGTTACAGATTATCTAATAGTGAGTGCTTTAATACTATTTTAATATTAAAGTGTGACAGTTTTTAACTAAGTGGCACCTCTTTTGTTTTTCTCTGTTTTACATATTGGAGTCTGGCTTCAGCTCCCCTAGTAAGGCTGCCCAGTTACATTCCAGGACTGTTTCACTCACATAAAAGCTCTTCACACAGCTTAAAGGACTCCTTTGGTTATATCATATATATTGTCTTTATGCATCTAAAGCGCCAGTATTGTATATTACTCTATATTACAACATCACAACTGCCTATTGGTGCGCATGGGCGCCCATTTCTAGACTGTTAGAACTGCAGGACAGACCGCGGCTGTGGCCTAGCCCCGGCCATCACTCTACACCCGTCCCGAGTCTCTCTCCAGCAGGCCTGCGTGTGCCGACCGGGTAAGTACATCGGGGCACCACAAACTAGTAGCGAGTTGATCCAGGGTTTACCCGATCGCCCCTCGGGGGGTCAGGAAGGAATTTTTCCCCTGCTGCAGCAATTGGCCAGACTCGGCTGGTGGTTTTTGCCTTCCTCTGGACCAACGGGAGGGCGGTTTAGGTCATTGGGCCCCATCCATCATCCCCATCACCTTCTTCCTCCCATCATGTGCATCTTTAAATACTCAGCGGACACCCTCCACAGGCTAAGGAATACCGCCCCAACACTTCCAACCGCCACCCAAAAAATCCTACAAAAAGAACAACTGCTTAGGATCAATCGTCAATCGACTATCAAAACCACAAAGACACCACTTCATCTACAAGATTTATCATGCGCCTTGATTAACACCAGATCGGCAGTCAAGCACAGACAGGAAATTCACAATTTCATCACGCAAAACGACATAGATTGCCTCTTTATCATGGAAAGCTGGCTAACACCGGATTGTAACACCGTCCTAACGGAACTAGTACCTGGGAACTACCGCATCCTAACTGAGCACAGAATAGGACAAAGAGGAGGAGGCCTAGCAGTTATCTTCAAATCGCACCTCTCTCTTACCAAACCAACCCTACAGAACTTATTGCCATTCATGGAAACACTCACCCTGCAACTCCAAACAACACCCCATGACACCATTCACATACTGCTATGCTACAGACCACCAGGACCGAAGACAAATCTCCTCACACCCTTCACCGAATTCTTCTCGACATACACCTTAAAAACCAAAAAGTTTTTACTACTCGGGGACTTTAACCTCTGGGCTAACACCACTCAGGACCCCATCGCCACCGCCTGTATCAACCAAATGGAAGAACTAGGGTTGCAGCAACTAATAAATGCACCCACGCATGGATCGGGTCACATTCTTGACCTCATCTTCAAACAAAATATGGACATCAACATACTGGACAACATGCCGTTACCATGGACGGACCACCACGCTATCAAATTCAAATTTACCACCAGCACCATCTCCCAAAAACCGGAAGACTCAACAAAAACATACTGGACAAGATCTCAGAAGTAACTACACTCAAAACTTTTCAAAACCATTCTATCAAAAAAAATAGGAACGCTAAAGCATAACCGCTCAACAGAACAAACACTCAACTCCTTAAACAAAATATTACTACAAACAGCGGACACAGTCGCTCCGAGACGCAGAGCACACATCCGTAAAAACAACTCGGGCTGGTTTAGTGACACTCTTACGCTACTGAAGCAAGAACGCAGAAGAGCTGAAGGAGCCTGGAGAAGAAACCCAACGGAGGAAAACCACACAAACTACAAAGCACTCACTAAGAAATATCACAAAGCAATTTTTAAAGCAAAAAAGGAACATTTCTCAAACACCATAAAAAAAGCCCTAAACCGGCCTCGTGAACTCTTCAAACTGGTCACTCGGACTATGAACCCTACCTGTCTAGAGCCTCCAGCAAACGAAACCCAAGAGTTCTGCAATGAGCTATCGGATTTTTTTATCGACAAAATAGAAAATATTCGGGAAATAATTCAACAGAAAAAAACAACCAACTTCACACAGCCAAAGCAAACAGAGAAAATCAATACGAACATTATACAACTAGCAAAATTTTCGCTGGTCCCGATCACCATTGACACCACCAAAAACATCATCAGAAGCCTCAGAGACACTACATCGTCAAATGACATAATTCCCACAAAACTCCTGAAAGAATGTACCGACATTTTAGCTCCTACCATTACACACATCGTAAATCTTTCATTCAAAGAAGGTATGGTTCCGAACTCCCTCAAGCAAGGTATAATCAAACCCCTCCTAAAGAAACCCAATCTTGACCCTAAGGACCCAAATTACCGCAGACCGGTAACAAGCCTCAACACCATTTCCAAGTTCATGGAGAAAGCAGTAGTACAACAGCTACAAGGCCATTTGGACACTTACAAACTCTTGGATCCACTACAATCAGGCTTCCGCCCAGGCCATGGCACAGAAACGGCACTTCTCAAAATATGGGATGACGTCCTCGAAGCCGCAGATGACGGAGAATTATGTCTCCTGGTGCTGCTGGACCTCAGTGCAGCGTTCGACACAGTAGACCACAAAACTCTACTCATTCGTCTTAAAGAAGTAGCAGGAGTCGCAGACCCTGACCTTCCTTGGTTCGCTTCCTTTCTTGAGAATCGTTCTCAGACAGTGAAATTAGGTGCCTTCACCTCTGAAACTCGCGCAATTTCTTGCGGAGTCCCTCAAGGATCACCACTGTCACCCCTGCTCTTTAACATCTACCTCCGCCCACTCCTAAAAATCATTAGCAAACAGGACTTATGCTACCACTCATACGCGGATGACACCCAACTCTACTTTCGTATCACTGGAAAAAAAGACCAATATCACGGATTGGAAAAATGCCTCACATTGATCGATGATTGGATGACTGAGAGTTCATTTAAACTCAACGGATCCAAAACAGAACTGCTTCTCCTCCACGCTAATCGAAAGACAAAAACTAAAACCTCCTGGACACCACCCACCATTCTTGGACAGACCATCACCCCGAGCACCAAAGTCAAAAGTCTCGGAGTCATTTTTGACTCGGAGATGTCGATGGACGCTCAAATAGGATCAGTAATCAGCGGATCTCATTATCTCCTCCGCCTGCTGCGTAGACTCATTCCCTTCATCCCAGAAGAGGACACAGCAGTAGTAGTTGGATCAATTATCAACTCCCGACTCGACTACGCAAACTCCCTCTACCTCGGACTACCCAAATACCAAATGTCACGCCTACAAGTCGTCCAGAACACGGCAGCCAGACTGATAACAGGTAAAAAAAACTGGGAATCCATCACCCCTGCACTGAGGACCCTTCATTGGTTAACCGTAAAGGATCGGGTCACATTCAAGACCCTCTGTCTCACCCACAAGTGCACACAAGGAATCGCTCCGCAATATTTATGCGAGAAGATAAAGCATTACACCCCCAAACGCAGTCTCCGATCAACAAACCAAAACCTCCTTCACATCCCCAAATTTCGCTACAAATCAAAGGGAGAACGAAGATTTGCAGTCCAAGGACCACGGCTATGGAACGCGCTACCCACGGATATCCGTATGGAAGAAAACCATCGGGCCTTTAGGAAAAAATTTAAGACCCACCTCTTCTGATGGATCATGAAGCTACTGGATGCTAAGCACCTTGAGGCGATTTAGTTCGCATTTGTTAGCGCTATACAAGTTTTTCACTCACTCACTCACTCAGGAAAAGACAAATAAGATGGACACAATGGTAACAAACAAGAAGGTACAATGGAACAAGAAAAAAATGAAAGAAAAGAAGAGAAGAGAGAAGATAGTGAATAACCACCTATATCAGGACCCCCCTTAAGTCCGAAGTCACCATCTGCACAGGAACGTCTCCAATTTAGGGAGACTTCAGGTTCAAGGGGCTTCTAACAGATCCCACAATTCCCAGACCCGGTTATGAGCGTCGAGAGAATCTTTCAACTAAGCGGTCAGGTTTTCCATCGGTTTCACATTCCAGATCCTGGAGTGCAAATCCAGCAGAGAGGGAGATTCCCGTTTCTTCCACTTAAAGCGGTGTGCCGGCCGAAAAAATAAATAATTAAAAGCCAGCAGCTACACATACTGCAGCTGCTGGCTTTTATTAATAGGACACTTACCTGTCCTGGAGTCCAGCGATGTCGGCACCGCAGCGGATGTTTTCATCAGCTGCCGCCGACATTGCGGGTGAGGGAACCCGGCAGTGTAGCATTTTGGCTTCACGCCGGGAACCCTACTGCGCATGCGCGAGGCCCCGCTCCTCTCTGCTATTGGCCCGGCGGCCGGGGAGGAGAAGGAAGTCCTGCGGTGACGTCACGGGCCGCAGCCCGGACTTCCAGAAGTAGGAAAGGATACCTGTCAAAGACAGGTATCCTGTCCCCCCTCCCCCCGAAAGGTGCCAATTGTGGCACCGGAGGGAGGGGGGGGAATCAGATGAGCGGAAGTTGCACTTTAGGGTGGAACTCTGCTTTAAGGGCAACCAAGCATCGTGCAGCAGTTAACATGAGTTTTCTAGCCAATTTAGAGAAGGAGGGGGATGGAAGGCCCAAAATGACGTTTTTAGGATTGAAAGGCACCCAGGAGCCAAAGATGGAATGGAGTAGGGAGTGAACCATCCGCCAGTAGGGGATGATTAGAGGACATGTCCAGAAAGCTTTAACTGATTTTAAAGTGTGAGCTAGAGTTTGGCTTCAATTTGTTAGTGTTCTGCCCTCACAATGTGTTCAAAGTACAAGGCTTGGCAGACAGCTAACAGCTTCCCAAAAAAGACTCAGGAGGAAGGGCTAATAGTTGTAATCTTTACTGAGAATACGTTTTTTGTAAAACTGCAAAACACAAATTATAAAAATATGCATTAGCATTTAACATTACATCACAAAATGCTAATAGTACCAGGCATGCTACAATACTGTTAATGCACTAGCTAGCAGAACATGTGGCCTAGCTGAATGAACTTCCTGACAGAAACATTCCACCAAACACACATATAAAATGCAGTTGAATTAGTAGAACATATACTAATTAATACAAAACTAATGACAGCCTACTTACAGACTTATGCTTCCAAGGCCAGTATTAAGAAATAGTGGAGGCATGCTTCCTTCACTGTAGAAAGATTATTTAATATGACTGCTGGGCAGGAAGTGGGCGTAATATACTATAGTTCCTGTTAGTAATGGATGGCAATTTAAAGCAACAGTAAGATCAGTAAATATATACTTTATGATGATCAGAACACTCTCCACCTAGCATAATGAACATTATACCACTATGTTTCCTTTTTAAGAAGTAAAACAACTTCAGAGATAGGTTTAAAGTACACCTTAGGGTTGCCCTGTCTAATGACTTTAACTTTGTAAATAAATTGCTGTTAGAATAAACACGTGTGTCACCCAAGTTTAAACGTGCTAAGTAGCTCTGATGCTACAGTGGTCAAACAATAATAATATAATTCACAAAAATTAAACACAAAATGAATGTCCAATCAAATAAAGTCCATAGAAGAAGAGTCAATGGAAGATCCAAGTGATAAAGTTCAATCCAAAGAAACGTGTTGAATCAAAAATATGAATATGAATTTGCAATTCAAAATCTTCTATATAAAAGTGATGAGAAAACCGCCACCAAGAATAAGTTGAAGGAGGCTTACCAGAAGTCTCGGATTTGGAAAGGCATACGCCGTCCAAATCAGACAAAGCTTGAGGGTTAATTAAATCCAAGTGTGTATGGAAGTGATGTAAGAGATGCCACCAAGGATAAGTTTGAGGAGGCTTACCAGAAATCTCGGATTTGGAGAGGCATACGCCACCCAAATCAGAGAAAGCTTGAGGGTTGATGGGACCCAATGTGATCTTGAGTTGAGGGATGGTCTGGAGTCAAAGGAATTTATCCGCTTCAATCAAACAGGGCATCCAACACGCAAATCACCAATAATTGTAGGGACTCGGTATCCAAAAAATGCATACGTGTAGAGATAGAAAAACTCACATAGCATGATACCATTTGGAAAGGATTTAATAATAAGGCATAACAATGTAACACTCACATTTAAGATGGTTATAAAAGCATGAATCCAGGTACGATAGCGATGTATATGGACTTGTCAAAAGTATTGCAGGTGTCAAGACTGCCGGCTTTTCTGGATCTGTAGACACTGGAACTAAAGGTCGAGCGTTCATGATGGCCATGAGTGTGATAAGAACTTCATGTGTAAGGCGAGTAGAGCCAACCTTCAGAAACATGGCATCCAGAATGCGTCGAGCCACTCCGATCATCCTCTCCCAAGCTCCTCCCATATGTGATGCATGGAGGAGGAGGATTGAAGGTCCAAGTACTTCTTTGATCTTGAAGATAAGCACTCGTCTCAGAGTCTTCTGTAAGGATCCTCAACTCCTTACAGGCTCCAGTAAAGTTTGTGCCACGATCAGGAGCGGAGTTGCTTCACAGGTCCTCGGATAGAGAAAAATCTTCTCAAAGCATTGTGAATATATACAAATACAATCTTGCTGTCTGTGTAAAACTTCATTGCATGAATTTCAATGTCCAGTTCAGCAACGATCAAGTCTGCCATCTCCACTGCTAAGACAGCAGCACAAAGCTCCAAGTGTGGAACAGTGTGAGCAGGACGTGGAGCTAGTTTGGTCTTTCCCCATGATAAACCCAACATAACTTTGTCAATCACTCTAAGGTAGGCTACAGCTGCTATCGCCATAGTGGATGCATCTGAGAATACACACAATTCTCTTTGCTTCGTGGCAGACAAAGAAACAGGGACATATGACCTTTGGATGATAAGTTGTTCAAGCTCTATTAATGAGTCCTTCCACAACTTTCACTGCATTTCCTTTTCCTTAGGTAGAGGTGTATCCCATTCATTTTGTTCATGATCAGTAGCAATTTCTCTCATAAGAGCCTTGCCTTGCATGGTTATGGGGGCTACAAATCCTAGGAGGTCATAAAGGCTGTTGACCGTGGACAAGACACCTTTTCTCGTGAACGGGTTCTCTTCTCTGGATACTCTAAATGTAAAGCTGTCGGTTTTCAGATCCCAACTGAGCCCTAAACTTCTTTGAAGGGGCAGTGAATCTGTTCCTAGATCCAGGTCCTTGAGGTCTTTTGCATGGTCCTCTGAGGGAAACGCTTCCATGACTTTGCTGCTGTTGGAAGCTATCTTGTGTAACCTTACGTTAGATTCTGCTAACATCTCTCTTGTTCTTTTCAGGATGTCGATAGCCTCTTTGTTGCTAGAGAAAGAAGCGAGTCCATCGTCCACATAAAAGTTTCTCATGACAAACTGTTTGGCATCTGTGCCTTGTTCTTCTTCACCTTCCTGTGCTGCTCGTCTCAGGTTGTAGATAGCTACAGCTGGAGAGGGGCTGTTCCCGAACACATGTACCTTCATCGTGTATTCTGTGATATATTTTTGTTAAAGTCATTGTCTTCATACCACAGGAACCTCAGGTAGTCTCTGTGATCTTTGCGGACACGGAAACAGTAGAACATTTGTTGTATATCTGCTGTTACCGCAACGCGTTCTTTTCGGAATCTGGTGAGGACTCCAAGGAGTGTATTATTCAGGTCAGGTCCACTGAGGAGGACATCGTTTAGGGAAAGGCATTCATACTTTACACTGGAGTCAAATACTACTCGTATCTGTCCTGGTTTCTGAGGATGATACACTCCAAATATTGGTAAGTACCAACATTCTTGTTTTTCTTCCAATGATGGTGCTTTTTCAGCTTGACCACTGTCGAAGATCTTCTGCATAAAATCATGAAAGTGTTCCTTCATATCTGTCTTTCTGTTCAGAGGGCGTTGCACATAGAAAGGAAAGAGGGAAGCTGGATAGTGTAAAATCTTTGGGATATTTATTTAGATGAAACATAAAAACATACTCACATTGAGCAAGAAAAAAGACAGCCTTGAGTACATCAGCGCCGACCGGTCGGACGCGAACACACAGATCCGTCCGTGTAGACCGAGCAGTGGAGGGTGACGACAGCACGCCGCTTGTTCCATCCTACGCATTTCGTGAAAATTCTGTGCCCTGAAACTACGTGAATTTTCACGAAATGCGTAGGGTGGAACGTGCGGCGTGCTGTCGTCACCCTCCACTGCTCGGTCTACACAGACGGATCTGTGTGTTAGCGTCTTTTTTCTTGCTCAATGTGAGTATGTTTTTATGTTTTATCTAAATAAATATCCCGAAGATTTTACACTATCCAGCTTCCCTCTTTCCTTTCTATGTGCTCCAAATTGAGTGTTGAAAGTGCTGACATCCAATTGATGACACATGGTCTGTTTGGCTAAACCAACTGGGATTCATTATATGCCCGCTTGAGGTCCTCCGTCATAGGGGACAAACTCCATCTGGTAAGCAGGACTATTTACTGGTGGTGGTGGATTTCACGTTTGGTTATCAGCCTCTAATGAAGATTGGAGAGCCCCTTCTTTGGATATCTGCACGGGTGTTTTTTTTTATTTTATTATATGGACTTTGTTGGATTTTGTCTTTCTAAACAAGTGGACTATTTACACATCATTGTTTAGAGCCCATTCACACAGACTTGTGCCACGACTGTGCTGGGCGATCTCAAGACGACTTCAAAGCAGACTTCCAAAATGACTTCTGTATTGAAGTCAATGGAAGTCGCCTTGAAGTCGTCTTGAAGTAGTACAGGAACCTTTTTCTAAGTCGGAGCGACTTCAGTCGCTCCGCTTAGAACGGTTCCATTGTACAGAATGGGACGCGACTCGTCAGACGGCTGAGATGCCTGACGAGTCGCCCCTGTGTGAATGGGGTCTTAGTGTTCACGTTATTGTTCATTTGTTTATTGCTTTAATTAGTACTAACTAGCATTAACGCAATATTTATCACTGATGCACTTTTTTATTGGCATTTGCCACTCAGTGTTTATTCATTTGATTCCTGGTCCACAATTCCAGGTCTAGCGCAACTATTTATATTTTTTCTACTTTGCACACTGATGTTTGTTTTCAGGTTAGTTGCTGCTTCCCATATGTAGACAATTTAGTCAGATATTTGTCTAAGAGTTATCCCAGCGCAGTTGCTTTTTCCCCTTTTCTTTTCAATACGTTGTGAAAATGGTGCATTGTGTGGCCCATTGTATTTCTCTCTGACCTTGTGCACTCTCAGTATATCTCTTCCAAGTAGAAGGATAATTGCAGCACCTGGGTCGAGTACTGGAATCTTGTCTGATATTTGCATCAGCTGAGGGTAGTGACGTGCAATTTCAGGTGTGGGTATCTCTGATCTATCATCTGGTATCATATCCCATTCTATGAGAGTGGGCAGAGTCAGCTGCATTTTCCCATCTAATGACTCAATGATGTAGTTGTTTGCTCTCCGCCCTGATGTCTCCACAACTCCTGAACATGTCTTCAAAGTATACAGAGTTGGACTTCCTCTGTCACCGAAGAGGTCAAAGAACTCTGTTCTTGCCAAAGATTTGTTACTTTGTTCATCTAAGACCGCATACATTCTGATTGCCTTCTCCCTGAGGCCTGCAGGATACACCTTGACTAAACATATCTTGGAGCATGATCTAGAGCTAAATGTCTTTGTGCAGATCTCAGTGCACTTTGAGGTTATTGCTGGTAATGAACTCTCTTTTTGCTCCCCACCATGATCTTCTTGGGTTACCGGATTCTCTGTTTTCCATGGTGCTGATCCTGGGTGCAAAGCAGACAGATGGTTGTCATTATTGCATTCTTTGCATCGAATTGTTTTCACACAGTCTTTAGCAAGATGTTGAGTTGAACCACAGCATCTGAAACAAATGCGCTTGTCCTGAAGATAAGATTTGCGCTCCTCTATTGTCTTTCTTCTTAAATTGCGACATTTTCTCAGTGGATGAGGCTTGTTATGTAGTGGGCACTGTTTATCTGGGTCCTCAATTTTCATTCCTGAGCTTTTATCCTGGTTGGCCTCAAACTCAGTCAGTACTTCTGTCTTCCGTACAGACACTGTTGCTCCGCGTTCTTTATTGTGCTCTGAGGGTTGTTTCTCGGTCTTTACAGAACTGGAGCCTCCCATGTTCAAAAAGGCGAAGCTTGGGTCATTGCGCATTTTAGCTTGATTCACAATAAAATTTGGCGAGGAAGGAGAAAGGTGGAAATGCCACCTGATGATCTTCCTTGTATTTTAATGCTTACGTGATCCATCTTTCTTGTAAGTTGTACGGAAGCTTCTCGATTACCGGTTTGAATCCACGTGCTGTATCCAAATTTGTGAGGCCTGGTAGGTATCCACCAGCCTTTGCTGCCACCAGCTCTAAAAGTATGTCACCAAGCTCTCTCGGCTTCTGATTGTCTTTGTTTGTTATTTTTGGATAGTTTTCAATTTTCTTCAGAAGTGCATCTTCAATTACTTCGGGTGACCCATAGCAGTCTTCCAATCTCTGCCACACCATTGTAAGCCCTGCTGTTGCATCATGAACATGTACTGACCTTATTTGGCTTGCTCAGTGGACTCTGGTCCGAGCCATTTGGAAAGCAGGTCAAGCTTTTCCCTGTCTTTCAGATTTAAGTCTTGGGTGCTGCTTAGAAAAGATGACTTCCAGGCCCAATAGTTTTCTGGACTGTCATCAAACTTCAGGAGACCAGAGCTCACCATTTCACGGCGTATCAAGTATTTTGTCAGATCTGTGGCTCCTGCTGCCTCAGGTGAGCATTTTCTGGGAACAAACACAGGGCATGTCTGTGGCTGATAAGACGATTGTAATGTTTGGTTAAATCCAGTATAGTCGTGTGGTTGTTCTCGTTTACTGCAAGTCTTCCTGCTATAGGCCGGATTTATATTTTCCCGAGGAGGGATTATGTCACCATTCGTTTGCTTTCCTGAAGGACCAACAGATTGGTCTCTAAGTATGTAACCACTTGGCTTGTTATAGTAAAGTTCTGGTTCAGTCTTGTGGCATTGAGCGATATCAAAGTTGTCTGCTGCTAGCGGGACCTTTGACGATTCCAATGCATCATTAGACTGTTGATTCGTGCACATGGTCGCATGCAATTGCACATACTCACTGGAGCGTTGGATTGCACTGAGTGGTGTCATTTGGGTATCTATCACAGAGTGCTCTTCGGCAGCTCTCATGAGCACCTTGGCTTCAGCTAAGGCTGCTGAAGCAGTTTTTTCTTGCTTGATAAAATGTAAAGATGCTTTCACCTCTGCTTTTCTTCTAAGTGCTTCAGCTTTACTTTTTGCTTTGATCATATGATGTTCTTCATCTATGCAGCCCTGCTCTCTTATCATTTCAGCTTCACGTACTGCATAGGAAGCCAGTGCACGTGCGGCTTCTGCTTTTGCATGGGACGTGGCAGCTGCAGCACTGGTGGACGACAGGTTAGAGTGGCTTGAATGTCTAGAGCTAGTGCGCTTGGACCTGGCAGTTTCAGCACTAGCTGATGTCTGATCCGACTGAGTAGAGTCTCTGGAGCTTGTGCAGCGTGACCTGGTTGTTGGCATATTGTGTGTGCTTTCCTCTGCTTGTGTATGCTGAGGGATGACTGGTGTAGTATCCTTGTCCGTGAGCTGCATGATGAAGAGAATACGTTTTTTGTAAAACTGCAAAACACAAATTATAAAAATATGCATTAGCATTTAACATTACATCACAAAATTCTAATAGTAACATGCTACTATACTGTTAAGGCACTAGCTAGCAGAACATGTGGCCTAGCTGAATGAACTTCCTGACAGAAACATCCCACCAAACACAAATATAAAATGTAGTTGAATTAGTAGAACATATACTAATTAATACAAAACTAATGACAGCCTACTTACAGACTTTTGCTTCCAAGGCCAGTATTAAGAAATAGTGGAGGTCTTTAGCATGCTTCCTTCACTGTAGAAAGATTATCTAATATGACTGCTGGGCAGGAAGTGGGCGTAATATACTACAGTTCCTGTTAGTAATGGATGCCAATTTAAAGCAACAGTAAGATCAGTAAATATATACTTCATGATGACCAGAACAGTTAGTATATCTAGATCTGCTAATATATGCAACACTACTCTTTCTCCCAGGCTGACAATAGTGCTGACTGCCGTGTCCCCTGTGTTCATCCCTTCAGAGTTATGTCCCACTAATATAGAAGGTGTGTTACTTGTCAGATGACCAGGTGAAAACAGAGGTAAAATAGCCTAAAGCCCTGTACACATGGCCGGGAATCCCGTCTATTACAAAACCGTCGGTTTTTCTGGCAGGATTCCTGGCAAGCTTGCCTTGCAAGCCGTGTATACACACGTCCACACAAAAACCCGCCTTTCTTTTGAATGGCAAGAACGCGGTCACGTCATTGACTACGTCGAGCCGGTGTCTTGTCACATTTGATTCCGTCGCCGCCATCTTGCTACACCCCACACTAACGTTGTATGCTACCGCGCATGCGTCAAAGTGTTATCGAGCATCCGCGGTTTTCTCCCCTGCAGGTAAGCATACAGACGACCGGTTTTCTAGGCAGGAAACATTCTGCCGGGAATCCCGACGGGAAAATAGAGAGCAGGTTCTCTATTTTTCCTGGGCAGTTTTCCTGTCTGGAAAACTGCTAGGGAGCATACACATGGCCAGGATTCCCGGCCAAAAGCTCTCCTGGCAGGAAAACCGGTCGTGTGTACGAGGCTAAAGTAAAGAAAACTGATGTAGCCACCACATCTAATTGTTTGTAAGCTGTAATATATTAAATTTTTTGGTTTTGGGATTAATACTGCCTTAAAGGTATTAGTAAAAAGAAAATAAATGCGCTACCCAAAAACACATAAATATTAACAACCCTAAAGAGGGAGGTGAAGCAGCTGTTCTGGAATGTGACAAATTCAAACAAAATGGAAAGTAATAGTGCAGCGCTACATATACACCAGTAAAAACTAAACTGTAACTCAAATGTGACCATAAAAAGAAACAGCCAACCCAATATATAAAGTGTCCACAACACTAAACAAAGTGATAAGTGTCCAAAAAAGGTGAATAAATGGCATGGAGTGGATGGAGTAATTCTTGCACGAATCTTCACGTGAATGATGACATAAATGTGTGCTTACCGGAAATGTTGGACCCGAATGTCATGCGACAGCGGATCAATCGAGCTTAAGAGTATCCCCAACGGCTGTCCACAGGAACGTCACCAAATCGCTGATGGATGATGAAATGTACCAGCTAGGCAATCAGATGACCTCAATCCTGGATGGAACCAGATGGATTGAAAACTTCTCAAATCTTCAATGCCCTCAAGGCTGGACGTCTCCCCGAAAGGTTGGCTTTCTGGATCCTGGTATTCAACCGGACAATGGGATACAATCGAACTTGAATGTAAAAATACCCCGACAAGGGTATTGCAAAGAGACCGAATGGAGAAACTGAAAAAAACTTTTCCTCGCCGAATCATGCAGAGAAGAAAAAATAAGGATGCTCCACTGGTGTAGGTCAAAACAATGGGGTTTTAATCAAAAAAACCAACATACAAAGTTAAAAGGTGATCACGGTTCGTACATTAAAAGGCAATGTGGGAAGCAAAATGCATAGCCCGACGCGTTTCGTTCCTAACAGGACGTCTACAGGGGCATTAACCTGCTCCCCCAAATTGCCATATATTTATAATAAAAACTAGGAAGGTCATAATCAGTGGCCAACCAATGAAACAACATTTCATGAAAAGAAGGTTGTGGTTGGACGAACAACAATCACATGACCGAAACATGGTAGCGTTTCCTCACGGAGAGCCAATCATCACACGAGGAACAAGTCCTTCCTGGTTCGAATGCAATAAAACCAGGAAGTGGCGAGCAATGACACATGTCAAACATATTATCCAAAAAGCCCGCCAAATAGTAACCTGTCGGCCATGTGACGGTATTAGTCCAATCACTGCCTCACATAGACTCATTACAATCTAACACCAATGGGACCTTGCGATTCATAAAAGCAATGAGGGGCATACAATTGGACCAGGAAGTGTAACAAAACATTACCCAATCCTTGCGTGCCATATCTCAAGGAAGCTGGGAATGACCAATGGCACAAATCTACTATGATCCCAGACCAGGAAATGAAAACTACACTGAGGTCATGTGATCAGGAAGTATAACAAAGCATTACCAAATCCTTGTGCGCCATCTCTCAATGGAGCTGGGAATGACCAATGGTATACATTTATCATGATCACAGACCAGGAAGTGAAACCTACACTAAGGTTATGTGATCAGGAAACATAACACCCAGGAATCACCCAATCAGAATCTCCTCAGACTCGTCATGTGACCCAAGAGGTCACATGGACTGATGGGAGGACTTGACTGGATACGCACCGTGGCGTGTCGTCAAGGTTACATGTAAACAGACGACGCGCCACCTATGGTGTGTGTGATCGAATGGAGAGGGCGGCGCCATCGGCGTAGCGATCATGTGACCTAGCGTCACGCCCACCATGTCGAAATGACATGGATGAAGGCCGCGCCAGCGCCGCCCCCACCACAATCGACCAATGGAAGAAAAGGGGAGGAAAAACAAAACACCCAGACAAATATATGGGATCCTATAGTGAGAGTGACGCGAATCAGCCCAACGGTCATGTGACCGGCCGCGTCACTCACACAACAATCAAAAACGAAGGAGGGGAGGCAAAAAATGAAATAACTATGCTCACAAACGGTCCGGAGGTCGCCCCTAGTCGTAAAGGACTGCGGGGGACATCCAAGGACCGTGGGAGCAAGTCACATTAAACTAATGGATGGATGATGAATATGTAAAAAGCAAAACCATATGTAAACATGGACCCAAAATACACACTGCCACCCAGCGATGAAAATGCAAATTGCAGTAAATCAAATATAAAGCCAAATATACAGTCCCCGTTAGGGGAAAGCATAGAGGCACATCAACAAATTGCGAAGTGTATGAAAAACATATGTGGACATGAACCTTGACTACACAGCGCCACCTGGCGATGGCAATGTAAATTGCAGTGAGTCCCATAAAAAAACAAATAAATAGCAAAAAGTACACAAACATGTAAGTTACAACAATCAGCATGTATGGTATATCTTCCAAAACCAAAATGGAGCAGGGGTGCAAAAAAAAGAGAAAATATTAGAAAAGGAAAGGAAACATTTAGGCTGAATTAATAAAGGAGTTAACGTCCCACTCGACGTTCATTCCGAACGGCGTGTGGTACGCAACTCAAAAATCCAGGAAGTCTCCAAACGAGAGACTCCCCGTACCCGGAATTCTCCTCTCAAGTGTGGAACAAACTGATCTATAACCAAAAATTGTGTCCCAGTGGGATCACGGTTATGATATTGCAAGTAATGTCTAGGGACACTGTGATTAATTTTTCCCTTCTTAATCTTAGCAATGTGTTCGTTCACACGAATGGAGAAAGTTCTAATCGTGCGTCCCACGTATTGTTGTTTCTGCGCTCGGCCGCCGGGGCGAGGGGCTGCCGGTTAAAACCGCCCGGTTCGCGACCTTGGACTCGCCTGGCTCGGCGTCCGCCGCCGGCGGCGTCTTTCCGTCCGTCCTGAGGGTCTTTCGGGTCCTGGCAGACTCACCTTCGGGGACCGCGCGTCGAGGGAGGTCCGCCCCAGGCGGGGGGACTCCTCTCCCGCATCGAACCCGAGATTTGGGAGGAGGTCTCTTGGAACTATCAGTTCTGTAAACTCATTTAATTGTATTATTGCAGTAACCACTGGTATGCTGCCATGAAGGCACCAGGAAAACGGAAAATTGTATACTTACCTTTCCGTAATTTTCCTTTCCTGGTGCCTACCATGGCAGCATACACCCTCCCTTCTATAATCCTTAAAGTTCTGAAGACTAGTTACAAGAATACCTGAGGGGGGAGTAACTCTTTCTTTTATAGAGTTACGTGGTCCTGTGAGTTAATCGGGGCGGTGCTATTAACCATTGGTATGCTGCCATGGTAGGCACCAGGAAAGGAAAATTACGGAAAGGTATATCGGTCGGCCGATATATCGGTCGATTTTTCGCACTTTTTAATTAATCGGCATTGGCCGATTTATTCTGAAAACAAAAGCCGATATGAAAAAATAAAAAAAACTTCAGTGCGGTTTGCAAATAACATCTTTCATAGAAGTCAATGCAAGTTGCCTGAAGTTTCCTGTGGAGGTGGAGTGACTCATCTCTGGGCAGCCTGCCAAGTGAGAGAAAAGAAGAAACATTGTATCTCTTATCAATGAACTGAACTTGTGTGTAGAAGTTCTCAGTTTAACCATTTAAAGTCAAAATCTTTTCTGACACTTGTAGCTTACAAGTAAAAATCCTGTATTTTCTGCTAGAAAATCACTTGGAACCCCCAAACATTATATATATAATTTTTTTAGCAGAGACCCTAGGGAATAAAATGGCGGTTGTTGCAATATTTTATGTCACACGGTATTTGCGCAGCGGTCTTTCAAACGCAATTTTTGGGGAAAAAATACACTTTAATTAATATTAAATAAAACAAAAAACTTTTTTTTTTCGTCAAAGTTTTGATTACCTGTTTTTGTGCCTGCTTCCTGATTCCCTTACCGAAGATGGCGGCGGCAGCACGCGAGAGCCGAGAGAGAGATCGGCTTCGAGTGCCGATATCGCGGGCGCCCAGGACAAGTAAGTGTCCATATATTAAAAGTCAGCAGCTGCAGTATTTGTAGCTGCTGACTTTTAATATTTATTTTTTTGCCGGAACTCCGCTGCTTTCACACTGGAGCGGGCAGGCGTTGGCGGTAAAACGCTGCGCTTTACCATCATTTTAGTGGCGATATTCGGCTGCTAGCGGGGAGCTTATAACCCAGCTAGCGGCCCATGAAGAGGTTAAATGCGCCCGTGTAGCACCGCTGCAGAAGCGCTTTGCAGGCGCTTCGGCAGCAGTGCCCATTCATTTCAATGGGCAGTAGTGGTGGAGGAGCGGTATACACCGCTCCAAAGATGCTGCTTGCAGGACTTTTTTTTAACGTCCTGCCAGCGCACCGCCTCAGTGTGAAAGCACTCAGGCTTTCACACTGAGACTGCAGGGGAGCTGTTTTGCAGCCATTTTTACAGGTGCTATTTTTAGCCCAAAAGTGCTTGAAAAACGCCCAGTGTGAAAGGGGTCCAACTGTTAGTTTTTTTTTTCCCCTTCATCTCATAAAATCTATAAAAAAAATCGGCCTAACATATCGGCCCAAAAAAATCGGCATCATATATCGGCCATCGGCCGCAGCGATTTCTAAATATCGGCATCGGCCAGAGAAAAACCCATATCGGTCGACCTCTAATGCAGACTCTACGTAAAGTGGACCTACAGTAATTTTTTCAGCTTTCCATCTAATAAATCTTCTGCCCTTGTTGTAAAACATTTTTTTTCTGCCAGTAAATACCTTATACAGCCTGTTTCTTGTCCAGTAAAAAGCCTAGGCTTATGACATCATGCACAACTCTCTCTCTCTGTGAGATAGGGTTGCCACCTGTCCAGGATTCCCCCAGATAGTACGGGTTTTGAATCATGTGTCCGGGTTTCAGTCCACCTGAAACCCGGACACGTTATTCAGACAGGAATGTGACTCAGAACAGGGCCTGACAAGAGGGTGAGGGGGTACTATGTGCGCCACATTACTATTCTCTTTGGAGTGCCCAAAGATGTCCCAGGTCTGTTACAATCCTATAGTGCAGGGGTAGGCAACCTTAAAGAGGTGGAGATCTACCTGAACAACACGGGAGAAGTCAAAGATCACCGAGCACAGTGTCGCCTCCTCACACCTGATTTAAATGTCTAATTGCAGTACTACCATATCGCAAACGTGTGTATTGCCCAGCAATCATGCATACCTCCCAACTTTTTGAGATGGGAATGAGGGACACCTATCAGAAAAAGTATGCACAGGCATAGGACATATCCCTTGCCACGCCCCTTAAAGGGAAATTGTACAAAAAAACAAGATTGGTTAAACCACTTCGCGCCCGCGCTATAGACAAAAGACATCTACAGCGCGACGCTCAATTGCCATGAGGGCGTCCCTGGACGTCCTCCTGTTTACTAGTTCCCTGTGCGCCTCCGCGGGCATGCATCGGGGAAAATCTGTGTTGGCCGTGTCCCTTGGACACAGCCAATCACATATCGTGCTAAATGGCCAATCACAGCAGCCATTTAGCACTCGATCGGCGTGTTCAATGAGAGATGATCTCATATGTAAACATATGAGATCATCTCTCATTGCCGGCTCTCCCTCCTCACACAGAGAGACCGTGTGTGAGGAGGGAGAGCGACCTGTGCTGCAGCGTGAGTGTGCTAATTAAAATACAGTGCCCACAGTACCTGTCCCCAGTGCCATCTGTCCCCAGTGCCACCTATCAGAGCCACCTGTCAGTGTCACGTGTCATCAGTACCACGTATCAGTGCCATCTGTTATCAGTGTAACGTGTCATCAGTGCCACGTATTAGTGCCATCTGCCATCAGTGCCATGTCAATGTCACGTGTCATCCAGGGGCGTACCTAGAGCATTTGGCACCCGGGGCCCATCCTATATCTGGCACACCCCCCCCCCCCCCAACTGTAAAATGTAATTACTATTGAATTCTGTTTTGTTTTTTTTAAAGAAATGGCGCTGTTGGCTGGCGAGTAATGTGCTGTCGCTTCCGGGTTTCTACATCAGAGACCCGATCAAAGGCAAATCCGGCTTTGTTCGGGTCTCCGGGTGGGATGGGAATTTTTTTTTTTTTCACTCTTGATTTCCATTTTTGGAATATTTACATGTTTTATATAATATTTTTTACATATTCGTATATGATTTAAATCGAGGTATTAATATATACAAATTGAATAAGACATTGTCATCTCGTCTGGCCCAACCGATACATGGACCTGCACAAATTCAACATAAAACTGTACATTTCACAGCCATGCCGATGTTCACAAAATGTTTTGGGCTTATAGATTTTTTCATTTACATATATATCACTTTCATATGACACACATTTGACTGTTCATGTTTACTGTCTAGTATTTATGGGAAACACCTAGTATTCCACAGGAATTTTACAGGCACATCTCTATAATTACCACAAATGTATAGACGCAACTGCATCTTACATGTCTTTACACAAAATCTCATGCATTTTTTTCACACTTACACTGCACCCATGCTCACATCTATTCAACTCCTTTTTTTCACCATCCCATTCATCTTTAACAACACCACCATTCAACATTTTTTACGTTTATATTTTTATTTAACATTGTTCTTTCATACACATACCCTTGCATCATTATTTTTCAACACCACACAATTATCACTCACACACTCCATTCAAATATTTTTACATTATTTTCCCTCACTTATTCACATGTCTCCACTACTTTATCAACAGTTCTTTTAGTTTTTTTCCTTTTTTTTCCCCCTCACATTTGCCTCCACTCAGCCAGCACTCACACTTGCACATTATTACTAATTAACACCACTTAATTATCCTTTAATGGATGATCAATGTTCACTGGCTATTATGGATCATGTGATGTTTGCACTATTTGTATTTATTTGAAGTATATTTTCATTATGTGTTAGCCATGACTAAGCACTAGACCCTAGTGTGAAACGCGTCGGCTGTACCCCCTTGTTTTTGCTGTGACTTGCAGTGCTTCATGTATTTTACCTATTAAAGGCAACCTCTATGGTTTTTGGTGTGTGGCTGTCCATATATCCTGCCTTCCTTTTCGTGGGATGGGAGACCTGGGCGGAGCTGAGGGGGATGGGGACGTCCCCTCCCGCTCCTTGTAATAACAGCCGATGCTGTTCATCCATGGCAGCCAGTGACAATAGATGGGACAGGACAGAGATGTCAGTCACTCAGGTGTGAGCAGATCCCACATTTTTGGACAGATCGTGCCATGGTCAGGGAAGTGGAGAGCTGGACTGGAGCTGCTATGAGGGAAACATCAGAGTGAGATGGGGAGACACTGTCAATACAAGGCATGGCCCATACTTTGCATTATCTGCTGTCCTCAGGGACAGATCCAGAGATCCCACTGTATAACAATCTCTGGATTGGATCTGTCCCTGGAGACAGCAGACAATGGCATCATTGGCATTGATGATTTGATTCGGATTTTGTAACTGACCTGCTTGACAAGGCGTGTTGCTTGCTGGACCGTGGACCGGATCTGATGGCCGCAGGGAAGATGTCAAGATGCTGTGGTGACATGATGCTTGCTGGACAGGTCTGATGGCTGCAAGATGTGGGTGTAGGTCAATGTATGTCACCTGGGCTACAGACACCCCCCCTCCCCTTTATCAGACCAGCTCATATACTCTATACCTGGGTGGTGAACAAAGCAACACCACCCCCCCCCTTTATCAGGTAAGCTCACAGTTCAGCTACTATAGGTGGGTGGTGGTCACACAGCAATATACAGCACACGTCTGCATTCTGCAACCTGGACATAGCACACACCTGCATTCTGCAACCTGCACATAGCACACACCTGCATTCGGCAACCTGTACATAGCACACGCCTGCATTCGGCAACCTGTACATAGCACACGCCTGCATTCGGCAACCTGTACATAGCACACGCCTGCATTCGGCAACCTGTACATAGCACACGCCTGCATTCGGCAACCTGTACATAGCACACGCCTGCATTCGGCAACCTGTATATAGCACACGCCTCCATTCTACAACCTGTATATAGCACACGCCTCCATTCTACAACCTGTATATAGCACACGCCTCCATTCTGCAACCTATATATAGCACACGCCTCCATTCTACAACCTGTATATAGCACACGCCTCCATTCTGCAACCTATATATAGCACACGCCTCCATTCTGCAACCTGTACATAGCACACGCCTGCATTTTGTAACCTGTATATAGCACACGCCTGCATTCTACAACCTGTATATAGCACACGCCTCCATTCGACAACCTGTACATAGCACACGCCTCCATTTTGTAACGTGTACATAGCACACCCTATACCTGGGTGGTGAACAAAGCAACACCACCCCCCCTTTATCAGGTAAGCTCACAGCTCAGCTACTATAGGTGGGTGGTGGTCACACAGCAATATACAGCACACGGCTGCATTCTGCAACCTGTACATAGCACACGCCTGCATTCGGCAACCTGTACATAGCACACGCCTGCATTCGGCAACTTGTACATAGCACACGCCTGCATTCTGCAACCTGTATATAGCACACGCCTCCATTCTGCAACCTGTACATAGCACACGCCTGCATTTTGTAACCTGTACATAGCACACGCCTCTATTCTGTAACCTGTATATAGCACAAGCCTCTATTCTGTAACCTGTATATAGCACAAGCCTCCATTTTGTAACCTGTACATAGCACACCCTATACCTGGGTGGTGAACAAAGCAACACCACCCCCCCTTTATCAGGTAAGCTCACAGCTCAGCTACTATAGGTGGGTGGTGGTCACACAGCAATATACAGCACACGCCTCCATTCGGCAACCTGTACATAGCACACGCCTCCATTCGGCAACCTGTACATAGCACACGCCTCCATTCGGCAACCTGTACATAGCACACGCCTCCATTTGGCAACTTGTACATAGCACACGCCTCCATTCGGCAACCTGTACATAGCACACGCCTCCATTCTGTAACCTGTACATAGCACACGGCTGCATTCTACAACCAGTATATACCGTAGCACCAGCTCCATTCTGCAAGCCCCCTTATCAGGTCAGCTACACTCTACCTGGGTGGTGGTGGACACAGCAACCCCCCCCCCTCCTCTGTCAGGCCAGCACAGTCAGGATGGCAGGGCAGACACACTCCTGCAGACACACTCCTCCAGCCTCTTCTCACAACTCACACACCCCCCTATCACCAGCTCACCTCGGGCTCTCAGCTTCAAACTCCGGAAGATGGTGTGGACACAGTGTGTAACAGCAGCAGCAGCAGCCACCCCCATGCTGAATGATGACACACTCAGCTTGGCTTCTTAGCAGTGGTGGGCGGAGCAAGCAGGGGAAACCAGACCATACCATTTCGGCCGCAGCACTGGGGGTGTTCCAGCTAACAGAAAAAATATTAAACAGAGCAGCCAGAGCCAGGGATGCCCTCGGGATTCTGTCAGACAGTGTCACCTGACCTGGGTGCAGAGTGCACCCCCATAGCAATGTCACCCGGCCACTGACACCCCCCCAATGTGTGGCACCCGGGGGCGGAACGCCCCCGCCCCCGCTTGGTACGCCCCTGGTGTCATCAGTGCCACGTATCAGTGCCATCTGTCATCAGTGCCACATCAGTGTCATCAGTGCCACGTATTAGTGCCATCTGTCATCAGTGCTACGTATTAGTGCCATCTGTCATCAGTGCCACGTATAAGAGGCATGGAGGAGCTCAGCTATGAGGAAAGATTAGAGGAACTGAATTTATTCACTCTTGAGAAGAGGAGATTAAGGGGGGATATGATCAACATGTACAAATATATAAGGGGTCCATATAGTGAACTTGGTGTTGAGTTATTCACTTTACGGTCAACACAAAGGACAAGGGGGCACTCTTTGCGTCTAGAGGAAAAGAGATTTCACCTCCAAATACGGAAAGGTTTCTTCACAGTAAGAGCTGTGAAAATGTGAAATAGACTCCCTGCAGAGGTGGTTCTGGCCAGCTCAGTAGATTGCTTTAAGAAGGGCCTGGATTCTTTCTTAAATGTACATAATATAACTGGGTACTGACATTTATAGGTAAAGTTGATCCAGGGAATATCTGATTGCCTCTCGGGGGATCAGGAAGGAATTTTTTCCCCTGCTGTAGCAAATTGGATCATGCTCTGCTGGGGTTTTTTGCCTTCCTCTGGATCAACTGTGGGTATAGAATTGGGTATATGGGATTGTACGATATTTTATTTATTTATTTATTTTTTATGGTTGAACTGGATGGACTTGTGTCTTTTTTCAACCTGACTAACTATGTAACTATGTATTAGTGCCATCTGTCATCAGTGTCACGTGTCATCACTGCAACGTATTAGTGCCATCTGTCATCAGTGCAACATGCCATCAGTGCCACGTATTAGTGCATCTGTCATCAGTGTCACGTGTCATCAGTGCCACCTGTCATCAGTGCCACATCAGTGTCACGTGTCATTGTCCTGGTGCTCCAGGGCCTTCAAAAGTGCAATAGGTAGTCAACAAGTTAGATGTGCAATTTATGCTCCTACATAGCCTGATGGTGCTCCCTGCATGTTGGGCCTCTCTATGTGGCTAGGCTGTGAAAAAGTTCCACACATGTGGTATCGCCATACTCGGGAAGAGTAGCCAAATGTATTTTGGGGTGTCATTTGTGGTATACACATGCCATGTGAAAGAAATAACCTATTACAATGACAATTTTGTGAAAAAAAATAAATCTTAAATTTTGCAAAGAATTGTGGGAAATTACAACATCAAAAACCTCACCATGCATCTTACTAAATACCTTGGAATGTCTACTTTCAAAAAAAGGGGTAATTTGGGGGGTATTTGTACTTTCCTGGCTTGTTAGGGTCGCATCAGGTGTGATCAATTTTTTATGATTTGCACCATAGCTTGTACACTCTAACTTTCACACAGACCAAATAATATCCACTAATTTGGGTTATTTTTTACCAAAGATATGTAGCAGTAGAAATTGTGAGCAAAATTTATGAAGAAAAATGTATAATTTGCAAAATTTTATCACAGAAACTAAGACAATTTTTATTTATTTTTTTAAAAAATTTCGGTCTTTTTTCATTTATAGCGCAAAAAAATGTGATCAAATACCACCAAAAGAAAGCTCTATTTATATGAAAAAGGGACAAAAAATCATTTGGGTACAGTATTACATGACTGAGTAATTGTCATTCAAAGTGTGAGAGCACTGAAAGTAGAAAATTGGTCTGGGCAGGAGGGGGGTTTAAAGTGGTTGTAAACCCATTACAACCACTTTAACCTACAGGTAAGCCTAGATATAGGGCTCTTTCACACGGGGCGGATCAGTCATGATCCGCCCCGTGAAGCTCCGCTTGCTCAGCGGGGATCGCTCCGTTGATTCCCGCTGAGCCTGCGGATGACTGGGCGGTCCCCGCACACTGTGCAGGGACCACCCTGTCAGAGCGCCGCTCTCCCCTATGGGGGATCGGATGATGACGGACCGTAGAGTCCGTTGTCATCCGATCCGCCGACGGAAGGAAAAATAGGGTTTTCCTCCGTCACACTTTGGCGGAGCGGATGTCAGCGGACATGTCTCCGCTGACATCCGTGCCTCTATAGGGCTACATGGAGCGTCCGTGCAGGTCGGCCTAAAAAACTGACAGGCGGACCTGAACGGACCCTCCGTGTGAAAGGGGCCTAAGGCTTACCTGTAGGTGCAAGAAATATCTCCCTAACCTAAAAGGTTTAGGAGATATTTGCAGAAATAGCGGCACCGATGTCTACGGCATCAGGCGCAGGCACACGGAGAGTGCCGATTCTAACGGCGATCATGCGGGAGTGACATCGCGGCTCCGGCCAGTCACAGCGCCTGAGCGAGACCCTGAAGTCACTCCGGGAGAGATGGCGGTGTCGGAGGAGGCGAACGAGGGCCGCTGCGGGGGCTTCAATCTCAGGTAAGTACTTCATAATGAGCTAGTATGCTATGCATAAATACTAGCTCATTATGCCTTTGTCTTGCAGGGAGTATTTTTTTTTTTTTTTGCCGAGAGGGTTTACTTCCTCTTTAAGTGTCCTGTAGGCAAGTGGTTAAGCGTAAAAGTTAGTCGCCTACCCATGTTTTTGTTTTGCATCCTTTCTACTTCAAGTTCATGAGGTAGGAGGTATGAGCCCGCTCCTTCTCCTTCTATCATCCTTTTCATCCCCGCCCGCCGTGTGTACCCTCTCATCTTTGCCCCCCTCAACAACAAGCCCGCTCCTCTCCGCTGTGTGTACCTTCTCATACCCGCCCCTCTCAACACAGGCAATCCCGCCCCTCTCCGTTTCCTCCTGTGTATGGGCGGTGACGTCACGTGTTCTCCCGCGCTCTTCTCTCAGGCGGGTCGCTGTGGTGGACGGGCCGGAGCCGGAGTGTGAATTCGGTGATTGTGTCTTTCTTCTAGCTGACTTTAATCCGCGGTAATCATTTTGCGGCGTGTTGTGAGTCTTATTACCGGCTATGTGTTAGAACAAGACTTGTAGGAGGATATAGCGCGGTGTACCATGGAGAGCCCAGTCCTCACACCACACAACCATTCACTGCCACCGGTGGAGGTGCAAGGGGGACTACAAGTCCCAGCAGGCAGGGTATGTTTAGGTGTTCTGTATTCATTCCAACTTTCTGAGATGATAATGAGGGATACCTTTTATTACAAAGTATGTAAACCTATACACCCCCACATTACCACACTGACTACCACGAATTAGGCCCTGTTCACACATAGCGATTTGGAATTGTGGACAGAATCTCAGCAGTGCTGCCGGTGACTCTGGCAAAATGCGTGACACAGATTTGGGTGCACGTTTGCTGTGTTACTCGTTTTGCATGTAAAAACGCACACGGTTCACGGCTAAAATGTGGTCCTTGCGTGTCTTTGCGGCAACAAATGCTCGAGCATAGGACAGGCTGCCCATTCAAGTGATCAGCCAATCGCTGGCTGTGAAAAATGACAGAGCCGTTTACTTCAAGCTTGTTTGGCTGGGCTTCTCCTGTGGCTCACAGGAGTGCAGTTAGTTTTGCACTTCTGACCTCACAGAGCCGGTCCAGGCTGGGGAAAGATTGCGACCATATGGATGGGATCCACCCACGTGCCTGGACTGGCACCCGGCTCAGCCTTTGAGCCGGCTGATCTGCCCCCTCCACAGTCCAGCACTCCAATGAGCGAGGAGGGGGGCAGAGCAGAGAGCCGTGACTGACCTCTCTGCTTAGTAAGCACTAAGAACCGAGTGATCGGCAGTGTTTGATCGCTTGGTTCTCAGCCTTCGAGCTGGCGGGGTAAAGGTGCAGCATCCACCTAGGTAAGTATGATTAAAAAAAAATTCCATACATTTCTTGTAAGGACCACCCTGTAGCAGATATACAGCTTCAGGGCGGCCATCCTATGTAGAATCCCATGTACAAATACCTGATTCTGCACTTCGGCCTAGGGTGCACGTGCTGGCTGCCGGTGGGGTGCTTCTGCTGTGATTACTTACAGCAGAAGCCGATCGGTGGGTGCTGGCAGACATCCAGTTGGGCAGAGACACTGAACGGAGCTCTGCCTAATGGGGGAAGCAATGGATTTTTTGTGTCCCTGCAAAGGGAATAAAATCCATCACTTCCCTTAGTAAAAGGTTAGGCACACAGTTAACCCTTTGATCGCCCTAGATGTTTAACCACTTCCCAACCAATCATTAGCACAGTGACAGTGCACATTTTTGGCACTGATTACTGTATAAGTGTCAGTTTGTCTGCTGCAATATCGCAGTCCCACTGTCAGTCGCTGATCACCGCTATTACTAATATATATGTAGCGGCCTCCACTCTCTCCCTCCTATGTATCAGTTCTTCTGGCTCTGGTCTAGGGGTACCTCTGAGAAGAGAGTATGCAGATGTATGTGCAGTGAGAGACAATTCTCTTTTACCTTCGGGTCGGTGTTCTGCATCTGGAGCCTCCTCCTGGTGGTTTTCTTGAACAATGTCTGCCAGAAAATGAGCCCCACACCAATAAAGTCCAACACTCCTTTATTCTTCCGATAACAGAGTAATGCACAGACAGTTGGACTCCCTCAACGAGTAGAACAGACAGAGGGGTGTGGATACGAGTAGGCCCAGACACAATGAACTCTCCACTTTCCTTCCTGAAAGTGGGTTGCGGTCTCCAATCGAGGGGGTATATCCTTCCAAGCGGTCTCCGGTGGAGGCTCACCCGTCACTGGTGATATGTTGCACCAGATCTTCAAGAAAGTACCCCCTCCCGGTCCATTACGCCTCTGGATTTGGGTACCCACTCCCGGGGTCCCCTAGGATCTCCTTCCCTCGCGGAACTCAGTGGTGGGCACTGAGCTCCAGACCTCCATCCGAGTACCTCACCCCAGGCCAAAGGTGCCTGGGATGGAACACGACCTCCGAACGTCCTCCAGGCCTAGGCCGCCTAGAGGACCGACACGAACCACCGCCCTCAGGCTGAAGGTGCCTGGGACTCGAACCCGTGACAAAGATGGCCGCCCCCTTTATACCCTCTCCCAGCAAGCACGGCGGGTTCCCCGCCCCACCATACCACTGCAGAGAGAGGACAAAAAGGGGTACGGCGCACCGCAATGGTTCAACCCCAGCCCAAGGCGACAGCGCCACCCACTGAGCTGCAGGGAACTGCACATTACTGGAGTCTCTGCCAGTTTAAATACACAGAGAAAGTGCATGCCCGCTACATATACATAAATAAAAATTCCAGCATATATACCATAGTTTGTAGACACTATAACTTTTGCGCAAACCAATCCATATATGCTTATTGGGATTTTATTTTACCACAAATAATACGTAGCAGAATACATATTGGCCTACATTTTATGAAGAAATCTGATTTTTTTTTTTTTTTTTTTATTGGATACGTTTTATAGCAGAAAGATTTTTTTATTTTTTTTTTGTGTGTTAGTACACCCCTTTTTTGTAAATATTTTATTATATCTTTTCATGCTCTGCTTCAGTATGCCAGTCACAGTACATGTTGGCATTCATGGTTCCCTCCATGAACTGTAGCTCCCCAATGCTGGCAGCACTCATGCAGCCCCAGACCATGACACTCCCTTTACCATGCTTGACTGTAGGCAAGACAAACTTGTCTTTGTACTCCTCACCTGGTTGCCACATGCTTGACACCATCTAAACCAAAAAATGATCTTCTTGGTCTCATCAGACCACAGGACATGGCTCCAGTAATCCATGTCCTTAGTCTGTCTGCTTGTCTTTAGCAAACTGTTTGTGGGCTTTCTAGTGCAGCATCTTTAGAAGAGGCTTCATTCTGGCATGACAGCCATGCAGACCAATTTGATGCAGTGTGCAGCGTATGGTCTGAGCACTGACAGGCTGACCCCCCACCTCTTCAACCTCTGTAGCAATGCTGGCAGCACTCATACGTCTGTTTACCAAAGACAACCTCTGGATATGACGCTGAGCACGTGCACTCAACTTCTTTGGTTGATCATGGCGAAGCCTGTTCTGAATGGAACATGTCCTGTTAAACTGCTGTATGATCTTGGCCACCGTGCTGAAGCTCAGTTTTAGGGTCTTGGCAATCTTCTTATAGCCTAGGCCATCTTTATGTAGAGCAACAATTCTTTTTTTTAGATCCTCAGAGAGTTCCTTTCCATAAGGAGCCATGTTGAACTTCCAGTGACCAGTATGAGAGAGTGAGAGCGATAACACCAAATTTAACACACCTGCTCCCCATTCACACCTGAGGCATTGTAACACTAACGAGTCACATGACACCGGGGAGGGAAAATGGCTAATTGGGTCCAATGTCAGTGGTTTTAGACATGGCTGTGTTGAGCTATTTTGAGAGGACAGCAAATTTACACTGTTATACAAGCTGTACACTCACTACTTTACATCGTAGCAAAGTGTAATTTCTTCAGTGTTGTCACATGAAAAGATATAATAAAATACTTACAAAAATGTTAGGGGTGTACAGTGTGTGTGTATATATATGTATGTGTATATATATGTATGTATATATATTATTTTCACTTTTTTTTTTTCTGTTTATAGCGCAAAAAATAAAAACCGCAGTGCTGATCAAATACCACCAAAAAAAAGCTCTATTTGTGGGAAAAAATTTACAAATTTTATTAGGGTACAGCGTTGCATGTCAGTTAAAGTAATGCAGTGCCGCATCGCAAAAAATGGCCTGGTCATGAAGGGGTGTAAAACTTCCAGGGGTTAAGTGGTTGTGATGAGTTAAGATGTTTGTACACTTGTAGGGTGATCTGTTGCTTCCATTACCGATACTCATCAGCCCCCTTATCCTGCTAGGATCCTCTGGCTATTCGGCCACTAGCGGGGTGCTTTTAACCCCTGCTAGCGGCTGAAAAAGGTTTAAAACCGCCCGCAAAGTGTCGCTGCCCATTGACTTCAAGATGCGGCTATCGAGACTTTTTTTACTGTCCTGCCAGTGCACCGCTTCAGCGTTAAAGCCCTCAGGCTTTCACATTGGAGTGAAAGGAGCAGCTCTTTCAATGTGCTTTGCAGGTGCTATTTTTAGCGCTATAGCGTCTCAGTGTGAAAGCAGCCTTAACCTCTTCCCTACCCGCTCCATAGTAATATGACGTCCACAGATGGGATCTCCCATCCTGGGTGTACGTCATATGAAGTCCTGGGCTTTGTGGGGGGATATCTGAATGATGCCTGCAGCTAGAGGCATCATTCAGATATCCTTGTCTTCTGCGGCGATTCTGCGCATCATAAGAACGATCATAGCGGCGGTTCCGCTGCTTGATTGTTCTTATAGGCGGCGGGAGGGGACATCCCCCCCCCCCCCCGCCGCCATCCGGTGCATCTTCGGGCTCTCCCGTGCCATCGGGGGCCCGGAGAATGAATCGTCCGGCGCCGGAGGTGAGCCATAGAGAGTCATCTCTATGACTGTCGGACGCCCGGGCGCGATGTGATGACGTCACGCCCGGGTCCTCAGAAATAAACAAAGCCGCCATTGGGGCTAGTAAGCATGAGATCGGGGAATTTTTTTTTACGATCTCATGCTTTCCAGCCTGGAGGAGAGATGTGGGGTCTTATTGTAATAGGAATAAAAGTGCCTTGTAATAGGAATAAAAGTGATCAAATAAAAAAAAATTAAGTAAAATAATTAAAAAAAAATAATAATAAAAAAAAATGTTTTAAAATGCCCACGATCAGAAGCGAACGCACAAGCAAGTCCCGCCCACATATGTAAACGCCGTTCAAACCACATATGTGAGGTATCGCCGCGTGCGTTAGAGCGCATGCAACAATTCTAGCACTAGACCTCCTCTGTAACTCTAACCTGTAAAAATTTTCAAAGCGTCGCCTATGGAGATTTTTAAATACCGAAGTTTGGCGCCATTCCATGAGTGTGCGCAATTTTAAAGCGTGACGTGTTGGGTATCTATTTACTCGGCGTAACATCTTTCATATTTTACAAAGAAATTGGGCTAACTTTACTGTTTTGTTGTTTTTTAATTCATGAAACCATTTTTTTTCCCAAAAAAAGGCGTTTGAAAAATTATTGAGCATATACCATGCAAGAAAAAAAGTTGCAATGACCGTCATTTTATTCCCTAGGGTGTCTGCTAAAAAAACATATATAATGTTTGGGGGTTCTGAGTAATTTTCTAGCAAAAGAATGATGATTTGTACATGTAGGAGAGAAGTGCCAGAATAGGCCCAGTATTGAGGTGGTAAAAAAAAGCCCGGTGTTGAAGTGGTTAAAGCGGAGTTCCTGCCGAAATTTTACTTTTTTTGATAAAAATACCCCTATAATCCTCGTGCTTAATGTATTCTAGTAAAGGTATACTGTAAACGAAGGTCCGTTTTGTATTTTTGCACCATTGATTTCTTACTTTTGTAAGTTCCAGCAGGCCATCTCATGTGTGGGCATCTGAAGCCAGACTGTATATCTTCCTGTATTCCATGCAGGCTGGTTACCCAGCATGCACCTCCAGATCTCACACATGCTCAGAGCAGCACAAGCAGTGTAATAGGTTGTAGGTCAGTTTTCCATAGCAACAGCTGTGTCAGAGGAAATTGCTATGGAAACCTCTCCTCCCCCACCAGGAATTAGGAAGTTTATCTTCATTTACAAAGATTATAAATCTAGAAATAAAAAAAGCTCCTGCAAAAGGTAATTCGTTTTTAAAAGATGCTAACTGTAAATGATATCCCTTGTTTCTGTCCCTTGTTTCTGTGCAGAGATGTGTGTGTGTATATGTATGTGTATATGTATGTATGTATGTGTATATGTATGTATGTATGTGTGTGTATATATATATATATATATATATATATATATATATATATATATATATATATATTGTGAGGGGGTTAGCTCGGTAGCGGGTGTGTGTGACCCCCTGGATGGGCTCCCCACACAAAAACAGGCCCAGCAGACGGAGGTTGTGGTTTTCAAGATCAAAAGGTGCGGTTTATTTCTCTATTTACAGTGACAAAAACACAGCAAAGCAAAAAGAAACATAAACAAAATAAATCCTGGTCAGCTTGACCTCTGACTAAACATGCAGGTTTCCCTAACTAACAACTGGGATCAGCCTGGTGCTGTCCTAGTCCCTAAGTCCCTGGTTTAGTAAATGTCCAAACAAATAGCCACACAGGCTTTGTCTCACCGCACAGGGGTTCACTCTCCCTAGACAGTCCACACAGGTCTGGGTCCAGGCATGAGCAAACACCTAATGAAGCTGGGAGTTTTTATAGAGGCCTTAAACGAGCTGACAAGCTTCAGCTGGTCTCATCAACTCTCTCCCTAGTTGTATAAGTCGGCATAAAGCCTGAATCTGGGAGAAATATACCTACCCCCCTGGATGCAACCAGGTGACTTTACCTTCCTGCTGTCACATACCCCCCCCTCTTGTTTTAACCTTGGGGTTGGAACACCAGCAATCAGGCATTCATGTACTCGAGACAAAGCATCCACATTCCCCATTTGAACGCCAGGGCGATGCTTTACTGTGAAGTTGAATTCCTGTAGGGCCAGGAACCACCTATTTACTCTTCTATTTGTCTCCTTGTTTTGAGCCATCCACTTTAACGGAGCGTGATCCGTAACCATGTCAAAGTGCCTACCTAGCAGATAGTACCGAAGGGAATCTAGAGCCCACTTCACCGCTAAACACTCCTTTTCAACCGTGGCGTAATTTACCTCATGGGACTTCAACTTCCTGCTGAGGTAAATGACTGGGTGCTCTTCCCCGTTCCAGACCTGGGACAATACTGCTCCTAACCCCACATCTGACGCATCACTTTGTACGACAAAGTCTTTAGAGAAGTCGGGTGAGTACAACACTGGCTGGCTACATAAGGCTTGTTTCAAGAATTGGAATGCTGCCTCAGCCTCGGGGGTCCATTTAATCATGACCGACCCTTTCCCTTTCGTCAGGTTGGTTAGGGGCACAGCCTTAGAAGCAAAGTGGGGAATGAAGCGCCGATAATAACCCGCGATTCCCAGAAAGGCTCGTACCTGCTTCTTGCTGTTGGGATGTGGCCAACTCTGGATGGCCTCGACTTTGTTGAGTTGGGGTTTTATTACTCCCCTGCCAATGGTGTACCCAAGATATTTGGCCTCCTCCTGCCCAATGGTACACTTCTTGGGGTTAGCCGTAAACCCCGCTTCCCGGATAGAGTCTAGGACTGCTTGAACTTTTGGCAGATGTGAGGCCCAATCTGTGCTATGGACAATTATGTCATCCAGGTAAGCCGCAGCATACTTCCGATGGGGCCTCAGTATCTGGTCCATTTTCCGCTGGAATGTGGCCGGCGCATTCTGTAACCCGAACGGCATTCTCTTATATTGGAACGCCCCGTCTGGGGTTACAAATGCGGTTTTCTCTTTGGCCGACTTGGCCAGGGGAATTTGCCAATACCCTTTTGTGAGGTCAAGAGTCGTCATGTATCGGGCTGTTCCCAGCCGGTCGATCAACTCATCTATACGTGGCATGGGGTAGGTGTCAAATTTTGTAACTTTGTTCAACTGACGAAAATCGTTACAAAATCGCCAGCTCCCATCCGGTTTAGGCACCAACACAATGGGACTAGACCAATCACTTTGGGACTCCTCTATCACCCCTAAGTTCAGCATTTTCTGTACTTCCTCCCGTATTGCCTCCCGTCGGGCCTCTGGGATCCGATAGGGTTTTAACTTCACCCTTTCACCGGGCGGGGTAATAATATCATGCTCTACCCCAGATGTTTGTCCCGGCAGCTCAGAGAACACCTCCTTGTTGCGAAGCACAAACTCCTTAACCTCCTGTTGTTGGGGTTGTGACAAGGTGGCTGCTATTCCAACCTCCGGAATCACGCAACCAGTTTGAGCTGGTGACCAAGTTTCTGCGACTAGGGACTCTCTATCCCTCCAGGCTTTCAACAGATTAACGTGATAGATCTGTTCGGGCTTTCGCCTTCCTGGTTGTCTGACCTTGTAATTCACTTCGCTCACTTTTTCCATTATCTCGTAGGGGCCTTGCCATTTGGCAAGGAATTTACTTTCAACCGTAGGGACAAGTACCAATATCCTATCCCCCGGGGAAAAGGTACGGGTCTTGGCTCCACGGTTGTACACTCTCTGCTGTGCCAACTGCGCTTGGGCCAAATGTTCCTTCACGATGGGCATTACCTGTGCAATTCGATCTTGCATCAGGGCGACATGCTCAATCACACTCCTGTGGGGAGAACTCTCACTTTCCCAAGTTTCCTTGGCAATATCCAAAAGCCCTCTTGGGTGTCTCCCATACAGTAACTCAAAGGGGGAGAATCCCGTAGAGGATTGGGGCACCTCCCTAATAGCAAACATCAAATAAGGAAGTAGACAGTCCCAATCCTTTCCATCTCTATCCACCACTTCAACATTTGTTTTAGGGTTTTGTTGAATCTTTCAACCAGCCCATCGGTTTGGGGGTGATACACAGACGTACGCAATTGCGTCACTTTGAACAATTTACACAACTCTTTCATAACCCGGGACATAAAGGGTGTACCTTGGTCCGTAAGCAGTTCTTTACAAATACCCACCCGGCTAAAAACAAGAGATAGCTCTTTGGCTATGGTTTTGGCCGAGGTATTTCGGAGAGGGATCGCTTCTGGATAACGGGTGGCATAGTCCATTATAACTAATATGTACTGGTGCCCCCTAGCGGACTTGATTATAGGACCTACCAAATCCATTGCGATCCTCTCAAACGGGACCTCAATGATGGGTAGAGGGACCAGCGGGCTACGGAAATGTGGCATCGGGGCCGACCTCTGACACACAGGGCAGGAGGAACAATAATTTTCTATGTCCTTCATCACCCCAGGCCAATAGAATCTCTGTAATACCCTCTCTCGGGTTTTCTCTGTCCCCAGATGACCTCCAAGAATGTGCCCATGGGCCAACTCCAACACCAACTTCCTGTAAGGTTTGGGCACCACAAGCTGCTCAACGGTTTCTTCTGCCCTTTTTGCCACCCGATACAGTAGGTCCTTCTCTACGCTGAAGTATGGGTAAGTGCAGGTATTATCTGGGTTCACTAACTCGCCATCTATTTCCACTACGTTTTCCCGTGCCTTTATTAGGGCGGGGTCTTTTAACTGTTCTGTGGCAAAATTTTCCCTGTGAACCTCAAGATCAGAAAACTCCACAGACGGTAGGTTTTCGTCTGAGGAGGTGGGCTCCTCTCCAGTTTCTTGAGTCTCGCCTGCCAATACTGACAAGGGAAATTCTGGAGAGTCCTCACCACTCTCAGAGGAGTTCTGGCTATCACCTTCCTGGTACATAGGGGCACCAGTGGGGGGCTCAGGATCATCCCACAGTTCCCAGAACTTCGGAAAATCCCTTCCCACAATGGCATCATGCGGTAGTTGAGATACTAACCCCACTGGATGAGAGAGGGTACCTTTGGGGGTCTCGAAACACACTGTAGTCACTGGATACTCTCGGGTGTCCCCATGCACACAAATAACAGCTACCTTGCTATTCCCAGAGACCTCTGTTTTAACTAATTCAGCCTTTATCAGGGTCACAAGGCTACCTGAATCCAGTAATACCACAACATTTCTACCATTAATACACATTTTGCATAAATGTTTCTCAGTTCCCCGAATGGCAGTGCATGCGACTGTCGCACACAGCGACTGACGTCTGTCCGTCAGAAAGTCACATTGCATGGGTTCCTCCACAACCGGGCAATTTGCTGCAATATGTCCCGCTTGCCGGCAGCGGTAGCAAACAATCCTTTTGGCTGCCTCTTGAGCCCCCGACTTCCCAGGCTGTTCTCGCCAAACCCTGGGCAGAGCTCCCACCCTCTCACTCTCTCCACCCTCACCCCTTGGAATCATCTTATCCGCCCCTGGGGATGGTCTGGTCTTAGGGTGGAAAGTCCGAGAGTCTCTGGAAGAGGCCGTCAGATTCTCTGCAGCCAAGTATCTCTCTACACGATCCACAAGTTTACCGGCCGTTTCTGGGTCTCCATGGCTTACCCACTTTTGAATGGCGGTAGGAAGAGCTCTCAAGAATTGATCCATCACAACACGTTCCACAATCTCCGGTGCGGACAAAGTCTCTGGCTGTAGCCACTTCCTGCTCAGGTGAATGAGATCATACATTTGAGACCTGGGGGGTTTTCCAAGCTGGAAAGTCCAGTTATGCACACGCTGAGCCCGGACAGCCAGGGTGACACCCAGCCTTGCCAATATTTCAGCTTTTAGCATCACATAGTCTTTTGCTTGGTCAGGCTCTAGGTCATAGTAAGCTTTCTGCGATTCACCAGTTAACAGAGGAGCCACCAGTCCAGCCCACTGCTCCTCAGGCCACTTTTCTCTTTCAGCAGTCCTTTCAAATGTGGTCAAAAATACCTCTGGATCATCCTCTCCAGTCATTTTTGTCAATAAACGACTCACCCCAAAGGACGCGGTATTACTGGGACGGCTTTCCTCACTGGTCTGCGGACGTTGCTGCATTACTGCTTCCATCTGTTGTTGTAGTCTCTGCTCTTGCTTCTGCAACAGGTCTATGAAGCGGGCCTCAGATTGCTGCTGGGCTTGTTGCTGGGCTGCGAAGCTCTGTTGTTGAGCTGCAAGGCTCTTTTGCAAACCTGCATTTGTCTGCTGTTGATTGGCATTTGCTAGAGCCAGCTGTTTCAGTATCTCCTCCATGCTGGCTTAAAAAAAAACTGCCACTGGTTCTCCACCAACTGTGAGGGGGTTAGCTCGGTAGCGGGTGTGTGTGACCCCCTGGATGGGCTCCCCACACAAAAACAGGCCCAGCAGACGGAGGTTGTGGTTTTCAAGATCAAAAGGTGCGGTTTATTTCTCTATTTACAGTGACAAAAACACAGCAAAGCAAAAAGAAACATAAACAAAATAAATCCTGGTCAGCTTGACCTCTGACTAAACATGCAGGTTTCCCTAACTAACAACTGGGATCAGCCTGGTGCTGTCCTAGTCCCTAAGTCCCTGGTTTAGTAAATGTCCAAACAAATAGCCACACAGGCTTTGTCTCACCGCACAGGGGTTCACTCTCCCTAGACAGTCCACACAGGTCTGGGTCCAGGCATGAGCAAACACCTAATGAAGCTGGGAGTTTTTATAGAGGCCTTAAACGAGCTGACAAGCTTCAGCTGGTCTCATCAACTCTCTCCCTAGTTGTATAAGTCGGCATAAAGCCTGAATCTGGGAGAAATATACCTACCCCCCTGGATGCAACCAGGTGACTTTACCTTCCTGCTGTCACAATATATATATATATATATATATATATACATACATACATACATACATACATTATCTCTTGTTGGAGTTCTGTATATATGTAGCGGCCTCCACTCTCTCCTCTCTATTCTTCTTGCTCTGGCTTTTGTCTAGGGGTACTCTGAAGGAGAGAGGGCGGGGTCACCACACCAAGTCCCCCTGCAGAGTATGTGCAGTGAGAGACAATCCTCTTTTCTCTTATCGTCCATGGACTGACACAGCTGGATACTGTAAACGTGTGGGTATATGTCCCTGCTCGCAGGAGAAGATCTAGGCAGAATGTTAGATGTTAAAACATTCTAGAACAAACCAGAGCTGAACAGCCCCGCACAGGGGGGCGGTCCCTCCGGACATTACTCTCCCACCTGCAGCTAGCAGACCTCAGTTTTTTTCTGCCTAGCAGAAGAAGACGCGGCTCTCTCAGGAGCCAGTCTCCTGGAAGATTTTACTTTTAAATTTTATTCCTTTGGGAGTTTTATTATTTTATTTTTGAGACCGTCAATCAACTGTCGGCTGGGCAACAGGTTGGGTACACTAGTATCCTCGTAGTCTTCCCTGTCCGACCATCGAGCGTGCTGATCCTCGCCTTGTGTGCGTGAGACTCAGTTCACGACATACCCCATGGCTCTAGGGGTGGCCGGGTTGCTTTCATGCTTCCGCGGTCCTCTCAAGATTGAACAGTACTTGACTGACTGTATCTCTCGCGGTGGACCGGGCCGACAGCTACGCAGTACGACTCTCTGATAGGTCTGTCTGAAACAAGCCAGTGGGTCCCTGAAAGGGACGGGTAAGTAGTCTCTCCTACTGCAGGTGAGTACATGCTGGCTGTGTTTCTGTGTGTGGGGGGGTTTCTCCCTGTCTCCCCCCTGTTATGCTGCTCTCTGCACCCTGTACTGGTGCTGTGCTGTGGGATGCTTGGGGGTCACTCTGGCCTGGCTGGGCGCTCATGTCTGCAGTTTTTTCTGGTGTGTGAGGTGGTTATTGCGTGCGCCATTGGCGCGCATTAGAGCTTTGAATTTCGCGCTCGGTGGCCATCTTGGCGTTCAGTGGCGCAGTTATAGCTGTGGCCATTTTCTTGTGGCCGCCGCGCATTTATTTCTGGCGGCGGCGCGAATCCCCTCACAATCTCCTCACAGACTGAGCGCTCCTTAAGGGTTGGCGGGTCCTCCCGGATATCCCCTCCTCAGCGTAGCCAGTGGGTGGACTGTATATTCACTGTATAGTGTATAAGGTCTCAGAGGGTGGCGTTATGGAGTCTGATACACCTGCTCTCCACACTTGCCTGGGGCAACTGGCAGTGCTGCACAGTTAAACATGTTCATATGTTTCCTGCACCTGCGGTCCTTATGGACCAGTTGTCAGCAGTCCTGGAATCATTCCTGTCAGAATGGAAGCGGTGTGCGAGCAAAAGGAGCTATAAGCCCCCTCCCCCCACAAAAATCTTTACTGAAGGGGTGCTCTGAGTCAGATATGGGCCTAGCTACTATGCTCAGGACCCTACCTCTGAATATTTAATATTTATGAACAGGACATTCCCTTGTGAGGAAGACTCCAGTTCTGTGTCAGTGAATGACAGGGCGCTTGTAAGTGAACTCATTGATGATGTGAGAAACACTCTCGGGCTGGAATTGCTGTGACAAGCTTTTCTTTTACACAGTTTCCTCACTGTTTTCCACTCACGCTGCCTCAAGAGCAGCATGGATGAGGGAGGACTTTATTCATTTATGTATCTAGTCCCTGTGAGCATTCTGTGTGATACCTGAGGAATGATTTGAGCTCTGACAGACACACGGTCTGAGGATCAGAGGTTACCTGTTACCTGCATGCTGCTTCGGCAGCACAGTCAAGCAGGTTGGAATGGTACAGAGAAGTTTATGCGCCTCTGCGCCATAATTTAAACTCATCCTATACCTCTACACTGCATACATTCACAGTGTATGTATGTGTTATTGGTCTCTGTGTCTGCGTGGCTGTCCCCACGATCCAATGGTGTGTTTCAGTGCCATACATGATATAAACGTACAAAATATGTTTATGCAATTGTTCTTCTGTCCTTGTGTCCTCACCCATCGCATCCCTGAGAGTTTGCGCTTCATACATTAAGATGGGTACAAGCCTTACGAGTGTACCTGTCTGCTACTGTTTCCATTCAGAAATCTGTGTCTGGTCCAAAACAGGGCCGAGTGGTGTCGTCTGCCATCATCTTTAGGTGGATCAGGCAGACCGTCATACAGGCCTATGCCCTTAAGGGGCGGGCGCCTCCCTTTCCGGTTGCGGCGCATTCCACCAAGGCAATTGGTGCTTCCCGGGCCTTCCGACATCAAGCGTCGGTTGCACAAGTGTGCAAGTCGTCGACCTGGTCGTCCGTTCATACCTTTTCAAGATCTTATAAGGTTGATGTGGCTGCATCTTCGGATGCTCCCTTCGGCCGCAAAGCATTGCAGGCCGCTGTTTAATGTCGCAACTCCTCCGTTGAGGAGCTCTGCTTGTTTGGAGTGAAGTTTTGGTTGTTCCTTTGCTACCGCTCCCACCCTTCTGATACTGCTTTGGGACGTCCCACACGTTTACAGTATCCAGCTCTGTCAGTCCATGGAAGATAAGAGAAAATAGGATTTTTGTACTCACCGTAAAATCCATTTCTCTGACGTCCATGGACTGACACAGCACCCACCCTTCCTTTTAAGGTTTGTACTGCTTTGTTACGAACTGAGGTCTGCTAGCTGCAGGTGGGAGGGTAATGTCTGGAGGGACATATACCCACACGTTTACAGTATCCAGCTGTGTCAGTCCATGGACGTCAGAGAAATGGATTTTACGGTGAGTACAAAAATTCTATTTTACCTTCGGGTCAGTGTTCTGCATCTGGAGACCTCCCTCCTGGTTTTCTCGAACAGTGTCTGCCAGTAAATGGGCCCCACACCACTAAAGTCCAACACTCCTTTATTCTTCCGATACCAGAGTAATGCACAGACAGTTGGACTCCCTCAATGAACAGAACAGACAGGGGGGGTGTGGATGCGAGTAGGCCCAGGCACAATGAACTCTCCACTTTCCTTCCTGAAAGTGGGTTGCGGTCTCCGAGCGAGGGGGGATTTCCTTCCAGGTGGTCTCCGGTGGAAGGCTCACCTGTCACTGGCAATATGCTGCACCAGGTCTTCAAGCAAGTATCTCCCACCGGTCCATTACGCCCTCCGGATTCGGGTACCCACTCCCAGGGTCCCCTAGGATCTCCTTCCCTCGCGGAACTCAGTGTTGGGCACTGAGCTCCAGACCTCCATCCGAGTACCTCACCCCAGGATAAAGGTGCCTGGGATGGAACACGACCTCCGAACGTCCTCTAGGCCGCCTAGAGGACCGACACGAACCACCGCCCACAGGCTGAAGGTGCCCAGGATTTGACCCGTGACAAAGATGGCCGGCCCCTTTTTCTCTTATCGTCCATGGACCGACACAGCTCTCATACTGATTACATATGGGTATATGTCCCTGCTCGCAGAAGAAGACCTAGGCAGAATGTTAGAGGTTAAAACATTCTAGAACAAGCCAGAGCTGAACAGCCCCGCCCAGGGGGGCGGTCCCTCCGGACATTACCCTTCCACCTGCAGCTAACAGCCTCAGTTTTTTTCTGCCTAGCAGAAGGAGAAGACATGGCTCTCTCAGGAGCCAGTCTCCTGGAAGATTTTACTTTTAAATTTTATTCCTTTTGGGAATTATTTTATTTTTGAGACCTTCAATTAACTGTCGGCTGGGCAACAGGTTGGGTACACAGGTATCCTCGTAGTCTTCCCTGTCCGACCATCGAGCGTGCTGATCCTCGCCTTGTGTGCGTGAGACTCAGTTCACGACATACCCCATGGCTCCAGGGGTGGCCGGGTTGCTTTCATGCTCCCACGGTCCTCTCAAGATCGAACAGTACCTACTGTATCTTTCGCGGTGGACCGGGCCGACAGCTACGCAGTACGACTCTGTGATAGGTCTGTCTGAAACAAGCCAGTGGGTCCCTCTATTGGCACCGGGGGTTTTCTCCAAAGTGCTTGCGGGACGTGTAAGTAGTCTCTCCTGCTGCAAGGTGAGTACATGCTGGCTGTGTTTCTGTGTGTGGGGGGTTCTCCCTGTCTCCCCCCTTTTATGCTGCTCTCTGCACCCTGTTGTGCTGTGTGGGGATGCTTGGGGGGTCACTCTGCCCTGGGGGGGCCGCTCCATGACTGTTATTTTGCTTGGGAAGTGTTCTGGGGGACTGGCTGTGTTTTTTTTTTCTGTGCGCCATTGGCTCGGTGTTTTTATTTTTAAAAAAGTGCGCCATTGGCGGCCATTTTGCTGGGGCTTAATACACAGTTATACTGGTGCCCGGCGGCCATTTTCTTGTAGCCGCGGCACTTTTAGTTTCGTTTTCGGCCTCTAGCAGCGCTGCTGAACGACGCGAAATGCACACATCCTCACAGATTCTTCACCTCAGGCTGCACCCGCACTACAGCGCGACTCATACAGCGCTGCTCATACAGCGGTACCGAGCGGTCCCTAGGGGTGGTGAGTACTCCAGGTATCCCCTCCTCAGCCCCAGCACGGCCTGTGGGTGGGCTGTATTATTCACTGTAATGGTGAATAAGGTCTCAGAGGGTGGCAATATTGGAGTCTGGTTCACCTGTTTCTTCACACTGTTAAAGACAACTGGCAGTGCTCCTGCACCTGCGGTCCTTAGGGACCAGTTGTCGGCAGTCCTGGAATCATTAATCTGACCAGGAGGAAGCAGTGTGTGAGCGCAAGGGAGCGAAAAAGCCCCGCTCCCCACAAAAAAAAGGGGGTGTGCGCTGATTCAGATATGGGCCTAGCCACTACCGCTCAGGACCCTAGCTCTGAATATATTTGATGGTTTTGAACAGGACATTCTTGGCAAGGAAGACTCCAGTTCTGTGTCAGTAAATGATAGGGAGCTTGTTTTGTGAACTCATTGATGCAGTGAGGGACACTCGCAAGTTAAATATTGCGGATGTAGAACCTCAGGTGGACAGTCTCCTCTGATTCCTTAGGGCCAGGCCTTCTAAAAAGGTTTTCTCTTATCATCCATGGACTGACACGGTGTCTCTTTACACTTTACACGTGGGTTATGTCCCTGCTTGCAGGAGAAGACCTAGGCAGAATATGAGATGTTATACATACATTATAAAAGCCAGAGCTGAACAGCCCCACCCAGGGGGCGATCCTTCCGGACATAACCCTCCCACTACAGTCAGCAGACTTCAGTTTTTTTTCTGTCACCAGCTTCCCCTAAATGTCAGTGGACAACAGGCAGTGCTTCAGCACCTGCGGTCCCTAGGGACCAGTTGTGGGCAGTCCTGGAATAATTTCTGACCAGGATGGGAGCTGTGTGCAAGCGCAAGGGAGCAAAAGAGCGCCCTCTCCCCACTTTACTACATGAGGGCAGTGCGCTGATTCAGATATGGGCCTAGCCACTACCGCTCAGGACCCTAGTTCTGAATGTATTGGATGGTTTTGAACAGGACATTCCTTATGAGGAAAACTCCAGTTCTGAGTCAGTAAATGACAGGGCGCTTGTTAGTGTACTCATGACTGCGGTGAGGGACACTCTCAAGCTAAAATGCTGCGGATGCAGAACCTCAGGCGGATACAGTCTCCTTTGGTTCTTTTAAGGCCAGGCCTTCTAAAGAGGTTTTTCCATATGACTTTCTTTGACCAGCTCATTGATAAGGTCTGGGAAAAGCTGCAGAATTTTTTTATGGTCCCGCGGCGTTTGTCTATCAGATACCGCTTGAAGATGCCCTATTTAAAAAGTGGGCTTCTCCCCCAGTGGTCGACCCTTCAGTCGCCCGGTTGAACAAGGCCATCACTCTCCCGATGGAGGGGACTCCTGCATTTGAGGACCCCACTGACAGGAGGTCAGAAGTGGTGAGCAGAGCCATGTTTGCCTTGTTGGGATCCGCCCTACGGCCTGTGGTAGCGGCGACCCTTGTGTCTTAAACACTTACAGGTTGGGTAAAAATGTTGCACCTAGCTGTACAGGAGCATAATCTTCCTCCAGACGCAGTTGCTCTGGCCCACCAACTGGTTTAGGGCCTGGTTTATGTGTGCGACGCCACGTTGGACGCGGCCCCTTTAATATCCGGGGCCTCTGTCTCGGCGGTGGTATTGCGTCGTCTTATCTGGTTGAAATGCTGGTCTGCTGACCTAGCCTTAGGAAGCTCCTGACGGATCTACCATTTAAAGGTGGTAGACCTTTCGGTGCTGCTCTGGATGACATCGTCATGGATGTCACGGGAGGTAAAAGCACTCTTCTTCCTTAGATTAGCAAGGGTGAGGAGGCCCGCCGCAAACAGGGGCCTTCCTTTCCAGCAAAACTGGGTTTTTTCGTCAGTCAGAATCCACATGTAGGCCCTCTCAGACTGACGGCAGTGCGGCTGGTGGGCACAAGTGCCCCTGGGTGCGTAAGCCAAACAAGCGGCTCCCAAGCCCGCCTCCGCGTGAAGTCTTGCCTCCGCCCGACTCTGGGGTGGGGGGACGACTTCGCAGGTCACAAATCGGTGGTCCTCCCGAATCTCTGACTGGTGGGTGTGCGAGGTGGTCACCTCAGGATACAGGATAGTATTCCGATCCTGGCCCCCAGACAGATTCTTTCCCTCGAATCTTCCTCTCCTTCCTACCTGTTGGGCAGCCCTCTTGGGGGCTGTACAGGATTTGATCAGGTCCGGAGTGATTGTGCCGGTTCTGTCACAGGAGAGTTTTCAGGGATTCTACTCGAATCTGTTTGTCGTCCCAAAAATGGGACGTGGTTCGACCTATCCTGGACCTCAAGGCCCTGAATGCCTTCGAGAACGTGCAGAAATTCCGCATGGAATCCATTCGCACTGTGATCGCTACACTCCACCAAAGGGATTTTCTTCTGGCGTCCTTGGACTTCAAGGACGCCTACTTGCATGTTCCGATCTGCGCAAGTCACCAGAAGTTTCTGCGCTTTGCGATCTGCGAAGTCCACTATCGATTGTGGCTCTTCCTTTCGGCCTAGCCTCGGCACCAAGGGTGTTCACCAAGATGCTTGCGCAGGTTCTAGCCTTCTGTTACAGCGAGGTATTGCTGTCGTGGGCTATCTGGACGATCTTCTGCTGAGAGCAGAAAGTGGCTCAGACTTAGAAGAAAGGTGACTATCGTCAATTAGACCCTCAGGGACTTCGGGTGGTTCCTGAACATTCAGGAGTCAGTCCTGGTCCCGACTCAGTGTCTGGAGTATCTAGTTCTGATTCTGGACTCCTTGGAGGCAAAGGTATCCTACATCTGGAGAAGTTGCTGACACTTCAGTCTGCGGTGCGGGTGCTGACATCCCAAAAATGGTTGTCAATCCGTTTTTTGCATGAGAGTACCGGTACTCGTGGTGGCCTCCTTCGCGGCCGTTCCGTATGCCCAATCACACACCAGGGCATTGCAGAAGGAGATCTTGTCCACCTGGGACAAATCCCCGTTTGTCCTTGGATCTTCAGATCCAGGTGATTCACCTGGTCAGCGAGTCCCTGACATGGTGGTTGAGATCCTCGGCTCTTCGGTCCGGAAGGTCGTTCCCCTCCCATCCAATGGTCGGTACTCACGACGGACACCAGCCTGACGGGCTGGGGTGGAGTCTGGGGAGTCCTGTCGGCTCAAGGCCTTGGACTCCGGACGAGCCCGTTTACCAATCACTGTTCTGGAAATACGGGCCATCAGACTGTGTCTCTCCTCAGGTCGGAAGAGAGTACGGGGTCGCTCCATCAGGAGCCAGTCGGACAACGCCACGGCGGGGGCGTATGTAAACCATCAAGGGGGGACTCGGAGCTCAACTGCGGCTTCCGAGGTAGTCCGTATCCTGAAGAGGGCCGGAAGAAACGTGCCGGCTCTGTAGGCCATTTACATTCTGGGCATAGACAATAGGCAGGCGGACTATCTGAGTCGCCAATCGCCAGACGCCGGACCAAGAAGAGTGGTCCTTGCATATTTCAACTCCTTTGCCGACGGTGGGGCACGCCGGATGTGGACCTGATGGCCTCTCGACTCAATCGCAAGGGTCGAGGTTTTGGCCAGATTCAGGGATCCTTGGGCGATGCCTCGGATGCGTTGGTGGCCCCATAGGGTCCTTATCGCCTGATATAAACTCTGGTGATCCTAATTGTTCCGGATTGGCCTCAGCGTCACTGGTACGCTGATCTGGTACGTCTCGTCGTGGACGTTCCCTGGCGGTTGCCGATGAGGGAGGACCTTCAGTCTCAAGGTCCTATGTTTCATCCGGCTTGCAGTCTCTGGCTTTAACGTCAGGGCTGTTAAAAGCCAGGTGTTGAGGGACCGAGGTCTCTCGGACTCGGTCATTTTGACCATGTTAAGGACACGGAAGTCTTCCTCCAGGCAGATCTATCACCGTGCCTGGAAAGCTTATATCACCATGTGCGAAGCGCTGGACTGGCGTCCTCGGACGTATTCCGTCCCCAGAATCCTGCGTCTTCTGCAGTGTGGAGTGACCCAAAAGCTTGCTTTGAGTACCATCAAGGATCAGATTTCGGCCTTGGCCGTCTTCTTTCAGCGACCTCTAGCGGGTCTTTTCTTGGTTAGCACCTTGTGTTGGGGGTTCACCATGTGCTCCCTCCTGTCCAGCCTCCTCTCCCACCGTGGGATCTGAATTTGGTGCTCTCGGTCCTCCAGGAACCTCCTTTTGGGAATATCCGGGATATTCCCCTCTTGTCTTGTCTCAGAAGGTGGCCTTTTAGTGGCAATCACTTCTGTTTGACGGGTGTCTGAGTTGGCGGCTTTGTCCTGCAAGTCGCCATATTTAGTCATCCATAAGGATAAGGCGGTGTTGCATCCGCGACCTTCCTTTTTGCCAAAGGTGGTGTCGACCTTTCACCTACATGAGAACATTGTCCTCCCGTCCTTGTGTCCTCACCCATCGCATCCCAGAGAGTTTGCGCTGCACATATTGGATGTGGTACGAGCCTTACGGGTGTACCTGTCTGCTACTGCTTCTATTCGGAAGTCCGACTCACTGTTTGTGACTGTCTCTGGTCCATAACAGGGCCAAGCGGTTTCGTCTGCCATCATTTCTGGGGGAATCAGACAAACCGTCATTCAAGCCTATGCTCTCAAAGGGCAGGCGCCTCCCTTTCCGGTTACGGCGCATTCCACCAGGGCAATTGGTGCTTCCTGGGTTTTCCGACATCAAGCGTCGGTTGCACAAGTGTGCAAGGCGGCGACCTGGTCGTCTGTTCATGCCTTTTAAGTTTTATAAGGTTAATGTGGCTGCATCTTCGGATGCTTCCTTCGGCCGCAGGGTGCTGCAGGCCGCTGTTTAAAGTTGCGACTCCCCTGTTGAGGAGCTCTGCCTTCTTGGAGTGAAGTTTTTGGTTTTTCCATTTATACTGCTCCCATCCCTCTTGACACTGCTTTGGGACATCCGACGTGTAAAGTGTAAAGAGACACCGTGTCAGTCCATGGATGATAAGAGAAAATAGGATTTTTTGTACTCACCGTAAAATCCTTTTCTCTGACATCCATGGACTGACACGGCACCCACCCTTCCTTTTAAGTTTGTACTGCTTTGTTACGAACTGAAGTCTGCTGACTGTAGTGGGAGGGTTATGTCCGGAGGGACCGCCCCCTGGGTGGGGCTGTTCAGCTCTGGCTTTTAGAATGTATGTATAACATCTCACATTCTGCCTAGGTCTTCTCCTGCAAGCAGGGACATAACCCACGTGTAAAGTGTAAAGAGACACCGTGTCAGTCCATGGATGTCAGAGAAAAGAATTCTACGGTGAGTACAAAAAATCCTATTTTTTTTTTCCATATGTTCCTTTCTTTGACCAGCTCATTGATCAGGTCGGGGGAAAAAGGTGCAGAAGACTTTTATGGTCCCGTGGCGTTTGTCTATCAGATACCCCTTGAAGATGCCCTACTTAAAACGTGGGCTTCTCCCCCAATGGTCGACATTGCAGTCGCCCGATTGAACAAGGCCACCATTCTCCCAGTGGAGGGGGCTCCTGCATTTAAGGACCCCACTCACAGGAGGTCAGAAGTGGTGAGTAGAGCCATGTTGGGGTCCGCCCTACGGCTTGTGGTAGCGGCGACCCTTGTGTTTCCAACACTTACGGGATGGGCAAAAAATGTTTGCACCAAACTGTACAGGAGCATGATCTTCTTCCAGACACTTGCTCTGGCCCGCAGATGGTGCAGGGCCGGGTTTGTGGCGACGCCACGTTTGACGCAGCCCCTTATAACTCAGGGCCTCTGTCTTGACGGTGGTATTGCGTTGTCTGATCTGGTTGAAATGCTGGTCTGCTGACCTAGCTTCTAAAAAGCCTCTGAAGGATTTACCATTTAAAGGTGGTAGGCTTTTCGGTGCTGCGCTGGATGACATCATCAAGGATGTCACGGGAGGTAAGAGCACTGTTCTTCCTCAAGCTAACAAGGGTAAGGAGGCCGCCGTTAGCAGGGTCCTTCCTTTCCAGCAAGAAGGGTTTTTTTTCATCAGTCAACGGGGAGGCCCTCCCAGACTGACAGCGGTACGGCTGGTGGACACGTGCGCCCTTGGGTGCGTATGCCGAAGAAGCCGGCTCCCTGGCCCGCCTCCGCGTGAAGTCTTGCCCCCACCCGACTCTGGGGTAGGGGGGAAGACTTTGCAGGTCCACGGATCAATGGACCTCCCGGATCTCCTACCGGTGGGTGTGCGAGGTGATCACCTCAGGTTACAGGATGGGTTCCGTTCCTAATACCAGACAGATTCTTCCCTCGAATCTTCCTCTCCTTCCTGCCCGTCGGGCGGCCCTATGGGGCCTATCCAGGTTTGAGGTCCGGAGTGATTGTGCCGGTTCCGTCACAGGAGAGGTTTCAGGGATTCTACTCGAATTTGTTTGTCGTCCCAAAAAAAGGATGGGGTTCGGCTTATCTTGGACCTCCAGGCCCTGAATGCCTTCGTGATAGTGCAAAAGTTCCGCATGGAATCCATTCGCACGGTGGTCAGTACACTCCGTCAAGGGGATTTTCTGGCGACCTTGGACATCAAGGACGCCTACTTGCATGTTCCGATCTGCGCTTGTGATCGGCGAAGTCCGCTAGCAATTTGTGGCTCTTCCTTTCGGCCTAGCCTCGGCACCGAGGGTGTTCACCAAGGTGCTTGTGCCGGTTCTAGCTTACTGAGACAGCAAGGCATTGGATGATCTTCTTCTCGGAGCAGGAAATGGCTCAGAATTAGAAGACAGGGTGACTATTGTCAGTCAGACCCTCAGGGACTTTGGGTGGCTCCTAAACATTCAGGAGTCAGTCCGGGTCCCGACTCGAGATTTGAAGTATCTCAATCTGATTCTGGACTCCTTGGAGGCAAAGGTATTCCTACCTCCGGGGAAGCTAGTGACGCTTCAGTCTGCAGTGCGGATGCTGACATCCCAAAAAATGGTCGTCAATCCGTTTTTGCATGGGAGTCCTGGGACTCATGGTGACCTCTTTTCGAGGCCGTTCTGTATGCCCAATCACACACCAGGGCATTGCAGAAGGAGATCTTGTTCCCTTGGGACAAATCCCCGTTGTCTTTGGATTTTCCGATCCAGGTGAGCCACCTGGTCAGGGCGTCTCTGACATGGTGGTTTGGGTCCCCGGCTCTTCGGTCCGGGAAGTCGTTCCTCCCCGTCCAATGGACGGTGTTCACTACGGACGCCAGCCTGAAGGGCTGGGGTGTAGTCTGGGGAGTCCTGTTGGCCCAAGGGCTTGGACTCCGGACGAAGCCCGTTTGCCGAACAATGTTCTGGAAATACGGGCCATCAGACTGTGCCTCTCCTTGTGGTCTGAGAGATTGCAGGATCGCTCCATTAGGATCCAGTCAGACAAAGTCACGGTGGTGGCATATGTCGACCATCAAGGGGGGACTCGGAGCTCAGCTGCGGCTTCTGAGGTCCCCCGTACCCTGAATTCGGCTAAAAGAAGCGTGCCGGCTCTGTCGGCCGTTTACATTCCGGGCATAGAACTGGCGGACTATTTGAGTCGCCAGACGTTGGACCAGGGAGAGTGGTCCTTGCACCCGGAGGCATTTCAACTCCTTGCCACACAAACGGTGGGGCACGCCGGAGGTGGACCCGATGGCTTCTGGACTCAATCGCAAGTTGACGAGATTTGTGGTCAGATCCAGGGATCCTTGGGCGGATGCCTCAGAGGCGTCAGTGGCCCATGGGGTCTTTATCACCTGATATACGTTTTATCCTCCGCGGCAGTTGCTCCCTTGCCTGCTGCGCAGGGTGGCGACCGAGGGAATTCCGGTGATCCTCATTGCTCCGGATTGACCTCGGCTTCACTGGTACGCCTCGTCGCGGCCGTTCCCTGATGGTTGCCAATAAGGGAGGACTTTCTGTCTCAAAGTCATATATTTCATCCTGCCTTTACAGTCTCTGACCTTGTAGGCAGGGCTGTTAAAAGCCAGGTGTTGAGAGACCGAGGTCTCTCGGACTCGGTCATTTCGTCCATATTAAGGACACGGAAGTCTTCCAGAACTATCTCTGTACCTGGAAAGCTTATATCGCCATGTGCGAAGAGCTGGGCTGACATCCTCGGACGTATTCCGTCCCTAAAATCCTGCGTTTCCTACAGCATGGAGTTGCCCAAAGGCTTGCTTTGAGTATCAAGGGTCAGATTTCGGCCTTGGCTGTCTTCTTTCGGCGACCACTAGCGGGTCATTCCTTGGTTGGCACCCTTGTGCAGGGGGTTCGCCATGGGCTCCCTCCTGTCAAGTCTCCTCTCCCCCCGTGGAATCAGAATTGGTACTCTCGGTTCTCCAGGAACCTCCTTTTCAGAATATCAGGGATATTCCCCTCTTCACTTTGTCTCAGAGGGTGGCCCTTTTTAGTGGCGATCACTGATGTTAGACGAGTATCTGAATTGGCGACCTTGTACTGCAAGTCGCCATATTTAGTCATCCATAAGGATAAGGCGGTGTTGCATCCGCGACTTTCTCTTGTCAAGGGTGATCTCGTCTTTTCACCTAAATGAGGACATTGTCCTCCCGTCCTAGTGTCCTCGCCCATCGCATCCCAGAGAGTGTGCGCGGCACACTTTGGATGTGGTACGAGCCTTGCGGGTGTGCTTGTCTACTGCTTCTATTAGGAAGTCTACTCTCTGTTTGACTGTCTCTGGTCAGAAACAGGGCCAAACGGCTTTGTCTGCCACCATTTTCTAGGTGGATCGGACAAAACCGTCTTTCAAGCCTATGCTCTCATAGGGCGGGCGCCTCCCTTCCCGGTTACGGCGCATTCCACCAGGGCAATGGTGCTTCCTGGGTTTTCCGACATCAAGCGTCAGTTGCACAAGTGTGCAAGGCGGCGACCTGGTCGTCCGTTCATACCTTTTCAAAGTTCTACAAGGTTAATGTGGCTGCATCTTCGGATGCTTCCTTCGGCCGCAAAGTGTTGCAGGCCGCTGTCTAATGTTGCAACTCCTCCGTTGAGGGGCTCTGCTGGTTTGGAGTGAAGTTTTGGTTGTTCTTTACTTTTTTTGCTCCCACCCCTTTCTTATACTGCTTTGGGACGTCCCACATGTGATCAGTATGAGAGCTGCGTCGGTCCATGGACGATAAGAGAAAATAGGATTTTTGTACTCACCGTAAAATCCGTTTCTCTGACGTCCATGGACCGACGCAGCACCCACCCTTCCTTTTAAGTTTTTGTACTGCTTTATTACGAACTGAGGCTGTTAGCTGCAGGTGGAAGGGTAATGTCCGGAGGGACCGCCCCCCTGGGCGGGGCTGTTCAGCTCTGGCTTGTTCTAGAATGTTTTAACCTCTAACATTCTGCCTAGGTCTTCTCCTGCGAGCAGGGACATATACCCACATGTAATCAGTATGAGAGCTGCGTCGGTCCATGGACGTCAGAGAAACGGATTTTACGGTGAGTACAAAAATCCTATTATCCCCTCTCCTGGCAAGCACGGCGGGTTCCCCGCCCCACCATACCGCTGCCGAGGGAGGACAAAAGGGGTTACGGCACACAGCAATGGTTCAACCCAAGGCGACAGCGCCACCCGCTGGGCTGCAGGGAACTGCACATCACTGGTGTCTCTGCCAGTTTTAAATACACAGAAAAGTGTATACCCGCTACATAGATAGATATAGAGATATATATATATATATATATAATATATATTATCTGCACAGAAAGAGGGATATCATTTACAATTAGCATTGTTTAAAAAGTAATTACCTTTTCCATCATACCACCACCATCAAATTTCCCCCTCATAGTACTCTGTTATAAATGATTAGTAATGGCGTGGCTGTGCTCTCCCCGGGGCTCTGTATGTAATCAGAGCTGAGATTCTCCAGCCACCGCCCGTCACTGTGTAAAAGAAGCTTTGGTAACCATGGCAACAAAAGCCTGATTTGCAAATAACGCAATGTTACAGCCCAGCAATGCCTATTGCAGGGCTCGACAATCCCCGGGCGCCAGGTCGCCATTGCGACTAGAATTAGTGACCTGGCGCCTGGGGCAGCACAGCTGGGGTATCCTGTGTCTTCGTGAACCCCCCCCCCCCGCGCACCTCGCAATCGCGTCAGGCCGGCCGGTAATTGAGGCCGCGGCTTTGCGGCCTTCTGCAGGCCTATGCTTCTCTGTAGGCCTATGCTTCCTTCTGTGATCAGGCGCCATCTTGTGGTGGCCGTTGGTATGACATACAACCAGCAATGTTAATGGAGCTTCCCCTGTGTTTCCACTGCCCCATCTCCTTCCCTCTAATTAAAACCCCCAAACATTATATATATTTTTTATTCTAACACCCTAGAGAATAAAATGGCGGTCATTGCAAAACTTTCTGTCACACCGTATTTGCGCAGCGGTCTTACAAGTGCACTTTTTTGGGAAAAAATACACTTTATTTTTTTAATTAATTAAAAAATAAGACAATAGTAAAGTTAGCCCAATTTTTTTTTTTATATTGTGAAAGATGAAGTTACGCTGAGTAAATTGATACCCAACATGTCACACTTAAAAATTGCATCCGCTCGTGGAATGGCGACAAACTTTTACCCTTTAAATCTCCATAGGCGACGTTTAAAAAATTCTACAGGTTGCATGTTTTGAGTTACAGAGGAGGTCTAGGGCTAGAATTATTGCTCTCGATCTACCTATCGCGGCGATACCTCACGTGTGGTTTTAACACCGCTTTCATATGCGGGCGCTACTCATGTATGCGTTCGCTTCTGCGCCCAAGCTCTGCGGTACAGTGCGCGTTCCTGGCTCCTAACTTTTTTAACTGGCTTCTAGATTCCAAACAAATTTGTCAAGCCCTGGCCTATTGCCTCCTGGGATTGATGATACACATCTCCCAGGAGCCATTGCAAACCGGAAATGACGCAATGGGCCGCGGCCAGGGAGAAGGAAGTGAAGAATGAGTACAGCAGATATACAATAGGTGCTGGAAAAAAAAAATCCAATTAGTTTACTGTGCACAGTTTAGTGAGGGATGCTGAGGGCATCTGCTTGCCTCCCTGGCGGAAAATAAAAGTTTTTTTTCTCTTATCGTCCATGGACTGACACAGCTGGATACTGTAAACGCGTGGGTAATGTCCCTGCTTGCAGGAGAAGATCTAGGCAGAATGTTAGATGTTAGAAACATTCTAGAACAAACCAGAGCTGAACAGCCCCGCCCAGGGAGGTGGTCCCTCCGGACATTACCCTCCCACCTGCAGTCAGCAGATCTCTGTTTGTTTTTTTCTGCCTAGCAGAAGGAGAAGACGTGGCTCTCTCAGGAGCCAGTCTCCTGGAAGATTTTACTTTTAAATTTTATTCCTTTGGGAATTTTATTATTTTATTTTTGAGACCTTCAATCAACTGTCGGCTGGGCAACAGGTTGGGTACACTAGTATACTCGTAGTCTTCCCTGTCCGACCATCGAGCGTGCTGATCCTCGCCTTGTGTGCGTGAGACTCAGTTCACGACGTACCCCATGGCTCCAGGGGTGGCCGGGTTGCTTTCATGCTCCCGCGGTCCTCTCAAGATTGAACAGTACCTACTGTATCTTTCGCGGTGGACCGGGCCGACAGCTACGCAGTACGACTCTGTGATAGGTCTGTCTGAAACAAGCCAGTGTGTCCCTCTAGGGACGGGTAAGTAGTCTCTCCTGCTGCAAGGTGAGTACAAACTGGCTGTGTTTCTGTGTGTGGGGGGTTCTCCCTGTCTCCCCCCTGTTATGCTGCTCTCTGCACCCTGTACTGGTGCTGTGGGGTGCTTGGGGGTCACTCTGGCCTGGCTGGGCGCTCATGTCCTCAGTTTTTTCTGGTGTGTGAGGTGATTATTGCGCGCCCATTAGCGGGAGCTTTGAATTTCGCGCTCGGCGGCCATCTAGGCGTTCAATGGCGCAGTTGTAGCTGCGGCCGGCGCCCATTTTCTTGTGGCCGCCGCGCATTTATTTTCTATTTTAGCGGCGGCGCGAATCCCCTCACAATCTCCTCACAGACTGAGCGGTCCTTAAGGGTTGGTGGGTCCTCCGAGTATCCCCTCCTCAGCCTCAGCGTAGCCAGTGGGTGGACTGTATATTCACTGTATAGTGTATAAGGTCTCAGGGGGTGGCGTTATGGAGTCTGATACGCCTGCTCTCCACACTTGCCTGGGGCAACTGGCAGTGCTGCACAGTTTAAACATGTTCATATGTTTCCTGCACCTGCGGTCCTTATGGACCAGTTGTCAGCAGTCCTGGAATAATTTCTTGTCAGAATGGAAGCGGTGTGTGAGCAAAAGGAGCTATAAGCCCCCTCCCCCCACAAAAATCTTTAGTGAAGGAGTGCTCTGAGTCAGATATGGGCCTAGCTATTGGGCTCAGGACCCTAGCTCTGAATATTTAATATTTATGAACCGGACATTCCCTTGTGAGGAAGACTCCAGTTCTGTGTCAGTGAATGATAGGGCTGACAGGGCGCTTGTAAGTGATCTCATTGATGATGTGAGGAACACTCTCAAGCTGGAATTGCTGTGACAAGCCTTTCTTTTACACAGCTTCCTCACTGTTTTCCACACACGCTGCCTCAGAGCAGCATGGATGATACATGGTGGGGGGGAGGACTTTATTCATTTATGTCTCTAGTCCCTGTGAGCCTTCTGTGTGATTATCCTGAGGCAACATTTCCCGCCATTTCCTGGGGAACGCTTGAGCTCTGACAGACACACGGTCTGAGGATCAGAGGTTACCTGCATGCTGCTTCGGCAGCACAGTCAAGCAGGTTGGAATGATACAGAGAAGATTATGCGCCTCTGCGCCATAATTTAAACTCATCCTATACCTCTATACTGCATACATTCACAATATATGTATGTGTTATTGGTCTCTGTGTCTGCGTTCCCCCACGTTCCAATGCTGTGTTTCAGTGCCATGCATGATATAAACGTACAAAATATGTTTATGTACGACTCCAGATACATTCACAGGATATGTATGTATTATACTCTGTGGGTCGGCGGGGGCTCCGGTGTCCTCCCACGCTCTCATGGTATGTGCGCTTCGGCTCTCCGCACAGTATAGACATGTTCAATATGTTTATTGCACATACTATACATGTTTACAGTATGGGTATACTGTTTGTGTGGGGTTCCTCCGGGTACTCCGGTTTCCCCCCACGTTCCAATGGAAATGCACAGCATAAACATGTGCAATATGTTGATTCACATGCTATCATTCCTACACGGTATCTGTGTGCTGTCTGCGTGGAGTTCTTCTGGTTGTTCCGGTTTCCTCCCACGCGCTGACGGTATGTGCGCCTTTGGCCTTCTGCACAGTTAAAAATGTTCAATGTTTATCATGCATGCTATAATACCTACACGATATGTGTAGGCAGTCTGTGTGGTTTTCCTCCGGGTACTCCGGTTCCCTCCCACACTCCATTGGTATGGGCGCTTCGGCGCTATGCACAGTCTAAATTTGTGCGATTGGATATCCACCTACCTGGTATGTCTGTGCAGTCTGCGTGGGTTTCCACCCACGCTACATGACATGCATGTCTTTGGTGCAATACACGGTGTAAACATACACATTATGTTTATACACTAAATACATTCACAGTAGTTGTAGGTATTGCATTCTCTGAGTATGCGTGGGGTACTTCGGTTCCTCCCACGTGCCAACAGTGTGCGCGCCTTCGGTGCTATGCACACATGAGCTTGTGCAAAATGTTTAGCACACACACTTTAATACCTACACGGTATGCGTATGCAGTCTGCGTGGGTTTCCGTCCACGCTACATGACATGCATGCCTTTGGTGCAATACACGGTGTAAACATACACATTATGTCTGTACACTACACTAAATACATTCACAGTAGTTGTAGGTATTGCATTCTCTGAGTATGCGTGGGGTACTTCGGTTCCTCCCACGCGCCAACAGTGTGCGCGCCTTCGGTGCTATGCACACATTGTGCAAAATGTTTAGCACACATACTATAGTACCTACACGGTATGCAGTCTGCATGGGTTTCATCCGGGTGCTCAGGTTTCTCCCCTGCGTTCCAATGGTGTGCGCATTCTCAGCGCTATGCACAGTATAAACATGTGCAATTTGTTTATTCGCAGGCTAACATACCAACACGATTGTGTACGCAATCTGCGTGGCTGGTTTACGTCCAAGCCCCGATGATGTGCGCGCCTTCATCGCTGGCACAGTATATACGTGTTTAATAGGTTTATCCACACATACTAAACTACATACGCCGTATGTGGTGGTATTATGCTCTTTGTGGCTGGGTGGGTTTCCTCCCACACTCTCTCTTTGCGTGTTTGACGCAATACATAGTATAAACTATGTGTTTGTACAATCAGCACTTATCCATGGGTAGCCGCTGGATAGAGTATTGTAACAAGGATCCCTGGTTTCAGGGGTATCACTTTCCACCTGCTTTCAGTGGTGATTAGAAGCCCTGGCTTAGACTGTGTTCGCCAGGCTGAGGTTAGCGTTATGCCCGTTAGTGGCTGCGTCTCTGGCGTTTTTTGTAGCTCAATGACTGGGCAAAAGCCTCTGCTTCATCCATCAGTCGTCTAGCAGGTGCACTGCAACTGCTTTAGCCTTTAGGGTCTCTGTGCCCGGGGTGGGTTTGCGCCACCTGTGGAGGCTGAGATACTAGTCCTCTGACCGAATTTCTAGGGAAGTTCCGTCAAGTTGCCTTTATTGGCCAACAGTTGAGGCACCCTGTACAGCGGGGCCTCCCTTCTCCGATACATTGCGGAGTCTCTTTGGGATTTTCATACATCTCGCTGCAAGACGGTCCTGTCGGCCGTGTGCATTGCAGGGGAAGGGTCCTTGCATCCGGAGGTGTTTCCACATCCTTTACAGGAGGTGGGGCACCGGAAGTGGACCTTATGGCCTCTCGACTCACTCGCAAGGTGGCAAGATCGTGGTCAGGTCCAGGGACCCCTGGGTAGACGCGTTGGAAGCCCGTGGGGGCAGTATCGCCTGATATATGCTTACCCTCCTCTTCTGTTATTGTAGTAGGGGCTGAGGCCATTCCAGTGCTCCGGAACAGCGACATTGATACGCCGATCTAATTTGGCTAGTCGCAGACGTTCCTGGCGACTGCCTATTGGGGTGGACCTTCTGTCTCATGATCCCATACTTCATCCTGCTTTACAGTCCTTGGCTTTAATGGCATGGCTGTTTAAAGCCAGGTGCTGAAGGACCGAGTTCTCTCGTATTCGGTCATGTTGTTGACACGGGAATCTTCCTCCAGAAAGATATCTCACCTTACCTGGAAGGCTTACATCGCTATGTGCGAGGAACTTGAGTGGCGTCCTCGGATGTATTCCGTTCCCAGGATTTTGCTGTTCTTACAGCGTGGTGTGACCCAAAAGCTGGCCTTGCATACCCTTTTTTTTTTTTTTTTTTTTGAGGGTCGGATTTCGGCCCGGGCTGTCTTTTTCAACGACGATAAGCGAAAATAGGATTTTTGTACTCACCGTAAAATCCATTTCTCTGACGTCCATGGACTGACACAGCACCCACCCTTCCTTTTAAGGTTTGTACTGCTTTGTTACGAACTGAGCTCTGCTGACTGCAGGTGGGAGGGTAATGTCCGGAGGGACCGCCCCCTGGGCGGGGCTTTTCAGCTCTGGTTTGTTCTAGAATGTTTCTAACATTCTGCCTAGATCTTCTCCTGCGAGCAGGGACATTACCCACGCGTTTACAGTATCCAGCTGTGTCAGTCCATGGACGTCAGAGAAATGGATTTTACGGTGAGTACAAAAATCCTATTTTTACCAAAACAGCATTTTTTGAAGAGGGAGACAACAGGCCGTTTCTTGGCTAGGATTGCTAACTCGGAACAGACGTCCCCAGTTATTGGAACCATAAAGACTGCTGGGGGGCGGCTAGTACATTCCCCAGATCTAATACTAAAGACGCTGGCAGACTTCTACATAACATTATACCGCCCGGCCTCGGAGTATAGTTTCAGGGAGCTATCCAGCTACCTGGATGAAATTGTATTCCCAAATCTCTCCTACTTCTCAAAGTAAGGATTTTGATTCCCTATTGATTTTGGAGGAGTTACTGGCAGCGTTCCCTAACTGTAAAGCTCCAGGGGTTGATGGCATCCCCATGGAGATCTACAAACACTACTCAGAGATATTATTACCCAAATTGTTAGGGGTGTTTAAAAGAGAAGTATGTTTTTTGTTTTTTTGGGCTATTTATACTTACCTCGGTGGATGGAGCATCAAACTGATGCTCCATCTGTCCCCCGCCGTCTGTGCACTGAGAACCGAGCCACCGAACATCGCTGTTGGCTCGGTTCTCACAGATCCCCGAGAGGAAAGCTGCTGACTGTCAGTCAGCGGCTTTCCTCTCTGCTTCTCCACGCTCATTGGAGCGCTGAGCCGTGGAGGGGCGGGGAGAGGCTGTCTCAGCAGCTCGCTGATATGCTGAGACTGCCATCAATCAGGACAGCTGGCGGATCTCGACTTGGAAGTCATGATGACGCGGTGCCCCGACTGATGGCCGCTCTCCGCTGAAAACCTGTCACAGGAATGCAAAACGAATTGCACTCGTGTGACCCTTAGGAGAAGCCCAGCCGAAAAAGCTCAGGCTGGACTTCTCCTTTTAATGCTGCAAGGGAGTTAAATGTCCTTGCGTCCTCTATGGCTAAGGCACATATTGTGTTAATCCTCAAGCCAGGTGTGGACCCGGCCTCGTACAGGCTGATTTCGCTATTGCAATCGGATATAAAAATTCTGGCAAAAGTACTAGCTCTCAGGCTAAACAAGGTAATTACCTCAGTTATACACCCAGACCAGGCGGGATTTATGTCCAACAAATCTACGGCAATAAGGAAAGCTTACCGACTGGAATGGTACCAGTGGATTAGAGTAAAGCTAATGTGGTACCAAAATTTAAGAATGAGCGGAGATATATACCTGGAAACTACAGGCCAGTCAGCCTAACATCAATAGTTTGTAAACTATTAGAGGGGATGATAAAGGACTGTATCCACTAAGTCTGGCTGCAGCCATTTCAACTGTGGGCAGCTGAAGATGCTGCCTATTCACTTCCTGGATTTACGCCCACCTTCAGCTCTGCAGCCCAGCAACTTTTATTCGCCCTCTTATGACTCATCCCCCTCCCTTCTTGGCAAACTCTAACCAGAGTGAGAGAGAGCTGTGCATGATGTCATAAGCCTAGGCTAATGACAAGACAAGAAACAGGAAGTTGGCTGTATAAGGTATTTACTGGCAGAAAAAAAATGTTTTACTATCCAAAGTTAAAACTACTAGGGCAGAAGATTTAACAGATGGAAATTTGAAAAAAATGACTGAAGGTCCGCTTTAACCACTTGAGGACCAGCCGCCGCAGTTATACTTCGTCAGGTTGGCTCAACTGGACGAGCCGTCGTAACTGTATGTTGGACGCTTTAAGAGCACTAGGGGGCACGTGCGTGCCACCGGAGGTGCGACGAAGGAGCCGATGTGCGTGCCCGGCGGTCGTGATGTCCACCGGGCACCCGCGATCGCCCCTTGAGAGCGACAGAACGGAGTAAATGGACAGATCTCTGTTCTGTCAGTGGTGAGGAGACTGATCTTTTGTTCCTACTGCTTAGGAACAACGATCCATCTTCTCCCCCAGGCAATCCCATCCCCCCACAGTTAGAAACACTCCCTAGGACACACATTTAACCCCTTGATCGCCCCTTAGTGTTAACCCCTTCCCTGCCAATTACATTTATACAGTAATCAGTGGCTATTTTTAGCACTGATTGCTGTATAAATGTCAATTGTCCCAAAAAAGTGTTTGATCTGTCCACCACAATGTCATAATCTCGAAAAATTACCATTACTAGTAACAAAAAAACATAAGAAAAATACCATAAATCTATCCCCTATTTTGTAGACGCTATAACTTTTGCGCAAACCAATCAATATACACTAATTCCAATTTTTTTTTTTTTTACTAAAAATATGTAGAAGAATAAATATTGACCTAAACCGAAAAATAAATTTGTTTTTTAAAAAAAAAAAATTGTGGTTATTTATTATAGCAAACAGTAAAAAAAAAAATATTATTTTTTTTTCTAAATTGTTGCTCTTTGTTTGATTATAGTGCAAAAAATAAAAACCGCATGGGGTGATCAAATACCACCAAAGGAAAGCTCTATTTGTGATGAAAATTTTTTGTTTGGGTACAGCATCGCAATTGTCAGTTAAAGCGACGCAGTGCCGTATCGCAAAAAATGGCCTGGTTATTAAGGGGGCAAATCTTCCGGTCTTTAAATTGGTTAATGACCATAATGAAAAAAAAAAAAGTTTGGGACTTTACTGGCATCACACTGAAGATAGATATTGTTTAAAAATATGTTTTTATTGAATTTGTTTTAAAACAAGAGACATGTAGACATCTTATATATACAGCATATTAATATTTTATATATATATATATATATATATATATATATATATATATATATAATTTATTTTTTTCATATATACATTTTTTAATCACTTCAATACCGGGCTTTTTTTACCCCATCAACACCGAGCCTATTCTGGCACTTCTCTCCTACATGTACAAATCATCATTCTTTTGCTAGAAAATTACTCAGAACCCCCAAACATTATATATGTTTTTTTTTAGCAGACACCCTAGGGAATAAAATGACGGTCATTGCAACTTTTTTCTTGCACGGTATGGCAATGGTAGGAATGTGTGTGACAGGTCCTCTTTATTGAGAGATGCAGGGTCAATAAGACCCCACATCTCTCCTCCAGGCTGGAAAGCATGAGATCGTGAAATGTTTTTTCACTGATCTCATACTTGCTAGCCGCAATGGCGGCTTTGTTTACATCTGAGGACCCGGGCGTGACGTCATCACATCGCGCCCGGGCCTCCGACGATCATAGAGATGACTGGTGACCATCTGGTCACCAGTCATCTCTATGCTCATCAGGTGACCCACCACCGGCGCCGGACGATTCTCTCCGGGTCCCCGATGGCACGGGAGAGCCCGGAGAAGCACCGGATGGCGGTGGGAGCGGGGATGTTGCCGCTATGATCGTTCTTCTGGTGCGCAGAATCGCCGGCACAACAAAAGGATATCTGAATGATGCCTCTAGCTGCAGGCATCATTCAGATATCCCCCCACAAAGCGGAGGACGTCATATGACGCCCACCCAGGATGGGAGATCCCATCTGTGGACGTCATGACTATGGGCGGTAGGGAAGTGGTTAATAAAGCACCGGGGGGGCAGAGCTAAAAAAAAAAAAAAATTTAATTGATACCATACAGACATGAACATTTCCGTATCTCAAACGTGAGAAATATCGAACAAGAAATGTAACTAACGAAATCATCTGGAGTGCACATGGATACCATCAACCGATATTTCTAACACACTTTGTCTGCCGAAACATGAAACTGGTAACTGTATATGGTATTGTCAGAATGTTAGGGTAAGCTTGCCCAAACCCGCAGCCATTTTTCTTATAGCTAAAACGAATAGAAATATAGAGAAGAGTAGACTTGAAAGCAAGATAGGGGTGGAGGAGACGCGGTTAAGGGGTGCAGAAGAAAGGGGATGGATAAGAAGAGAGGAGTGAGGGCTGGGGGAGGAGGGAGTGGAGGTTCTCGGCAAGCGGGGCTCCATACAAAAGACTGGGCAATTTCAACGGACAGAAGAGGGTGTTTTATGATCCCAGTAAGGCAAGCCCCTCATCGGACCATATGAACATATTCCAAAGTCTCCATTGCTTTGAATGTTTTTCCGGTCTATTCTGTGCCTTGGAAATCAGGTCTTCCATCTTTTTTATCTCCTCCACTCTGCGCATCCAGCTCGCAATAGCTGGCGGCTCCTGATGTTTCCAGAGTGGGGGAATGCAGGATTTGGCAGCATTCAGCAGGTGACGCACAACTGATTTTTGGTAGCTTTTTGCAGGAATGGTAGACACATGGAGAAGGAAGAATGTCTGATCGTCAGGTATCTAATGTCCCGTGAATTTCTGAGTGACCCTCCGGATTTCGATCCAGAAATTTTTCAGTTTGGGGCAGGACCAGAAGATATGTAGAAGCCTTCTCCTGTCCGTCTGACACCTCCAGCAGCGATCTGAGGTGTCAGGATAGAACTTATTCAAAAGATGTGGTGTTTGGTACTACCTTGTTAATATTTTATTAGGGATGCACCGAAATTTCGGCCGCCGAAACATATCAGCGGAAAGTGACCTTTTCGGCAATTTGCCGAAGGAGAATTCACGCCGAAAATGGGGCGCCCCCGGTGCTGCCCATCACGGGGGTGGCGTTCTGGACCGCCCGTCCTTACTCTCTCCTCCTTCCCTCCCCTCCCTCCTCGCCCATGCTGCAGGCGGCCTGTGGTGTCTTCGTGTGCCCCTCCCCGAGCAGTGGCTGCATATGGAACCGGGCTCCCTGATCCTCAGCCGATGTGTAAATCGGCTGTGCAGGAGATCGGTCATGCTTTTTATTCTGAAAGTGAAAGCAAGGGAGAGGTCTCTGACAATCTCCTGTACCATGTCCCCAGTCTCTGACCATCTCCTGTACCATGTCCCCAGTCTCTGACCATCTCCTGTATAAAAATATTTTTTTTAAACGGTCAGCTTCAGTATCAGTTTCGGTTTTCGGCCTAGTGTATTTTTTCATTTTCGGTTTCGGCACCAAAAAACCCATTTGGTGCATCCCTATATTTTATAATTAGTTTCCTGTATTTTTGTACAGATCGATGACTTCAACGAAAATCTAAGAATAAGTTGTTTTTGGTGGTCTGAGAATGAATAGTGTAGGTCTGTCTCCCATTTTTGCAAGAACAGGAGATTCAGTTGCTCCGGGGGGGGGGGGGGGGGCTAGTGTCCCTTCATCCAAACAGTAATCCTCAAAGGTCGTTAAACTACGGTTGAAATTCTGAGGTTTCGTAAGAGAGTGCAAAAAGTGGTGCAATTGTAACGCCTTCCAGAAAGGAAGTTTGAACTGTCCTGCTTGACTTGTCAGTGCTGTGATAGATGGCCAACCCTCTGTGCTCATAAAATGCGATGCTTGATGAAGACTGTCTTGGAGAAGGGTCGGGAAGTTGTGTGTTCCCATGCCAGGAGCGAACGCCGGGTTACCAAGAATTGGAAACAGTGGGGAGTTGAGAGGGACGTTGGGAAGACGGCCTTCGAACATAGTGTGTTGCCTATCAGAGGGTGGGCTTTGAGAGTCGGCGGTAGTTTATCTAAGCACCACAATGCACAGTTCAGTGGGACATCTGTTTGCGATTGTTCCAGTCGCGCCCAAAGTTTTATTTTATAGTGGCGTTTCCAATCTACATACCTGCCGAGGTGTGTAGCTTGAAAGTATTTCCGAACATCTGGGAGGGCCAGGCCCCCCAGGTGCTTGGGAAGTGTAAGATAGTGTCTGGGAAGTCTAGGTTTTTTATGCGCCCATACAAATTTAGTGAAGAGTGAATGGACCTGTTTGAAGTAGAGCGCCGGGATCTGTATCGGTAGGGCTTGGAATAAGTATAAATATTTAGGAAGGATACACATTTTTAACAGGTTGCACCTGCCAAACCACGAGTGAATTCCTTTGTGCCACTTATCTAGTAGTAACCGGGTCTCCGTTAACAACGGTGGAAAATTAAGTTCATATGTACATGCCAGGTTGCCGGGAATATAGGTTTAATATTATATTTAAAAAAACAAATAACCGGGCTGGTATCACCAGTGACCCTCAGAATATAGGTAGGGAGCCTCCAATTAAGTACAACATATGAGTTGAGTTGAGAGGTATCTTTAATATAGTGCGGTCTTACCCCGAAGGGTCCCGACGCACATATAAGAGATACAGTACACAACCATTATCTCCTATTAGCCAGATGTTCAATGGTGGCTACTCGAGGGGTGGTGATGTCCAGTTACACAGATTTCTCATTGCTCAACATGTTTTGTGTAGTACGCGCTTCTTCAGGAGCTTAAGGGTTAAATGTACATTGAGTCTACTATGATAGAGTAAAAGATAAAAAAGTCAACACATCCACCAGGCCTCAACAAAGTATGCTCTTATAAACCCTTTTATAAACCATCTATTAATACTGACAGGACTGAGGGCTTATATAATTTAACCCCACTTTGTTGTACAACCAAAACCTATTCTGTGTGGGGTGTGTGGCCACTAGGGCCAATTTTACAATGCTACACTAGTAAAGAAGTAGGCATACTCAGGAAGCAAGAAAGAAATCGAGACAGGAGGGATCCACATTTCACTGTTGGGTCTACGGAGCTGTATTCCATCCAAGTCAGGGTTTGATTGATATTTTTGATGAAGTTTAATTCCTCTCAAATCCAAATCTGACAGTTATATATAGTCTTTAATGCCCTGATACCACGATGTATATATTTTGAATTTACTGCCTAAATATTTACCATAGCCAAATATTTATTTTTCAAATGTATGGTTTAATTAATGTACTTTTCTTTTCATAGATCGTTTTGGGGGCAGAGCAGGGCAGTGCGGTCCCTTTTGGATGGTCCTCTAACCACCCCCCTCCCCACTACTAGTGGTAGATATGTGGCTGGTAGCGCCATCATCATCTACTTTAGGTGGGCTTGCCTGCCTGCCCATCATGTTGTGGTGTGCGGCGCACCCAGTTACCACTGGGAGGTGTGTCTGCTCCTTCAGTGGTCCTGGGTTTTAGCACTTCTCTCTGTTCACAGCCGCGCGATGCCAACCACACGCGGGGTTGGTTGGGCGCGTGCATCTCCGGCTGGGCCAATTGATGGCACACGAGGACACCCGCTCGCAAGGGACATAGTTAAATGAAGAGACGACCAGCTGGGACTCAGAGAGACCCGCTGGTGGGTCTGATTGGCACGGTGCAGACACTAGCGAGAGGGTAGAGGCACGCTCTTCATGTAGACCTCCAGGGTAAGCAATACTTTTTATTTATAGCTAGAACCCATGGACTTCCCTCTTTGATCACTCTGTAATGACCCGATTACTTGGCTATGAGTATATCAATACTTATGTGTGTTTTGATAGCACTGTATAAATCCTGTATAATAATAATAACAGTTTGCGTAGCGCTTTACAATATGAGGGCAGACAGTACAGTTACAATACAATCAGAGTGCCCTGCTCATTAGAGCTTACAATCTAGAAGGGAGGGTCAAGTGAAACAAAAGGTAATGGCTGTGGGTTTTGGAAAGATTGAGGAAGTGGTGTGACATCCAGACTGATATATATCTGTTAGTAAATTAGTGATACGTGAGGAGACGGAGGGAGTGAGCTGAGGGGTAGAGAAATAGATTTGTGTGTCGTCAGCGTAGAGATAGTATTGGATCAGCTGACCCAGGGTAGATTGAAAATAGGAGTGGTCCAAGAACAGAACCTTGGGGGACCTCAACAGAGAAAGGAAGAGGAGCGGAGGAAGTAGAATTGTAAGTAATGCTAAAGGTGCGGTTGGCTAAGTAGGAAGAGAACCAGCAAAGAGTACAGTCACAGAGACCAAAGGCATGGAGTTTTTTGAGGAGGGGGTGGTCAACTGTATCCAAGGCAGCAGAAAGGTCCAGTAGTAGGAGTACATTGGTTTTGGCCATTAGATAGTTTATTAGTTTTAGGAGAGCAGTTTCTGTGGAGAGTTGAGAACAAAATCCAGACTGAAGGGGATCAAGAAGGCTATTCTCAGCATGGTGGTTGCTCAGTCGGTTATAGACCAAAAGTTCAAGGAGTTTGGATAAAAAGGGTCGCAAGGATATGGGGCGTAGGTTGTTAAGTGTGGTTGGGTCAAGTGAGGGCTTTTTAAAGCGGAACTTCAGTAATTTTTTTTCAACTTTCCATCTATTAAGAAGAATATGAATAAACTAAGGAATGGACTTTAGGCGGCACATGAGTAAATATTGTAAAAAGCTAAGGATATTTATTTTAGAAAAAGTCATAAGAAAATACACGTAAACATTCAAAAAAATTGACAGTCTATTCGTATTTAGATACAAGGCTTAGGCTAATGTTCAACAGTGCTTCAGAATTATATTTATACAGTGTATATGCACTTCATCCTAAATGAGAATACATAACCACGGCTGACTGCTAGGATTCCTCTGGACTTTTGGATGCTCTTCTCTTTTCTTTCTCGTACATCACGGGACACAGAGCGGCATAGTCATTACTATGTGGGTTATATAGATACCTTCAGGTGCTGGCACTGGCAACTTCCAAAACCGGAAGTACCCTCCCCTATATAAGCCCCTCCCATCCGGGAGCACCTCAGTTTTTTGCCAGTGTCTAAGGTGTTGGCCAAGAAGTAACATGTGTTTTTTACTGAGCTTGCGTACAGGTTCTTTTGGGCCTCAGTAAGCTATTCCGGATCCGACCAAAAAAGCTTCATATCTAAACGGTCGGTACCCGGGCCTTGCAAGAGAAGAGCAAGGTTTTGCCTGTAATGCCTCTCTTAGGAGGGCTGGACCCTGGGATCCAGAGCTCTGGTCATACCCACGACCAAGATGTTTTCTGTGCAGGGTGCTATACAGGTCCAGGGGAGTGGAATCCTTGGGAACCCGGTCCCTGAAGGTTTAATTACAATGCCTGCCGTGATAGGTGAAGTTTGGGCTTCTGTGGACCAAACAGAGTCCTGCGGCGAGGAAAAGGTAAGTGGGGGCCCTTGGGAACTTGGTTCTATTGAGGGACCCCCAAGCCTATTTTGTCTTTCTGCCTGTTACCTAAGGTATTCCCGCTAATATTCTGTGTATGCCTGTTACTACTGAGAAAATGTAAAAATTTCAATAGTAGGCAAGAAAAAAAAAAAATGTAAGACCGCGGTACCTGTGTTAGACACTAGAGGCCGCTATGGTTCTTTTTCTTGTAATGTGGATTTTTTTCTTCCAAAATCAAATCCAGGCAGTTGGTAAGTTCTCTGCTGGGAAGCTGTCTCCTCTGCCCTGTTGCTGCGCTCATCCATCCCCGGGCCCTGCGGCAGGGACCCTGGCTCCCATCTAGCTCCTTATTTTTTTCAAAAAAGGCGCACGTGCCCGCGCGTGTGCACGCGCCTCTATATATAGAGGCGATCTGGAAAAAGGGGCGGAGCGGGTGGATGACGCTCGGTGTGCGCCGCGGCGCTACTGCGCATGTGCGGGCGTCCAGCGTGTTTTAAAGCACAATCATAGCTGGCTATTGAAGTGCACAGACAGAGCTAGCAACAGTATAAAGGCACACAGAGGCGGTTGATGCAGGCATCCCCTAGAAAGGCACTTTAGTAGACACCAACTGTTATATAGCAGCAATTGTGCTAGACTATTCTCAGTAAAAGTGGTGTATTACGGCTGGAATACCTCAGCTTTAGGCTTAGGAATATGCCGTCCAGAAGCTCCGGAACTGAATCTTCCAGGAAGCGAAGGGGGTCTCATCGGGCTCTGAGGATCTTGGGCATGCTTCTGCTGCACCAGTCTCCCCTGAAGTTCAGAGGTAAGTGACCGTAGAGACCCCGCAGGGGTACTGGGTACTGTGGCTGTCCTCAGTTCACCTGCTCCTGTGTATGTAACAGAGGAGGTTTTTTCCTCAGCTCTGGGAGGATTAGAGAGAGATTGTCAACATTGATCGCTGCCTCCCTGTCAGGGAAAGCACGCCCGATCTCCGTCTCCTCCTTCAGAGTGCCTGTTAGCAGAGCAACAGTCCCATACAGGGATCGACCTGCCTGAAGGGGATCAGGATAAGGTTGATTCTGTTATAGAAGAATCAACAGTGGAGGAACCTTTTCTCAGCATCTCAAGCTGAAAGATTATGGGTTCAGTCTCTGACTAACATGGTCCGATCAGCATTTAAAAATGCACCTTGCGGAACCATCAACCACTACTGTATCCTCGTTGGGGTCGCTAGAAGCCCCCAGACTGTCTGTTCTTTTCCACTTCAACCTTTACTGAAAGGGCTCATTTACCAGGATTGGGAACATCCTGAGAAAATATTTATTCCCCCCAAGAGATTTCCGGTGGTCTATCCCATGGAGGATAAGTTCATCAAAAAATGGAAGGTCCCTACAGTGGACGCAGCCATCTCTTGTGTGTATAAATCACTGACATGTCCAGTGGATAATGTCCAAATGTTCAAGAACCCAATAGATAAAAGATTGGAGTCCTTATGAAAATCTGCTTCTTTTTACAGCAAGCTTGGTGACACAACCAGCAGTGGGGTCTGCTAAGCAGTGAAGGATCAGTTGAAACAGGTCTTGAGGGACTTGACAGATCAGCAGGCCCTTGCCCTAGCTGATCTACCTAGAGCCTTAGGCTTTGCGGTTGACGCCATAAAGGATTCAATCCATCAGGCCTCCCGCCTTACGCTGTCTGTAGTACATATGCGTAGGCTTCTATGGCTCAAAAACTGGTCTGCTGAAGCTCCCTGTAAAGAATGGCTGGTTAGCGTCCCATTTCATGGTGAACGCTTATTCAAGGAAGACCTGGACAAATATATCCAGAAAATTTCCAGCGGTAAAAATACACTCTTGCCGGTTAAAAACAGAGTTAGAGGTCCCTCTTTTAAGAGGCCTGCTTCTCCAGTCCCTGGGGCATCGGCTGTGTAACAGTTCCGACGGCCTCCTTGGTCAAATCCCGGGGGTAAAAATCAGGGACAATCGCAGGGTAATGAGAAACCCTGGGTCAGGAGAGGTACAAAACCTCCCCCAAACTTAAATTCATTGAAGGGTTGCCCCCACTCAGTCGGGTGGGGGGAAGACTCCAGTTGTTCGCAGAGACCTGGCGGGACGCGATCCGAACAGATAGGTGCTCTCCGCAGTATGTTTGGGATACAGATTGGAGTTAAAAGACTCTCCTCCTTCCCATTTTTTGAGGTCAAACGTGCCAAGGGATCCCCGGAAGAGAGAGTCCCTCCTGTCGGCACTAGAACAACTATTGCTCCAAGGAGTAATTATGGAGGTTCCCCTGGAATGGGGGTTCGGGTTTTACTCAAACCTCTTTACAGTCCCGAAGCAAACGGGGACGTGAGGCCCATATTAATTCTAAAAGGGCTAAACAAATTCCTGTATATCAGGACTTTTCCGGATGGAGTCGATCCGATCGGTGGCCACTGTCCTACAAGGGGAAGAATGGTTAGCCGCGATCGACATCAAAGATGCTTATTTGCACATTCCCATCTTTCCAGTCCACCAAAAATTTCTACGCTTTGCAGTAGAAGGGCGCCATTTTCAGTTCAGAGCCTTACCCTTCGGTCTGGCCACAGCACCGCGAGTGTTCAAAAAATTCTGGCCCCATTATTGGCCAATCTAAGAACGCAAGGTGTAACGATAATGGCATATCTAGACGACTTGTTGCTGATAGACCACTCAGTGAAAAAACTAGAAGTGGTCGTTCACAAGACAATCAAGTATCTGGAATCTCATGGTTGGATTATCAACCGAGACAAGTCAGCCCTAAAAAACAGTCAAAAGTCTGGAATACTTGGGGCTAAGGTTGGATTCAGGCCAGAAAAAAATATTCTTGCCTCAAGGAAAGGTGTTGTCTTTGAAAGATTTGATCCACTTAGTGGGTACAAAAAGACAGCCATCCATACGCCTGTGCATGAGGCTGCTGGGAAAAATGGTAGCATCATTCGAAGCAGTACCCTACGGTCAATTCCATTCAAGGAATTTGCAAAGGGCCATACTGTCAGCCTGGAACAAAAAAGTTCAGGCCCTAGACTTACAATGTCCTTGTCCCCTTCCGTTCGCAAGAGCCTCCGTTGGTGGTTGGTTCTCCAGAATCTGGAAAAAGGGAAATCCTTCAGTCCGATTTCTTGGAAGGTGGTCACTACAGATGCCAGCCTTATAGGCTGGGGAGCAGTACTGGAGCAATGGTCTCTCCAGGGCAGATGGTCGGATGCAGAAAAGGCCCTGCCCATCAATCTCTTAGAGATACGAGCAGCCCGGTATGCCCTAGTAGCATGGACATCCAAACTCCAAGGGTCCCCTGTCAGAATTCAATCAGACAATGCCACAGCAGTGGCATATATCAATCATCAGGGGGGCACCAGGAGTTGTGCAGCCCAGAGGGAAGTAAATTACATCCTGAAATGGGCAGAAAGATATGTCCCAGCCATATCTGCGGTATTCATTCCAGGAGTGGAGAATTGGAAGGCGGACTTTCTAAGTCACCAGCAATTATGCCCAGGGGAAGGGTCCCTTCACCCCGAGGTTTTCTGGACAATATGTCAGCGGTGGGGAACACCGGATGTAGATCTTCTAGCATCCAGATTCAACGCAAAGGTGGACAGGTTTGTCTATCGGACAAGGGATCCCCTAGCTTGCGGCTCGGATGCCCTAGTGTTCCCTTGGGATCAGTTCAAGCTGATATATGCATTCCCACCGCCACAATGGTTACCTCGATTACTCCGCAGAATCAGGGTAGAAAAGAAACCAGTGATTCTGGTGGCTCCAGCGTGGCCCCGAAGAGCGTGGTACGCGGAGATTGTAAAATGTCAGTGGGGAGTCCTTGGACTCTCCCACATCGTCCGGACCTGCTTTCGCAAGGACCGATATACCACCCTTCCTTACCAGCCCTAGGTTTGACGGCCTGGCTATTGAAGCCCACATTCTAAAAAGGAGAGGGCTCTCTAATCCTGTGGTATCTACCATGATCAATGCCAGGAAGCCGGTATCCAGGCAGATCTACTATAGAATCTGGAAGGCGTACATCGCGTGGTGTGAGGCCAGGAAATGGCATCCACGTAAGTACGTAATAGGTAGGAGTCTGGACTTCCTACAGTGGGCTGTAGATAGGAAGCTTGCCTTGAGTACTATCAAAGGTCAGATTTCGGCCTTGTCAATATTTTTTCAAAGGCCCTTGGCTTCGCATTCACTAGTCAAAGCCTTTAGACAAGGAGTAATGCGTATTAGTCCTCCGGTTAATATTCCCATATGTCCATGGGATCTAAACCTGGTTCTGTCGGTTCTACAGAAACAACCATTTGAACCATTACAGCATAGTTCCTTGGTTCTTCTCACCAGGAAATTGTTTTTTCTAGTAGCCATTTGTTCGGCTAAAAGAGTGTCGGAATTAGCAGCTATGTCCTGTAAAGAGCCATATCTGGTTATCCATAAGGACAGAGCAGTGTTACGTCCTCATCCAGCCTTTCTTCCTAAGGTGGTATCAAGGTTTTCATTTGAACCAAGATGTGGTTCTTCCTTCTTTTTTCCCCAAACCTAGTTCGGTAGAGGAAAAGTTATTGCATTCTTTGGATGTAGTAAGAGCAGTTAAAGCTTATCTAAAAGCCACTGCTCAGATTCGCAGAACGGATACTTTGTTTATTCTGCCGGAAGGCCCCAGAAAGGGTCAGGCAGCGTCAAAATCTACTTTAGCCAAGTGGATTCGACAGGTCATAATGCAAGCCTATGGCTTGAGAAGGAGACCGCCTCCGTTCAAAGTTAGGGCACACTCCACGAGAGCAGTTGGAACTTCATGGGCAGTGCATCACCAGGCCTCCCTGGCTCAAATCTGTGATGCCGCGTACACACGATCATTTTTCCCGTCGGGAAAAATTAAATTTTTTTTTTTCTCAGAGAAAAACGATCGTCTGTGGGCTTTATGCCGTTTTTCTCGTTGAGAAAAACGGCAGGAAAAACGACGAGAAAAATTAGAACATGTTCTAAATTTTCTCATCGTTTTTTCCATCATTTTTTTCCGCTGCAGTTTTCCCATAGGGAGACACTGCCGCGGAGCCCACAGACGGTCGTTTTTCTCGACAAAGAAAAAAATGACGGGAAAAACGGTCGTGTGTGGGGGGAAAATGCCGTTCCCTCGTTTTTCATTTTTTTTCATGTCGTGATTCACGGCGGTGTTTTCACCGCCGTGAATCACGATCGTGTGTACGCGGCATAAGGCCGCAACGTGGTCTTCAGTACACACGTTTTACTAGGTTCTACCAGGTGAACGTTAGAAGTCAGGAGGATGTCGCCTTTGGGCGCAGTGTGTTGCAGGCCGCAAAAGATCCTCATGTCTGATAGCGCTCAGCTTATGTATGGTGTATCCCCCCCCTCATTGGGCATTGCTTTAGGACATCCCACATAGTAATGACTATGCCGCTCTGTGTCCCGTGATGTACGAGAAAGAAAATAGGATTTTTATAACAGCTTACCTGTAAAATCCTTTTCTTGGAGTACATCACGGGACACACAGCTCCCACCCCTCTTTGGGGACACTTATTGCTTTGCTACAAAACTGAGGTGCTCCCGGATGGGAGGGGCATAAATAGGGGAGGGTACTTCCGGTTTTGGAAGTTGCCAGTGCCAGCACCTGAAGGTATCTATATAACCCACATAGTAATGACTATGCCGCTCTGTGTCCCGTGATGTACTCCAAGAAAAGGATTTTACAGGTAAGCTGTTATAAAAATCCTATTTTCAAGGTGCAGGCCAACAGCCTGTCCATCTACCATAGGCTTTTTTGGGGTCAGATACCCTCTGCCTTGAATGTGCACCAGGGTCTACCATGGTGCATATATAGCCCTTTCCTTTATGCTCTGGTATCTACAGTTTCCAAAAATCCTGGAGGACATTGCCTGTTGCTACTCATCTGTAGCCTTTACCTAGCAGTATACCCAGTCGTCGCCTATTGTGATTTTTTTATCATTATTGGTCATTTGCTACAAACAAATTGCCAATTTAACTTTACCAAGATGTGCTGCTGCATTTGCAGCACACTCGACCTACTATTATGCTCCTGAAGAAGCGTTAATTCGCGAAACTGGTAGAGCAATTCAAGATTACACCTGATACATTGGACATATGGCTAACACCACCTGCTTCATACGATTACTGTTTCATTAGCCTGTGGCTACTGGTTATGTATTCTCATTTAGGATGAAGTGCATATACACTGTATAAATATAATTCTGAAGCACTGTTGAACATTAGCCTAAGCCTTGTATCTAAATACGAATAGACTGTCAATTTTTTTGAATGTTTACGTGTATTTTCTTATGACTTTTTCTAAAATAAATATCCTTAGCTTTTTACAATATTTACTCATGTGCCGCCTAAAGTCCATTCCTTAGTTTATTCATATTCTTCCTGCTATATCGGGACGTTGGCACATTTATACTTGTGCATCCACAGTGTCACCCTGTGAGGATGCACGTTAAGCAACTTCTTCAAAATTTCGATCTATTAAATCTTCTGCCCTTGTTGTTTTAACTTTGAATAGTAAAACATTTTTTTGCCAGTAAATACCTTATACATGTCCCAGCTGGAAATGGGCCTTCCCGAGGCTCTATTGGAGTGCCCGACTGTCCACATGCTTAGAAAACTCTGGAAAGAGTTGAAGAAGCGTCTGGGCATTGAGGGGCTTCCTGGACTGTACGCCCATTTGGTGTAATAGATCGTACCCTGAATTAGGGAAATTGCTTAATCACTCTATTTGGAAAACAGCCGGGATTAAGTATACTGTATGTCCCAGCTGTTTGATGGTACAATAGTGAAACCCTTTTCTTGGCTGAGAGCGGAGTTCCCTTTGTTACCAAACCACTACTTTATGTACCTGCAGTTGCGTAATGCCCTGAGAATCCAGCGTAGCTGCTCTGTCTTGCGCCTTGATAATTCTGACTTCCTCCCCTCTATATTTGATACTGTGGATAAAAATAAATTCTTTCTCGTGTGTATATATACTTGTCTGCTAGCCCATATCCAAGCTCCAGATCTGCTACCCTGTAGGGAGAAGTGGGAAACTGATGTTGGCCCTATAGATGGGGATAATTGGGATCAGATTTTGGTGAATGGCTCCCTAGTTTCTGTCTCTGTGGCTCAAAAGTTGTCACATTTATTTATCCTCCATAGGACCCCAATACAACTACATAAATTGGGAAGGAGAGATTCCGCCTTGTGCTCGAAGTACCGGCTGCATCAGGGTACTCTCATCCATCTACTGTGGAAATGCGCCATATTGGTACGATACTGGCATTATGTTGTCAAGATTATTAATAATGTTTATCGTCTCCAATTGCCAGTGGACCCAAATACCTGCCTATAGGGTGGACTGGTGGAGGAATTCTACCCTCCCTCTACTTATATTGCTTTACATAGGTTGCTTTATGTGGCCAGGAAAATGATTGCAAGATTTTGTCTCTCACCCAGAGCTCCCACATCTGCCCAGTGGGTGTACAACAGGTGAATACGATACTCATTTGGGAAAAGATTGCGCATCAACATAGGAATGTGTTGGGTAAATTTACCAAAATCTGTCAGGAGTGGTTGGAGAACCCCGAGGTAGCCCCTCCTCAACTTGTTCTTACTAGATTACTCTAGGTATAAGTAAGGAAATTGGAGTGCACTAGCTTAAGCTATATGGGCGAGCATGGGATATTTTGTTTGTTCAGGATGCTTTTCTCTTCCATTAATAAATGGTTACCCTATTTCAATGTATGTATATTTTACTTAAAGGAGGGTGAACGTAGCATTTGAGAGGGAACAGGATCCAAAGGGCAGGTGGTTAGGTAGATGTTGGCAAGTAGTTTAGCAACCTCGTCTATAGTGGTGGGGTTGAAAGAGGGAAGTAATGATTGTACCTGTGGGCATGAAGTGTAAAGCATAGAGTGTATCTGAAGAGCAGAGATCTCCTCATTAAGTGTATCAATCTTCTGTTTGAAGGGATTGGCAATCTCCTGGGCAGTGAGTGAGTTAGTGGGTGGAGGCAGTGGAGGACAAAGTAGAGAGCTGAAGGTAGGGAAGAGTTGAAGGGGCCGGATAAGTTGTTAACGAGAGTGATAAAATAGGTCTGCTTGGCAGTGAGGAGGCTGGAATTGTATTTTTGAAAGGGCATATTATATTGGTTGAAATCTTTCTGAGACTTAGTCTTACGCCAGAGGTGCTCAAGAGCATGGCTGTGATTTTCAGACTTCTAGTGTCATCTGTTTGCCAAGGGTAAAGGGGTCAGGGCCTGATTCTTTGTGTTGTAAGGGGGACCAGTGTGTCCAGTGAGGCTAAAAGTGAAGTGGCTGGGTTGGTGCAGGATAGGGGTGAGATTTTGTCATAGAGGCGGTCGGTAGCAGAGAAGAGAAGGGTTGAGATGGCGTAGGTTTCTTCGGGTAACTGTTGGGCGGTTGGAGGGAGAAGAGGTGGAGGAGAGGGAGAGAGTGAAACTAATAAGGTAGTGATCAGAGAGAGTGAATGGATAGTTGGAGAGGGTGCACGGAGTGCATAGGTGGGAGAAAACAAGGTCAAGGGTGTATTGCCTTCAGAGTGAGTAGAAGCATGTATCCATTGTAGAGCTGTCACGACGCGTTGACGTAATCGATTATGTCGACTACGAAAATACGTTGACGTGCGTTAAAGGCATCGACGCGTCACACCGTCATCTCGCGGTCTCATTATCTCACGGGTAATGGTGGATGCTGCTCCTGCTCCTGGGAATGGAGAAAGTACCAGTGTAGCACGAAAAGCCCGACCACGACTTTCAAAGGTATGGGAATTCTTTAGATAGAGGCCAGATAAAATGGTCCTTTTGTTCCCTTTGCAAAAACGAAATGGCGTACCACGGCAGCACAACTGCGATGCACGAGCACCTCAAAAGAAAACATCCTGGCGCTCTCCGACCTCAAACAGATGAGCTATCTTTGTAAGTACATAGTACTATAGTACAATTGTGTTTTGGTCAAGAAAGATTAATTAATATATGCTAGTAATTATCATAATTTATTATTAGTGCATGCTCAGGGGTACCCATTTGTTGCTGTGCTGTGTGCTTTGCTAATTTCTTTTTTGAAGTGGCCATCTCACGTTTTTTTAAAATGTTTCACAAGGCACTTTGCAGCCCTCAGTGTCTTGCTGATCTGGGCATGGTTGACAACTAACTGCAATCTGACCAGCACACCTGAGAGAAGAGATGCCATGATTTTCTTCCAAAATACACAGAGCAGCGACAACATTTGCACTGCAGCATTATGCAGCTACAACATTGGCTATGGATATCTGAAACTTTTTCGACTAGATGAAATACAATTAATATTGTAATCATAATTAGCATTCATAGATTTCATGTTTGGTTAAACTTGGTTCCTACTTCCTAATGTTATTAATTATTGTGTGTTGTTGTTTTTTCTCAGGAAGAGGCAAAGCTGTGTACAGGAGTTCTTCTTTCATAAAAAGGATGTCACTGTTTGCACACCCCAAATGGCCGTTACACATACCATTAGCATACTCAACATGATTGTAAAAGATATGAGACCTCTTTCTATTGTAGATGGTCAAGGATTTCGTGAGATGATCAACACGTTTTACCCAGGATACACATTTCCCCCCAGGTCCCATTTCACTAAGCTGATGGAGAAGAAATATGAGGAGAATTTTGAAAGATTGAAAGCGTCACTCAAAGATGTGAAATCAAAAATAGCTCTCACCACAGACGCATGGACCAGTATTGCCACAGAGGCATACTTGGGTGTCTCATGCCACTTCATTAATGAAGACTGGAATCTTACATCATACAATCTGACCACTATGCCACTTGAAGGACCTCACACAGCTGAAAACATTGCTAACTGGGTGGAAAAAGCAGCTGAAAAGTTTGAAATATCCATGGCCAATGTAAATGTAGTTGTCCATGATAACGCTGCAAATGTTGTCGCTGCTCTGCGTATTTTGGAATATCTCTTCTCTCAGGTGTGCTGGTCATACATTGCAGTTAGTTGTCAACTATTCCCTGAGGGATCCCCAGATCAGCAAGACACTGAGGGCTGCAAAGTGCCTTGTGGAACATTTAAAAAAAAGTGAGCTGGCCACTACAAAGCTTAAAGCAAAGCAGCAACAAATGGGTACCCCTGAGCATGCACTAATAAATTATGTATCTGTAAAATGGAACAGTACGTTACACAATGATCAGCCGCCTGCTTGAACAGAGGTGGCCTGTAACTGTGACTCTTTCCGATCCTGATGTCACACCATGAGGGAAGCGCTTCCTGGATTTAAAGCATTATCAGTGGCGCTTACTTGAGGAAGTGGAACAAGTCCTGAGGCCTTTTGAGTGTGCTACTGTTTTCTTGAGTGGAGAGTCATATGTGACTGCTTCTGCTCTACCTCCTCTGGTAAAGGGCCTCCAGAAATCCATACAGAGCACAATTTGCGAGACAGCAGCAGTCAAGGCTTTCCAAAGTGTTGCTGCACAGGAGATGGCATCAAGATGGGAGCGGGAAACTAAATTCAGGGATGATGGTGGAGAAAATATATATCTTATTGCAGCAGCCCTGGACCCCAGATTCCGCAAACTAAAATTCCTGCCAGCAGAAGACAGTTTAAAAGTTCACCTCAAGGTCCAAGCCCTTGCTCTTGAAGAGAAAATAAGAGATGAGGAAGAGCAAACACATCAACATCAATGTGAGGAACAACAGTCAGCCAGTGCAGACATGACATTTTCAGAGAAGAGGCAAGTGTCTCTGTTGGACACTTTGCTCGGTTCAGATTCAGATGACCACCACAGTAATGGTGAGGATGACAACATCCAAGATCAAGAAACTTACAGTGAAGTTGTGAGGAATGAGATACACATGTATTTTAGTAAGCAGGCTATTCCAAAGGAAGAAAATCCGCTGAAATGGTGGAAGGAAAATGAAAAGCGTTTTCCCATCTTGGCCATGCTGGCAAAAGAGTTACTTGTCTGTGCCTGCAACATCAACCCCATCTGAAAGGCTTTTCTCAGTTGCTGGCAACATTGTGACTAAAAAAAGAGCAAGCCTAACTTCAGAGCACGTCGATATGCTAACCTTCCTCCATTGCAATGCTATATAATATAGCATTGCAATGGAGTAAGTAACACAGGCCCCCAACCTTTTGCACTGTTCATGTTGGGCTGTATTTATGTTGAGATGGCTGCCTTCAGGTAATCTTAATTTTTCACTGTATTGGACATTATTTTTGCACAGTGTTGAGCAGTGCTTTTGTTGGACTTGGCTCCTTGAAAACTATGTTACCTTTCAGGTATGTTTTACATTACAATTACAAGTAAGTTGCACACCACAAAAATACTGCTCAACACTCTACAATAACACTATGTAATAATGATTACAATTACATAGTGTTATTGTATGTTAACCAGCATTTTTGTGGTGTTACTGTATAAACACTTTAGGGCATCAGTCATAATGCCATATAAATTCTGCCTAACACTCTGCAAAAGATGCATTCTGAAGGCATTATGTGGTTTAGTAAGGTTACCACATAATGCCTTGGGATGCATCTTTTGCAAAGTGTTAGGCAGAATTTATATGGCCATTTCATGACTCATGCCCTAAAGTGTTACATTTGATTTTTTGGCACTTTATTTTTGTATATGTCTGTCTTGTGTGTGTTTTGCACACACAGTGTTGAGCAGCAGTGCAGAGCAGCAGTGCTTTTGTTGAATTTATATGGCATTTTTTAATGCTTCTGGTTCTGAATTAATGGCAATGCCATTATGGCATTATTCGTGCCTGATGCTAAAGTGTTGTTTACATTTTATTTTTGGCACTTTATTTTGTATACTGTAAAAACTTCAACCACATTGAAGTATTTTTTTGAAAAAATGTAATAAAAGTTGAAATATTACATTAGAAGTTGTACTTATCATTTTTTGTAAAGTTATCCAAACGATTAATTAGCTAATCACAAAAAGAACTCACTAGATTAAATAAAATAAAAAAATCGTTCTAGTCGATGACTAATGGAAGAAATAATCGATAGATTAGTCGACAGACAAAATAATCGTTAGTTGCAGCTCTAATCCATTGCTTCAGGTCAAATGAGGAGGTTAGACTGAGAAGTTTGGAAATGGCAGGAATGTTCGTATTAATGGGGATTTTGAAGTCACCAAGAATGATTGCGGGAATTTCAGAAGAGAGAAAGTAGGGTAGCCAGGCAGAGAAGTCCTCAAGAAAGGTTGATACCGGTCCAGGGGGCCAGTAGATCACAGCTATCCTTAGAGAAACTGGAGAGAAAAGACAAATGCAGTCAGTGTGCCTCAAATGAGGAGAGGGAAGACCACCATGGGATAGGGCAGCAGAGGACGCTGTATCGGATTCATGAAGTCAGGTTTCGGTAATGGCAAGTAGATTAAAAGAAGTTAGCGATAAAGAGCTCATGGAAAGAGGCGAGTTTGTTACAGAAAGAGCGGGCATTCCGAAGGGCACAAGAGAAAGGGAGTCTGGTCTTGGGAAGAAGAGAAATGGGAACTAGATTGCGTGGATTGCGGCTGCAGCCAGAGTGTGTCAGGTAATGGGTGCATTGAGTACAGTTAAATGATGGAGGCCCAGGGTTTGGGGATATATCTCCAGAGGTTAGGAGAAGCAGAAATGTGAGGGAGGTAATGTAGGAGTTTGATTTATATGAAGGGACATGCTCTAGTGCAGGGCTTGACAAATTTGCTTAGAATCTAGGAGCCAGCTAAAAAAGCTAGGAGCCAGTTTTTTAAATCAGCTGTCCAGCGCCAAGAACTGGATGTCCGGTGCGTCAGGCAATAAGAATCGCTCGGGCCTGGTGCCAAGCAAAAAAAATAACGTGGCACTGATGAGGCTGCTCTGATGGGCACTGATAGGTGGCGCTGATGAGGCTGCGCTGATAAGCACTGATAGGCTGCACTGATTAGATAGCACCGATAGGTACTGACAGGCGATACTGATGAGGCTGCACTGATTAGATGGCACTGATGGGTACTGATAGATGGCACTGATAGGCTGCACTGATCAGGCCGTTCTGATGGGCACTTATCAGGCTGCACTGATGGGCACTGAGGTGGAACTGACAGGCAGCACTAATGGGCACTGATGAGGCTGCGCTGATAAGCATTGATAGGATGCACTGATTAGGTAGCACTGATGGTCACTGTTAGACGACGTTGATGAGACTGCGCTAATAAGCACCAATAGGTTGTGCTGATGGGCACTGACAGGTGGCACTCACTGATGAGCACTGATAGGCGACGCTGATGAGGTGGCTCTGACAGTGGCTTGACTAGGGTTGATGTCCCCTGGTGTGGAAAAAATTTGTGTCCCCCCCCCCTCCTCAGTACAGACCCCTCCACTAACTACAGACTCCCCTCCCGCAGTATAGATCCCCCTCACTAAGAACAGAACCCCCCTCCCTCAGTACAGATACCCCCATCAGTGTAGAATCCCCCCCCCCTCTTAGTGCAGACACCCCCCCTTTAGTGCAGACCCCCATCAGTATAGCATCTCCCTTAGTGAAGACACCCCCATCATTATAGAATCCCTGTTAGTACAGACCCCAGAAGTATAGACACCCCCTTAGTGCAGACCCCCCATCAGTATAGAATCCCCCTTAGTACAGACCACTGCAGTATAGACACCCCACTTTGTGCAGACCCCCATCAGCATAGGCACCCCTCCCCCGCTGCACATGTCCATCTACTTAATAGAGTGTACAGTACAGACCTCAGAACAGCGCGGATGTGTACACACAGCGGTGTGTGTCCCTAGGGCTCCTCCTCACCGGTGGCTTCAGTCCGACTCCTGCGCCTCCCTCACTGTGTCAGTGGAGCGATCATTGTAGGGCAGCGGGCGGTGTTAGCGGTGCCGCAGCTGCCGCTATCCACGGGTGTCACCCGGGTGCGTCCCGCACCCCCGCCCCCACCTGGCAACGCTCAAGCCGAGCTGTCAACCTGGGAAGATGATTTCGGAGGTGGGCGGGCAGTGAGAGCAAGCCGCGCTCAACACAGCACTGTCCACCAGAGGGCGCCGGTTCGCAGATAGGCGCGTGTATCCTGCTCCAGCAGGCCGCAAAGCCGCGGCCTCAATTATCGGCTAGCCTGACGCTAGTCCGCGCAAGTGCTGCGGTGTAATCCAGGCGCCAGGATGCAATTTCCAGTCACCATTGCGACCTGGCGCCTGGGTTTTGTTTTTATAAGTTGTGGGGGGGGAGAAGAGGGGTGAAGGAGAGTTAGTTTAAGCATATAGGACACAGCTGTCAGAAGGAGTGGTAGGGAGTGCATATTACAAGGGGAGAAAGAGCTGAAGGGGTAAACAAGGTCATCTGAAGCCTGTGTGGTGTTTTCCAAAGTATTTTCCTGTGTTTATTTGCTTTGTGCATTCACTGAAGTGCAGAGTCATAAGTGCTCCCACTTATAGAAATACCCTCACTTTGAGAAAGAGCCCCCACAACAAATGTGCCCCCTCTGCAAATGTGCCGTCCCTAAGGGATGCTTTAGTTACAGACTTACAAGTGGACATTAGGCCCAAAACAACTAATCGATTATGAAATTAATCGATTACTATTTTCATAATCGATTAATCGGCCAGTAACTTAATGGGGTTAAAAAAAACAAAATTAGCCCTTTTATAGTACAAAAAGAGCAACTGGCTACAGTAAATATTACTTTCACTGGTCCACAGTAAAAAATTAACTCCTTACAGTAGCAATTATTTGCTCTTTTTGTACTATAAAGGGCTAATTTTTTAACCCCATTATGTTACTAAATGTCTTAGGCTTGGTTCACACCTATGTGTTTTTTGCAGAAACGCACTACAGTTCATTTACATGGTTTCCTATGGGACACGTTCACATCATGCTTTTTTCAGCTGCTGCATTATTTGGAAAGGGTCAAGGACTTTTTTCAACACAAAGTCCTTGACTTGTAATGCGTTTTTGCAGCAATTTGTGTTTTTTAATCTGCCCAACAACAAATTGGCCAAAAAAAAGCATAAAAGAATGCAAACATGCAAATCGTAGCAAAATCACGTGCGCAAAAATCAAAATGCACAGCAAAACACGCTACAGAAACAGATCAAAAGCAAACTGCATAGCCTGAGCCTGAGCCTTATGCTGGCCAGACGGATGAATTTTCAGACGAGAATATTAATACGAAAAATCTTTGTACATTCGCTGAATGAAAGAATGTTGTTTGAAATTTTCACTTGCTTTTAACATTCAGTTTAGAAATGAAAATTCCTTTGACTAAGAAGTTTTCTATTATTTCTAATAATATCTGATATTTACCAGATTCACCCTCTAATAGTATATACAGTATATCTAATCTGTCAGTTATTCTCAAAGTTGATTAGAGATTTTGCTCCCTAACCATAGAATTGGTTATTTATATTTACCACTGCATAGAGATATTTAAGAATAAATTGCCTTTTTTTAAACTTTACATATTAACAAAATTATACACCACACATTTTTTGAGGTAATTAACCGATTAATCAAAACAATAATCGGCCAACTAATTGAATATGAAAATAATCGTTAGTTGCAGCCCTAGTGGACAGGTAATAAAGATAAAAACAGGATGTAATTTAAAGAGGGGTTCCACCCGCGATTTTTTTATTTTTTTTAAAGTCAGCAGCTACAAACACTGTAGCTGCTGACTTTTAATAAGGACACTTACCTGTCCTACTCGCCCGCGATGTCCCCCCCCCCCCCCCCCGAGGCCAATCCCTCGATCTTTCAGCTCCCGGTGCCGTCATCCTCACTAAGGGAAACAATCAGTGAAGCTGTGCGGCTTCACTGCCCGTTTCCTACTGCGCATGCGCAAGTCTTGCAGTGTTTTCTGAATGGGCCGGCTGCTCTCTGGGATACGCACAGCTCCTAGAAGGCAGCGTGCCCCATTGACCAGAAGACACCGCGAGTAGGACGAGGAAAAAGACCAGCCGTGGACGATGAAGAGGCAGATTAGGGACTTCCGCATAGCAACCGCTATTTCTGGTAAGTCAAAATTATTATTTTCTCTTACCGTCCATGGACTGACACAGCCTCTTCAATCTTGACAAAGTGGGTTATGTTCCTGCTCATAGGAAAAGACTAGGCAGAATGTTAGATGTTTTTAACAACAAAAGGTTTTATTGAGTTAAACACAGTGTATACATCTGGAGTACAATCACAGTTTTAGTTATTACATATAACAGTATGTCATTGACACAGGACCCGTAGTACATGTAAGAGTACATTATATTGAGCAATTGACCCAACAATATAGGTACATGGTGCACAAATTTCGATAGTAAGGCTTCACACAGACAGGTGGGCAGATTTTAATTTCCATAGAGGGGGCTGAACAAATGATCAGATAAAGGTGTCAGAGTTCTGTAACCAGCGGTCCCAGATTTTCTCATATTTGGACGGGCACCCCCTGTTTATATATACACATTTTTTGTACGGCATAGTGGCATTTACCTCTGCCTTCCACTCTGTCAAGGTGGGGGGTATTGGCCTCATCCACTTTCTGGCAATAATTTTTCTGACTGAAAACAGGGTCTCCTGGAGGAATATCTTGGTATATTTATCTAAACTCACTGTAAATATCCCCAGGAGACACTGCCTTGGGTCTAGTGTGAGGGGTGAGCCCATGTCATCGTGCAGAAAAGCTACTACCTGTTTCCATAGAGCCTGTATTTTAACACACGTCCACAACATGTGGAAGAATGTGCCCGTCTCGGAGCTACAGAGTGGGCAAAGGGTAGACTGCTCCCTCCTATACCTGGCCACTCGGAGCGGGGTAAGATATGCTCTGTGTATAATAAAAATTTGGGACAGTCTGTCTGACAGTCTGGGTGATACCTCTCTACAGGTCTCTAGAGCTTCCTCCCATTCCTCATTCTCCATTGGGCCCACCTCCCTCTCCCATCTAGGTTTCAGGTCAAATGCCAGTTTGCTGGACACAGGGGTGGAGAGCATATTGTAAAAGCACGAAATTAGGCCCTTCGGATCCGTACTCCTAGCAATAGCTATGATCGGATTTGACGTGGGCTGGGGAGGAGGTTGGGGGAACTGGGCCTGAGTCGTGTGCCGAATCTGGAGGTAACGAAAGAACATATGGTTATGGAGCATATATTGTTCCTTCAGCATATCAAACGATTTGAGATTACCGTTGAACAAAATGTGATGCAGGTAATATATGCCTCGGGAACTCCATACCCCCGGATCTTGTATGCGTCCATATTCTGGTAGAGATGTATTGTGCCATAGAGGCGCATAATCATTGTAAGGTGACACCTGGAGTTTCTCGGATGCGAGGGACCACACACGCCTATAGTGATACAGGAGGGATTTAGTATTCCCCTCTGGATCAGCACAACATGTCCCCATAACAATGGGGTATAGAGGGTCTAGGATTTGTTGCGCCCATCGTGGGCATAGTAACATTCGGAATCTCTCGCTGTCTGTTTTATCAATATGGTATAACTGGGACAGTTGGGCCGCGATGTAATATAGGTTAAAGTCTGGCAAGGCCGTCCCGCCCATGTCCGTTGGGTTTTTAAGAGCTCGCCAAGGGAGTTTGTGACGGCCGGTCCCCCAAACGAAGGGTTTAAGCAAGGCTTCCAGAGATTTTAAGTACTTTAGTTGAATATATATGGGGGAGTGCCAGAGAACATACAGTACCTTGGGCAAAAGGATCATCTTGATAAGATTAATCCGTCCCCACACTCCAAGGGGCAGCCGGGCCCACGTGCGGATTTTGTTCCTAACTAGGGCAAAAGGGGGTTCGACGTTGAGGGCTAGATAATCTGAAGGGGACCTGGATATATTTATCCCAAGGTACTTTATTACCCCGACCCTTTGAAGTGGTAAATTGGCTTGGGACTCGGGGATAGGAAAGCTATCTATTGGTAATATTTGCGACTTGTCCCAATTAATCTTGAGGCCGGAAAATATTCCAAACTGCTCAATTATGTGCAGGGCCCTGTGTAGGGAAGGCCCTGAGTCTGCTAAGTATAGTAGCGTGTCATCCGCATACATGCTTATCTTTTCTGTGAGGGGTCCCAAGCTTAATCCCACTATCTCTGGGTCTGCTCGGATAACCATGGCCAGAGGCTCAGCCGCTAGAGCATACAGTAGGGGTGAGAGCGGGCAGCCCTGCCTAGTGCCTCGTCCCAGGCTAAACAGCGGAGAGGGCCACCCATTCGCTACCACCTTGGCCGAAGGGTCTTGATACAGCAGCTGAGTCCATTTCACAAAGTTCGGCCCGAAGCCATATCCCTCCAAGCAGCTCCAGAGATATTCCCATTCCACTGAATCAAACGCTTTCGCGGTGTCAAGTGTCACCACTACTCGCGTTCCTACCGTCTCATGAGTGGCCTGTAAGTTGATAAAGAGCTTCCGCAGGTTGAATGAGGTATTACGACCTGGCATGAAGCCTGCTTGATCGGGGTGTATAAGGGAGAGAATAACTTGGTTGAGGCGTAATGAAAGAATTTTGGCAAGGATTTTAATGTCTACTTGTAATAGGGAGATGGGGCGGTAAGATTCGGGGAGTCCCGGGTCTTTTCCAGGTTTGGGTATGAGTACTATCGTGGCTTCACGCATCGAAGGTGGTAGAGTAAAGGACTCGAAGAGATCATTATATAGTGTTAGTAGTTTGGGAATGAGAACCTCCCCAAACCTAGAGTAGAATTCTATAGGGAGACCGTCCGATCCCGGGGATTTAGATCTCGCAAAGCTCGCTATGGCTTTGGCTATCTCCTCTTCAGTGAGAGGTGCCTCGAGTATGGTGATTTGGTCTTTCGTCAGTTTTGGAAAGGGTACGCTCGCGAAAAAGGAGGTCATGAGGTCACTATCAGGAGGGGCCGTAGAATGGTATAGATCTGAAAAAAAGGCTTTGAATGTTGAAGTCACTGCGTATGGGTCTGTAATCGGGGTCCCCCCTGGTCCGTGCAAGGTGATGACCACTGGTGGCCTTTCCTCGCTGTGTGCCAAATATGCCAGTAATTTGCCGGCCTTTTCCCCATGTTCAAACATTTTTTGCCTGGTAAAGAATAATTTACGTTTAGTTTTTTCAAAGTGGAGTTGATTGACCACCCTATTCTGTAGCTTGAGTAAACTCGCGTTAGAAGGCGACGGGTCATTTGCATATGCACCCTCCAAATTGGAGAGTTCCTCCAGTGCTTTGGTGAAAGCCTCTGAGGAATCTGCCTTGATTTTATTTATGTAAGAAATCAGGTGAGCTCTGGCGTGTATTTTAAATGATTCCCAAACCACGGAAGGGGGGGCAGACTGCACATTATCAGAGAAGAATCTGCACCACTCCTCCGTGAGTTCGTCCTCCTCTGGAAGAAGTGACAGCCAGAACGGATTCAGGCGCCATGGTCTTACTGGTTTGTCAAGGGGAACCCTGAGGGTGATCGAGTAGGGGGTGTGATCAGACAGTAGTCTGGGTCCAAAGGCTGCAAGTTGTAAACGTGGGGCTAATCCTCGAGAGATGAGGATGAGGTCTATTCTGGACATGGAGTTATGGGATGCAGAGAAACAAGAATATGCTTTGGTTTGGGGGTATTTATATCTCCAGGTATCTATAAGGTGAAATGAGGAGATCAGTTTGGAGAATTTGGTATCTCCAGCAGGCCTTGCCGACCCCTGAGAGGTCAGTAGCCTATCCATGTCTGTATTTAACACCATGTTAAAATCTCCTAGCCAGATTGACTGTGTATTAGGGTACCTAGCCATGAACGATATGCCCTCTAGTAGCACACTTTCACTATATGGGGGGGGTATATAATAAGCCAGGATCAGTAAGGGTTCCCCATAAAATTTAGCTGACAGAAATATATAGCGACCTCCAGGGTCAGTGGTTACCTCACCTAATTCAAAATGCACAGATTTCGCCACCAACACAGACACCCCTCTGGAGTGTGATGCGTGAGTCGAATGGTATGCCCATCCCACCCATGGGCGGCGGAGGGCCATTTGAAGCCGCCCCTCTGTGTGTCTCCACCAATACCACTACGTCAGCCCTCTGACCCTTCAAGAATGAGAGGGCCGCCGTACGTTTAATTTTGTCCCGCAGTCCCCTCACATTCCATACCAAAAACTTTAGGGACGCCATATCAGTCCACCCTCAGTAATTCCTACCCACAGTTTACCATTAACCAATATAATCCCATGTACCTCAGGTAGGGTAATTCGTAGATATACACATAAAAGGAGCATAAAAACCCATGAAAATATTCTGTAAGTGATGGACACTGGTGCCTGTATTGTGTTTGACTCATCATATACACTGACAAAAAATTAAACCATACCTTCCCCTCCCCTACCCCCCTCCCCCTCCCCGCCCTGCATCTTTTCAAACTGATGCGGGCATCATCCCAAAACCGAACCGTAACTGCCATCCAGAATAACACATTAGTGAAAGAGATCAGTAGTAAGAGCCCGCGAAACCCAAGAAGTAGCCCCACGCAGCACCTAGTCATAACAGATATACCACAACACGAGGCTGAGATAAATGCTTCGGATTGTTTTCTGCAAGTGAGACAGTCTTTGCATGAGTAGCTGCCGTGGCCCCGGGCTTCATTTCCATAGTTCCTGGATTGGCAGGGGGAAACTGCACTGTGCACTTGTATAGCAGCGCTTCTACTGTCCTATGCTCCAGCTGCTTCCGCAGCTGAGGGTATATGTGAGCCCACAAAGGGCTCAAAGGAGTACAGTCAACAAAACTTTTAAGCAGTGTGTCACAGATTCTGAAGAATGAATATGAATATCCCGCCACTAGCTAGTGCACGCTCCTGACTGTAGGATAGCAATCCCAGGGGCTTCCACAAAGAGAACAACAGGTGTAGGCTTGGGATTAATGGGGCAAAGTGCAAATAAGCAGTCAGGTCATGCAGATCTGTAGTATATAAGGAGTAGCAGGATTGGGCAGGTGCAGGATAAAGAGCATCATACTCACATAGTCACTTATTTCTCTAGGCCAGGGCGGCGCTCCAGCCAAGTTATGGCGGCATCAGGGTTATCAAAAAAGAGGGCCTTGCCATCATGTTCCACTCTGAGTCGGGCAGGAAACAGCATAGCATATTTGTAGTTGTGAATTCTCAGTCTGCGTTTGGCTTCCATGAAAGTTTGGCGACGGCGTTGAACCTCCGCTGAGAAGTCCGGGAACACCGCCACTGTAACATTCCCCAGAGTGATATTCCCTTTTAGTCTGGCCATCCTGAGGGCAGCATCCCGATCTTTGTAGTTCAGTAGCTTAGCTATAAAAGTGCGCGGCGGAGCTCCCTGCGGCGGAGCTTTAGCCGGCATGCGGTGGGCCCTCTCAACTGCCAGGAGAGGGGAGAATGCCTCTCTCCCATAAGTGGTTATGAGGAGCTGTTCCAGAAACGAGGTGGGATCCTTACCCTCGGACCCCTCCGGCAGGCCAATCAGGCGTATATTGCACCTCCTCAACCTGTTCTCCATCTCATCTTGCTTGGAGAACAGTTGCTGGATCTGTTGCTGCATATGATCCGCTCCCGTCTGCAATGGCGGGAGCGCGTCCTCCACAACACTCAGGCGGGTCTCTGCAGTAGTCACCCTCTCCCGCAGATTCTGCATGTCCTGCCGGATGTGAGATATATCCACTCTCACCTCCTCAATCTGGGTTGTTAGGGATGTGCGGCATAGCGTGATGGCCTCTAGGAGCTGGGCTGTATCACCCACCGGCCTCCCACTGTCCTCCGGCGCCTCGCCGCCATCTTCCTCCGGCTCCCCTGAATCTATATGGCGGTATTGTGCCAGCCTCGCCGCCGCGGCCTTTTGAGATTTCATCGGTGACATGCTGTCTAGGATGTAGGGTATCAAAGCAAGCGAGTGCGATGCGAAAAATCAGTCTGTGGATCTCAGGATGCAATGGATTACAGGATCAATGTCTGGAGCTCCTCAGCAAGCGTCCTACTCCATGCACCGTCAGGCCACGCCCCCAGAATGTTAGATGTTTTAACATACATTCCATTACCAGAGCTGAACTGCCCCACCCAGGGGGCGGTCCCTCCGGGCATAACCCTCCTACCTGCAGCCAGCAGCCTCAGTTTTTTTTCTGCCTAGCAGAGGAGAGGACGTGGCTCTCTTTGGAGCCAGTCTCTTGAAGAAATATTTTTATTCTTTTTGAATTTTTATTTTATTTTTGAGATTCCTCTATTAATCAGTCGGCTGGGCAACAGGTTGGGTAGTTGCTATCCTCGTAGTCTTCCCAGTCCGACCATCGAGCGTGCTGATCCTCGCTCAGCGTGAGATCAGTCCACGACATGCCCCGCGACTCCAGGGGTGGCCGGTGAGCTTTTTGCTCCAGGGTCCACAAATGACTGAACAGTTTTGCTGTATCTTTCACAGTGCACCGGGCCGACAGCTACTCAGTACTGCACTGTGATAGGCCTGTCAGGAACACATCAGTGGGTCCTCGCTGGACGGGTAAGTACTGCTTCCCCTGCCTCAGCAGGTGAGTACATACTGTGTGTTCCTATGGTAGGTGGGTTTCCCTGTCCCCCCCCTTGTTTTTTGCTACTCTGTCACCTTACTCTGGTATGCGCTGACTGGGGGTGCCTGGGGGTCACTCTGACCCGGAGGGGGTCCGTGGGGGTCTGCCTTATGTGTGGGGTTGCCTTCTGTGTCAGCTTGGGCCTTATGTTATTTTCTCGCGCTGTCAGGCGCCATGTTTTTGTTATTTTTTATTACTATGTAAATCTGCATTGGCGGCCATTTTGCGGTGGCCACCCTGTGGCGCGCTTATAATAGCAGCGGCCATTTTGTTGAAGTCGTGCGCTTTTCTGGTGCTAGTTTGGCCTCTACTGCTGACTAGGAACTGCGCGATTCTCCTCAGTCTCCTACAGTTCATTTGCGCTGGGAGCAGACACAGGCAGCGGAGCCGAGCGGTCCTATGCGGGTTGGTGAGTCCCCTGGGTAACCCCCTACAGTCGGTGCAGCCGAAGGGTGGACTTTTCTCCTTTTATATTGACAAAATCTCAGAGGGTGCCATTTTATCATGGAGTCAGTGTCACCTGCTTCCCCCTTCATGTCAGAGGCAACAGGCAGTGCTACTGCACCTGCGGTCCCTATGGACCAGTTGTCGGCAGTCCTGGAATCATTTGTTGCCAGGATGGAAGCGGCGTGCGAACGCAAGGGGGCTAAAAAGCGCCCTCTCCCCCTACAATCTCCAGGGGAGTGCTCTGATTCAGATATGGGCCCTGCTGAGGCACAGGACCCTAGTTCTGAAATTTTGGATATGTTTGACCAGGACATTCCTTGTCAGGAAGACTCCTTATCTGGGTCAGTACATGACAGGAAGCTTGTTAGTGAACTCATTGATGCTGTGAGGGACACTCTCAAGCTGGATGCTGCGACTAAGGAACCTCCGGTGGAGGCAGTCTCCTTTGGTTCATTTAGAGCTAATCCTTCTAAAAAGGTTTTTCCCTATACACCTTTCCTTGACAGTTTCATAGACAAGGTATGGGAAAAACCGCAGAAGACCTTTGCGCTCTTGCAGCGCCTGGCGGTTAGGTACCCCTTTTGAGAAGAGCCTGATTAAAAAAAAATGGGCCTCTCCTCCGGTTGTTGACCCCCCGGTCGCCCGATTGAATAAAGCCACGACCCTCCCGGTTGAGGGGACTCCTGCCTTCAAGGACCCTACTGATAGGAGGTCGGAAGTGGTGAGCAGGGCCATGTTCACCATGCTGGGATCCTATTGTAGCGGTGACCTTGGTGTCTCAGACACTCACGGAATGGGCAAAGATTTTGCATCAGACTGTACAGGAGCATAATCTTCCTCCGGATTGCATCGCGCTGGCTGACCAACCGGTACAAGGCCTGGTGTATGTGTGCGATGCCACTATGGACGCTGCCCCCTTAATTTCTAGGGCCTCCGTGTCTGCGGTGGTATTGCGTCGCCTTATCTGGTTGAAATGCTGGTCTGCTGACCTTTCCTCTAAGAAGCTCCTGACTGATTTACCTTTTAAGGGCGGGAGACTATTTGGTGCTTCCCTGGATGACATTATTAAAAATGTCACGGGAGGTAAGAGCACCCTTCTTCCTCAGCCTACTAACGGTAAGGAGCCGCGCCGTAAACCGGGCCCTTCTTTTCCCACACAGAAGAGGTTTTTTCGTCAGTCTGAGTCCATGGGAAAATTCTCCCAGACTGACAAGAGTTGCGGCTGGTGGACAGAAGCGTCCCTGGGTGCGTAAGCCGAACAAGCCCACCACCGCATGAAGTCTTGCCCCCGCCCGACTCTGGGGTTGGGGGACGAATTCACAGGTTCACGGATCTGTGGACCTCCCGGATCTACGACCGGTGGGTATGCGAGGTGGTCACCTTTTGGGGTACAGGATAGAGTTCCTTACCCGGCCACCAGACAGATTCTTTCCCTCAAATCTCTCTCTCCTTCCAGCGCGTCGGGCTGCCCTATTGGGGGCAGTGCAGGACTTGCTGAGGTGTGGGGTAATTTTGCCAGTACCGTCAAAGGAGAGGTTTCAGGGATTTTATTCAAATCTTTTTGTGGTCCCAAAGAAGGACGGAGACCGTCCAATTCTGGACCTCAAGGCCCTGAATGCCTTTGTGAAGGTTCGAAAATTCCTCATGGAAACCATTCGCTCTGTGATTGCTGCGCTCCACCCGGGGGATATTCTGGCGTTCTTGGATATCAAGGACGCCTACTTGCATGTCCCAATCTGCGCGGATCACCAGAAGTTTCTGCGCTTTGCGGTAGGCGAAGACCACTATCAGTTTGTGGCTCTTCCCTTCGGTTTAGCGTCAGCACCGCGGGTTTTCACCAAGATGCTTGCCCCGATTCTAGCTTTGCTGAGACAGCGAGGCATTGCTATCGTGGGCTATCTGGACGATCTTCTTCTGAGAGCAGACTCTGGCTCAGAATTAGAGGAAAATGTGTTGATATCCAGTCAGGCCTTCCAAGAATTCTGTTGGCTGCTGAACATTCAGAAGTCGGTCCTGGTTCCGACTCAGCGTCTGGACTCTGGAGTACCTAGGATTGATCCTGGACTCCTCGGAGGCGAGGGTCTTCCTACCCTTGGAAAACTTACTGACTCTTCAAACTGCGGTATGAGTGCCGACGTACCGCAAATGGTCATCACTTCGATTTTGCATGAGGGTCCTGGGACTCATGGTGGCTTCCTTCGAGGCTGTGCCGTATGCCCAATTCCACACTCGAGCCTTACAAAAGGAGATCCTGTCTTGCTGGGACAAGTCTCCGTTATCACTGGATTGTCAGATCCAGGTGAGTCACCTTGTCAGGGCGTCCCTGACATGGTGGGCTGAGATCCCTGGCCCTTCGGATGGGGAAGTCGTTCCTTCCTGTCAAGTGGACTGTGATCACGACGGGCACCAGTCTTTCGGGCTGGGGCGTAGTCTGGGGAGTGCTTTCGGCCCAAGGGCTTTGGACTCCGGATGAATCCCGTCTGCCGATCAATGTCCTGGAACTCCGGGCAATCAGACTGTGTCTCTCCTCGTGGTCAAAGAGACTACAGGGGCGTTCAGTCAGGATTCAGTCGGACAACACCATGGCGGTGGCTTATGTCAACCATCAGGGGGCAACGCAGAGCTTGGCCGCTGCGTCCGAGGCCGCTCACATCTTGGCATGGGCGGAAAGAAGCGTGCCGGCTCTGTCGGCCGTTTACATTCCAGGCGTAGACAACTGGCAGGCGGACTATCTGAGCCGCCAGATGTTGGACCAGGGGGAATAGTCCTTACATCCGGAGGTGTTTCAACTCCTTTGCCGGAGGTGGGGCACGCCGGATGTGGACCTACTGGCCTCTCGACTCAATCGCAAGGTGTCGAGATTCGTGGCCAGGTCCAGGGATCCCTGGACAGACGCATCAGACGTGTTAGTGGCCCCGTGGGGTCGGTATCGGCTGATTTATGCCTATCCTCCACTGAAGTTGCATCCTCGACTACTTCCGGTGATCCTCATCGCCCCAGATTGGCCTCGGCGTCCTTGGTACGCCGATCTTGTGCGCCTAGTGGCGGACATTCCATGGCGACTACCGCTGCGGGAGGACCTTCTGTCTCAAGGTCCCATTCTTCATCCTGCTTTACAGTCGCTGGCTTTAACGGCATGGCTATTGAAAGCCAGGTGCTGAGGGACCGAGGTTTCTCGAATTCGGTCATCTCGACCATGCTGAGGGCACGTAAATCTTCCTCCAGGAAGATATACTACCGTACCTGGAAGGCCTACGTTGCTATGTGCGAGGAGCTGGATTGGTGACCACGGACGTATTCCGTTTCCAGGATCCTGCTGTTTTTACAGCGTGGTGTGGTCCAAAAACTTGCTTTAAGCACTATTAAAGGTCAGATTTCAGCTTTAGCTGTTTTCTTTCAGCGGCCGCTAGCGGGCCATTCCTTGATTAGTACCTTTGTACAGGGGGTCCGCCATGTGCTCCCCCCTATTAAACCACCTCTTCCTCCTTGGGATTTGAATATGGTGCTCTCGGTTCTTCAAGAACCTCCTTTTGAAAACATCAGAGAGATTCCTCTTAACTTTATCTCAGAAAGTGGCTTTCCTTGTAGCCATTACTTCTGTCAGAAGGGTTTCTAAATTGGCGGCCTTGTCTTGAAAACCGCCATACTTGGTCCTCCATACGGATAAGGCAGTGCTACGCCCTCAGCCTTCTTTTCTCCTGAAGGTGGTCTCGGCCTTCCACCTTAATGAGGACATTGTGCTTCCGTCTTTATGTCCTCGTCCATCGCATCCCAGAGAGTTTGCGGTTCACACATTAGATGTGGTACGTGCCTTGCGGGTGTACCTGTCTGCTATGGCTTCGATTCGGAAGTCTGACTCGCTGTTTGTGTCTGGTCCAAAACCGAGCCTAGCGGTTTCGTCTGCCACCATTTCTCGGTGGATCAGGCAGACTGTCATACAGGCCTATGCCCTTAAGGAATGGGCGCCTCCCTTTCCGGTTACGGCGCATTCAACCAGGGCAATTGGTGCTTCCTGGGCTTTCCGACATCAAGCATCTGTTTCACAAGTGTGCAGGGTGGCGACCTGGTCGTCCGCACATACCTTTTCTACGTTTTATAAGGTTGATGTGGGTGCATCTTCTGATGCTTCCTTCGGCCGCAAGGTTTTGCAGGCGGCTGTTTAATGTTGCACCTCCTCCGTTGAGGAGCTCTGCTTGTTTGGGGTGAAGTTTTATTTTTTTTCCTTGATACTTTTCCCACCCCTCGTTCTTTGACACTGCTTTGGGACGTCTCACTTTGTCAAGATTGAAGATGCTGTGTCAGTCCATGGACGGTAAGAGAAAATAGGATTTTTTTTGTACTCACCGTAAAATCCTTTTCTCTGACGTCCATGGACTGACACAGCACCCACCCCTCCTTTCTTTAAGTTTGTACTGCTTTACTACGAACTGAGGCAGCTGGCTGCAGGTAGAAGGGTTATGTCCGAAGGGTGGAACTCCCCTTTTAACTACTTGCCGACTGCCTTCCGCATATATACTGCAGCAAGGTGGCTCGGCTGCGCAAAACGACGTACCTGTACGTCGGTCCGTGCATGTGGTATTGTGGGCACATGCAGCCGGCAGCGCTCGCATGCCATAGGAGCGCTCCCGTGGGTCCGGCGGACTCGATGTCCGCCTGCCACCCACGATCGCAGTACAGAGAGACAGAATGGGATCTGCCTATGTAAGCAAGGCGGATCCCTGCTCTGACAGGGGGCAACTCGGAGATCTGCTGTTCCTAGTGATCAAGAACAGCGATCTCTGTGTTGTCCCAGCAAGCCTATTCCCCACACAGTTAACCCCTTGATCTCTCCCTAGTGTCTTATACATTAATCGGTGCATTTCTTTTATCACTGATCACTGTAATAATGTCACTGGTCCCCAAAAAGTGTCACTTGGGGTCAAATTTGTCTGCCGCAATGTCGCAGTCTCGCTAAAAATCGTAGATTGCAGCCATTACTAGTAAAAACAATAAAAAATTGTAATGTCCTGTAGCGCCCTGCTCCTGATGATCAGGCGCTATGTTAAATTTAGTGGGTGTCTGAGCTGGTAGGTAGCTCAGACTTTGTAATGATCAAGGCTAAATCGGCCTCTGTTCCGGCTATGGCTGTGTTTGGAAGGACTTCCCACTGTTTGCCTGTAGGTGGTGTTACCACCCCAGGCTAATGTTGGAACACAAGTAGGCCAAAGTGTATTTTTCCCTGAGAACAGCTCAGTGGGAGTGGTCTCCCCGCTGAGCATGCTGGGGAAGGGTACTTAAGGGGCAGAAGCCATTTCTCGGGGCTCTCTTTGCCTCGTGGCCCTCCTGGCTCGAGGTATGTGCTGTTAGAATTACAGCCGTGGAGCCATGTTAGCCCGAGGCTGCATCTTTGCCAGGTAGGCCCAGTTGTCCTGACTGGGGCCTACACTTTGAAGGTGATCCTGTGCTGTCTGTCCTGCGGGAGGAAGCCACTTAATGGAGGAAACCAGGGGAGGACCTGTCCTGGAGAGGACCAAGCGGAAGGCTGGTGTCTTGAGGAAGGCCTGGTGACCCTATTGGAGGATGCACCGTAGCTAATGTTACCTTACAGTGTGCCGGGTTGGCTTAAAGTGGTTGTAAACCCACTTTTTAAACAAAGACCTACAGGTAAGATTAAGGCTTACCTGTAGGTGCATGAAATATCTCCTTAACCTACACGGTTAAGGAGATATTTGTATGTAAATGCGGCGACGCTGACGTCACCCCATTCACAAATTCGGCTAGGTCGCAACATTCGACGACGTAGCCGAATTCGACAGCTCACGCGCGCATGCGCGGAGTCACGTCTTCGCCGCTCCGGCCAATCACAGCGGCGCTGTGATTGGCTGCAGCGGCGATACCCGGAAGTAACATTCCGGCTATCGCCGCAGCGATGGATGCGGCTAGAGGAGGGACACGGACGACTTCGGGGGCCCCGATCGAAGGTAAGTGGTACATAATGAGCTAGTATGCTAGTCATACTAGCTCATTATAGCTTTGTGTTGCAGGTAAGTAAAAAAAAAAAAAATTGTCTACGGGGTTTACAACCATTTTAAAGGCTCTTAAACTGTAAGGCTCGATATCCAGGTACTAAAATCCTGTGGCAGAGGATCTTTGAACAGTTCAACTTAATCGTCCTAAAGGTCTGTGGCAGAGACTGTTATTTCTTTATTTGTTCGTACATCATCCCGGCTGCTAGGCCAAGTGAGAGGGGCCTATCCGGGTGAGCAATACCCACTTGAAGGAGAGTGCTGAGTGTGACTTTTGAAGCTTAGAAGTTTCCCCAGTGATCTGCTGTGTGTGCCTGAACCTTCCCCTAACCCTTCATCTCTCTACCTATGCAAGTTTGTTTGGAAATAAAGCCTGACGAAAAAGATTCATAACTTGTGTGGACATTGAACTTTCTATAGACTCTCATCCCCTAGACAACGAACAGTGAGGTAACGTGCAAGGCCCAAATATAAACCAGCAGCTCCTACAGGGGTGTGCTACAGTCCATAAATATATCCCCTATTTTGTAGACGATAATCAATATACGCTTATTGCGATTTTTTTTTTTTTTTTTTTTCTTTTTTTTACAATTTTTTTTTTTTTTTTTTTTTTTTACCAAAAATATGTAGTAGAATACATATTGGCCTAAACTGATGAATAATATTTTTTTTTTTTGTATTATAGCAGTAAAAAATTGTGTTTTTACATACTATATATCAGGGATATGCAATTAGCGGACCTCCAGCTGTTGCCAAACTACAAGTCCCATGAGGCATAGCGAGACTCTGACAGCAGCAAGCATGACACCCAGAGGCAGAGGCATGATGGGACTTGTAGTTTTGCAACAGCTGGAGGTCCGCTAATTGCATATCCCTGCTATATATTATATATATTATCTGCATTATACTAAATCTGATATGTGATGTGTTGACTATCTTATCTTTTACTCTATCATAGACTCAATGTACATTTTAACCCTAAAGCTCCTAAAGAAGCATATACACAAAACATGTTGAGCAAGGAGCAACCTGTGTAACTGGACATCGCCACCCCTAGATTAGCCACCATTGGACATCTGGCTAATAGGAGATTATGGCTGTGTACTATATTTCTTATATGTTGCACTTAATTGGAGGCTCCCCATCTATATTCTAAGGGTCACTGGTGATCCCAGCCCGGTTATTTGGTTTTGTTAATATATTAATCACTTGAGCCCCGGAAGATTTTCCCCCCTTCCTGACCAGAGCACTTTTTGCGATTCGGCACTGCGTCGCTTTACCTGACATTTGCGCGGTTGTGCGATGCTGTACCCAAACAAAATTGGCGTCCTTTTTCTTTTCACAAATGGAGCTTTCTTTTGGTGGTATTTGATCACCTCTGCGGTTTTTATTTTTTGCGCTGTAAACAAGAAAAAGCAACAATTGTGAAAAAAATGCAATATTTTTTACTCTTTGCTCTAATAAATATCCCACATTTTCAAAAAAACGATTTTTTTTTCTCATTTTAGGCCGATATGTATTTGTCTACATATTATTGGTAAAAAAAATTGTAATAAGCGTATATTGATTGGTTTGCGCAAACGTTATAGCGTCTACAAAATAGGGGGTAGTTTTATGGCATTTTTATTATTATTTATTTTTTTACTAGTAATGGCTGCGATCTGCGATTTTTATCGGGACTGCGACATGGCGGATAAATCGGACACTTTTGACACATTTTTGGGACCATTGATAATTTTACAGCGATCAGTGCTATAAAAATGCACTGATTACTGTAAAAATGTCACTGGCAGGAAAGGGGTTAACACTAGGGGGCGTTCAAGGGGTTAATTGTGTTCCCTCTCTGTGTTGCCTCTCTGTGTTCCCTCTCTGTGTTCCCTCTCTGTGTTCCCTCTCTGTGTTCTAACTGAAGGGGGATGGGACTTACTAGGGGAGGAGACTGATCGGTGTTCATACTTTTTATGAATACACAATCGGTCATTTCTCCCCTGAAAGATCCGGGATCTGTTTACACACACAGATCCTGGTTCTCACTCTGTCACAAACAATCGTGGGTGCCCGGCGGTCATCGTGCCCGCCGTGCACTTGAATCGGCTCCGGCGACGAGTGGCCACAATGGGAAGCGACGTAAGGTAACATCGATTTGCCCAGCCGAGCCAACCTGCCGCGGTAAAACTGCGGCGGCTGGTCGGCAAGTAGTTAATATACTGAATATATAAGATGTCTACACGTCTCTTGTTTTAAAACAGATTCAATAAAAACATTTTTTTTAACAATATCTATCTTCAGTGTGATGCCAGTAAAGTCCCAAAACGTTCTCTTTTTTTTTTTTTTTTTCATAATATTCTGATATTAGGGACGAGGCATTTGTTCGCAGTACCACTCTGCAATAACATAGCCTTCCTAAGATTAACAGCTTTAATGACCAACTCAGCAATAGCATGCAATGCTAAGCTGCAGCAAGCAAGGCCAGCAGAATATTGGCATGCATTAAAAAGGGGATTTACTCAAGAGATAAAACAATAATTCTACCACTGTGTAAAACTTTGGTTCGGCAGCATCTTGAGTATGCTGTTCAGTTCTGGTCACCAGTCCTCAGAAGGGAGGTGCTGGAATTGGAGAGAGTCCAGAGAAGGACAACAAAACTCATCTAGGGGGCTGGAGGACCTTAGTTATGAGGAAAGATTGCAAACATTAATATTATTTTCCTTGGAAAAGAGATGCTAAAGTGTATGATGGCAATATACAAATATCTTAATGATGATTCCACCATTGGGAGGAAACTATTTAGTCTCAGTATTTAGTCAGCCACCAATTGTGCAAGTTCTCCCAGTTAAAAAGATGAGAGAGGCCTGTAATTGTCATCATAGGTATACCTCAAATATGAGAGACAAAATGTGGAAACAAATCCAGACAATCGCATTGTCTGATTTGGAAATAATTTATTTGCAAATTATAGCGGAAAATAAGTATTTGGTCAATATCAAAGTTCATCTCAATACTTTGTTATATATCCTTTGTTGGCAATGACAGAGGTCAAACGTTTTCTCTAAGTCTTCACAAGGTTGTCACACACTGTTGCTGGTATGTTGGCCCATTCCTCCATGCAGATCTCTAGAGCAGTGATGTTTTGGGGCTGTCGCTGGGCAATACGGACTTTCAACTCCCTCCAAAGGTTTTCTATGGGGTTGAGATCTGGAGACTGGCTAGGCCACTCCAGGACCTTGAAATGCTTCTTACGAAGTCACTCCTTCGTTGCCCAGGCGGTGTGTTTGGGATCATTGTCATGCTGAAAGACCCAGCCACGTTTCATCTTCAATGCCCTTGCTGATGGGAGGAGGTTTGCACTCAAAATCTCACGATACATGGCCCATTTCATTCTTTTCATGTACACAGATCAGTCGTCCTGTTCCCTTTTCAGAGAAACAGCCCCAAAGTATGATGTTGCCACCCCCCATGCTTCACAGTAGGTATGGTGTTCTTTGGTTGCAACTCAGCATTCTCTCTCCTCCAAACATGACGAGTTGTGTTTCTACCAAACAGTTCTACTTTGGTTTCATCTGACCATATGACATTCTCCCAATCCCCTTCTGGATCATCCAAATGCTCTCTAGCAAACCTCAGACGGGCCCGGACATGTATTAGCTTAAGCAGGGGGACACGTCTGGCACTGCAGGATCTGAATCCCTGGCGGCGTAGTGTGTTACTGATGGCAGCCTTTGTTACGGTGGTCCCAGCTCTCTGCAGGTCATTCCCAAGTCCCCCCGTGTGGTTCTGGGATTTTTGCTCACCGTTCTTGTGATCATTTTGACCCCACGGGGTGAGATTTTGCGTGGAGCCCCAGATCGAGGGAGATTATCAGTGGTCTTGTATGTCTTCCATTTTCTAATTATTGCTCCCACAGTTGATTTCTTCACACCAAGCTGCTTGCCTATTGCAGATTCAGTCTTCCCAGCCTGGTGCAGGTCTACAATTTTTTTCTGGTGTCCTTCGACAGCTCTCTGGTCTTCACCATAGTGGAGTTTGGAGTGTGACTGTTTGAGGTTGTGGACAGGTGTCTTTTATACTGATAACAAGTTCAAACAGGTGCCATTAATACAGGTAATGAGTGGAGGACAGAGGAGCCTCTTAAAGAAGAAGATACAGGTCTGTGAGAGCCAGAAATCTTGCTTGTTTGTAGGTGACCAAATACTTTTCTCTTATCGTCCATGTTCTGACACAGCTGGATACTGTAAACGTGTGGGTATATGTCCCCGCTCGCAGGAGAAGATCTAGGCAGAATGTTCGCTTGTTAGAAACATATATTCTAGAACAAACCAGAGCTGAACAGCCCCGCCCAGGGGGGCGGTCCCTCCGGACATTACCCTCCCACCTGCAGCTAGCAGCCTCAGTTTTTTTTCTGCCTAGCAGAAGGAGAAGACGTGGCTCTCTCAGGAGCCAGTCTCCTGGAAGATTTTACTTTTAAATTTTATTCCTTTGGGAATTTTATTATTTTATTTTTGAGACCTTCAATCAACTGTCGGCTGGGCAACAGGTTGGGTACACTGGTATCCTCGTAGTCTTCCCTGTCCGACCATCGAGCGTGCTGATCCTCGCCTTGTGTGCGTGAGACTCAGTTCACGACATACCCCATGACTCCAGGGGTGGCCGGGTTGCTTTCATGCTCCCGCGGTCCTCTCAAGATTGAACAGTACCTGACTGACTGTATCTCTCGCGGTGGACTGGGCCGACAGCTACGCAGTACTGCTCTGTGATAGGTCTGTCTGAAACAAGCCAGTGGGTCCCTGAAAGGGACGGGTAAGTAGTCTCTCCTACTGCAGGTGAGTACATGCTGGCTGTGTTTCTTTATATGGGGGGTTTCTCCCTGTCTCCCCCCTGTTATGCTGCTCTCTGCACCGTGTACTGGTGCTGTGCTGTGGGGGTGCTTGGGGGTCACTCTGGCCTGGCTGGGCGCTCATGTCTGTAGTGGGTTCTGGAGAGAGGGGCAGTTTTTCTGGTGTGTTAGGTGATTATTGCGTGCCCCATTAGCGCTGTTTGAGGTGGTTATTGCGTGCGCCGTTAGCACGCAATAGAGCTTTGAATTTTGCGCTCGGCGGCCATCTTGGCGCGGTTCGATGGCGCAAATATAGCTGCGGCCGGTGGCCATTTTCTTGTTTCTCCTCACAATCTCCTCACAGATTCTTCACTCTCCTCAGGCTCACAGCGCGGTTTCTTCAGCAGGACTGAGCGGTCCTTAAGGGTTGGTGAGTCCTCCGGGTATCCCCTCCTCAGCCTCAGCGTAGCCAGTGGGTGGACTGTATATTCACTGTATATAGTGTATAAGGTCTCAGAGGGTGGCGTTATGGAGTCTGATACACCTGCTCTCCACACTTGCCTGGGGCAACTGGCAGTGCTGCACAGTTAAACATGTTCATATGTTTCCTGCACCTGCGGTCCTTATGGACCAGTTGTCGGCAGTCCTGAAATCATTCCTTGTCAGAATGGAAGCAGTGTGCGAGCAAAAGGAGCTATAAGCCTCCTCTCCCCACAAAAATGTTTACTGAAGGAGTGCTCTGATTCAGATATGGGCCTAGGTACTGTGCTCAGGACCCTAGCTCTGAATATTTAATGTTTATGAACAGGACATTCCCTTGTGAGGAAGACTCCAGTTCTGTGTCAGTGAATGACAGGGCGCTTGTAAGTGAACTCATTGATGATGTGAGGAACACTCTCAAGCTGGGTGCTGTGGCTGAGGTACTTCAGGTGAACGCTGTTTCCCTTGGTTCCTTCAAGCTTTTCTTTTACACAGCTTCCTCACTGTTTTCCTCACACGCTGCGTCAAGAGCAGCATGGATGATACAGTGGTACACAGTGTTTCCCTCCCCCTGGTCGGTGCAGCATGGTGGGGGGGGACTTTATTCATTTATGTCTCTAGGCCCTGTGAGCCTTCTGTGTGATGTCCTGAGGCAACAACAGGGTCTCTGCACCTGTGGTTTCCCGCCATTTCCTGGGGAACACTCTGGGCTCTGACAGACACGCGGTCTGAGGATCAGAGGTTACCTGTTACCTGCATGCCGCTTCAGCAGCACAGTCAAGCAGGTTGGAATGATACAGAGAAGATTATGCACCTCTGCGCCATAATTTAAACTCATCCTATACCTCTACACTGCATACATTCACAGTGTATGTATGTGTTACTGGTCTCTGTGTCTGCGTGGGTGTCCCCCCCCCCCCCACGTTCCAATGCTGTGTTTCAGTGCCATGCATGATATAAATGTACAAAATATGTTTATGCACGACTCCAAATACATTCACAGTATATGTATGTATTATACTCCCTGGGTTGGCGCCGGTTTCCTCCCTGGTATGTGCGCTTCGGCTCTCTGCACAGTATAGACATGTTCAAATATGTTTATTGCACATACTATACATGTTTACAGTATGGGTATACTGTTTGCGTGGGGTTCGTCCGGGTACTCTGGTTTCCCCCCACGTTCCAATGGAAATGCACAGCATTAACATGTGCAATATGTTTATTCACATGCTATCATTCCTACACGGTATCTGTGTGCTGTCTGCGTGGGGTTCATCCGGGTGTTCCGGTTTCCTCCCACGCGCTGACCGTATGTGCGCCTTTGGCCTTCTGCACAGTTAAACATGTTCAATGTTTATCACGCATGCTATAATACCTACACGGTATGTGTATGCAGTCTGTGTGGGTTTCCTCCGGGTACTCCGGTTCCCTCCCACACTCCATTTGTATGGGCGCTTCGGCGCTATGCACAGTCTAAATTTGTGCGATTTGATATCCACATACTAACATACCTACTCGGTATGTCTGTGCAGTCTGCGTGGGTTTCCTCCTGGTTTCCGCCCACGCTACATGACATGCATGCCTTTGGTGCAATACACGGTGTAAACATACACATTATGTTTATACACAACACTAAATACATTCACAGTAGTTGTAGGTATTGCATTCTCTGGGTATGCGTGGGGTACTTCGGTTCCTCTCACGCGCCAACGGTGTGCTCACCTTCGGTGCTATGCACACATGGGCTTGTGCAAAATGTTTAGCACACATACTATAATACCTACACGATATGCGTATGCAGTCTGCATGGGTTTCATCCGAGTGCTCAGGTTTCTCCCCTGCGTTCCAATGGTGTGCGCATTTTCAGCGCTATGCACAGTATAAACATGTGCAATTTGTTTATTCGCAGGCTAACATACCTACACGGTTGTGTACGCAATCTGCGTGGCTGGTTTACGTCCAAGCCCCGATGATGTGCGCGCCTTCGTCGCTGGCACAGTATAAACGTGTTTAATAGGTTTATCCACACATATTAAACTACATACGCCGTATGTGGTTGTATTATGCTCTGTGGCTGGGTGGGTTTCCTCCCACACTCTTTGCGCGTTTGACGCAATACATAGTATAAACTATGTGTTTGTACAATCAGCACTTATCCATGGGTAGCTGCTGGATGGAGTTTTGTAACAAGGATCCCTGGTTTCAGGGGTATCACTTTCCACCTGCTTTCAGTGGTGATTAGGAGCGCTGGCTTGTACTGTGTTAGTCAGGCTGAGGTTAGCGTTACGCCCGTTAGTGGCTGCGTCTCTGGCGTTTTTGTAGCTCAATGACTGGGAAAAAGCCTCTGCTTCATCCATCAGTCGTCTAGCAGGTGCACTGCAACTGCTTTAGCCTTTAGGGTCTCTGTGCCCGGGGTGGGTTTGCGCCACCTGTGGAGGCTGAGGTACTAGTCCTCTGACCGAGTTTCTAGGGAAGTTCCGTCAAGTTGCCTTTATTGGCCAACAGTTGAGGCACACCGGGACCTCTCTTCTCCGATACATTGCGGAGTCTCTTTGGGATTTTCATACATCTCGCTGCAAGACGGTCCTGTCGGCCGTGTGCATTGCAGGGGAAGGGTCCTTGCATCCGGAGCTGTTTTCACCTCCTTTACCGGAGGTGGGGCACCGGATGTGGACCTTATGGCCTCTCGACTCGCTCGCAAGGTGGCAAGATCGTGGCCAGGTCCAGGGACCCCTGGGCGGACGCGTCCGACGCGTTGGAAGCCCGTGGGGGCAGTATCGCCTGATATATGCTTACCCTCTGCTACTGTTGTTGCATCGCCGGCTTCGCAGAGTAGGGGCTGAGGCCATTCCAGTGCTCCGGAACGGCGACATTGATACGCCGATCTACTTTTGGCTAGTCGCAGACGTTCCTGGCAACTGCCTATTGGGGTGGACCTTCTGTCTCATGATCCCATACTTCATCCTGCTTTACAGTCCTTGGCTTTAATGGCATGGCTGTTTAAAGCCAGGTGCTGAAGGACCGAGTTCTCTCGTATTCGGTCATCTCTTCTATGTTGACACGGGAATCTTCCTCCAGAAAGATATCTCACCGTACCTGGAAGGCTTGCATCGCTATGTGCGAGGAACTTGAGTGGCGTCCTCGGATGTATTGCTGTTCTTACAGCGTGGTGTGACCCAAAAGCTGGCCTTGCATACTTTTTTTTTTTGAGGGTCGGATTTCCGCCCGGGCTGTCGTTTTCAACGACCGCTACCGGGCCATTCCTTGATTAGCACCTTTTTGTGCAGGGGGGTTCGCCATGTGATCCCCCCTGTCAAGCCTCCTCTCCCTACTAGGGATCTGAATTTGATGCATCTTGGTTCTCCAAGAACATCCCTTTGAGAATATCAGAGAGATTCCTCTCTTGACCTTGTCCCGGAAGTTGGCCTTCTTAGTGGCCATTGCTTCGGTTAGACGGGTGTCTGAGTTGGTCCTCCATAAGGATATGGCAGTGTTGTGCCCACAACCATCCTTCTTTTCTAAGGATGGTCTCGGCCCCTCACCTTAAGAAGGACATTGTTCTTCCGTCCTTGTGTCCTCCACCCATCGCATCCCTGAGAGTTTGCGCTTCATACGTTAAGATGGGTACAAGCCTTACGAGTGGTACCTGTCTACTACTGTTTTCATTCGGAAATCTGTGTCTGGTCCAAAACAGGGGCGAGCGGTGTTGTCTGCCACTGTCTCTAGGTGGATCAGGCAGACCGTCATACAGGCCTATGCCCTTAAAGGGCGGGCGCCTCCCTTTCCGGTTGCGGCGCATTCCACCAAGGCAATTGGTGCTTCCTGGGCCTTCCGACATCAAGCGTCGGTTGCACAAGTCTGCAAGGCGACGACCTGGTCGTCCGTTCATACCTTTTCAAGATTTTATAAGGTTGATGTTGCTGCATCTTCGGATGCTCCCTTCGTCCGCAAAGCATTGCAGGCCACTGTTTAATGTTGCAACTCCTCCGTTCAGGAGCTCTGCTTGTTTGGAATGAAGTTTTGGTTGTTCCTTTACTACTGCTCCCACCCTTCTGATACTGCTTTGGGACGTCCCACGCGTTTACAGTATCCAGCTGTGTCAGTCCATGGACGATAAGAGAAAATAGGATTTTTGTACTCACCGTAAAATCCATTTCTCTGACGTCCATGGACTGACACAGCACCCACCCTTCTTTTTAAGGTTTGTACTGCTTTGTTACGAACTGAGGTCTGCTGACTGCAGGTGGGAGGGTAATGTCCGGAGGGACCGCCCCCCTGGGCGGGGCTGTTCAGCTCTGGTTTGTTCTAGAATGTTTCTAACATTCTGCCTAGATCTTCTCCTGCGAGCAGGGACGTATACCCACGCGTTTACAGTATCCAGCTGTTTCAGTCCATGGACGTCAGAGAAATTGATTTTTTTTTCAATTATTTTATTTAATTTTCTCAATACACGGAAATACAGAATATCCATACATACATATTATTTCAAATTCCCCATCAATACTTCCACTAACCTAACAACACAATACATCTAAAACATAACCTCCTTCCAGATGGGAAAGAAGGACAAAAAACAAAGCAAAAAAAAAAAGAAGGGAAATAAAGGGGTGAACAAACAAACAAACAAGCCCCCCCTCCCTCCCCCTCCCCGGCCACCACAAAGACCCAAATACTTAGGTCTTCTCAGATCTCTTCCTCCCTTCCTCCATTCTCAAGGAGGATTCTCTCCTCATCCGAGGCAAGGAAGGCATTCCAAGCAGACCAAGTCTCAGAATACCTTCCCTGCTGTTGGCGTACGGAGAGGACTAAATCCTCTAATTTATTGACCTCCTTCACCTTACGTATCCACATCTCAATTGTCGGTGGTGATGATGATTTCCATTTTAACGGAATACATGCCTTTGCAGCATCTAAAAGATGAGGGATACATGATTCCTTATATGTTCTCTCAGGTATCTGAATAGCATGTAGAAGGAAGAACGCCGGGTCCTCCGGTATTGTTAGTTCCGTACAGCATTGGAGGATCTGTTTGATCCCCAGCCAAAAACGCCTTAGCCTGGTGCAGTCCCAGAAGATGTGCAGCATAGTGCCTTTGTCTTCTTGACATCTCCAACACCGATCTGAGACCTCCGGAAACATTTTCCCAAGCTTCTCTGGTGTTCTATACCACCTAGAAAAAATCTTAAAATTGGTTTCTTGTATTTTAACGCATATTGATGTCTCATGTGTCAACCTCAACATCTTCTGTCGCTGTTCCAGGCTAAAGGTCCTCCCCAGTTCCTTTTCCCATTCCTGCACACATTTCAGGGGGTGGGTTTCCGGCTGTGTGATCAAAAGTCTATAGCATATAGATAATATGTGCGATATTGCTCCCTTCTCATTAGAGTTTCTCAAATATGGTTAGGGGTCTGTTAAACTGTCCCGGGTTCGGTAGAGTGCCAAGAAAATGAGTGATCTGTAGGGCGTTCCAAAATTTTAATCTAAAAGTGTTTCCTTGTTCCATCAGCTCCTTTATTGTGAGCCATGTTCCATTATGTATATATTTAAGTGCTCGGGTATATCCTTTTCTCATTAAATATTGAAATGCGCTCTCTTCACAACCTGGCTGGAAGAGAGGGTTACCTAATATTGGGTTGACAGTCACCTCTCTTGGTAATGCAGCGTAGCACCATGGTGCTCCACTTAAGGGTACTGAAGACTGCGCATTTTCAATTTGTACCCATAGTTTAGTGTCTACATGCCTGTTCCAGTCAACAACTCTATTCAAATGTGCTGCTTGGTAATACTTCCGTATATCCGGTACGGCCAGGTCTCCCTGTCTCTTAATATACATTAATTGTTTCCGTTGCATCCTTGGTTGTTTATGTGCCCATATATATTCAAATATTATCTTCTGAGTTTGTTTAACCACTTAACGACCGCCCACCGCCGATTTACGTCGGCAGAATGGCACGGACAGGCAGAATCACGTAGATCTACGTGATCGCCTTTGTGCAGTTGGGGGGTCCATCCGGACCCCCCTTCACTGCAGTGAGCGGCCGTTAAGTGTTCGGGAGCGATCAGGCATGAGGGGGGGGGCGCTCGATTCCGCCCCCCCCCTCGCGATCGCTCCCGGCCAATGAAAATGCTTCCTCCGCCATGTGATGTAAACAAGGCTGGAGGAAGTGATGTCATCTCCCTCGCCGCGGTCTTTCCGTTCCCGGCGCCGAGCAGAGAAGAAGCAGGTTAGTGCACCAACAGTTCACTGACACTTAGGTACACATAGGCACACAAATCACCCCCCAGTCACCCCCAGATCACCCCCCAGGTCACCCCAAAGCCCCCAATCACAGTGTCACTGATTGCAGTGATCATTTATTTTACTGATCACTGCATTTAGTGTCATCTGTGATTGTAAAAAGTTGCAGGGCAGTTAGGATTAGGCCCCTTTAGGTCCAGGGTAGCCCCCTAACCCCCCCTAATAAAGGTTTAACCCCTTGATCACCCCCCAGGTAACCCTTTCACCCCCTAACTTCAGCGTCACTAAGCGATTGTTTTTCCGATCGCTGTATTCGTGTCGCTGGTGTTTTAGATAGGCAGTTATTTTTTTTTAGGTTCGCCGCAGGTTTTTATTAGTGTCAGGTACCCCCATATATTATTTTAACCCCCTGATTGCCCCTAGAGTTAACCCTTTCACCAGTGATCGCCGTATAAGCGTCACTGGTGTCACTGGTTAGCCAGTAAGTTATTTCGTTATTTAGGTTACCCGTCAGGTTTTTATATAGTGTCAGGTACCCCCATATTTAACCTAATAAAGGTTTTAACCCCCTGATTGCCCCTAGTTAACCCTTTCACCAGTGATCACCATATAAAGGTTACGGGTGACGCTGGTTGATTAGTTTGCTTTTTATAGCATCAGGGCACCCGCCGTATATAACCCAATAAAGGTTTAACCCCCCTGATCGCCCGGCGGGTGAGATCAATTAGGTTTTAGCGCCAGAGAGGGTCTGCGTCGCCCCAGGCAGTGTTAGGTTAGTGCCAGTAACGCTAACACCCACGCGCAAAGCATACACCCCCCTTAGTGGTATAGTATCTGATCAGATCTATACTAGCATCCCCAGCGGTTTAGGGTTCCCAAAAACGCAGTGTTAGCGGGATCAGCCCAGATACCTGCTAGCGCCTGCGTTTAGCCCAGCCCAGCCCAGCCCACCCAAGTGCAGTATCGATCGATCACTGTCACTTACCAAACACAACACACATAACTGCAGCGTTCGCAGTGCTTGGTTTTTGGGGCCCTGTACGCGGCTAGGCTCCCAAAAAGTCCCACACATGTGGTATCCCCGTACTCAGGAAAAGCAGCAGAATGTATTTTGGGGTGCAATTCCACATATAACCATGGCATGTGTGAGCAATATATCATTTAGTGACAACTTTTTGTACATTTTTTTTTTCTTTTTGTCATTATTCAATCATTTGGGACAAAAAAAAAAATATTCAATGGGGTCAACATGCCTCTCAGCAAATAGCTTGGGGTGTCTACTTTCCAAAATGGGGTCATTTGGGGGGGTTTTGTGCCATCTTGGCATTTTATGGCCTTCAAAACTGTGATAGGTAGTGAGGAGTGAAATCAAAAATTTATGCCCTTAGAAACCTTGAAGGCGGTGCTTGGTTTTTGGGGTCCCGTACGTGGCTAGGCTCCCAAAAAGTCCCACACATGTGGTATCCCCGTACTCAGGAGAAGCAGCAGAATGTATTTTGGGGTGTAATTTCACATATGCCCATGGCATGTGTGAGCAATATATCATTTAGTGACAACTTTGTGCAAAAAAAAAAAAAAAGTTTGTCATTTTCCCGCAACTTGTGGCAAAATATAAAATATTCCATGGACTGAACATGCCTCTCAGTAAATAGCTTGGGGTGTCTACTTTCCAAAATGGGGTCATTTGGGGGGGTTTTGTGCTATTTTGGCATTTTATGGCCTTCGAAACTGTGATAGGTAGTGAGGAGTGAGATCAAAAATTTATGCCCTTAGAAATCCTGAAGGCGGTGCTTGGTTTCCGGGGTCCCGTACGTGGCTAGGCTCCTAAAAAGTCCCACACATGTGGTATCCCCGTACTCAGGAGAAGCAGCAGAATGTATTTTGGGGTGCAATTCCACATATAACCATGGCATGTGTGAGCAATATATCATTTAGTGACAACTTTTTGTAATTTTTTTTTTTTTTTGTCATTATTCAATCACTTGGGACAAAAAAAAAAAATATTCAATGGGCTCAACATGCCTCTCAGCAATTTCCTTGGGGTGTCTACTTTCCAAAATGGGGTCATTTGGGGGGGTTTTGTACTGCCCTGCCATTTTAGCACCTCAAGAAATGAGATAGGCAGTCATAAATTTAAAGCTGTGTAAATTTCAGAAAATGTACCCTAGTTTGTAAACACTATAACTTTTGCGCAAACCAATAAATATACGCTTATTGAACTTTTTTTTACTAAAGACATGTGGCTGAATACATTTTGGCCTAAATGTATGACTAAAATTGAGTTTATTCGATTTTTCTTATAACAAAAAGTAGAAAATATCTTTTTTTTTCAAAATTTTCGTTCTTTTTCCATTTATATCGCAAAAAATAAAAATCGCAGAGGCAATCAAATACCATTAAAAGAAAGCTCTATTTGTGGGAAGAAAAGGACGCAAATTTCATTTGGGTACAACATTGCATGTCCGCACAATTTACAGTTAAAGCAGCGCAGTGCCGAATCCCAAAAACAGGCTTGGTCCTAATGGCCCGAAATGGTCCGGGGCTTAAGTGGTTAAAAAAACTCAACGGAATATTTATTGGTAGTGCCTGTAGTAGATATAGGAATTTGGGAAGTATACTCATCTTGATGATATTACAACGTCCTATCCAGGTATGTAAGCTGGTACTCCATTTGTCTAAGAGGGTCTTGACCTTTTGCAATAGCGGGGGGAAATTTAACTCCTAGATCTTGCCTATATTTCTTGGGATTAACGTTCCTAAATAGGTTAAGGCTCTGTCTGTCCATTTAAACTTATAATTTCGTTTCATCTGTGTTAACGATGTGGGTATTAGATTAACCCCCATTGCTTCAGATTTTTTAAAGTTAATACGGATATTCGAGAGTGCCCCGTATTTCTCAAATTCCCTCATCAAATTTGGAATCGTAATCAGGGGGCTAGTAAGGGTGAACAACATATCATCCGCATAAGCCGAAATTTTACATTGAATATTCCCTATTTGAATCCCTGTAATATCCTGGTTCAATCGCACTGTGCTGAGAAACGGTTCCAATGACAGGGCGAAGAGGAGTGGAGACAGGGGGCATCCCTGTCTTGTCCCATTTGTAATAGAGAAGGGTTCTGATAATATTCCATTCGCCCGGACCCGAGCCGTTGGGCAGGAATATATAGCGGCAATCCACCGTAATATCTTACTTCCGAACCCTCCGTGTTGAAGGACTTGCCTGCATCCACTTCCAATTAACCCTGTCAAAGGCCTTCTCTGCGTCTGTATTCAAAAATACACATTGCATCTGTGTTTTATTGGCTATCTGTAGAAGATTGATGACTTTCGTTGTGTTGTTGCGAGCTTCTCTTGTGGGAACAAATCCCACTTGGTCTAGATGTATCAGATTTGGAACAAACTGTTGAATCCTATTCGCCAGAACCTTAGAGAACAATTTCAGATCTGTATTTAACAAGGAGATTGGACGATAGCTTCTGCATGCGGCTGGATCTTTCCGGTGGATTTTACTGTGAGTACAAAAATCCTATTTTTTTTTGCTAGAAAATTACTTGGAACCCCCAAACATTATACATTTTTTTTCTAACACCCTAGAGAATAAAATGGCGGTCGTTGCAATACTTTCTGTCACACCGTATTTGCGCAGCGGTCTTGCAAGCGCACTTTTTCTCTTACCATCCATGGACTGACACGGTGTCTCTTTACACTTTACACGTGGGTTATGTCCCTGCTTGCAGGAGAAGACCTAGGCAGAATGTGAAATGTTATACATACATTCTAAAAGCCAGAGCTGAACAGCCCCACCCAGGGGGCGGTCCCTCCGGACATAACCCTCCCACTACAGTCAGCAGACTTCAGTTTTTTCTGCCTAGCAGAAGGAGAAGACGTGGCTCTCTCAGGAGCCAGTCTCCTGACCTATTTTTATTCCTTTTCTGGAATTCTTTTTTATTTTATTTTTGAGAATTTTCTATCAACTGTCGGCTGGGCAACAGGTTGGGTACAAGATATCCTCGTAGTCTTCCCTGTCCGACCATCGAGCGTGCTGATCCTCGCCTTGTGTGCGTGAGACTCACGACAGGCCCCATGACTCCAGGGGTGGCCGGGTTTGCTTTCATGCTCCCACGGTCCTCTCAAGACTGAACAGTTCCTGACTGACTGTATCTTTCGCGGTGGACCGGGCCGACAGCTACTCAGTACTGCACTGTGATAGTCCTGTCAGAAACACACCAGTGGGTCCCTCAGGGGAGGTAGTCTCTCCTGCCTGCAGGTGAGTACAAAAGGCTGTGTGTTTCTCTGTGGGGGATTTTCCCTGTCTCCCCCTGTATTTCATTGTCACTCTCTGTCACCATTGCTGGCGCTGTGCTGTGTGGGGTGCCTGGGGGTCACACTGTTATTGGAGGGGCTAATGCTGGTCTGCAGATATGCTTGGGGCCTTTTTTGTGTATTTTGGGGCCTGAGCGCCGAGTAGCGCTGTGTGTGTGTGCTGTTTTTTTTTTTTCACTTTTGCTGAGTCATGGCGGCCATCTTGCCGCGGATCGCCTCAGTGAAGTGCGGAGGCCATTTTCTTGTAGCCCGCGCGCTCTTCAGCACTAGTTTTGGCCTCTAGCGCTGCTGTGACAGCCCGAATCTCCTCACAATCTCCTCACAGCTCACCAGCGCTGACACAGCGCAGTACAGACAGCGGAACCGAGCGGTCCCTGGTCCGGTTTGGTGAGTCCCCTGGGCGCCCCCCCCTCAGTCAGCACAGCCTGTGGGTGGACTTTTTATCTGAGGAGTCTCAGAGGGGGGCAATATGGAGTCTCTGTCACCAGCTTCCCCTAAATGTCAGTGGAGAACAGGCAGTGCTTCAGCACCTGCGGTCCCTAGGGACCAGTTGTGGGCAGTCCTGGAATAATTTCTGACCAGGATGGGAGCTGTGTGCAAGCGCAAGGGAGCAAAAAAGCGCCCTCTCCCCACTTTACTTTATGAGGGCAGTGCGCTGATTCAGATATGGGCCTAGCCACTACCGCTCAGGACCCTAGTTCTGAATGTATTGGATGGTTTTGAACAGGACATTCCTTATGAGGAAAACTCCAGTTCTGAGTCAGTAAATGACAGGGCGCTTGTTAGTGTACTCATGACTGCGGTTGGGGACACTCTCAAGCTAAAATGCTGCGGATGCAGAACCTTAGGCGGATACAGTCTCCTTTGGTTCTTTTAAGGCCAGGCCTTCTAAAGAGGTTTTTCCATATGTACTTTCTTTGACCAGCTCATTGATAAGGTCTGAGAAGCCGCAAAATAATTTTTTTATGGTCCCGCGGCTTTTGTCTATCAGATACCCCTTGAAGATGCCCTACTTAAAAAGTGGGCTTCTCCCCCAGGGTCGACCCTCCAGTCGCCCGGTTGAACAAGGCCATCACTCTCCCAATGGAGGGGACTCCTGCATTTGAGGTCCCCACTGACAGGAGGTCAGAAGTGGTGAGCAGAGCCATGTTTGCCTTGTTGGGATCCGCCCTACGGCCTGTGGTAGCGGCGACCCTTGTGTCTTAAACACTTACAGGTTGGGCAAAAATGTTGCACCTAGCTGTACAGGAGCGTAATCTTCCTCCAGACACAGTTGCTTTGGCCCACCAACTGGTTCAGGACCTGGTTTATGTGTGCGACGCCACGTTGGACGCGGCCCCTTTAATATCCAGGGCCTCTGTCTCGGCGGTGGTATTGCGTCGTCTTATCTGGTTGAAGTGCTGGTCTGCTGACCTAGCCTTAGGAAGCTCCTGACGGATCTACCATTTAAAGGTGGTAGACCTTTCGGTGCTGCTCTGGATGACATTGTCATGGATGTCATGGGAGGTAAAAGCACTCTTCTTCCTTAGACTAGCAAGGGTGAGGAGGCCCGCTGCAAACAGGGGCCTTCCTTTCCAGCAAAACAGGGTTTTTTCGTCAGTCAGTCCACGGGTAGGCCCTCTCAGACTGACGGCAGTGCGGCTGGTGGGCACAAGTGCCCCTGGGTGCGTAAGCCGAACAAGTGGATCCCAAGCCCGCCTCCGCGTGAAGTCTTGTCTCCGCCCGACTCTGGGGTGGGAAGACGACTTTGCAGATCACGAATCGGTGGTCCTCCCGAATCTCCGACTGGTGGGTGTGCGAGGTGGTCACCTCAGGATACAGGATAGTATTCCGATCCTGGCCCCCAGACAGATTCTTTCCCTCAAATCTTCCTCTCCTTCCTACCTATCGGGCAGCCCTCTTGGGGGCTGTACAGGATTTGATCAGGTCCGGAGTGATTGTGCCGGTTCCGTCACAGGAGAGTTTTCAGGGATTCTACTTGAATCTGTTTGTCGTCCCAAAAATAGGACGTGGTTCGACCTATCCTGGACCTCAAGGCCCTGAATGCCTTCGAGAAGGTGCAGAAATTCCGCATGGAATCCATTCGCACGGTGATCGCTACACTCCACCAAAGGGATTTTCTTCTGGCGTCCTTGGACTTCAAGGACGCCTACTTGCATGTTCCGATCTGCGCAAGTCACCAGAAGTTTCTGCGCTTTGCGATCAGCGAAGTCCACTATCGATTGTGGCTCTTCCTTTCGGCCTAGCCTCGGCACCAAGGGTGTTCACCAAGGTGCTTGCTCCGGTTCTAGCCTTCTGTTACAGCGAGGTATTGCTGTTGTGGGCTATCTGGGCGATCTTCTGCTAAGAGCAGAAAGTGGATCAGACTTAGAGGAAAGGTGACTATCGTCAATTAGACCCTCAGGGACTCGGGTGGTTCCTGAACATTCAGGAGTCAGTCCTGGTCCCGACTCAGTGTCTGGAGTATCTAGTTCTGATTCTGGACTCCTTGGAGGCAAAGGTATCCTACCTCTGGAGAAGTTGCTGACACTTCAGTCTGCGGTGCAGGTGCTGACATCCCAAAAATGGTTGTCAATCCGTTTTTTGCATGAGAGTCCCGAGACTCGTGGTGGCCTCCTTCGCGGCCGTTCCGTATGCCCAATCATACACCAGGGCATTGCAGAAGGAGATCTTGTCCACCTGGGACAAATCCCCGTTGTCCTTGGATCTTCAGATCCAGGTGATTCACCTGGTCAGGGCGCCCCTGACATGGTGGTTGAGATCCTCGGCTCTTCGGTCCGGAAAGTTGTTCCCCTCCCATCCAATGGACGGTACTCACGAAGGACACCAGCCTGACGGGCTGGGGTGGAGTCTGGGGAGTCCTGTCGGCTCAGGCCTTGGACTCCGGACGAGCCCGTTTACCAATCACTGTTCTGGAAATACGGGCCATCGGACTGTGTCTCTCCTCAGGTCGGAGAGAGTACGGGGTCGCTCCATCAGGAGTCAGTCAGACACCGCCACGGCGGTGGCGTATGTAAACCATCAAGGGGGAAGTCGGAGCTCAGCTGCGGCTTCCGAGGTAGTCCGTATCCTGAAGTGGGCCGGAAGAAACGTGCCGGCTCTGTAGGCCATTTTACATTCTGGGCATAGACAATGGGCAGGCGGACTATCTGAGTCGCCAATCGCCAGACACCAGACCAAGAAGAGTGGTCCTTGCATATTTCAACTCCTTTACCGACGGTGGGGCACGCCGGATGTGGACCTGATGGCCTCTCGACTCAATCGCAAGGGTCGAGGTTGTGGCCAGATCCAGGGATCCTTGGGCGATGCCTCGGATGCGTTGGTGGCCCCATAGGGTCCTTATCGCCTGATATAAACTCCGGCGATCCTAATTGTTCCGGATTGGCCTCAACATCACTGGTACGCTGATCTGGCACGTCTCGTCGCGGACGCTCCCTGGCGGTTGCCGATGAGGGAGGACCTTCAGTCTCAAGGTCCTATGTTTCATCCGGCTTACAGTCTCTGGCTTTAACGGCAGGGCTGTTAAAAGCCAGGTGTTGAGGGACAGAGGTCTCTTGGACTCTGTCATTTTGACCATGTTAAGGACACGGAAGTCTTCCTCCAGGCAGATCTATCACCGTGCCTGGAAAGCTTATATCGCCACTGGTGTCCTCGGACGTATTCCGTCCCCAGAATCCTGCGTCCTCTGCAGTGTGGAGTGACCCAAAAGCTTGCTTTGAGTACCATAAAGGATCAGATTTCGGCCTTGGCCGTCTTCTTTCAGCGACCTCTAGCGGGTCATTTTTCTTGGTTAGCACCTTGTGTTGGGTGTTCGCCATGTGCTCCCTCCTGTCAAGCCTCCTCTCCCACCGTGGGATCTGAATTTGCTGCTCTCGGTCTTCCAGGAACCTCCTTTTGGGAATATACGGGATATTCCCCTCTTGTCTTGTCTCAGAAGGTGGCCTTTTAGTGGCAACCACTTCTGTTTGACGAGTGTCTGAGTTGGCGGCTTTGCCCTGCAAGTCGCCATATTTAGTCATCCATAAGGATAAGGCGGTGTTGCATCCGCGACCTTCCTTTTTGCCAAAGGTGGTGTCGACCTTTCACCTACATGAGGACATTGTCCTCCCGTACTTGTGTCCTCACCCATCGCATCCCAGAGAGTTTGCGCTGCACATATTGGATGTGGTACGAACCTGTCTGCTACTGCTTCTATTCGGAAGTCCGACTCACTGTTTGTGACTGTCTCTGGTCCATAACAGGGCCAAGCGGTTTCGTCTGCCATCATTTTTAGGGGAATCAGACAAACCGTCATTCAAGCCTATGCTCTCAAAGGGCGGGCGCCTCCCTTTCCGGTTACGGCGCAATCCACCAGGGCAATTGGTGCTTCCTGGGTTTCCCGACATCAAGCGTCGGTTGCACAAGTGTGCAAGGCGGCGACCTGGTCGTCTGTTCATGCCTTTTTAAGTTTTTTTATAAGGTTAATGTGGCTGCATCTTCGGATGCTTCCTTCGGCCGCAGGGTGCTGCAGGCCGCTGTTTAAAGTTGCGACTCCTCCGTTGAGGAGCTCTGCCTTATTAGAGTGAAGTTTTGGTTTTTCCATTTATACTGCTCCCATCCCTCTTGACACTGCTTTGGGACATCCCACGTGTAAAGAGACACCGTGTCAGTCCATGGATGGTAAGAGAAAATAGGATTTTTTGTACTCACCGTAAAATCCTTTTCTCTGACATCCATGGACTGACACGGCACCCACCCTTCCTTTTAAGTTTGTACTGCTTTGTTACGAACTGAAGTCTGCTGACTGTAGTGGGAGGGTTATATCCGGAGGGACCGCCCCCTGGGTGGGGCTGTTCAGCTCTGGCTTTTAGAATGTATGTATAACATTTCACATTCTGCCTAGGTCTTCTCCTGCAAGCAGGGACATAACCCACGTGTAAAGTGTAAAGAGACACCGTGTCAGTTCATGGATGTCAGAGAAAAGGATTTTACGGTGAGTTTACATTTAGTTTTTTTCTTATTTATTTTATCTTTTATTTTTTATTTTTACACTGACCTTTAAAAAAAATGGTGTCACTTTTTTTCCTATTAATAGGAATGTAAACATCCCTTGTAATAGAATAAAAGCATGACAGGACCTCCTAAATATGAGATCTGGGGTCAAAAAGACCTCAGATCTCATATTTACACTAAAATGCAATAAAAAAAAAAATGAAATGTCATTTAAAAAAAATAATAATAATGTTGCTTTAAGAGCGTTTTGACGTCGCTTCCGCCCTGCATTAGTATGGAGACGGGTGGGGGGCCATCTTCCCCTCACTCGTCTCCATACCACAGACCAAGAAGGATCCAATCGCCTCTGCCGCTACCGACGCCTCTGGTAAGTGGGGGAGAGAGGCGGAGAGCACCGGGAGGGGGGGGGGGGGGGGGTTGGCCCCTCTCCCGCTACCGATTAAAATTGATTTTGCGGCGAATCCGCCGCAGAGACCACTTTTTATCGGAAACCGGACCGCTCACTGAAGAAGCGGATATAGGAGTTATGGCAACTAGCTGGTGCCATAACAAAGATAATCTTTTTGCTAGGAGTTGGACTTTAAAAACAGTGCAGCTGTACAGGGCTCCACACACATACACATCCATGTCATTCATTGTTTCATAGTTAAATAAAGACTCTAGTCCATCTAGTTCAACCTGTGTGGGTGAGTGTGTAGGTCACTACCATTTACGATATCCCTGTATATTGTGCTCAGTAAGATTGCCATCTAAAAGTTTTTTGAAATTAGTGACAACTTCACGTCGGAAACCACAGATTGTGGAAGGGAGTTCCACATCCTTACTGCTACAACAGTAAAAAAAAAAAAAAAAAAAAAAAACCCAAACCATTTAACCACTTCTGGACCAACTCACGCCGATATACGTTGGCACTTTGAAGAGGGATTTTCCCATGCTGTGGGGCTGTGCGGGCACAGCCCCACTGCAGGGATCGGTTTTGTATGGCGAGGATCAGATCTCCTTTCTTCTATCCTTTAGATCAGTGATTCTCAACCAGGGTTCCGTGGAACCCTAGGGTTCCTCCAGAGGTTGCTAGGGGTTCCTTCAGCATTGGGCAATTTCTGCCTCTCAGATAATTTCCTACTGACACCACTGATCTTTTTAGCTACCTGTAAGGAGGTAATTCTTCCCAATGACCACAAGTGTAAGGACCATTCTTCCCACTGACCATCACACTAAGGTTTCATGAATTGTAGATCTGTAATTTTTAGCAGGGGTTCCCCGAGACCGGAGAACTATTTCAAGAGTTCCTTTGTGTTGAAAAGGTTGAGAAAGGCTGCTTTAGATGAAAACGAGCAGTTAAAGCGTTTGGTACTCCAACACTTCATATTCCTGATATGTGCATGCTGTGTACCATGTACTTGTATGATAAAGTAATCCTGTTCCATTTGTATTGCTTCCTTTATGTGAACTCCCTGGTGTTCCTGCCAGTCCCCTTGCTTTCCTATTAAAAACTGAACACACTAAACAGGAGAGCACATCGTCGTCAGTTCTCTAGCTATGCTGGGAACTCAGTTTGCACTTCACCAATGATCAGGCTTGTCCTTACATGCCCCTGCTGCACAGCCATTCCCTGGCAAGCTCAGTATGTTGCTGCTTCTCCTCCCCCCCAGCTCTATGTAGCTAAGAACAGAGGGAATGTGATCATTTCTAAAAAATTTAAAAAAGGTATTATTTATAATGTTTTTGTTTTATCTATACAAAAATGTTTTGCCTTTTAATTTATATTTTAAACTGGAATGGGTTGTTTTACAAGGTGATCGTTTGCAATCCCTTTACCCTTTCAGTCCGAGCACAGCCTTGCTGCAAGGGAAAACTTTTTCTTTGCTCTGAGTTGAGCTTTAAAATGTGACATTGGGTATAGGGAGAGGATCCTCTACCCGTTGTCCCAATGAGGGATTGGATGGGTGCAGTGTCACTGGTGACTAACAGAAAGCTTCCGATCGCTACTTGTGATCCGGAGCTTCCAGATCATGTGACAGCCAATCACGGCGGTCACACGATCATAAACCCCACCCCGCCTCCCAGCATCTGAAACCCCTTAAAGGGCCAGGAGGGGCCAGGGCCAAAGGGTTAAGCAAGTGGGTAAACTGTTTTGCTAGGTTGCCGTCAGTATTTTCTGATTGAATGCTGGTTTTCCAGCATGACCGTTCAATTGAACCAGCTTCTGTTGAACAGAGAGAGTACACACAGACTGAAAGTCGGCCGGTTCCTGCTGAATCAACAGATTTTTGGTCTGTGTGTCCAGTAGTAATTGTAATTAAAAATAACAATCATGTTATACTTACCCCCCGTGCAGTGGATTTGCACAGAGCAGACCAGATCTTCCTCTTCTCTGGTCCCTCTTCAGCTTTCCGGGCCCCTCCCTCCTGTTGGGTGCCCCCCCCCCCCAGCAAGCAGCTTGCTATGGGGGCACCCGAGCCGAATCGCAGCTCCCTGTCCGATTATTCTTGTTTAATTTGCAACTTACTTGTGTAATTTTGCTGCTGTTCTTAAATAAAACTATTACACTATATGGGTGGAGTAGTGGCCCCTGAAGAATTTAAGGAAATCCAAGGATTTCTCTTGTTTGCAGTTGCTATTATCACTAAACTTTTCTGCTGCCCACTCACCTGGCAGCATTACCCGACGGTGAATGCGCATTGCATGTGGGTGAAGGCTTGTGACATTTTGGACACTTTTTTTCTTTGCACGGGTGGAATTTTGTGGATGTTTCCTGAGTTCTAGTTAATAAGAGGATGCTTGGATCATAGGATTAGCTACAGGAGATAGAAATCTTTTCCAGTGCTTGTGACCTTATATGCGTTTTATGCTGCACTTAATTGGGCAGCCTGGATTTCTGGTGTTAGTAATCCAGCTGACTGGGACATAGGAGGATCATCAACTTCTACATTTATTTCATGAACTTTGTCACTGATTTTTTTTTTTAATATAGACTTTATAAAATGTTTTCAGAAATGAGCAGGGTCGACATAATATAACATTTACAAAATATGTGTTTATTGCTTCTTTAAAGTAGTAAACAGAGGTATCTAGCATAAATTAAGTTAAACATATGACATATAACAATTCAAAACCAAAATTAACTTTTGTCACACTGCTACCTTAACCTGTGTTTCCTACTTCATACCACCTTATATAACGAAGCTACACTGCTCTATTCCATCCATATACCTTAAATTGAAAAGAACCAAAACACCCAAAAAAAAAAAAATAGGGGGATGGGGGTAGGGAAAAGGGGGGAAGGAGTAGGGAGGGGAAAAACCTCTCCTCCAGAGAGATTCAGGATGGAAGGAGGGCGGTATTCAAGGATGGCACTTGAAAATATATACTGCTGTCAAACCACGCATCTACCACATCTCATAACTTTAAGCGGAGTTCCACCCTGGAAAAAAAAATACACAAATGCAGCAAAAAAATTGAAAATATAAAAAAAAATGTAGCGGTATGTACTTTCCCGGGTGTAAATTTGAACTTGACAGTGACATTGGTGATGTGTAATTCCCTGCAGCCCAGCGGGTGGCGCTGTCGCCCTGGGCTGGGGTTGAATCATTGCTGTGTGTTGTGCTTCCTTTTTGTCCTCCCTCGGCAGCGGTATGGTGGGGCGGGGAACCCGCCGTGCTTGCTGGGAGAGGGTATAAAGGGGCCGGCCATCTTTGTCAAGGGGTCGAAGTCCCAGGCACCTTCAGCTTGTGAACGGTGGTTCGTGTCGGTCCTCTGGGTGGCCTAGGCCCAGAGGACAATCGGAGGTAGTGTTCCATCCCAGGCACCTTTAGCCTGGGGTGAGGTACTCGGATGGAGGTCCGGAGCTCAGTGCCCAACACTGAGTTCCGCGAGGAAGGAGATCCTAGGGAACCCCGGGAGTGGGTACACGAATCCGGAAGGCGCAATGGACCGGGGGGAGCTCCTCACTTGAAGACCCGGTGCAGCATATTGCCAGTGACAGGTGAGCCTCTCGTCGGAGACCGCCTGGAAGGAAATTCCCCCTCGTGCGGAGACCGTAACCCACTTTCAGGAAGGAAAGTGGAGAACTACATTGTGTCTGGGCCTATTCGCATCCACACCTCCTTTTCTGTTCTGTTCCTACTAAGGGAGTTCAACTGATTGTGTTCATTCAAGAAGAATAAAGGAGTGTTGAACTTTAATGGTGTGGGGCTCATTTCCTAACCGACATTGTTCAAGGTAACTCTTGGAGGGAGGGTCCAGGTGCACAGCACTGACCCGAAGGTAATACAAGAACGTTGCTTATACCGCACTGACACGTGGTGGAAGCCAGGCGTGGTGTCCCCGCTCCCTCCCGTCTAAGATACCCCTAGACAAGAGAAAGACACGAGAGAGAGAGGGGAGTGAGGAGGCCGCTACAAAAAGAAAAAATTTTACTCGCCCGAAATACCGGTTGCTATGCGGAAGTCCCTAATCTGCCTCATCCTTATCCGAGGTGGATCTTCTTCATCCCTCCTACTTGCGTTGTCTTCTGGTGAATGGGCGCGCTGCCTTCTGGGAACTGTGAGTAATCAGAGAGCAGCCGCCCATTCACAAATCGGCGTGAGACTCGCGCATGCGCAGTAGGAAACGGGCAGTGAAGCCGTAAGGCTTCTCTGCCTGTTTCCCTTAGTGAGGATGGCGGCGCGGGACCTGTAATCATCGAGGGATCGGCATCGGGAAGGGCCATCATCGCGGGGGGGCATCATCGCGGGGGGGGGCCATCATCGCGGGCTAGTAGGACAGGTAAGTTCTTATTAAAAGTCAGCAGCTACAGTGTTTGTAGCTGCTGACTTTAAAAAAAAAATAAAAAAAAAATACGTGGGTGGAGCTCCGCTTTTAGTTCATATTAATGCTTTATAGCCCTTAGAGGGATTTACCCTCTTCTGAATGGATAAACAGATTCCAAGGAGTGCATGTCTTTTTATATACCTCCTGTCTATCAGTTGATGTCAAAATCAAATCTTCCATCCATCCTAATATCTTCCACCTTCCTCAGCCACAATGCTGTGGTTGGTGGAGTCTGTTGTTTCCACAACAGAGGAGAATGCAGGATTTAGCTGCATTTAGTAGGTGACATAGAATGGACTTTCTATAATTTTTTATTGACAGAGTAGAGACATGCAATAAAAAAAGCGCCGGATCATTCGGAATTTGAAAGTTAGTAAATTTCTGAGAAATATTCCGGACCGTTGTCCAGAAGACAGTCAAATTAGGGCATGTCCAAAATATATGTAGGATAGTCCCTCTATTTGCACCGCATCGCCAGCAGTGTTCTGGTGTATTAGGAAACATGGTATGAAGTCGACTAGGTGTCATATACCACCTATTCAATATCTTATTAGTTAGTCTCCTGTATCTTGGTGAAAATTGAAGATTTAAAAGAGAGACTAATCATAGATTGTATTTGTACTGCGGTAAACGTACGGTGCAGGTCTATACCCCATTTTAATATACAAGTAAGCTCTGGCTGTTCCCGTGGGGAGTTAAGTAGTGTATACGTCCTAGAGAGGACGTGAAATAATGGTTCTATTCCAGCGCAATACTCCTCAAATATGGTCAATTGCCTAGTATATGCCTGCAGATCTGGTATAGTCTGAAGGAAATGGTGTAGCTGGGCTGCTTTCCAGAATGTAAGTCGGTAGGGGCCTGCGGAGTTCATCAACTCCTTTTTATAGTAGGCCATCTATCTCCTATCACAAACTGTGATGCAGCAATTCGCTCAGGCTTACGTAAAGTCAAAAATTGTGTAATTGGGAGACCTGGGAGGAATTTAGGGTTCCCAATAATCAAGGAGATGTCTTGGTTGTTTGCTCTGCATGTATAATAGCATGTGAGCATTGGTTCAGAGTGTTCCCTATCAAAGGATGTGATTTTAAATCTAACGGTACAGAGTCCCAACACCATAGCACCCTCCTCAGTGGTATGGAAGGTTCATGCTGTTCTATTTGTACCCATAGCTTCAAGTCATTATGACGTTGCCAATCTATTACACTGCCAAGGTGGACTGCTTGGTAATATCTCCAGATGTCCAGCAGCGCTAGGCAACCATAGTGTTTTGGCAGAGTTAATAGGGTATGGGAGAGGCGTGGTTTCTTGTGAGCCCAAACAAATCGTGTAAACATTGCCTGTACTTGCTTAAAGTAGGAGAACAGGATCCGTATCGGTAAAGCTTGAAATAAATATAAGATTTTGGGCAAAATACACATTTTTATTAAATTAGACTTACCGAACCACGGATGAAAATTTGTATGCCACTTCTCTAATAACAATCTAGCCTTTATGAACAAAGGAGGAAAATTTAATTCATAAGTACGGGCTAGATTTGCTGGAATGTTTGTACCTAAATAATTCAGTGCTGATGTAGTCCACTTAAAGTGGAAACCATCTCGTACTTGTGCAAGAATTCGCGGTGGCAACGCCACACCCATCGCCTCTGATTTAGAGAAATACATTTTCAAATTAGATAGGGCACCATATAAATCAAATTGTTTAAGGAGGTTGGGTAGTGATACTGCTGGGTTAATTCATGAAAATAACAGGTCATCGGCATACGCTGAGATCTTATGTTGTGTGCTACCTACTGTCACGCCTTGTATATCAGATTGAAGCCTAATCGTACAAAGGAAAGGTTCCAGGGTAAGAGCATAAAGAAGGGGGGACAAAGGACACCCCTGCCTAGTACCATTCTTAATTAAAAAATACTCTGAGAGCACTCCATTTACCTTGACCTGTGCGGTCGGATTTGAATATATTTTGGCTATCCGGCTCATCATCACTTCCCCTAGTCCAATATGTCTGAGTACGGAGAACATAAATGACCAGTTTACCCGGTCAAATGCCTTCTCCGCATCGGTGTTTAACAATACACATGGGGTTTTCGTGGACTGGGTCATATGGAGCAGGTTCAGCACTTTAGAAATGCTGTCTCTTGCTTCCCGTATAGGAATAAATCCTACTTTGATCTAAGTGAATTAGTTTTTGTAGGCGAGTCGCCAGCCGGGTAGCCAGAACTTTAGTGTATAATTTAAGATCCACATTCAAGAATGAGGTCTATAACTGCCACAAGAGGTAGGGTCCTTCCCTTCTTTATGTATTAAGGCAATATGGGCTCCCAAAGTATCCCTAGCAAATGAAAATCCAGAATTGATCGCATTAAATAAATTAATCAAACGTGGGCCCAATATTCCAAATAGCGTTTTATTATATTGTACTGTAAACCCGTAAGGGCCCGGGGCTTTCCCTAATTTCATAGTTCCTAATGCTTGTTGGAGCTCCGATAAAGAGATAGGGACATCTAATTCCGCAGCTATGTCAGAGGATAAAGAGGGCATTTGGGATGCCTGAATATATTCATCTATGGCAAATCGGGGCGGTATAGATAATGATAAATCATATAGAGATTAATAAAACTCTTTAAATTCTCAGGTAATATGTGCTGGTAAGATTATCTTCTGACCGTCGCCATTGACGACTTGAGGAATATATGTTGATAATTTATGTTCTCTAACCCTTCTCGCCAGAACCTTCCCACATTTGTCGCCCGATTCATAGCTCGCCTTGCGGCAGAACTGTAGCGCCGCTTTCGCTTTAAAATGAAGCAGATCTGTTATTTGCTTCCTAATTACCGCCAGTTCTATTTCTGAAATCTGATTAGGGGCATGTTTATGACTAGACTCCGCAGCTGCTAATTTATCAAATAATTCGGTAAGTTGTTTCGTTCGCTCACGTTTAATACGAGCTCCATGCTTGATAAGGACACCTCTAAGGACTGATTTGTGTGCCTCCCACAGAACTCCTGGGTCACAGTCGGGTAGATCATTCCTCTGAAAATATAGTATCACCTCTTTAGTCACATCCTCCAGGACTTCAGGGGTCTACAAAAGACTTTCATTAAGTCGCCAGAAACGATGTGTAAGCGACTGTGTTCCAGTTAAATCATAAGACAGGAACACAGGCACATGGTCTGACCATGTAATGTTACCTATTAATGTAGCTCGAACCGCATGCAGGTAAGTATGGGGAACCCAAAAATAATCGATCCTGGTATAAATTTTATGTGGTAAAGAATAAAATGAGTAATCTCGTTCCCCAGAATGTTGTAATCGGCAGGCATCAATCAATTGGTTTTTATGTAGCAATTTTGCTATACGTTTAAGTTGGCTCGGAGGCATAGTCGATATGCCCGTGGAAGTGTCTATCGATGGTATCAGGGGTACATTGAAATCTCCTCCGAGTATCAACTGCCCCTCCATGAAATCTAGGAGTTTCCCCAGTACCTCCTCCAGAAAAGAGGCCTGAATTTCATTGGGGGTATAAATTGTTGCCAGTGTTATTTTTTTATTCCCCAGGAGTCCCTTAATATAAACATATCGGCCCGTAGGGTCTATCAACGAGTTTTGATGGCACCAGGGAATTTTACTAGAGATTATTATTGAAACACCTTTTGATTTGGCCATCGGGTTAATGGAATTGTAGGTCCATGGGTAAAATTTATTTTGAAGATATTGAAGTCTGTCTTAAAATGCGTCTCTTGAATAAACGCTATATCCGTACCGGAACATTTTAAATCATGTAGTAGCATGCGTCGCTTCTCAGGTATATTAAGACCCTTGGCATTCAGGGACATCACTACAATACTGTTCAACATCATATTGGGGAAAGAGAGGGGGAAAGGGAAAAACAAAAACAAACAATAAAAAAAGAATAAAACGAAAAAGGGGGGGAATAACCCCCTAGACTTCCAATTCTACCTCTTTTAATATTCCCTATCAAGGGGACCCCTCATGTGGCCCTTTCTCTATTTAATAATCCACCCTATTTTCCTAATGTAGTTTCTCTTACACATATACATTCAAAAATAGTAGTAGAGAGAGGAAAAAAAAAATAGGATTTTTGTACTCACAGTAAAATCAGTTTCTCTGACGTCCATGGACTGGCACAGCTGGATACTGTAAACGTGTGGGTATATGTCCCTGCTCGCAGGAGAAGATCTAGGCAGAATGTTAGATGTTAGAAACATACATTCTAGAACAAACCAGAGCTGAACAGCCCCGCCCAGGGGGGCGGTCCTTCCGGACATTACCCTCCCACCTGTAGCTAGCCGCCTCAGTTCGTAACAAAGCAGTACAAACCTTAAAAGGAAGGGTGGGTGCTGTGTCAGTCCATGGACGTCAGAGAAATTGATTTTTCGGTGAGTACAAAAATCCTATTTTCTCTTATCGTCCATGGACTGACACAGCTGGATACTGTAAACGTGTGGGACGTCCCAAAGCATTATAAGAAGGGTGGGAACAGTAGTAAAGGAACAACCAAAACTTCACTCCAAACAAGCAGAGCTCCTCAACGGAGGAGTTGCAACATTAAACAGCGACCTGCAATGCTTTGCGGCCGAAGGAAGCATCCCAAGATGCAGCCACAATCAACCTTATAAAATTTTGAAAAGGTATGAATGGACGACCAGGTCGCCGCCTTGCACACTTGTGCAACCGACGCTTGATGTCGGAAAGCCCAGGAAGCACCAATTGCCTTGGTGGAATGTGCCGCAACCGGAAAGGGAGGCGCCCGCCCCTTAAGGGCATAGGCCTCTATGACGGTCTGCCTGATCCACCTAAAGACGGTGGCAAACGACACCGCTCGGCCCTGTTTTGTACCAGAGACAGACACAAACAGTGAGTCAGACTTCTGAATGGAAACAGTAGCAGACAGGTACACCCGTAAGGCTTGTACCCATCTTAATGTATGAAGCGCAAACTCTTAGGGATGCGATGGGTGAGGACACAAGGACGGAAGAACAATATCCTCAAGGCGAAAGGCCGAGACCATCTTTTGAAAAGGACGGTCGTGGGCGCAACACCGCCATATCCTTATGGGAGGACCAAGTAAGGCGACTTTGCAGGACAAGGCCGCCAACTCAGACACCCGTCTAACCGAAGTAATGGCCACTAAGAAGGCCACCTTCTGGGACAAGGTCAAGAGAGGAATCTCTCTGATATTCTCAAAGGAATGTTCTTGGAGAACCGAGATGCATCCAATTCAGATCCCAAGTAGGGAGAGGAGGCTTGACAGGGGGGATCACATGGCGAACCCCCTGCACAAAAGGTGCTAATCAAGGAATGGCCCGGTAGTGATCGTTGAAAAAGGCAGCTCGGGCCGAAATCCGACCCTCAATGGTATGCAAGGCCAGCTTTTGGGTCACACCACGCTGTAAGAACGGCAAAATTCTGGGAACGGAATACGTCCCAGGACGCCAATCAAGTTCCTCGCACATAGCGATGTAAGCCTTCCAGGTACGGTGATATATCTTTCTGGAGGAAGATTCCCGTGCCAACAACATAGAAGAGATGATCGAATCCGAGAGACCTCGGTCCTTCAGCACCTGGCTTTAAACAGCCATGTCATTAAAGCCAAGGACTGTAAAGCAGGATGAAGTATGGGATCATGAGACCGAAGGTCCACCCCAATAGGCAGTCGCCAAGGAACGTCTGCGACTAGCCGAAGTAGATCGGCGTACCAATGTCGCCGTTCCGGAGCAATGAGGATCACCGGAATGGCCTCAGCCCCTACTCTGCGAAGCAGGCGAGGCAGCAACAGTAGCGGAGGGTAAGCATCTATCAGACGATACTGCCCCCACGGGCTACCAATGCGTCTGCCCAGGGGTCCCTTGACCTGGCCACGATCTTGACACCTTGCGAGTGAGTCGAGAGGCCATAAGGTCCACATCCGGTGCCCCACCTCCGGTAAAGGAGGTGGAAACACCTCCGGATGCAAGGACCGTTCCCCTGCAATGCACACGGTCGACAGGACCGTCTTGCAGCAAGATGTATGAAAATCCCAAACAGACTCCGCAATGTATCAGAGAAGAGAGGCCCCGGTGTACAGGGTGCCTCAACTGTTGGCCAATAAAGGCAACTTGACAGAGCTTCCCTAGAAACTCGGTCAGAGGACCAGTACCTCAGCCTTCACAGGTGGCGCAAACCCACCCCGGGCACAGAGACCCTAAAGGCTAAAGCAGTTGCAGTGCACCTGCTAGTCGACTGATGGATGAAGCAGAGGCTTTTGCCCAGTCATTGAGCTACAGAAACGCCAGAGACGCAGCCACTAATGGGCGTAACGCTATCCTCAGCCTGGCCAACACAGTCCAATCCAGCGCTTCTGATCACCACTGAAAGCAGGTGGAAAGTGGTACCCCTGAAACGAGGGATCCTTATGACAATGCTCCATCCAGCAGCTACCCATGGATAAGTGCTGATTGTACAAACACATAGTTTATACTGTGTATTGTGTCAAACGTGCAAATAGAGTGTGGGAGGAAACCCACCCAGCCACAAAGAGCATAATACCACCACATACGGCGTATGTAGTTTAGTATGTGTGGATAAACCTATTAAACACGTTTATACTGTGCCAGCGACGAAGGTGCACACATCATCGGGGCTTGGACGTAAACCAGCCACGCAGATTGCGTACACAACCGTGTAGGTATGTTGGCCTGCGAATAAACAAATTGCACATGTTTATACTGTGCATAGCGCTGAAAATGCGCACACCATTGGAGCGCGGGGGAGGAACCGGAGCACCCGGATGAAACCCACGCAGACTGCATACGCATACCGTGTAGGGAGGAACCGAAGTACCCCACGCATACCCAGAGAATGCAATACCTACAACTACTGAGAATGTATTTAGTGTTGTGTATAAACATAATGTGTATGTTTACACCGTGTATTGCACCAAAGGCACGCATGTCATGTAGCGTGGGCGGAAACCCACGCAGACTGCACAGACATATATCAAATCGCACAAATTTAGGCTGTGCATAGCGCCGAAGCGCCCATACCAATGGAGTGTGGGAGGGAACCGGAGTACCCGGAGGAAACCCACACAGACTGCATACACATACCGTGTAGGTACTATAGCATGCGTGATAAACATTGAACACGTTTAACTGTGCAGAGGGCCAAAGGCACCAATACAGTCAGCGCGTGGGAGGAAACTGGAACACCCGGAAGAAACGCACGCAGACAGCACACAGATACCGTGTAGGAATGATAGCATGTGAATAAACATATTGCACATGTTTATGCTGTTCATTTCCATTGGAGCGTGGGGGGAAACCGGAGTACCCGGAGGAACCCCACGCAAACAGTATACCCATACTGTAAACATGTATAGTATGTGCAATAAACATATTGAACATGTCTATACTGTGCAGAGAGCCGAAGCGCACATACCAAGAGAGCGCGGGAGGACACCGGAGCCCCCGGTGGAAGCCTGCGCCGACCCAGAGAGTATAATACGTACATATACTGTGAATGTATCTAGAGTCGTGCATAAACATATTTTGTACGTTTTTATATCATGTATGCCACTGAAACACAGCATTCGAATGTGGGGGGACACCCACGCAGACACAGAGACCAATAACACATACATACACCCACCATGCTGCACCGACCAGGGGGAGGGAACCACTGTATCATCCATGCTGCTCTTGACGCAGCGTGTGAGGAAAACAGTGAGGAAGATGTGTAAAAGAAAGGCTTGAAGGAACCAAGGGAAACAGCGTCCGCTTGAGGTGCCACAGCACCCAGCTTGAGAGTGTTCCTCACATCAATGAGCTCACTTACAAGCGCCCTGTCATTCACTGACACAGAACTGGAGTCTTCCTCACAAGGGAATGTCCTGTTCATAAACATTAACATTTCTTTCTCGTACATCACGGGACACAGAGCGACATAGTCATTACTAATGGGTTATATAGTTACCGTCAGGTGCTGGCACTGGCAACTTCCAAAACCGGAAGTACCCTCCCCTATATAAGCCCCTCCCATCCGGGAGCACCTCAGTTTTTTGCCAGTGTCTAAGGTGTTGGCCAAGAAGAAACATGTGTTTTTCACTGAGCTTGCGTACAGGTTCTTTTGGGCCTCAGTAAGCTATTCCGGATCCGACCAAAAAAGCTTCATAGCTAAACGGTCGGTACCCGGGCCTTGCAGAGAAGAGCAAGGTTCTGCCTGTAATGCTTCTCTTAGGAGAGCTGGACCCTGGGATCCAGAGCTCTGGTCATACCCACGACCAAGATGTTTTCTGTGCAGGGTGCTATACAGGTCCAGGGGAGTGGAATCCTTGGGAACCCGGTCCCTGAAGGTTTGATTACAATGCCTGCCGTGATAGGTGAAGTTTGGGCTTTTGTGGACCAAACAAAGTCCTGCGGCGGGGAACAGGTAAGTGGGGGCCCCCAGGAACTTGGTTCTATTGGGGGACCCCCAAGCCTAATTTGTCTTTCTGTCTGTTACCTAACGGTATTCCCGCTAATATCTGTGCATGCCTGTAACTACTAAAAAAAAAAATGTAATAATTTTTAATGGTGGTCAAGAAAAAAAAAAAAAAAAAAGAATGTTTTTTTATATATGTTTAGTATATTAAACTGCGGTACCTGTGTTTGTCCACTAGAGGCCGCTGTGGAATGTTTTTCTTGTCATATGGACTAGTTTCTTCTCAGAGAGCAAAGTCCAGGCAGCTGGTGAGTTCTCCTACAGGAAACTGTTTCCTCTGCCATGTTGCAGTGTTCGTCTATCCCCCGGCCTGCGGCAAAGGGGGCCCTGGCTCCTGTCCCTGGTTTCCATGTTTGAAAATTAGCGCCGAGGCGCACGTGGCCGCGCGCGTGCGCGTGCACGCGCCTCTATATATAGAGGTGGCCGGAAAAAGGGGCGGGGCCTGGGGGATGACGCTCTGTGCGCGCCGCAGCGCTTCTGCGCATGTGCGGGCGTCCCAGCAGGTTTTTAAAAAGCCACATTATTGCAGTAAGCTGGCTATGAAGTACAGAGACAGAGCTGGCAACATTTAAAGGCATACAGCAAGCGGTTGATACAGGCATCCCCTAGAAAGGCACATTAGTAGACACCAACTGTTTATTATAGCAGCATTTATGCTAGACTATTATCAGTAACTGGTGTATTTTCGGCTGGAATACCTCAGCTTTGTGGCTTAGGAATATGCCGTCTAAAAACTCCGGGACTAGAAATTCCAGGAGGAATAGGGGGTCTCCATCGGGCTCTGAGGATCTTGGGCATGCTTTGGCTGCACCAGTCTCCCCTGAAGAATCAGAGGTTAGTGACCGTAGGGCACCCCCAGGAGTACCTGGTACTGTGGCTGTCCCCAGTTCACCTGCTCCTGTGTATGTAACAGAGGAGGTTTTTTCCTCAGCTCTGGGAGGGCTGGAAGAGAGATTGTCAGCATTGATCGCTGCTTCCCTGTCACAGGAGAAAAGCGCTCGATCTCCGTCTCCTCCCTCAGAGTGCCTGTTAACAGAGCAACAGTCCCATACAGAGAACGACCTACCTGAGGGGGATCAGGATGAGGTTGATTCAGTTGTAGAGGAATCAACAGTGGAGGAGCCGTTCTCAGCATCACATGCTGAGAGGTTATGGGTGCAGTCCCTGACTAATATGGACCGATCAGCATTTAAAATGCCACTTGCGGAGCCATCCTCCTCTTCTGTCTCCTCGTTGGGGTCGCTAAAAGCTCCCCAGACTGTTTGTTCTTTTCCGATCCATCCTTTACTGGAGGGGCTCATTTACCAGGATTGGGAGCATCCTGACAAAATATTTACTCCCCCCCAAGAGATTTCCGGTGGTCTATCCTATGGAGGATAAGTTCGTCAGAAAATGGAAGGTCCCTACAGTGGACGCAGCCATCTCTTGTGTGAATAAATCACTGACATGTCCGGTGGAAAATGTCCAAATGTTCAAGGACCCAATAGATAAAAAATTGGAGTCCTTATTGAAATCTGCTTTTTCTACAGCAGGATTGGTGACACAACCAGCAGTGGCAGCTATAGGGGTCTGCCAAGCAGTGAAGGATCAGTTGAAACAGGTCTTAAGGGACGTGCCAGATCAGCAGGCTCTTGCTCTAGCTGATCTACCTAGAGCCTTATGCTTTGCGGTGGACGCTATAAAGGATTCAATCCATCAGGCCTCCCGCCTTACGCTGTCTGTAGTACATATGCGCAGGCTTCTATGGCTCAAAAACTGGTCTGCTGAAGCTCCCTGTAAAAAATTGCTGGTCAGCTTCCCATTTCATGGGGAGCGCTTATTCGGGGAAGACCTGGACAAGTATATCCAGAGAATTTCCAGCGGTAAAAGTACACTCTTGCCGGTCAAAAATAGAGTTAGAGGTCCCTCTTTTAAGAGGCCGGCTTCTCCAGTCCCTAGGACATCGGCTGTGAAACAGTTCCGACGGCCTCCCCGGTCAAATCCCGGAGGTAAAAATCAGGGACAGTTGCAGGGTAACAAGAAGCCCTGGAGCAGGAGAGGTACAAAACCTCCCCCAAAGTCAAATGCATGAAGGGTTGCCCCCACCCAATCGGGTGGGGGGAAGACTTCAGTTGTTCACAGAAACCTGGCGGGACACGATCCGAGACAGATGGGTGCTCTCCGCAGTAAATCTGGGATACAAATTGGAGTTAAAAAACTCCCCTCCTTCCCGCTTTATAAGGTCGAACGTGCCAAGGGATCCCCAGAAGAGAGGATCCCTCCTGTTGGCACTGGAACAATTATTGCTTCAAGCAGTAATTATAGAGGTCCCCCTGGAAGAATGGGGGTTCGGGTTTTACTCAAACCTCTTTACAGTTCCGAAGCCAAACGGGGACGTGAGGCCCATATTAAATCTAAAAGGGCTAAACAAATTCCTACATATCAGGACTTTCCGGATGGAGTCGATCCGATCGGTAGCCACTGCCCTACAAGGGGAGGAATGGTTAGCCTCGATCGACATCAAAGATTGCACATCCCCATCTTTCCAGCCCACCAAAAATTTCTACGCTTTGCGATAGAAGGGCGCCATTTTCAGTTCAGAGCCTTACCCTTCGGTCTGGCCACAGCACCAAGAGTGTTCACAAAAATTCTGGCCCCATTATTGGCCAATCTAAGAACACGAGGTGTAACGATAATGGCATATCTAGACGACTTGTTGCTGATAGACCACTCAGTGGAAAAACTAGAAGTGGTTGTTCACGAGACAATCAAGTATCTGGAATATCACGGTTGGATTATCAACCGAGACAAGTCAGCCCTAAAACCAGTCAAAAGTCTGGAATACTTGGGGCTAAGGCTGGATTCAGACCAGAGAAAAATTTTCTTGCCTCGAGAAAAGGGGTCGTCTTTGAGAGATTTGATCCACTTAGTGGGTTCAAAAAGACAGCCATCCATACGCCTGTGCATGAGGCTGCTGGGAAAAATGGTGGCATCATTCGAAGCAGTACCCTACGGTCAATTCCATTCAAGGAAGTTGCAAAGGGCCATACTGTCAGCCTGGAACAAAAAAGTTCAGGCTCTGGACGTACCAATGTCCTTGTCCCCTTCCGTTCGCAGAAGCCTCCGTTGGTGGTTGGTTCCCCGGAATCTGGAAAGAGGGAAATCCTTCAGTCCGATTTCTTGGAAGGTGGTCACTACAGATGCCAGCCTTTTAGGCTGGGGAGCAGTACTGGAGCAATGGTCTCTCCAGGGCAGATGGTCGGATGCGGAAAAGGCCCTGCCCATCAATCTCTTAGAGATACGAGCAGCCCGGTATGCCCTAGTAGCATGGACATCCAAACTCCAAGGGTCCCCTGTCAGAGTTCAGTCAGACAATGCCACAGCAGTGGCATATATCAATCGTCAGGGGGGCACCAGGAGTCGTGCAGCCCAAAGGGAAGTAAATTACATCCTGAGATGGGCAGAAAGATATGTCCCAGCCATATCTGCGGTATTCATTCCAGGGGTGGAGAATTGGAAGGCGGACTTTCTAAGTCGCCAACAATTATGCCCAGGGGAATGGTCCCTTCATCCCGAGGTTTTCCGGACAATATGTCAGCGGTGGGGAACACCGGATGTAGATCTGCTAGCATCCAGGTTCAACACGAAAGTGGACAGGTTTGTCTCTTGGACAAGGGATCCCCTAGCGTGCGGCTCGGATGCCCTAGTGTTCCCTTGGGATCAGTTCAAGCTGATATATGCATTCCCACCGCCACAATTGTTACCTCGATTACTCCGCAGAATCAGGGTAGAAAAGAAACCAGTGATTCTGGTGGCTCCAGCGTGGCCCCGAAGAGCATGGTACGCGGAGATTGTAAAAATGTCTGTGGGGAGTCCTTGGACCCTCCCACATCGTCCGGACCTGCTTTCGCAGGGACCGATATACCACCCTTCCTTACCAGCCCTAGGTTTGACGGCCTGGCTATTGAAGCCCACATTCTAAAAAGGAGAGGGCTCTCTAATGCTGTGGTGTCTACCATGATCAATGCCAGGAAACCGGTATCCAGGCAGATCTACTATAGAATCTGGAAGGCGTACATCGCCTGGTGTGAGGCCAGGAAATGGCATCCACGTAAATACGTAATAGGTAGAATTCTGGACTTCCTACAATGGGCTGTAGATAGGAAGCTTGCCTTGAGTACTATCAAAGGTCAGATTTCGGCCTTGTCAATATTTTTTCAAAGGCCCTTGGCTTCGCATTCACTAGTCAAACCCTTTATACAAGGAGTGATGCGTATTAGTCCTCCGGTTAATATTCCCATATGTCCATGGGATCTAAACTTGGTTCTGTCGGTTCTACAGAAACAACCATTTGAACCATTACAGCATATTTCCTTAGTGCTTCTCACCAGGAAATTGATTTTTCTAGTAGCCATTTGTTCGGCTAAAAGAGTATCGGAATTAGCAGCTATGTCCTGTAAGGAGCCATATCTGGTTATCCATAAGGACAGAGTAGTGTTACGTCCTCATCCAGCCTTTCTTCCTAAGGTGGTATCGAGTTTTCATTTGAACCAAGATGTGGTTCTTCCTTCTTTTTTCCCCAAGCCTACTTCGGTAGAGGAAAAGTTATTGCATTCTTTGGCTGTAGTAAGAGCAGTTAAAGCTTATCTAAAAGCCACTGCTCAGATTCGCAGAACGGATACTTTGTTTATTCTGCCGGAAGGCCCCAGAAAGGGTCAGGCAGCGTCAAAATCTACTTTAGCCAAGTGGATTCGACAGGTCATAATACAAGCCTATAGCTTGAGAAGTAGACCGCCTCCGTTCAAAGTTAGGGCGCACTCCACGAGAGCAGTTGGAACTTCATGGGCAGTGCATCACCAGGCCTCCCTGGCTCAAGTCTGTAAGGCCGCAACATGGTCTTCAGTACACACGTTTACTAGGTTCTACCAGGTGGACGTTAGAAGTCAGGAGGATGTCGCCTTTGGGCGCAGTGTGTTGCAGGCCGCAAAAGATCCTCATGTCTGATAGCGCTCAGCTTATATATGGTGTATCCCCCCCCTCATTTGGCATTGCTTTAGGACATCCCATTAGTAATGACTATGTCGCTCTGTGTCCCGTGATGTACGAGAAAGAAAATAGGATTTTTATAACAGCTTACCTGTAAAATCCTTTTCTTGGAGTACATCACGGGACACAGAGCTCCCGCCCCTCTTTGGGGACACTTATTGCTTTGCTACAAAACTGAGGTGCTCCCGGATGGGAGGGGCTTATATAGGGGAGGGTACTTCCGGTTTTGGAAGTTGCCAGTGCCAGCACCTGACGGTAACTATATAACCCATTAGTAATGACTATGTCGCTCTGTGTCCCGTGATGTACTCCAAGAAAAGGATTTTACAGGTAAGCTGTTATAAAAATCCTATTATTCAGAACTAGGGTCCTGAGCACAGTAGCTAGGCCCATATCTGAATCAGAGCACTCCTTCACTAAAGATTTTTGTGGGGAGAGGGGGCTTATAGCTCCCTTCGCTCGCACACCGCTTCTAATCTGACAAGGAATGATTCCAGGACTGCCGACAACTGGTCCATAAGGACTGCAGGTGCAGGAGCACTGCCAGTTGCCTCAGGCAAGTGTGGAGAAGCAGGTGTATCAGACTCCATATCGCCACCCTCTGAGACCTTATACACTACTACAGTGAATATACAGTCCACCCACTGGCTACGCTGAGGCTGAGGAGGGGATACCCGGAGGACTCACTGTTTTGCTTGCGTCTATCTAGCAAGGTTACTCTGTGGTATAACAAGGAAGCTGAGACTTCTGCAGTGTGTAAATGTGCTTTTACTATATAAGATGCTGTACGTACAAAACTATTACAATATTAGGTCTACAATACAAGACGGACAGATCTCTATAACAAGCAATCTTCCGTTCCGGTATGTTCGTGATCTCCATTGGCAACGATTCTTCTTGGAGACCAGGTTCTGTTCTTCTATCATGAGTGGCTTCTTCTGATCTTACAGCAACATGATGTGTGTCCTAGCTTATGCCTGCTTTTATGTGTCAGGCTGAGTTACCAAACAGAAAACTGGACTGTTGAATACAACAATGCTATCTACCTCTTGTCTACTTAAACCAAATCTGTCAGTAGTCTAACAGTCATTCTTTCAGTTTGAGAGCTGAAAGAAATCTCAAACAAGTAATGTCTTACTTGTTTACTGTAGCTATAGACATGAATACAACAATGGTATCTAACCCCATTGTATGAAAACAGCATTTGTTTGAGAAATCTACTCAAACCAAAAGACTGACAGTAATCTGACCAACTCACTATTGTAAAATTGTCCCATGTATCCTATGTCTGAGTAATATAATAAAAATCATATTTTTAACAAACGCAACACACTCACCAACCCTTAAGGACCGCTCAGTTCTGCTGAAGAAATCGCGCTGTGAGCCTGAGGAGAGTGAAGAATCTGTGAGGAGATTGTGAGGAGATTCGCGCCGCAGCGCCGCCGCTAGAGGCCGAAACCGAAAGTAAATGCGCGGCGGCTACAAGAAAATGGCCGCCGGCCGCAGCTATAACTGCACCATTGAGCCACGGCAAGATGGCCACCGAGCACGAAATTCAAAGGCAAACAGCGCTAATGCGCGCGCTAATGGCGCACGCAATAACCACCTCACACACCAGGAAAACTGCCCCTCACCCCAGAGCCCACTACAGACATGAGCGCCCAGCCAGGCCAGAGTGACCCCCAAGCACCCCCACAGCACAGCACCAGAGCAGAGAGCAGCATAACGGGGGGAGACAGGGCGAACCCCCCACATAAAGAAACACAGCCAGCATGTACTCGCCTGCATCAGGAGAGACTACTTACTTGTCCCTAGAGCGACCCACTGGCTTTTTTCAGACAGACCTATCACAGAGCAGTACTGCGTAGCTGTCGGGCCCGGTCCACCGCGAGGGATACAGTCAGTCAGGTACTGTTCAATCTTGAGAGGACCGCGGGAGCTAAAAGCAACACGGCTACCCCTCGAGTCATGGGGCATGTCGTGAACTGAGTCTCGCGCACACAAGGCGAGGATTAGCACGCTCGATGGTCGGACAGGGAAGACTACGAGGATACCAGTGTACCCAACCTGTTGCCCAGCCGACAGTTGATTGAAGGTCTCAAAAATAAAATAATAAAATTCCCAAAGGAATAAAATTTAAAAGTTAAATCTTCCAGGAGACTGGCTCCTGAGAGAGCCACCTCTTCTCCTTCTGCTAGGCAGAAAAAAAACTGAGGCTGCTAGCTACAGATGGGAGGGTAATGTCCAGAGGGACCGCCCCCCTGTGCGGGGCTGTTCAGCTTGTTTGTTTTAGAATGTATGTTTCTAACATCTAACATTCTGCCTAGATCTTCTCCTGCGAGCAGGGACATATACCCACACGTTTACAGTATCCAGTTGTGTCAGTCCATGGAGCTTAACCTGACATTCCATGTCATTACTATTACTCATTATACAGTGGTAAAGGTAGGAAGAGAAAGAAAATAAACAAACAAATATATAGATTAGTCTACACATTTACTGTGGCAGGCGCAGCACTATGAAGTGCCTTTATGCGCTGTGGCATTAGAAGAATTTTGATTTCTCTGATCTTTTAGTCCAAACAAGACTATCTGTTACTTTATAATTCCTCTAGCGCCGTTCTATGGAAGCAGTAGGTTTAAAGAGCACACCAAACTTTTAAGATAACTTCTTTATTCACTTCAGCTTTTCTTCATATATAACACTGACAATTTAGCAGCAGAAAGTCCATGTACAAACACGTGTAGAATAAAGTATAACAAATGGCGGTTCAACTGTTCAATCTTGTAATTCTACATAAAATGTTAGATATATTTCTCTCTTCAGTATCTGTACTTTCACTACAATACTTTAGACACTTTATGATCTCTCTGGGACTTGCTCTATATTGCTGTTTGTTTGTTGGTTTGAAATCTGGTTTGAAACCTGGTTTGGAACTACAAGTGAACACATAACTAGTTTCAGTATACAGTTCTAATCACATTATTAACAATAGGAACATATATAACTGTATTAAATAACTATTTTGGCCACTTGCTTCCATAAAACTTGACTCTGGATGGATCTGAACTGTTCAGATCTACTCTTTCTGGTGTAATGAGTTCTAACAATGTGCTAGGAGATTTCCTAGACAGAACATGAGTGTAATGCTGGCTGTGATTGGCCAAAGACTCTTACTCGGTGAGATTTGGTTGTGATTGGCTAAAACTTCTGATGAGTCACAAAAGCTTAACTCTATGCTTTCTGGTTGCAATTCTGCTGTCATTAAGCTTACCTTTCTGTATATAATAATGACTCTTAAAAGGTATATTTTTTCTTTTTCTTCTGTGAACACAATATACAATTGTTATATGACATCCATATATAAAGTCACAGTAAATAACTCTGCTGTTATCTCTCACAAATGAGCATATGCACTGTATTAACATTATTAGCAGGTCTAGCTATATATGTGCATGTAAGCCACATTAGCAACCTAGGACAGGTCTTAGCTGGCCAGCTACATTTACCATATGTAGAGTAATAACCATGTCAAAGGACTTTTTCCAATTCTCCCTCTTTTTAATGTTCCACTTCAAGGACCCCTCACATAGCCCCTTCTCTACTCAGTAACCCGCCATCTCTTCCTAATATATTTTGTCCTACACTTGTGCAGGGTATCCTGAGGGGGGGTGTAACACACAAAAAAGAAAAAATATGAAACCCCTAAGTGCAAAGATTCCCTTTTTCCCCCCTTTCTCAGAACAAATTAATCGGGGTGTTGTTGTAGTTACCTACATTTACTCCCTTACCCCTTGTGTCTTATTGTGTTATTATGCTCACTCTCCTACTTCCTCCAATTTGTTCACAACATTGTAAATGTATAGTGTATATTTATATATCATTATTTTACTTTCCCGCCTCCCACCTCTTCCCCCTATTATATTCCCTTCCCTACCCTTCCCCCCAACTCTATTTAGTGAAAATAACCGTGTTTATATACTCCTTATTTTGTAGTAGTGTTCAGTGATTAAATGATCTCAAATATTTATGTCATTTTACCTACACAACCCATTATAGAGAAAAAAAAAGCAGGGGGAGCGGAGCGGTAGAGAGGCAATTATTCTACCTCCCCATTGGTCCTCACCGCCCCACCCCAGACTCCGCAGTCAAACAATTAAAACATTATCCCCACACCTAAAAATACACTTGAAAAAAAAAGACAAAACACAACAACCATAATATCCCCATTGGTCCTCTCCCCCTTTCCCACCCCACGCTTATACTATTATTTTATTTGAATATTTTATGGTATTTTGGGCCCCTTCGGGAGAAAAAAAAACAAAAGGCGGAGACCACAAAAAGAACAAAATAAAAGGGAGAAACCCAGAAAGAGAGGGGAGGGGGTTATTACCCCTAGTTCCCCTTAATTCACCTAGTCCTCTCCATAATTGTCCCAGCCATGATTTTAGTTAATTAATTGGGGGCAGACCTTCCATCCATCTGAATATAGAGGGCTCTATCCGGGCGCCCTTAAAAAAAAAGGGGGGAGGGAAAAAAGGGGGGGTAATTCCTCCACATCGTATCCTCTTCTCCTTCTTCTATATTGCTTATTTCCCCCCACTCTCCATATTCCTCTCAAGTTACACATTCTGCCCGGACCTCCTGGGGTCCATCTTGTTCCTCAAATACTTGGGATGTCAGCCCTGTCCTCCCAAAATCGGTAATTCCTCGCCGTGCTGGGCCCGGCATTGGTTTTAACCAATTGGGGATCGGAATAGCGTCCATCTCCAGAAAAACAAACAGTCCTGGTAAGTCCGCAGGGCTAGACACAAAAAAGGAAGCAGGACCTTTCTTCACAGTTGGCTAGATCGGAAATCCCCATCGATATGTGTACCCCTTTTGCCTGATCTTGTCCAGTAACGGGCGCAGCAGTGCCCTCCGTTGCAGGGTAGCTCTGGATAGATCTGCTAAGATTTTTACTGGGGTTCCCTTAAAGTCAATGTCTCCTGCTTCCCATGCCTTACAGGGGATGACCTCCCTGTGGGGATAACGTAACAAACGGCATATAACATCTCTAGGTCTCTTTGGGTCTTTAGAGCGGGGTCCCAGGGCTCTATGTACCCTTTCAAACTCCAATTCTGATGAGGTCACTGAGACAGCTGGTTGCTGGCAAATTGTTAAAACTACAGATTGTAATGACTCCTGACCTGTCTCCTCTGGAATTCCCCTCAGCCGTAGGTTATTGCGGCGACTCTGATCTTCAAGCTGTTCCAAGTGGAGTTGTAATAAAGAAACTTGTGAGTCTTGCGTCTGCTCCAACCGGGATACTCTTTTCTCCAATAGGGTTAATGATATTTCACCTATGGAGATACTATCCGTGAGCACTTGCACATCTGCCCGGATGGTTTGTATGTCTCTACAATGTCCTTCCTCCACTCGGAGGATTAATGCCTCCCAATCAGCCCGAGTGGGAAGCGCCTCCATGTCTGCTCGAGTTGGTAAAGCCTGGAGGAGAGCTCTGATGTCCCCTTCCCCCGGTATAGACGATCTATTTGCCTGCTGCTCCTGCAAGCTCAACTGAAGGGGGGAGACAGAGGGGGATTCCACCGCCGCCAGAGAAACCGGAGCTAAAGGGGCCGCCATAGCTGACTCCAGGTGAGCGGTGCTCTGAGTTTCTGTTGCTCGGTCCTGTAAAACAGCGGACCGTGTACCCGGGAAATAACACTCTATAGTGACGGTATCAGAGCGGGATGTTGCTACTCTGTGAGTGCGCTTCTCCTTTCCCCTTCCTGTGGCGCTTATGCCGGGGCAAGCTGCAGCATTACCGGCCGCTCATCTGGAGGGTATTGGGAGCTCCGTTGGTGTCTAACCTTACACCGCCATCTCCTAACGACGCCCCTCCCTCTGAGGTTTGTCACTGGTTTTTATACTATTTATGAACTTCAATTTAGCACCCTTTATAGGTTTTGCACTTAGAGTGCGGAATTTATATATTTTGATGTATCACGGAAATTTGAGTATATTGCCTTTTCTTTTGCTAGCGGCTATCTTATTATTGAGGTGTATAGCGCTGACTTTTTTGATGTGTTAGTTGTGGGCACAAAAACTTCCTTTAAAGCTCAGCTAAAGAAGTGTATGTACTGCAAATGTGCACAGTTTTGGTTGGCCACAGCTAAACTGAGCTGGAGCAGGGAGAGAGCACTGCCCAGGAGCTCAGTGTGAATAGCCCAGAATGGCCACTAGGGAGGTGCATTATTGTAATGTTTAACTCGTCCTGCTAACGGCAGGTTTGAAGGGGATCAGGGACCAGCTGTATCTGTAATGGGAGAACATGCAATATTTAAAGCATGAGGTAAACTTGTATGTTTTATTAAAATGGCATGGCAATGCTTGGGGAGATTTTTTGGAAAATCTTGCTGAAGGCGAACTTCAATTTTAAATTATTTCAAAATGGCCATAAAGGATATAAATCAACTTTTTACAGCTTTGCCAATTAATTTATTACCATATAAATGTAGTGGTGACACCACTGTGCTGCACATAGCCTGTGCAGACAACCAAGCTGTGTGGGAGGGACTCAGGAGGCTCACCCTCTACAAGCGGCCTGCAAAACAATATTGAAGGAGGCAGAGGCTAGACCAATCACTCTATACACATGCCTCTTACATTTTAGACAATATTTGCTTATTCCAGGGTACAGCTTTAAGTACCTTTTTAGAATAGTGACAGGGTCACTTTTAGGGGTGCAACGGATCAAAAAACTCTCAGATCGGATCGATCCTCGGATCAGAGCCACGGATCGGATCATTTTCGGATCGGCAAAAAAAAAAAATTCTAATATCCACAATCCCCCCCACTGTAATATCCACGTCATCCCCCCCACTGTAATATCCACGTCATCCCCCCCACTGTAATATCCACGTCATCCCCCCCACTGTAATATCCACAATCTCCCCACTGTAATATCCACAATCTCCCCCTGTAATATCCACAATCTCCCCACTGTAATGGGTATCTCCCCCACTTACTTTAATCTCTCCCACCGGCCAGTTCAGATCCACGAGCAGCGAGGGTGAGGGGTGATGACGTCAGCGCGCACAAGGCAGCCGCCGGGTGTACCAAGATGGCCACGGCTCCGGAGCTAGGCCGAAGCTGCGGCCTTTCCTAAGGCCGGGGTCGCTCCGCGGATCGCGTGGTGATCTGATCCGAACAGGGTGACCCGTACGGATCACCGCCGATCCGTTGCAGCACTAGTCACTTTAATGCTTATTGCGCTGCCAGTCCTTTTACAGAGATATGGCTTCTGAAGAATATTCTGCATCAGACAATTCCAGGAGAGTTGAATGTCTTGTCCTCCTCTATACTACACTTCGATGGCTTCATCTGCTGGGGCCTACATCACTTTAGGATGGAACTAAAACACACAGCAGGGAGAATAGGCATCTGACTGCCAGAAGGTGTGTGTGTCAGATGCAAAGGATACTTGAGCTGCCATGGCTCTTTAAAAGAAAGAAGATTTGTGGAGAGGGACAGGTAAGTATTAAAGCTTTTCTTTACAGGCAAGCCTTGTTTATAAATGGTCATGTGACAGTAGTTTTAAAGTGCATCCCAAAGCCTTGGTGCAGGGTTAAATCCCCTGTCAATTTCCCCTCCTTTCTGAATAGGTAATCTCTTTAAAGTGTCCTCATACAACAATAAAAGCCTGACAGATGTTCTAACCCATCCTCTTCTTGTATGAGAATGAGAGAGCATTCCTAAGGTCTCCTGTTTCTGCTTTGCAGCTTGTGCACAATGACTGAAGAGAGAACAGCTAAGCTGAAGCTGAAGAGGAAGAAGTGTTCAGCAACAGTTCAGGGTGCACAGGAGACCAAGATTAAGCTGCAGTCACTGCCAGCAGTGGACCTGTAAGTTTTTATTTATTTTTTATTTATTTGTATTTATTTTTTATAGTTACAATTGTGAATCTTTGATACAGAGTAATCTGATGTACTTGAAAGCTCCAAAATTGCCAGCAATTTGGAGTTCTTAGAAAACCTATTCCTGAGCCTGTGATATCTTCGTGCTAAAGATTTCCAACTCCTCCACACATTTGAATCTATTCATCAAAAATCTATAACTGTTTTTGAACGAGATGTTTAGGGTGGTTGAAAAAACAAACCTACATCCTCCCCTCCATGCTCTAGCATCGGTGTGCTGCTGTAGCTGTCCCCTGCTGGCTCTAAGCGCAAGAACTAAGTGATCACATGGCCACTGATTGCTCAGTCAAGTTAAAGGGGAGCTCATGTGAAATGAGCTGCACCCAGCAGAGTAAACCAATTTCAGAATATTAGAAGCAACATTATTTCAGTCGTAAGCCCTTCTTTACACACTGGTCAGCTTAGATAGGGTTGGCACAGTTATTCACTTCTCCCAGTTTGCTTGTAAGCAGGACCCCAGAAAATAAAAAAGCCACCATTTAATCCATTTATGGTTTAATTAAAAATCATTAAGTGTTCTCTTTTTTTTCGACATGGAATTGAGTAAAGTGCCTGAATGTGACTTAATAACTACCTCCCGATTTTCCCTGTTCAGCAGCTTTCAATTAGGTGGAGGGCCAGCACTGCAGGTTAGTCAGATTTTAATACATTGTTGTACATCCAACACCAAAGTATTTTAACATGGAAAGAAATTTGAGAGGTGCTTCATCAGTGTGGTTTTACATCATTGTCCATGCCATTGAGCCGTGCTTTTATTCCCCCAACCGCTTCACCCTTTAGCTGCAGCGGTAGCAGTCAGAGGTGTACTCATGCCATGGCCACCATGCTTTACTTCATAGCCAAAACAGAAATAATGCCCCTATATCACTTTCGGCTGGCGTACTAAATCCGGCTGCTCTACAAGTGCCCTGCAACTGCGTGCAATGCCTGTGGTTGCGACAAGGTAATGTGAATTTTAAGGGGTTAAGCAGATGGTGAGGAGGGTAATACAGCGCCTCCGCACACCCTGCCAAATGCTCTCTAAAGAGTGATCCGTGGTTTATTTTTTTGTTTGAAATCAGAAATTGCTAACTATTGCTAATTGTATTGGGAGAACGAGTTAGGTGGGAGTCTTTTACTTGACATCCACATCAGACACATGTCAGTATCTACTTCCTACGCCTACACTATATTGATTTACACCACCGCTTATGCAGGGACAGAGCAGGTAATGCTTTCATTGCCATTGCATTATATACGCAGACCCCCCCCCCCCCTTCAGGACCCTCTAGAATAGAGTAACGTTGCCATAAGCAGCTAAAATCTATTCTTGTTGCCTCTTTTGGTTTGCCGCAAAATTTATTGAAGCTGCTAAATTCCTTTTCAATTAAAATAAGCTGAATATTAGTTTTGTTTTTTTAGAAATTGTACATTTCAGGACACAGGCTGGACATTCATAGACCCTGGGTTATAGGCTGCTACAGGTGATTGGACCTTGCAAAGCTTTTGTACATGCCATACTTTTTTTTTTTCTTTTTGTAGAAGACTTCATAAAACAGGAGGGCAGAATTAACAATAGTTTTCCTAAAGGTCGGGGGGGGGGGGGGGCAGTGGATTTTCAAAGGAGCACAATTGCTTTCCTGACATTCATGTAAAAATATAGTCAAGAGTATTTTAGCAATATTCCTAGGAGCCAAAAATTCTACAAGAACAAGACCCAACAAGCATATTTGCAGTTCTCAGTGTATAAGAATAATAGTTACAGCTGCTATAACATATACCTGAGACCAGTATCCGTCTACTGGTGGAGAAGTCCAAACATGTGAAAGAAGTCTGCATTTGAACTGAAACCCCACAAGCATACACTAAAACCATTAGTCACAAATCAGGGTTATTCCATAATGAGAGATAAGGTGACCATGAAAAGCCCTGTTCCATGCCCTAATAGTGGTTCTCGTGGTGCAGGTGAGCAGATACAGGGCAAGACAACCCTTATAAAGAAGTAGCTATAGCTTCTTTAGGAGCCCAATATTGCCACCTCCACCACCACTGAGGCATTCCCCTTACCAAGCAAAAGCCACTTATGAGCATGTACACGTTGCCCAGTTAAGAAATAATGAAAAAATTGGGGAGGGTCAGGCCACAGGCTGCCTAAAAGTGGCAAGACTGAGCTAAGTTGAGGAGGTTTAGTCCACAAAAACAAAGAAATACAGTGTGTTTCATAAAGAATGGCCTGATTTTTTTTTTTTAAAACCTTATATCTGTGCAACCACATACCTAAACAGGTGTGGCCTAGAATTTCAAATGACAGCCGCTAGATACCACTACTAGCGCCCAAATAGACGCTGACCTCAGTCGTTAACAAGATGACGTCTCTGCAACAGAAGGCGTTTTTGTGTTCCCCAATTTAGCAAGATTGAGCCTGTAATATGGGTGCAGGGTGTGTTTCGACAGCGTTTTGGGATTGATCTACCAGGGGCAAAGAACATTTGTCATTTGTATAAACAATTTGAAGAATCGTGCTGTTTAAGTAAGGGGAACAGTCCAGGGCGACCGCACTTCAGAGGAAAATGTGGAACAAATTCAAGAGGTTTTTTAGCGAAGCCCCCACAAATCCACTCAATCTGCTAGCCATGGACTTGCGATCCCTCATACGACTGTTTGGCATGCGTTTGCTTCTGAGGCCATACCGATTCTTACTGCGGTTGATTCTTAGTGCTGAAAAAAACATTTTATCTAAGCGGTAAAGTTTTGAGTCACAATATTATGGGGGACTTGAAAAGCGAGATTCACCAAAAATGAATGTGTTTTGTGCGGTTTAGTTTACAAAGATTTATGGCCCTTAATTTTTTGAGGGAAACACTACTATGGGGCATTCCTATCTTGAAATGCTGAAGGGCTGGCATTTCCCACAACTTAATGGAGAATAAAGATTTTATTTTTTAGCAAGATGGAGCTATGCCACATTGGCACAACCAAGTTCATCAGTTGCTAAATGAAACATTGCTTTAGAGTTGGATAGGTCGCATCGGACCCCAAGACTTGGCACTACACGCTTGCCCCCCAAGATCTCCAGACATTACACACTGACTTTTTTCTTGTGGGGATATGTAAAAACAATTTGTTTGTTACCCCATTAACTGCTGACTTGGATGAGTTTAACAACAGAATCACGGCTGCAGTAACTTCTGTTCAAGAAGACACACTCAGATGTGTTGGACAAATTCAGGTATCGTTTTGATCCATGCAGCAGGTGGAGGTCACATAGAGCATTTATAACCTGGTGAGTGAAACTTGAGGACTTAAGTTTGTAATGTGTTATGTAACTAACACGTTTTCATTATTAAATATAACTATTTGAAATCGGGTCATTCTTTTTGAAACGCACTATGCATCTAATTGATTAAAATAAGGTAAGGAAATCCAGGTGGGGGCATTCCTAAGGACATAAAGAAAGGCTGGGAGTAGCTTCATCTTGATCAGGCCAATTTTGCCATTGATGGGCAGTGAAAGGTACACTATATTACCAAAGTATTGGGACGCCTGCCTTTACACGCACATGAACTTTAATGGCATCCCAGTCTTAGTCCGTAGGGTTCAATATTGAGTTGGCCCACCCTTTGCAGCTATAACCGCTTCAATTGTTCTGGGAAGGCTGTCCACAAGGTTTAGGAATGTGTCTATGGGAATGTTTGACCATTCTTCCAAAAGCGCATTTGTGAGAAGCGAGTTTGGGGTGGAGGAACTTGACTGGCCTGCAGAGTCCTGACCTCAACCTGATAGAACAGCTTTGGGATGAATTAGAGCAGAGACTGTGAGCCAGGCCTTCTTGTCCACATCAATGCCTGACCTCACAAATGCGCTTCTGGAAGAATTGTCAAACCTTCCCATAGACACACTCCTAAACCTTGTGGGACAGCCTTCCCAGACGAGTTGAAGCTGTTGTAGCTGCAAAGGGTGGGCCAACTTAATATTGAACCCTACGGACTAAGACTGTAATGCCATTAAAATTCATGTACATGTAAAGGCAATACTTTGGGTGATATTGTTTATTTCCAAGACTCAAACTTGAACTTCACCAACACCAAAAGGGGCAAGAAATTCAAGAAGGTAAAGTCAGACAAATTATTAGTAACCTACACACCCAGATATTTAATTTGGGTCACCCATTGAAGGGGTAGCTTGGCGTCTTTGACCTTTTAAAGAAAGGTCTGGGTCCAGTTAAAATAGGAACATGTCATAGGTGTGCAACGCCACTTTTCCCTCAAGGTTTTAAAGCATGCAACCTCTTACTTACAGAGAGCCACAGCTATGGATTCCATCATCAGGGCAAAAATCGGGGGAGAAAAGGGCAACCCTGTTGAGTGCCCTGCTGAACCATGAAGGGGGTGGAGTCCATGTTCCCTAGCCTAATATGCACCTGGGGGCATGTATCCATCCACTTTAAGAAAGTGGGGAAAAATTCTATGTGCTTCAGCACTGTCTGCATGTAGGTTCAGTCCATAATATCAAAGGCCTTTTCTATATTGAGTGCAACTACCACCCAGCTACCCATGTTACAGTGTGAAGCCTGTAAGTTTGTTAGTGAAGAGCCGGTGTATATTAAGATCTATAGATCTTTCAGGGATGAACCCAGTTTGATCAGAATCTACTTGGACGTCAATAACCTTGGACAGGCAGGTGGCAAGGAGTTTAGTCAGTATTCTAAGATCCATGTTGAGTATTGAGATTGGCCAATAAGGGCTCCAGCATAATGGATTTTTGCCTGGTTTCTGGATAAGGCCCACATATGCCTGATACATGAAGTCAGGGAGGGCCGCTGCTCATGGTATTGTGCATAGATATCCCAAAGGAGTGGGGATAGTTCCTGCACATATCATTTGTACCACTTTACTGGTATTCTGTTGAGGCCAGGGATTTTTGCGTCAGGAAAGGACATTATAGCGGCCTTGACCTCCTCCAAGGTAATGGGGGGGGGGGCATCTTTATCAGTCCCTATTGTGGGGAATGATTATGGCTGCAGCATGGCTTGCATTACAGAAAGGTCTTATGATGGGATAGGTGGTGCATACAATTGTTCATATTACTCCAAAAACATCTGAATGACCCTTAAATTTGCTAATGACTTCCCATTTTTATCTCCCACCTTTAAATAGAAACTCTTGTGTTTCAAAAAAGAGAGCAATGTACCAGGTCTGTCCGGCATATTTAATGAGTCCCAGAAAGATACTCTGGAGAGGGGTCTATCAAGTATGAGTGTTTAGCCATCTGCAGGAAGTTCTCCAGCTCCTGTGGAGTGTCATGGAGTCCGTCTTAATATATTTAATCAAGGAAATATATTGCCCCTTTTAAAGGGATATAAACCAGATTAATAAAATTTGTCCTGGGCACATATATCTGTAGTATTTACTTATCTCTCTTCAAAGCACTTTCTGTTGTTTCGTTCCTCTGTTATCAGCATGAGAGGTTTTCTTGTCACAGCACAGTTCTGAAAGTATCTTCGTTCTTCTGCCTATGTGGAGTGGGGGTGTGTGCCTTTACTCCAATAAGCTGTCTCGCAGTGTAAGCCCAGACACCACCCCTACTGCAGAATGAGGAAGTAAACATTTTAACACAATGTAAAAATTCTAAAGAATATAGCAAGCTGAAAACAGCAGACATACAAGTAAAACTTATGTAGGGAGATTTGTTTCATCCCTGTGTATCATCTGAGGCTGTTCACTTCACTGGGTATAGGAGAGGGTTTACATCCACTTTAACTTTGTATTTAAGCTCCCAATACATGGTCACCTAATCTTTAATTTGGACTTCTGCATATCCAGGTCTTGGAGCCAGCCACGAGCCAGCCACACATACTCCTATAACCCTACCCCACTCTGTTGAACCTCAGTTTTTTTGCTAGTGTCCTGTAGGATAAGGGACCTCTTTTTCTCCCTTCGGGAACTTTACCTTGACCCCATGCTGTGGGGATGACCTTAATGTTGCTTCAGGTACTGGATCCTGCTTGGGCGCTCACCTTGGCACTTAGTTCAATGCCTGTAGTTAGCCACAGGTCTAGTCCATTTCCACCCTGAAGACTCCTCTGGGGGTGAAGCCTTGACTCGTGCAGGGACCACCAATCTGGAAAGGTAAGACAGGTTTGTCCTGTTATTGGACTGTTGCTGTAGCCTTATAACAAGTATGAGACTTAACCACTTCAGCCCCGCAAGATTTGGCTGCTCAATGACCGGGACATTTTTTGTGATACGGCACTGCGTTGCTTTAACTGACAATTGCGCGGTCGTGTGACATTGTACCCAAACAAAATTTGATGTTCTTTTTTTTCCACAAATAGAGCTTTCTTTTGGTGGTATTTGATCATCTCTGCAGTTTTTATTTTTTGCGCTATAAACAAAAAAAGAGCGACTATTTTGAAAAAAAAAAAACCACTATTTTTAACTTTTTGCTATAATAAATATCCCCAATTTTTTCTAAAAAAGGTAATTTTTTCCTCCGTTTAGGCAAATATGTATTCTTATACATATTTTTGGTAATAAAAATGGCAATAAGCATATATTGATTGGTTTGCGCAAAAGTTATAGCGTCTACAAAATAAGGGATAGATTTATGGCATTATTATTTTTTATTTTTACTAGTAATGGCGGCGATCTGAGATTTTTATCGGTACTGCAACATTATGGTGGACACATTGGACACCTTTGACACATTTTTGGGACCATTGGCATTTATAAAGCGATTTAGTGCTATAAAATTGCACTGATTACTGTGTAAATGTCACTGGCAGGGAAGGGGTTAGCACTAGGGGGCGATCAAGGGGTTAATTGCGTTCCCTGACTGTGTGTTCTAACTGTAGGGGAAGGGGACTCACTGAAGGAGATGACAGATCGTGGTTCCCAGCTTGTAGGAACTCACAATCTGCATCTTCTCTCAGAACAGAACAGGGTTGTGTGTGTTTACACACACACACATCCATGTTCTGCCTCTCGTGCCCGCGATCGCTCATGACCGGTGGTCATCGCGACCGCTGGTCACAAGCTTTGGCACCCCCGCAGTGCAACGGGCACACGAGCGTGCCCGCTTTCCCGCTTAAACGGACCGACGTACAGCTATAACGGTTCGTGGGATCGTGCCGACCCACCTCAGTATAATGATGGCGGCAGGTCGGCAAGTAGTTTAATATTGCCCCTAGTTGTCCCTTATGGCATTCGTTCTTACGATTAAAATTCTCTGGAAACTGGGAAATGTGTTTTGACCTAATTCTCATGTTGAGTGCTTTTAACCACTTCTATATCAGCCTGTAATACCCCTTCATTACAGGCCATTTTTCATATTTAAGGTTTGTGATAGTTTTACCGATCATTACTCTGTTGTGCAGGGCTGTACCTAAATGAGTTTTATATAATTTGTTTAGACCAAGCTTTCTTTTGGTGGCATTTAATAACCACTGGGTTTTTTATTTTTTACTATAAAAAGGAAAAACAGCCAACATTTTGGAAAAAAAATGGTTTCCCTTCCCTTACTTTCTGGTAAAATAAAAATGCGAGGATAGTAAGCAAACCCCCAAAATAACCTTTTTTCTCTTTTCGTCCATGGACGGACACAGCTCCTTAAATCTTGACATGTGGGTTATGTTCCTGTTCATAGGAGAGGACTAGGCAGAACATGTTCGTTATCTTAAAACATGTAACTTTAACAGAGTTGAACAGCCCCGCCCAGGGGGCAGTTCCTCCGTACATAACCCTCCACCCTGCAGTCAGCAGCCTCAGTTTTTTTCTGCCTAGCAGAGGAGAAGGACGTGGCTCCCTTTGGGCCCAGAGTCCTGAAGAATTTTTTATTAAATTTTTTTGTGATATCTTCTATCAACTTCCGCCTGGGCGACAAGCTGGATATTATAGATCCTTGTAGTCTTCCCAGTTCCGGCCATCGAGCGCGCCAGTCCTTAGCTTCGCGCTAGTTCTGCCACGACGTACCCCATGGCTCCAGGGGTGGCCAGTAAGCACATGCTCCGGGGGTTCACATATGACTGGGCTGTTTGCTGTCTCACTCACAGTGGACCGGGCCGACAGCTACTCCATACCATTTGGTTGTGGGTCTGTCAGGGACGCACCAGCATGTCCTCGCAAGGACGGGTAAGTACGGTTCCTCCTGTCTCAGCAGGATGGAACAGCTGGGCATTCCCGGGATTAAGGGGTTCTCCTGTCCTCCCTTTCCCTGCTCTGTCGCCCTTTCCCCTCCTGCCCTAGGGCCCACTGCGACCGGGGTGTACCTGTGGGGGGGCTCTGAGTCACTGTGGGGTGCCGGGCTCCGCTTTCTGTGAGGGGGGTCTGTCTCCTGGGAAGTCTCTGCAGGCCTTCTCGTCCACATCCCAGGGCTCGAGCGCCATTTTTTGTGGCGCTGACGCCATTTTTAGTGTGCTTTTTTCTATGTTAGAATTTCCGTTGGCGCCCATTTTGTCGTGGCCGTGCTGTGGCGCAGGTCGGTATTGCGGTCGGCCATTTTCTTGTGGTCCGCGCCCTTTTTTATCTAAGGCATCTGGCGGCCATTTTGGAGTGGGTTTGGCCTCTAGCACTGGCTTTCTGAACGGCACACAGTTCATTCTCCTCAGTTTTTTTCATCACACACGCGCTGTGTATACAAGGCGGGCAGCGGTGCTGAGCAGTCTCCCTCTGGGTGGTGAGTCCCCTCTGGGTTACCCCCCCCGGTCAGTGCAGAATGGAGGGTGGGCTCTTAAGTGTTTTTCACTTGGTCCCTGAGGGCTGTCAGTGGGTGTTTATGGAGTCAGTATGTGACCTTTCTTCCCCTACATTGCCAGAGGCAGCTAATGGTGCCCCTGCACCTGCGGTTTCCATGGATACGCTGTAGACAGTCCTGGAATAATTTGTTGCCAGGGTAGAAACGGCGTAAGGGCGTAAGGGGGGTAAAAAAGCACCCCCTCCCCTCTCCATCTTCTGGGAAGTGTTAGGGCACTTATGAGTGCACTTCTGATGCGGGACACTCTCCAGCTGGTAGATGCAGCTGGGACTTCCGAAGAGGAGTCTGTCTCCTTTGGGTCACACAAATCTGACCGCTTTGTGACAGTTTTTCCTTATGTTACTTTCTTTGATAAAGTTCATAGATAAGGAATGGGAACGGCCACAGAGGTCCTTTTTTGGTCCCTCAGCGCATGGCGGTCTGTTAGCCTTTTGGGGAGTGCCTTTTTTAAAAAAAAAAGACTCTCCTCCGGTCGTGGACACCCCGGTCTCTCGGCTACATAAGGTAACGACTCTCCTGGTAGAGGGAACCCCTGCCTTTTAAGGACCCTACTGATAGGAGGTCCGAAGCGGTGACCCACTCCAGGTTCACTATGCTGGGGTCAGCTTTGCGACCTATATTGACTGCGACTTTGGTGTCTCAGACATTCACTGAATGGAGGGCGGATCAGTGGTGTAGTGGTTAACTCCCTGACCTGGCAGCAAGAGTGTCACTGGTTTGAACCCAGACACTGACACCGTCTGCCTGGAGTTTGCATGTTCTCCCTGTGTCTGCGTGGGTTTCCTCCCACACTCCAAAGACTTGCGCGCCTTCGGCGCCACAGTAAAAACACACACACACTAATACATACACAGTGTGTATGTAAAAAGACCAAATGGTACAGGGCTTTGTGTATGCCTGTGATGCCACCCTAGGTGCGGCCCCCTTGATTTCCAGAGCCTCTGTATCTGCGGTGGTACTGCGCCACCTGATTGGCTGAACTGCTGGCCCACTGACCAAGCATCCAAAAGAGCTCTGGCAGATTGCCTTTCTGAGGCTTTTTTGTACCTCGCTGGATGACATTATTAAGGATGTCACTGGAGGGTAAGAGCAATCCTCCCAGACTGACAAGGCTCCAGCTGGGGGATGGAAGCATCCCTGGGTGAGTAAGCCGAACAAGCCGGCTAAAAAGCCTGCTACCGCATGAAATTTTGCCCCCGCCCGACTCAGGGGTGGGGGGAAGGCTTAGCGTGTTTGCAGGTCGGTGGACCTCCCTGCTCTCTGACCAGTGGGTCTGCGAGGTGGTCACTTCAGGGTACAAGATAGTTTCTTCTTGTCCACCAAATGGATCTTTCCCTCAAATCTTCCTCTCCTTCCGGCTCGTCGGTCTGCTTTGATGGGAGCAGTACAAGACTTGCTCAGGTGCGGAGTAATTTTACCTGTGCCCCTGGTGGAAAGGTTTCAGGGATTCTATTTGAATCTGATGGTAGTCCCAAGGAAGGACGGTGTTCGTCCAATCTTGGACCTCAGGGCCCTCAATATCTTTGTGAGGGTGCGAATGTTCAGGATGGGAATCCATTGGTTCGGAGGTTGCTGCGCTCCATCCGGGGGAATTTCTGGCGTCCCTGGACATCAAGGAAGCATACTTGCATGTCCCCATCTCCAATAGCGTTGGGTACTTAACATACAGAAGTCGGTGTTGGTCCCGACTCAGAGTCTGGAGTACCTAGGCTTCATCCTGAACTCCTCTGAGGCGAAGGTCTTCCTTACTTTGGAGCAGTTGCAGACGCTCCAGTCGGTGAAATTATTAGCATCCCGCAAATGGTCGTCTCTACGTTTTTGCATGCGAGTTCTGGGCCCCATGGTGGCATCCTTCGAGGCAGTACCATATGCCCAATTCCACACTCGAGTATTGCAGGAGGAGATCCCGTCCAAATGGAACAGATCTCCATTGTCTCTGGATTCAGGTAAGTCACCTGGTCAAGGCTTCCCTGAGAGGGTGGCCGATATCCCCGGCTCTTCAGTCCGGGAGGTAGTTCCTTTCTTTCCATGGGACTGTGATCACGACGGACGCCAGCCTCACAGTTTGGCGAACTTTGAGCGATCAGACTGTGCCTCTCCAAGTGGTCGCAGAGTCTTCAAGGGCGTCTGTTCAAGATCCAGTCGGACAACGCCACGGCGGTGGCTTATGTCAACCATCGGGGAGGAACATGGAGCTCGGCCGCAGCGTCGGAAGTCGCTCACATCCTAAGTTGGGTCAAAAGGAGCGTGCCGGCTCTATCGGCTGTTTACATCCAGGCGTAGAAAACTGGCAGGCGGACTATCTGAGTCGCAAGATGCTGGACCAAGGGGAATGGTCGTTACACCCTGAGGTGTTTCCATTACTTTGTGAGAAATGGGGCACACCAGTTGTGGATCTCCTGGCCTCTCGACTCAATCGCAAGGTGTCGAGGTTTGTGGCCAAGTCCAGGGATCCCTGGGCAGACGCGTCGGACACGTTGGTGGCTCCATGGGGTCAGTATCGGCTGATTTATGCCTTTCCCCCAATGAAATTGCTTCTTCATCTGCTCCGCAAGAGTGGAGGCCGAGAGGATTCTGGTGCTTCTAATCGCCCAAGACTGGTCCCGGCGTCGCTGGTACACCGACCTTCTGAGACTGGTAGCGAACGCTCCCTGGCGGCTTCCAATGCGGGGAGACCTGTCTCAAGGTCCCGTGCTTCATCCTGTTTTACAGTCGCTGGCTTTAACGGCATGGCTGTTGAAAGCCTGGTACTAAGGGACTGTGGTCTGTCAGATTCGGTAATCTCCTCCCATGTTGAGGGCCCGGAAATCTTCTTCCCGGACGTCTTACCATCGCACTTGGAAGGCCTCCACATCTCTGTGTGAAGAGATGGCCTGACGCCCACGAGCATATTCGGTTTTCTCGGATCCTGCTGTTCTTACAGCCCGGAGTGGATCTGAAACTTGCCTTAAGCACTATAAAGGGGCAGATTTCAGCCTTGGCTGTCTTCTTCTAACGATCCCTGGCGGCTCACTCACTGGTAAGTATGTTTGTGCAGGGGGTCCGACACGTGGTTCCCCCGATTAGACCACCGCTTCCTCCGTGGGACTTGAGTCTAGTGCTCTCAGTACTTCAGGAACCTCCCTTTGAGAACATCAGGGAGATTCCTCTCAACGCTTAAGGATTTCTGAATTGGCGGCCTTGTCTTGCAAGTCACCTTACTTGGTCCTCCATAAGGATAAAGCGGTGCTACGCCCGCAACCTTTATTCCTTCCTAAGGTAGTTTCGGCTTTTCACCTAAACGAGGACTTTGTACTTCCATCCTTGTGTCCTCATCCGTCGCATCCCAAGGAGGTTGCGCTACATTCTTTAGACGTGGTACGTGACCTACGGGTGTACCTGTCTGCTACGGCTCCGTTCCGGAAGTCTGACTCACTGTTCGTGTCGGTGTCTGGTCCACAGAAGGGCCTGGCGGTCTCGTCGGACACCATTTCTAGGTGGATCAGGCAGACCGTCATCCAGGCCTATGCCCTTAAGGGGCGGGCGCCTCCCTTTCCTGTCACGGCGCATTCAACCAGGGCAATTGGTGCCTCCTGGGCTTTCCGACATCTAGCATCTGTCTCACAGGTGTGTAAGACGGCGACCTGGTCGTCTGTTCACACTTTCTCAAGGTTGATGTGAGTGCATCTTCGGATGCTTCCTTTGTCTGCAAAGTTTTGCAGGCGGCTGTTTGAGGTTGCAACTCCTCCGTTGAGGAACTCTGTTTGGGGTGAAGTTGTCTTCCTTTGATTGCTGTTCCCACCCCTCGTTTTTTCTGACACTGCTTGGGGACGTCCCACATGTCAAGATTTAAGGAGCTGTGTCCATCCATGGACGAAAAGAGAAAATAGGATTTTTTTGTACTCGCCGTAAAATCCTTTTCTCTGTTGTCCATGGACGGACACAGCACCCACCCCTCCTTTTTTACTTTGTACTGCTTTGCTACAAACTGGGGCTGCTGGCTGCAGGGTGGAGGGTTATGTACGGAGGGACCGCCCCCTGGGCGGGGCTGTACAACTTTGTTAAATTTAATTTTTTTAGGATAACTAATATGTTCTGCCTAGTCCTCTCCTATGAACAGGAACATAACCCACATGTCAAGATTTAAGGAGCTGTGTCCGTCCATGGACGACAGAGAAAAGGATTTTACAGAGAGTACAAAAAAATCCTATTTTTTTTTTTTGGAAAGCAGACACCTTAAGGTGATCTAATGGTTTTTTTTTTTCCACAATTTTTTGGAAATTAAGGTACATACATTCTGTGCTCATTCGGAAGTACTGATCTTTCTTCTCCCCCTGTTGTAAGGGGAAGGGAAGGATCAGCACTGTAAATGGTACCATGCAAAGACCAGTGACAAGTCTTTGTGCACCCATTTGTCTGACTGCTCGATACACAGCAATCACCTGCCAAATCATCTGCCCGTCGGCTATTTATACAGTGCCATTCATAAACCACACTAGGTAATTAAAAGGCTGACATTTTTAAAACAATGCGGTACATGAGGGATTCAATTTTCAACCTTGTCTGTAAAATGTCTGCCATTCAGAGCTTAGTCTTAGGTGAAAGACTAGGTGTTGCATCCCACCACAGGTTGCACTATTGTCACCAATTGTGCCCAAAAGACCTTTTGTGGCACTTCCTTACACCCTTTGCAAAAAATACTTTGCTATAGGATGGTCAACACTTGGGTTGGTGTGTATCTTTTCTTGGACACAATTACTCCATGTCAGTACCCTTCTCTGTGAGTACCCTACAAGGGGATACCCTCACTGATGGCAATGGTGTAAACCATTCACAAGGAAGTTGCAGCTAAAGCTCAGGCAAACATTTGCTCTGCTGTCTACAGACAGTTTTCAGGACCGTGGCATTATACCCACGTGGCACCCCGGTCTGTTAATTGTGGGTGCGATGCTTTACAGGTTCCGAACAACAAAGAGTGTTTTTTTTTTTTGTAAAGGTGAACTTCTCTTTTAATCCATCACTGTCCAGAGCCCCAAAGCACATCAGGCCTCTTCTTCATCCCCAACTTCCCTACCGGAGACGGAACTACATCCCTTAGAAGAGATCGACATGAAAAACTTTTAACGATAAGCCAGTCCCATACATCTGATGCTATGACTTCACGCAATATGCTTGCTAGTGTAGATATGCTCACTTCTGTTTGTGCTCAAAGTCTGGACATAGTTGAACTTGATTCTTCAGTCTTGCCAAGCCCTTCAGGGCACTAAGAACTGCAAAGTCTAAAAAGACCTTTCCCATTCATAAACAAAAAAATGGGCAATTTATGATTGTTTCTCCAGAGAGTTTTTACCCCTCTGAGAATCATAGCCATATCTAGTGGAATATTAATTCACTAAAAGTGGAATGTTTCGGTAGTAGACCCTGCTGTTTCAGTTTTTTTTTCCTTTAAACAAATGCTTTTATTGAACAAAAAGGAAAAAATACATACAATAGCCAATCTTGACAAACATCGTACATACTGAACAGTATCACTCAGTAGGGGTATGCAGCAACATCCCCTATTATTGTATGTAGTAATACGAGACGTAGTTGTCGGTACCATTTACATTTGGTTGTATCCATACAGTATACATGTTGCGTCGTGATAAACACCCCTCCCCCCCAGTATATACAGTCCGCAGGGATACCAGGAGGGCCTGAAGACCATGTTATGTCCCGTCCTGGTCAAGTGCAGGTTGCAGGTGCTTTGAGCCATCTGTCCCATATCTTATCGTACTTGGCGGGACACCCTCTATGAGAGTAGATAAGTTTCTTGTAGGGTAATACATTATTGACCTCTGCTATCCAATGCGAAAGCTCCGGTGGATTGGGTCTCATCCAGACTCTGGCTATGACCTTCCGTGCCGAAAAGAGTGTTTCATGCAGGAATATTTTAGTAAATTTGTTGAACTCTGGGTCCGGGAAAATACCTAGGAGGCACGGCTTTGGCTGGAGTGTTATGGGAGAGCCCATTGTGTCATGCAAGAACCTTACCACCTGCACCCAGAATGTCTGAATTTTGGGACATTGCCACAGCAAATGGGAAAAAAGTGCCCACAAGTTGGCTGCACATTGGGCAGGTGGCAGAATGATCACTCTTGTACCTAGAGACTCTAAGCGGCTTAACCATTTACTTACTGGGCACTAAATCCCCTTTGTGCCCGGAACAATTTTCAGCTTTCTGCACTCACACACTTTGAATGACAATTATTCAGGCATGTAATACTGTACCCAAATGAATTTTTTGTCCTTTTTTTCCCTACAAATAAAGCTTTCTTTTAGTGGTATTTTATCACCTCTGGGTTTTTTATTTTTTGTGCTATAAATGAAAAAATACGGAAAATTTGGAAAAAAACAAAACAAATTTTTCTTAGATTATGTGATAGAATTTTGCAAATTATAAATTTTTCTTCATAAATTTTGGCCACAATTTTTATACTGCTACATATCTTTGGTAAAAATAACCTAAATTGGTGGATATTATTTGGTCTTTGTGAAAGTTAGAGTCTACAAGCTGTGGTGCGGATCATAAACAATTGATCACACCTAATGTACTGGTGGCCTATCTCATTACTTGTGACCCGAACAAGCCAGAAAGTACAAATATCCCCCAAATTACCACTTTTTTGAAAGTAGACATTCCATAGGTTATTTCTCTCACATGGCATGTGTATACCACAAATGACGCCCCAAAATACATTCTGCTACTCCTCCTGAGTATGGCGATATCACGTGTGGGACTTTTTCACAGCCTAGCCACATAGAGAGGCCCAACATGCAGGGAGCACCATCAGGAGTTCTAGGAGCATAAATTACATCTAACTTGTTGACTACCTATTACACTTTTGACGGGCCTGGAGCACCAGGACAATGGAAACGCCCACAAAGTGACCCCATTTTGGAAAGCTAACACCCCAACGTATAATCTGTGAGGCATAATGAGTCTCTTTTGAACGGTTTGTTTTTTTCCAGAAGTTTTTGGAAAATGTGGGAAAAAAAATGAAAACGCAATTGTTTTTTTACACAAAGTTGTCAGTTTATAAGATATTTCCAACACATAGCATTTAGATAGCAAAAATGACACCCCAAAATACATTCTGTTACTTCTCCTGAGTACAACGATACCACATGTGTGAGACTTTTACACAGCCTGGCCACATACAGAGGCCCAACATTGAAGTAGCACCTTCAGGCGTTCTAGGAGCATAAATTACACATCTCATTTCTCAACCACCTATTACAATTTTGAAGGCCCTGGAGCACCAGGACAATGGAAACTCCCACAAAATGACCCCATTTTGGAAAGCTAACACCAGCATTGTATAATCTATGAGGCATAATGAGTCTTTTGAACGGTTCATTTTTTTTCCAGAAGTATTTGGAAAATGTGGAAAAAAATGAAAACACATTTTTTTTACACAAACTTGTCCGTTTATAAGATATCTCCAACACATAGCATTTACATAGCAAAAATGACACCCCAAAATACATTCTGCTACTCCTGAGTATGGCGATACCACATGTGTGAGACTTCTACACAGCCTTGCCACATACAGAGATCCAACATGCAAGGAACACTGTCAGGTGTTCCAGGGACACATAGCATGCACATACCAAGAATTACACCCCAAAATACATTATGCTGAGTAAGCGTAAACAAAAGATTACCTGTGGTTTTAGTAGCGCAGTTCTACACAGCAGGATAGCACTGGTCCAGGCAGCAGGCAGGGACTTAGTCAGCAACGGCATACACAATTGTCCAGGCAGCAGGCAGGGATACTGTCCATATACAGTCCAGGGTCAGTGTAGGCAGAGATATTGTCAGCAGTGCCAAAAATATTGGTATAAGGCAGGTCCATGTGGTGTGGTCAGTTCATGCCACAGGCAGAGGCATGATGGCATAGGTCCTACAGGCAGCAGGCAGAAGTAGGGCCTTGTTCAGGACAGAATGGGGACAGGGGTAGAGGCTTCTCCCACCCAAATCTCTTTGAAGACTCCGAGTCTCCAGACCCTAATCTAGGATGAGAAAACAAAAAAAAATTGTTTTCTTCATCCAGAAAAAAATTTCTGGAGCCCCTCACATGTGAGACCCCTGTGTTGAATCCCACTAGTCCAGTAGCAGGGTACAAGATCAATCCACGAGGCAGGCAAAAAGCATGGTCAAACAGTCCAAGGTCAGTTCCAGATCAGGTAGAGGTATGTACAGAATCATTAGGCAGAAGCATGTTCAAATAACAGTCCAGGGTCAGTTCCTGATCAGGTAGAGGTATTACAGAATCGGTAGGCAGAAGCGTGGTCGAATAACAAGCCAGGGTCAGTTACAGAGCAGGCAGTGGCATAAGGGGTGTGAAGGTAGGAACTGAGGATTACGTTTACCATACTTCACTAATAATTTAGTGAAGTATGGTAACGGCGAAAACAGTCAGTTACACAAAGGCCTGGTTGGGAAGGACACTCGGCACAATAATAAACTGTGTCTCGTCTGACTCCTCCACTGGCACACGCCTTACATTTTTTTTTTACCTCGTTGGCCTCTTGCTGTGGGAGGGACTTTATCTGGAAAGTGACGTTCGGAGAGTCGACTTAGAACATCTGATCGGATGTTTTGGGGTGGGCCATTCTGGAATATCAGGGCAGTGGTGATTTCCTCCTGGTAGCCAAGGAATGTAGGGGTTTTGGGTGGACTTGCGGTAAATAATATAGGAGTTGTATAAGGCCAAATGGAAAAAAAATTGCTACTTTTTTGTACCAATGGTATGTCCGTCTTGTGGCAAGGTAGGGTTCCAGCATTTGGATGTTAAAGTCGACTCCCCCCATGAACGAATTGTAGTCCTGGATGAATGTGGGCTTTTGGATGGTGGTGCCATTCCTTCTGGGGATTTCCACAAAGGAATTGTTGTGGATGGAAGATAACATGTACACATCCCTTCTGTCCCTCCACTTCACTGCCAGAACCTCTTTGTTTCGCAGACTTGCCGACTCTCCTCTTCTCAACTTTTTATTGACAAGGAAAGCCCTTCCGATTATTTCTGATGGTGCCACATGCTAATGTCTTCTTCCGGTTAAGGTTGTGGAACAGGGGAAGAGATGTGTAGAAGTTATCTATGTATAAATGGTAGCCTTTGTCCAGTAGGGGGTTGATGAGTTGCCAAACAACTTTCCCGCTTGATGCCAAGTAGTCTGGGCAATTGGGTGGATACAGCTGTGTGTCCTTCCCTTCGTACACTAAGAAGGCATACAGGTACCCTGTGACTCGGTCACATAGTTTGTACACCTTCACCCCATAGCGGGCCCTTTTGCTGGGGTTAAACTGCTTGATTTTAAGCCTGCCACTAAATTTAACAAGAGACTCATCCACACATATGTGTTGGTCCGGGGTATATAATTGGTGGAATACTTCTGAAAAATAATTTAGTAAGGGCCGAGTTTTGAAAAGCCTGTCATAATTTGGATGACTTCAGATGGGGCACTGGGTATTATCATTGAAATGGAGAAACCTCATGATCATGAGGTATCTGGCTCCTGGCATTGTCGTGGAGAAGATTGGCATGTGGTAGATGGGGCGTTTGTACCAAAAGGAACGCAAAGTGTTTTTTGGGTTGAGTCCCATACAAAATGTGAGACCTAAAAAAAACTTCAACTCCTCCACCGTTAGGTCTCTCCACTCGAAGGGATGGGCATAATAAGATGTTGGATTATTTGCAATAAATTGCTGGGCATATAGGTTGCACTGTGTCACAATGTTGGATAGCATGTCCTCAGTAAAAATTAGATCAAAAAAATTGATTGGGGAAAAATTGTTCGTGTCCACCTGGACTCCTGGCTGGGCAGTGAAAGGGGGAATGTTGGCTTCTCCTGAATTAAGAGGAAGCCACAAGGGGTTCTGGAGGGCATGGGGAAGGCCGGCATGGGTCCTTGGCCTTTCTTGCTGAGGTACTGCGGTGCTGGTGGATGGCACTGCGGTGCAGGGGGATGGCATTGCGGTGCTGGTGGATGCTACTGCCGCCTCACCAGAGCGCCTTCGTTTGGCGGACCGACTATCTTCCTCCTGAGCCTGTCACTGTTCCACTACTGAAGACTGGCTCATAGTTTACGTCCGACTCAGAATCCGAATCGTAATCCGAAAAAGAGAGCTCCCCGTTGCTCTCGTCAGGCGTGGAAAGAATTTGGTATGCCTCCTCGGCGGAAAGTCTTACTGCGCAGTGATGCTAACGCATCAGGCCACTGCCCCTCATGTAGAGATACTGTCAATCAGCTTAATGCTGGTTGATAACTCCGCCTGCCCCTGCGTGCATGCCAGAGCCAATGACATATATCTGTCCTAATCTGTCCTATTCCATCTCACACTCTCTACCAACCTCTCACCATAGTTGACAAAATCTTGAGCCACTTTACACTGGGTATTTATGTGACTCTGTTGAATGTTATCAAAGGGGGGCACCAATCTCTCTGAGTAACAAAGTCCCGCCTGCTGTCTGAAGCTATGGCTGAGAGTTTGTTCCCTAGGTCCACTCCACCAACACCCATCCGAGCTCCTATTCCCCCAATATAGTGCTGAATACATCCCTCCTCTTTCGGGTTACTCCTCAGAAGTAAGCATTCTGCACATCTCTGGGAGCAAGCCACTGATATACTGACCGCACTTGATTCAGAGTATATCCAGCACATATAGGGTAATAGGTTTTTATCAACCACTATGAGATGCTGAAGCGCCATGTGGTGAAGGCATACTGTACCCTAGTAGCCAGTGTTTATTCCCTTTGTTCAACGGAGCATGCTCCTGTGTGTAGTCACTGCCATTACCTGTGCAGGGTTTCAAACCTCTCAGGTGAGACATCAATTAGGTGTAGCTCCCACATGTCCAGTTCTGGTGTCCCATATGTCCACTAACCGAGAGCTTCTCCAATGGACTGCTAAGATTAAGACACCACCCCTACGAGGAAGTTTTCACCCCATTGATGTGTCACCTGGTACCAGGCACCTTTATGCACAAGTGTCAACCTCCTAGGTACCTGCACCATATTAATTCAGTTATGTCAATACATGTCCCACATTAAAAACATTTCCTTCTTTCATAATTAAAAAAAACATTTTACATCTCTTGTTCTGAAGGATTGGATAGGTTATATTCACTCCCCAACCTCCAACCCATTGCATTTGTATTCATAAATGACAGGAGAGACTTTGGCAAAATGTTTCACTAGTCTCGTTGCTGGGCAAAGTCTTTCAGATTCAGTATCAATGCAAAAATTGTCCATAAGAAAAAGAAACCTTATATTTCAAGTATTAATCTGAATCTTTTCTCTCCTGAACGTTTATAAGAACAAATTTTCAGTGTGGTATGGCACAGACGAACTGCCAACCAGATGAACATCTTTCATCTCTGTTCCAGAATCCTCTCCAATCTCACTCCATCAAGATTCTGGAAGTTAAAAACAAGAGCAGAATCAAATTCTTATCCATAATATCTACTAACACAGGAATTTAGTATTCCTGACTTCTGAACAAATTATCAAAACAACCATGATTCCTTTAGGATGAACCCACTCTAAAATGGATCCCCATGGTATGAGCAAAAATCTAAAATAAAAAATGAACGTGAACGTTGCTTCTCAAAAATTCAACATTTTAAGCATTTAAAAAAAACTGCATTATCTGTACTAAGAATCTATACACTAATCCCCCTTTCAGGTGGATAAATCCTAAACCTTTGGAACTTTTTCCACCTAAATGAAAAGAAAACAAACCAAAGAGAAGAAAAAATAAAAAAACACAATTCCAGCAGCTAAAATGGCCTCCTACCAACTCTTGTCTTAGACAAAATGTAGTCCGCTGCTAATTGAGGACATAGTCAATGACCACCTTGTCAGTTGCTAATGACCCCCTTTTCAGGTGTACTAAACAATTGTTCCACCTGAACAAAACAAAAATAAAATAGACGAAACAATAGTAAATAAAAATGAAAATAATAAAAAAAAAATGTAAAAGAAGAAAAGTAAAGAATGAAATTTTTTTTACTAAAATAAATAAATAAAAAAAATGACCAAAAAAAAATGTTTTTAAAGACAAACTAAGGAAAAAATAATAATACTAATGAAAAAAAAAATTATTACAAAAATTAATGAAATAATATATATATATTTTTTTTAAATGATGAAAAAAATTTGAAAAAATACAAATTAATAAAAAAAAATTCTAAAAAAATTAAAGGTTAGATTAAAAAAATTGAAGCTAGGAGTATTTTAAAAACAAAATAACGATCCAGAGGCTTATCCTCGAAGATAGATATATATATATATATATCTATCTATCTATCTATATATCTATATATATATATATAGATATATATATATATATCTATCTATCTATCTATCTCAAGGTCCTCTATAATATTCCAAACCTGAAGGGCAAACCTCTGTAACTCACATCTTATTCATAGCAAAGAAACATTAACCAGAAAATTCTCACTATCCCTGCAGCTCCCTAAGGGCTGCTACCATTGTTTCCCCCGATTGCCATAGTTGAATGAACATGTGGCTCCCTCCATTTTTCATAGTAATGCATTTCCTGTCTTAATTGAGTATTATGGCCCCTATGCCTATTGCTACCCCATCTCACCGAATACACTTCATAACGCCTTGGGGTCGTTTTGGGGTGTTGAGATCTTTTGATATCATTATTCGCCACCCAACAATATTTGGCAATGTGACCCCCCCCTTTTACATAAACAACATTTAAGGGTTTGTCTCCCTGCATGGGTCCTTCTCTGAGCATAAGGCGATGGAGACTCACATTGTTGCATAACATTAATCTGAACAGACTTTACACTTTCATCGTCTGAGGAGTAATCACTAGCGATGGACTCATCAGACGTCTCCCCTGATTCGACTCCAGAATCATTTTCCAACGCGGTTACCGCACTTTTATTTAAATCTTCAACCTTGATTTCTATCATATCAATATTACTTGCATCAACCATAGCATATGGTTTTCCTGCATGCTGCTTGACCTCTATCTTTGCTGTGCACTGAGCATGTGCGGAGGGTATCTCCACTATTGCACTTTTAGGTAATTCCTTCCTAAGCAGTATTATAATACGCTCATTCTCCGACTCTCTGATTCAAAGAGGCAATGCAACTTTCTCTCTGTTTACAAGTTTTCTCTAACATATTAACTTTCTGTTCCAATACACCTTTCTCAGTCACTAATTGTTCAATACGATCACGAGCATCTGCATCGGCCTTTTCAACCATACTTATTATATTCTCTAAGACGTCATTGAATTGGTGTCTTACAGCATTCCTTTGTATAGTATTAAAGTGAATAGCGCCATTCTTAAGGAATTTTTCAAGAAAATCCATTGTTATGTTAAATCTGCAAGTAGCTACACTGAACAGTTGATTAGACAATACACAGAGACAAACAAATCTACAGATAAAGCTGTTTATGGTAACTTTTACCTGTCTTTACAACAGCTGCTTACAATGGACACAGGAAACACCAAAAAATAATAATAAAACTGCTACAGAGCCATTTAAAATGTCCTACAGAGCACACAAGGCAAAGCACTCTAACCAAGAGGCTATCTCCTTTATTACCACTGATTTTTTTTTTTTTAGCCCCCTTGGATTGCAGGCCACATTGAACTTCTATTGGAACGTGTGGAGAAAAATAAATAAAATTAACGAATAAACAAAAAATAAATAAAGATAAAATAAAATATAAAAATTTCTTTAAAAAAATGAATATAAAAAACTCTTATAAAAACGTATTTCAAAAAATGTAATAATTTTTTCCTCATAAATTATCCCCAAAAAATTCATAAAAACCTTAAAAAAAAATAAAAAAAATAAAAAAAAAATAAACGTTTAACATAACATATATCAGCCCAAAAAAATCTCACCAGGTTTTGCGTGTCCGCTCACCAATGAGATATTTCACAGGACCGTCAAAGCAAGGCTTCAGAATTCGCAAGCCAGCGGCAATCTTTGTCCGCACTTGAGACGATTTCCAGTTCTGGGTTATTTGATTCTCTAGCTTGCATGGACTCAGAACAAAAATACATTAGGGTTTGTGAATTCTGTGCAGAAATAAATCCCACAGTCCTATAGGGTGCCAAATGTTGCAGAACGCGATGTAATATTATATATATACTCTTGTAATCTATAATATATGTCTATCGCATAAATGTATTAATGTGTATTTGTCCCTTGTTAGATTAGACTAGCAAAGTATGGTAGGCCTAATGATACAATGTTAATTATGAAGACAGACACAGTTGCTTAGTAAAACAAGTCCTATTTACTTCCTTTAAAAATAGGAAACATATCCTAACAACAGATGTCAGATACAGTCTATATCAACAATAATAATAATGAAAGATACTTAACACTCCTCTCGGTAACCCTCACTGGCTGTTCTCAGATGTAACAGAGAATGCAGGCCAGGGCCGCATGACTAGGCCCAATCATCAGGCTTCTATGAGGCCTATAGACATGTGGCTTCAGAAAGGTCTTCAGGTCAAGAGAGAGACTGAGCTCTGTGTTACGAACCCTTTTTACAAAACAGTCACCATTCAAACTCCCTCCCATTGCCAGCCCATCTGCCTCTTGACCAATCGTTGAACTTCCATGATCCTCGTCCTTGTTATTGATTGTCCTGCCATACCTGGCCTCTGGGGGCGATGTTGCCCATATAATCTCCAATATATGGGCAACATCGTGTTGCCCTTGTGTTGACAGCTGCACTTGTGTTGACAGCTGCACTTCCCTTTTGTCTGCAGAGGACAGGATCTTAGACATTGCGGAGCCTGGCCTAACAGATTACATTCCTGAGGGGGGGCACCCTGTCCTCCAGGCACGAAAAACCTCAGCTTATCTGACCATTGGGAATGCAACAGAATATGTACAAAACTCAGAAATTATATTACAACAGTTGTCTTGGCGATTAATATCGAGACCCCCCTTGAGTGTGTGGTCTTGAAATGCTGAAGGGCTGGCATTTCCCACAACTTAATGGAGAATAAAGATTTTATTTTTTAGCAAGATGGAGCTATGCCACATTGGCACAACCAAGTTCATCAGTTGCTAAATGAAACATTGCTTTAGAGTTGGATAGGTCGCATCGGACCCCAAGACTTGGCACTACACGCTTGCCCCCCAAGATCTCCAGACATTACACACTGACTTTTTTCTTGTGGGGATATGTAAAAACAATTTGTTTGTTACCCCATTAACTGCTGACTTGGATGAGTTTAACAACAGAATCACGGCTGCAGTAACTTCTGTTCAAGAAGACACACTCAGATGTGTTGGACAAATTCAGGTATCGTTTTGATCCATGCAGCAGGTGGAGGTCACATAGAGCATTTATAACCTGGTGAGTGAAACTTGAGGACTTAAGTTTGTAATGTGTTATGTAACTAACACGTTTTCATTATTAAATATAACTATTTGAAATCGGGTCATTCTTTTTGAAACGCACTATGCATCTAATTGATTAAAATAAGGTAAGGAAATCCAGGTGGGGGCATTCCTAAGGACATAAAGAAAGGCTGGGAGTAGCTTCATCTTGATCAGGCCAATTTTGCCATTGATGGGCAGTGAAAGGTACACTATATTACCAAAGTATTGGGACGCCTGCCTTTACACGCACATGAACTTTAATGGCATCCCAGTCTTAGTCCGTAGGGTTCAATATTGAGTTGGCCCACCCTTTGCAGCTATAACCGCTTCAATTGTTCTGGGAAGGCTGTCCACAAGGTTTAGGAATGTGTCTATGGGAATGTTTGACCATTCTTCCAAAAGCGCATTTGTGAGAAGCGAGTTTGGGGTGGAGGAACTTGACTGGCCTGCAGAGTCCTGACCTCAACCTGATAGAACAGCTTTGGGATGAATTAGAGCAGAGACTGTGAGCCAGGCCTTCTTGTCCACATCAATGCCTGACCTCACAAATGCGCTTCTGGAAGAATTGTCAAACCTTCCCATAGACACACTCCTAAACCTTGTGGGACAGCCTTCCCAGACGAGTTGAAGCTGTTGTAGCTGCAAAGGGTGGGCCAACTTAATATTGAACCCTACGGACTAAGACTGTAATGCCATTAAAATTCATGTACATGTAAAGGCAATACTTTGGGTGATATTGTTTATTTCCAAGACTCAAACTTGAACTTCACCAACACCAAAAGGGGCAAGAAATTCAAGAAGGTAAAGTCAGACAAATTATTAGTAACCTACACACCCAGATATTTAATTTGGGTCACCCATTGAAGGGGTAGCTTGGCGTCTTTGACCTTTTAAAGAAAGGTCTGGGTCCAGTTAAAATAGGAACATGTCATAGGTGTGCAACGCCACTTTTCCCTCAAGGTTTTAAAGCATGCAACCTCTTACTTACAGAGAGCCACAGCTATGGATTCCATCATCAGGGCAAAAATCGGGGGAGAAAAGGGCAACCCTGTTGAGTGCCCTGCTGAACCATGAAGGGGGTGGAGTCCATGTTCCCTAGCCTAATATGCACCTGGGGGCATGTATCCATCCACTTTAAGAAAGTGGGGAAAAATTCTATGTGCTTCAGCACTGTCTGCATGTAGGTTCAGTCCATAATATCAAAGGCCTTTTCTATATTGAGTGCAACTACCACCCAGCTACCCATGTTACAGTGTGAAGCCTGTAAGTTTGTTAGTGAAGAGCCGGTGTATATTAAGATCTATAGATCTTTCAGGGATGAACCCAGTTTGATCAGAATCTACTTGGACGTCAATAACCTTGGACAGGCAGGTGGCAAGGAGTTTAGTCAGTATTCTAAGATCCATGTTGAGTATTGAGATTGGCCAATAAGGGCTCCAGCATAATGGATTTTTGCCTGGTTTCTGGATAAGGCCCACATATGCCTGATACATGAAGTCAGGGAGGGCCGCTGCTCATGGTATTGTGCATAGATATCCCAAAGGAGTGGGGATAGTTCCTGCACATATCATTTGTACCACTTTACTGGTATTCTGTTGAGGCCAGGGATTTTTGCGTCAGGAAAGGACATTATAGCGGCCTTGACCTCCTCCAAGGTAATGGGGGGGGGGGGCATCTTTATCAGTCCCTATTGTGGGGAATGATTATGGCTGCAGCATGGCTTGCATTACAGAAAGGTCTTATGATGGGATAGGTGGTGCATACAATTGTTCATATTACTCCAAAAACATCTGAATGACCCTTAAATTTGCTAATGACTTCCCATTTTTATCTCCCACCTTTAAATAGAAACTCTTGTGTTTCAAAAAAGAGAGCAATGTACCAGGTCTGTCCGGCATATTTAATGAGTCCCAGAAAGATACTCTGGAGAGGGGTCTATCAAGTATGAGTGTTTAGCCATCTGCAGGAAGTTCTCCAGCTCCTGTGGAGTGTCATGGAGTCCGTCTTAATATATTTAATCAAGGAAATATATTGCCCCTTTTAAAGGGATATAAACCAGATTAATAAAATTTGTCCTGGGCACATATATCTGTAGTATTTACTTATCTCTCTTCAAAGCACTTTCTGTTGTTTCGTTCCTCTGTTATCAGCATGAGAGGTTTTCTTGTCACAGCACAGTTCTGAAAGTATCTTCGTTCTTCTGCCTATGTGGAGTGGGGGTGTGTGCCTTTACTCCAATAAGCTGTCTCGCAGTGTAAGCCCAGACACCACCCCTACTGCAGAATGAGGAAGTAAACATTTTAACACAATGTAAAAATTCTAAAGAATATAGCAAGCTGAAAACAGCAGACATACAAGTAAAACTTATGTAGGGAGATTTGTTTCATCCCTGTGTATCATCTGAGGCTGTTCACTTCACTGGGTATAGGAGAGGGTTTACATCCACTTTAACTTTGTATTTAAGCTCCCAATACATGGTCACCTAATCTTTAATTTGGACTTCTGCATATCCAGGTCTTGGAGCCAGCCACGAGCCAGCCACACATACTCCTATAACCCTACCCCACTCTGTTGAACCTCAGTTTTTTTGCTAGTGTCCTGTAGGATAAGGGACCTCTTTTTCTCCCTTCGGGAACTTTACCTTGACCCCATGCTGTGGGGATGACCTTAATGTTGCTTCAGGTACTGGATCCTGCTTGGGCGCTCACCTTGGCACTTAGTTCAATGCCTGTAGTTAGCCACAGGTCTAGTCCATTTCCACCCTGAAGACTCCTCTGGGGGTGAAGCCTTGACTCGTGCAGGGACCACCAATCTGGAAAGGTAAGACAGGTTTGTCCTGTTATTGGACTGTTGCTGTAGCCTTATAACAAGTATGAGACTTAACCACTTCAGCCCCGCAAGATTTGGCTGCTCAATGACCGGGACATTTTTTGTGATACGGCACTGCGTTGCTTTAACTGACAATTGCGCGGTCGTGTGACATTGTACCCAAACAAAATTTGATGTTCTTTTTTTTCCACAAATAGAGCTTTCTTTTGGTGGTATTTGATCATCTCTGCAGTTTTTATTTTTTGCGCTATAAACAAAAAAAGAGCGACTATTTTGAAAAAAAAAAAACCACTATTTTTAACTTTTTGCTATAATAAATATCCCCAATTTTTTCTAAAAAAGGTAATTTTTTCCTCCGTTTAGGCAAATATGTATTCTTATACATATTTTTGGTAATAAAAATGGCAATAAGCATATATTGATTGGTTTGCGCAAAAGTTATAGCGTCTACAAAATAAGGGATAGATTTATGGCATTATTATTTTTTATTTTTACTAGTAATGGCGGCGATCTGAGATTTTTATCGGTACTGCAACATTATGGTGGACACATTGGACACCTTTGACACATTTTTGGGACCATTGGCATTTATAAAGCGATTTAGTGCTATAAAATTGCACTGATTACTGTGTAAATGTCACTGGCAGGGAAGGGGTTAGCACTAGGGGGCGATCAAGGGGTTAATTGCGTTCCCTGACTGTGTGTTCTAACTGTAGGGGAAGGGGACTCACTGAAGGAGATGACAGATCGTGGTTCCCAGCTTGTAGGAACTCACAATCTGCATCTTCTCTCAGAACAGAACAGGGTTGTGTGTGTTTACACACACACACATCCATGTTCTGCCTCTCGTGCCCGCGATCGCTCATGACCGGTGGTCATCGCGACCGCTGGTCACAAGCTTTGGCACCCCCGCAGTGCAACGGGCACACGAGCGTGCCCGCTTTCCCGCTTAAACGGACCGACGTACAGCTATAACGGTTCGTGGGATCGTGCCGACCCACCTCAGTATAATGATGGCGGCAGGTCGGCAAGTAGTTTAATATTGCCCCTAGTTGTCCCTTATGGCATTCGTTCTTACGATTAAAATTCTCTGGAAACTGGGAAATGTGTTTTGACCTAATTCTCATGTTGAGTGCTTTTAACCACTTCTATATCAGCCTGTAATACCCCTTCATTACAGGCCATTTTTCATATTTAAGGTTTGTGATAGTTTTACCGATCATTACTCTGTTGTGCAGGGCTGTACCTAAATGAGTTTTATATAATTTGTTTAGACCAAGCTTTCTTTTCTATAATTTCATTGGGGGAAAGGCATAAAGCTCAGGCAAACATTTGCTCTGCTGTCTACAGACAGTTTTCAGGACCGTGGCATTATACCCACGTGGCACCCCGGTCTGTTAATTGTGGGTGCGATGCTTTACAGGTTCCGAACAACAAAGAGTGTTTTTTTTTTTTGTAAAGGTGAACTTCTCTTTTAATCCATCACTGTCCAGAGCCCCAAAGCACATCAGGCCTCTTCTTCATCCCCAACTTCCCTACCGGAGACGGAACTACATCCCTTAGAAGAGATCGACATGAAAAACTTTTAACGATAAGCCAGTCCCATACATCTGATGCTATGACTTCACGCAATATGCTTGCTAGTGTAGATATGCTCACTTCTGTTTGTGCTCAAAGTCTGGACATAGTTGAACTTGATTCTTCAGTCTTGCCAAGCCCTTCAGGGCACTAAGAACTGCAAAGTCTAAAAAGACCTTTCCCATTCATAAACAAAAAAATGGGCAATTTATGATTGTTTCTCCAGAGAGTTTTTACCCCTCTGAGAATCATAGCCATATCTAGTGGAATATTAATTCACTAAAAGTGGAATGTTTCGGTAGTAGACCCTGCTGTTTCAGTTTTTTTTTCCTTTAAACAAATGCTTTTATTGAACAAAAAGGAAAAAATACATACAATAGCCAATCTTGACAAACATCGTACATACTGAACAGTATCACTCAGTAGGGGTATGCAGCAACATCCCCTATTATTGTATGTAGTAATACGAGACGTAGTTGTCGGTACCATTTACATTTGGTTGTATCCATACAGTATACATGTTGCGTCGTGATAAACACCCCTCCCCCCCAGTATATACAGTCCGCAGGGATACCAGGAGGGCCTGAAGACCATGTTATGTCCCGTCCTGGTCAAGTGCAGGTTGCAGGTGCTTTGAGCCATCTGTCCCATATCTTATCGTACTTGGCGGGACACCCTCTATGAGAGTAGATAAGTTTCTTGTAGGGTAATACATTATTGACCTCTGCTATCCAATGCGAAAGCTCCGGTGGATTGGGTCTCATCCAGACTCTGGCTATGACCTTCCGTGCCGAAAAGAGTGTTTCATGCAGGAATATTTTAGTAAATTTGTTGAACTCTGGGTCCGGGAAAATACCTAGGAGGCACGGCTTTGGCTGGAGTGTTATGGGAGAGCCCATTGTGTCATGCAAGAACCTTACCACCTGCACCCAGAATGTCTGAATTTTGGGACATTGCCACAGCAAATGGGAAAAAAGTGCCCACAAGTTGGCTGCACATTGGGCAGATGGCAGAATGATCACTCTTGTACCTAGAGACTCTAAGCGGCTTAACCATTTACTTACTGGGCACTAAATCCCCTTTGTGCCCGGAACAATTTTCAGCTTTCTGCACTCACACACTTTGAATGACAATTATTCAGGCATGTAATACTGTACCCAAATGAATTTTTTGTCCTTTTTTTCCCTACAAATAAAGCTTTCTTTTAGTGGTATTTTATCACCTCTGGGTTTTTTATTTTTTGTGCTATAAATGAAAAAATACGGAAAATTTGGAAAAAAACAAAACAAATTTTTCTTAGATTATGTGATAGAATTTTGCAAATTATAAATTTTTCTTCATAAATTTTGGCCACAATTTTTATACTGCTACATATCTTTGGTAAAAATAACCTAAATTGGTGGATATTATTTGGTCTTTGTGAAAGTTAGAGTCTACAAGCTGTGGTGCGGATCATAAAAAATTGATCACACCTAATGTACTGGTGGCCTATCTCATTACTTGTGACCCGAACAAGCCAGAAAGTACAAATATCCCCCAAATTACCACTTTTTTGAAAGTAGACATTCCATAGGTTATTTCTCTCACATGGCATGTGTATACCACAAATGACGCCCCAAAATACATTCTGCTACTCCTCCTGAGTATGGCGATATCACGTGTGGGACTTTTTCACAGCCTAGCCACATAGAGAGGCCCAACATGCAGGGAGCACCATCAGGAGTTCTAGGAGCATAAATTACATCTAACTTGTTGACTACCTATTACACTTTTGACGGGCCTGGAGCACCAGGACAATGGAAACGCCCACAAAGTGACCCCATTTTGGAAAGCTAACACCCCAACGTATAATCTGTGAGGCATAATGAGTCTCTTTTGAACGGTTTGTTTTTTTCCAGAAGTTTTTGGAAAATGTGGGAAAAAAAATGAAAACGCAATTGTTTTTTTACACAAAGTTGTCAGTTTATAAGATATTTCCAACACATAGCATTTAGATAGCAAAAATGACACCCCAAAATACATTCTGTTACTTCTCCTGAGTACAACGATACCACATGTGTGAGACTTTTACACAGCCTGGCCACATACAGAGGCCCAACATTGAAGTAGCACCTTCAGGCGTTCTAGGAGCATAAATTACACATCTCATTTCTCAACCACCTATTACAATTTTGAAGGCCCTGGAGCACCAGGACAATGGAAACTCCCACAAAATGACCCCATTTTGGAAAGCTAACACCAGCATTGTATAATCTATGAGGCATAATGAGTCTTTTGAACGGTTCATTTTTTTTCCAGAAGTATTTGGAAAATGTGGAAAAAAATGAAAACACATTTTTTTTACACAAACTTGTCCGTTTATAAGATATCTCCAACACATAGCATTTACATAGCAAAAATGACACCCCAAAATACATTCTGCTACTCCTGAGTATGGCGATACCACATGTGTGAGACTTCTACACAGCCTTGCCACATACAGAGATCCAACATGCAAGGAACACTGTCAGGTGTTCCAGGGACACATAGCATGCACATACCAAGAATTACACCCCAAAATACATTATGCTGAGTAAGCGTAAACAAAAGATTACCTGTGGTTTTAGTAGCGCAGTTCTACACAGCAGGATAGCACTGGTCCAGGCAGCAGGCAGGGACTTAGTCAGCAACGGCATACACAATTGTCCAGGCAGCAGGCAGGGATACTGTCCATATACAGTCCAGGGTCAGTGTAGGCAGAGATATTGTCAGCAGTGCCAAAAATATTGGTATAAGGCAGGTCCATGTGGTGTGGTCAGTTCATGCCACAGGCAGAGGCATGATGGCATAGGTCCTACAGGCAGCAGGCAGAAGTAGGGCCTTGTTCAGGACAGAATGGGGACAGGGGTAGAGGCTTCTCCCACCCAAATCTCTTTGAAGACTCCGAGTCTCCAGACCCTAATCTAGGATGAGAAAACAAAAAAAAATTGTTTTCTTCATCCAGAAAAAAATTTCTGGAGCCCCTCACATGTGAGACCCCTGTGTTGAATCCCACTAGTCCAGTAGCAGGGTACAAGATCAATCCACGAGGCAGGCAAAAAGCATGGTCAAACAGTCCAAGGTCAGTTCCAGATCAGGTAGAGGTATGTACAGAATCATTAGGCAGAAGCATGTTCAAATAACAGTCCAGGGTCAGTTCCTGATCAGGCAGAGGTATTACAGAATCGGTAGGCAGAAGCGTGGTCGAATAACAAGCCAGGGTCAGTTACAGAGCAGGCAGTGGCATAAGGGGTGTGAAGGTAGGAACTGAGGATTACGTTTACCATACTTCACTAATAATTTAGTGAAGTATGGTAACGGCGAAAACAGTCAGTTACACAAAGGCCTGGTTGGGAAGGACACTCGGCACAATAATAAACTGTGTCTCGTCTGACTCCTCCACTGGCACACGCCTTACATTTTTTTTTTACCTCGTTGGCCTCTTGCTGTGGGAGGGACTTTATCTGGAAAGTGACGTTCGGAGAGTCGACTTAGAACATCTGATCGGATGTTTTGGGGTGGGCCATTCTGGAATATCAGGGCAGTGGTGATTTCCTCCTGGTAGCCAAGGAATGTAGGGGTTTTGGGTGGACTTGCGGTAAATAATATAGGAGTTGTATAAGGCCAAATGGAAAAAAAATTGCTACTTTTTTGTACCAATGGTATGTCCGTCTTGTGGCAAGGTAGGGTTCCAGCATTTGGATGTTAAAGTCGACTCCCCCCATGAACGAATTGTAGTCCTGGATGAATGTGGGCTTTTGGATGGTGGTGCCATTCCTTCTGGGGATTTCCACAAAGGAATTGTTGTGGATGGAAGATAACATGTACACATCCCTTCTGTCCCTCCACTTCACTGCCAGAACCTCTTTGTTTCGCAGACTTGCCGACTCTCCTCTTCTCAACTTTTTATTGACAAGGAAAGCCCTTCCGATTATTTCTGATGGTGCCACATGCTAATGTCTTCTTCCGGTTAAGGTTGTGGAACAGGGGAAGAGATGTGTAGAAGTTATCTATGTATAAATGGTAGCCTTTGTCCAGTAGGGGGTTGATGAGTTGCCAAACAACTTTCCCGCTTGATGCCAAGTAGTCTGGGCAATTGGGTGGATACAGCTGTGTGTCCTTCCCTTCGTACACTAAGAAGGCATACAGGTACCCTGTGACTCGGTCACATAGTTTGTACACCTTCACCCCATAGCGGGCCCTTTTGCTGGGGTTAAACTGCTTGATTTTAAGCCTGCCACTAAATTTAACAAGAGACTCATCCACACATATGTGTTGGTCCGGGGTATATAATTGGTGGAATACTTCTGAAAAATAATTTAGTAAGGGCCGAGTTTTGAAAAGCCTGTCATAATTTGGATGACTTCAGATGGGGCACTGGGTATTATCATTGAAATGGAGAAACCTCATGATCATGAGGTATCTGGCTCCTGGCATTGTCGTGGAGAAGATTGGCATGTGGTAGATGGGGCGTTTGTACCAAAAGGAACGCAAAGTGTTTTTTGGGTTGAGTCCCATACAAAATGTGAGACCTAAAAAAAACTTCAACTCCTCCACCGTTAGGTCTCTCCACTCGAAGGGATGGGCATAATAAGATGTTGGATTATTTGCAATAAATTGCTGGGCATATAGGTTGCACTGTGTCACAATGTTGGATAGCATGTCCTCAGTAAAAATTAGATCAAAAAAATTGATTGGGGAAAAATTGTTCGTGTCCACCTGGACTCCTGGCTGGGCAGTGAAAGGGGGAATGTTGGCTTCTCCTGAATTAAGAGGAAGCCACAAGGGGTTCTGGAGGGCATGGGGAAGGCCGGCATGGGTCCTTGGCCTTTCTTGCTGAGGTACTGCGGTGCTGGTGGATGGCACTGCGGTGCAGGGGGATGGCATTGCGGTGCTGGTGGATGCTACTGCCGCCTCACCAGAGCGCCTTCGTTTGGCGGACCGACTATCTTCCTCCTGAGCCTGTCACTGTTCCACTACTGAAGACTGGCTCATAGTTTACGTCCGACTCAGAATCCGAATCGTAATCCGAAAAAGAGAGCTCCCCGTTGCTCTCGTCAGGCGTGGAAAGAATTTGGTATGCCTCCTCGGCGGAAAGTCTTACTGCGCAGTGATGCTAACGCATCAGGCCACTGCCCCTCATGTAGAGATACTGTCAATCAGCTTAATGCTGGTTGATAACTCCGCCTGCCCCTGCGTGCATGCCAGAGCCAATGACATATATCTGTCCTAATCTGTCCTATTCCATCTCACACTCTCTACCAACCTCTCACCATAGTTGACAAAATCTTGAGCCACTTTACACTGGGTATTTATGTGACTCTGTTGAATGTTATCAAAGGGGGGCACCAATCTCTCTGAGTAACAAAGTCCCGCCTGCTGTCTGAAGCTATGGCTGAGAGTTTGTTCCCTAGGTCCACTCCACCAACACCCATCCGAGCTCCTATTCCCCCAATATAGTGCTGAATACATCCCTCCTCTTTCGGGTTACTCCTCAGAAGTAAGCATTCTGCACATCTCTGGGAGCAAGCCACTGATATACTGACCGCACTTGATTCAGAGTATATCCAGCACATATAGGGTAATAGGTTTTTATCAACCACTATGAGATGCTGAAGCGCCATGTGGTGAAGGCATACTGTACCCTAGTAGCCAGTGTTTATTCCCTTTGTTCAACGGAGCATGCTCCTGTGTGTAGTCACTGCCATTACCTGTGCAGGGTTTCAAACCTCTCAGGTGAGACATCAATTAGGTGTAGCTCCCACATGTCCAGTTCTGGTGTCCCATATGTCCACTAACCGAGAGCTTCTCCAATGGACTGCTAAGATTAAGACACCACCCCTACGAGGAAGTTTTCACCCCATTGATGTGTCACCTGGTACCAGGCACCTTTATGCACAAGTGTCAACCTCCTAGGTACCTGCACCATATTAATTCAGTTATGTCAATACATGTCCCACATTAAAAACATTTCCTTCTTTCATAATTAAAAAAAACATTTTACATCTCTTGTTCTGAAGGATTGGATAGGTTATATTCACTCCCCAACCTCCAACCCATTGCATTTGTATTCATAAATGACAGGAGAGACTTTGGCAAAATGTTTCACTAGTCTCGTTGCTGGGCAAAGTCTTTCAGATTCAGTATCAGTGCAAAAATTGTCCATAAGAAAAAGAAACCTTATATTTCAAGTATTAATCTGAATCTTTTCTCTCCTGAACGTTTATAAGAACAAATTTTCAGTGTGGTATGGCACAGACGAACTGCCAACCAGATGAACATCTTTCATCTCTGTTCCAGAATCCTCTCCAATCTCACTCCATCAAGATTCTGGAAGTTAAAAACAAGAGCAGAATCAAATTCTTATCCATAATATCTACTAACACAGGAATTTAGTATTCCTGACTTCTGAACAAATTATCAAAACAACCATGATTCCTTTAGGATGAACCCACTCTAAAATGGATCCCCATGGTATGAGCAAAAATCTAAAATAAAAAATGAACGTGAACGTTGCTTCTCAAAAATTCAACATTTTAAGCATTTAAAAAAAACTGCATTATCTGTACTAAGAATCTATACACTAATCCCCCTTTCAGGTGGATAAATCCTAAACCTTTGGAACTTTTTCCACCTAAATGAAAAGAAAACAAACCAAAGAGAAGAAAAAATAAAAAAACACAATTCCAGCAGCTAAAATGGCCTCCTACCAACTCTTGTCTTAGACAAAATGTAGTCCGCTGCTAATTGAGGACATAGTCAATGACCACCTTGTCAGTTGCTAATGACCCCCTTTTCAGGTGTACTAAACAATTGTTCCACCTGAACAAAACAAAAATAAAATAGACGAAACAATAGTAAATAAAAATGAAAATAATAAAAAAAAAATGTAAAAGAAGAAAAGTAAAGAATGAAATTTTTTTTACTAAAATAAATAAATAAAAAAAATGACCAAAAAAAAATGTTTTTAAAGACAAACTAAGGAAAAAATAATAATACTAATGAAAAAAAAAATTATTACAAAAATTAATGAAATAATATATATATATTTTTTTTAAATGATGAAAAAAATTTGAAAAAATACAAATTAATAAAAAAAAATTCTAAAAAAATTAAAGGTTAGATTAAAAAAATTGAAGCTAGGAGTATTTTAAAAACAAAATAACGATCCAGAGGCTTATCCTCGAAGATAGATATATATATATCTATCTATCTATCTATCTATCTATATATCTATATATATATATATAGATATATATATATATATATCTATCTATCTATCTATCTCAAGGTCCTCTATAATATTCCAAACCTGAAGGGCAAACCTCTGTAACTCACATCTTATTCATAGCAAAGAAACATTAACCAGAAAATTCTCACTATCCCTGCAGCTCCCTAAGGGCTGCTACCATTGTTTCCCCCGATTGCCATAGTTGAATGAACATGTGGCTCCCTCCATTTTTCATAGTAATGCATTTCCTGTCTTAATTGAGTATTATGGCCCCTATGCCTATTGCTACCCCATCTCACCGAATACACTTCATAACGCCTTGGGGTCGTTTTGGGGTGTTGAGATCTTTTGATATCATTATTCGCCACCCAACAATATTTGGCAATGTGACCCCCCCCTTTTACATAAACAACATTTAAGGGTTTGTCTCCCTGCATGGGTCCTTCTCTGAGCATAAGGCGATGGAGACTCACATTGTTGCATAACATTAATCTGAACAGACTTTACACTTTCATCGTCTGAGGAGTAATCACTAGCGATGGACTCATCAGACGTCTCCCCTGATTCGACTCCAGAATCATTTTCCAACGCGGTTACCGCACTTTTATTTAAATCTTCAACCTTGATTTCTATCATATCAATATTACTTGCATCAACCATAGCATATGGTTTTCCTGCATGCTGCTTGACCTCTATCTTTGCTGTGCACTGAGCATGTGCGGAGGGTATCTCCACTATTGCACTTTTAGGTAATTCCTTCCTAAGCAGTATTATAATACGCTCATTCTCCGACTCTCTGATTCAAAGAGGCAATGCAACTTTCTCTCTGTTTACAAGTTTTCTCTAACATATTAACTTTCTGTTCCAATACACCTTTCTCAGTCACTAATTGTTCAATACGATCACGAGCATCTGCATCGGCCTTTTCAACCATACTTATTATATTCTCTAAGACGTCATTGAATTGGTGTCTTACAGCATTCCTTTGTATAGTATTAAAGTGAATAGCGCCATTCTTAAGGAATTTTTCAAGAAAATCCATTGTTATGTTAAATCTGCAAGTAGCTACACTGAACAGTTGATTAGACAATACACAGAGACAAACAAATCTACAGATAAAGCTGTTTATGGTAACTTTTACCTGTCTTTACAACAGCTGCTTACAATGGACACAGGAAACACCAAAAAATAATAATAAAACTGCTACAGAGCCATTTAAAATGTCCTACAGAGCACACAAGGCAAAGCACTCTAACCAAGAGGCTATCTCCTTTATTACCACTGATTTTTTTTTTTTTAGCCCCCTTGGATTGCAGGCCACATTGAACTTCTATTGGAACGTGTGGAGAAAAATAAATAAAATTAACGAATAAACAAAAAATAAATAAAGATAAAATAAAATATAAAAATTTCTTTAAAAAAATGAATATAAAAAACTCTTATAAAAACGTATTTCAAAAAATGTAATAATTTTTTCCTCATAAATTATCCCCAAAAAATTCATAAAAACCTTAAAAAAAAATAAAAATAAAAATAAAAAAAATAAACGTTTAACATAAAAACATATATCAGCCCAAAAAAATCTCACCAGGTTTTGCGTGTCCGCTCACCAATGAGATATTTCACAGGACCGTCAAAGCAAGGCTTCAGAATTCGCAAGCCAGCGGCAATCTTTGTCCGCACTTGAGACGATTTCCAGTTCTGGGTTATTTGATTCTCTAGCTTGCATGGACTCAGAACAAAAATACATTAGGGTTTGTGAATTCTGTGCAGAAATAAATCCCACAGTCCTATAGGGTGCCAAATGTTGCAGAACGCGATGTAATATTATATATATACTCTTGTAATCTATAATATATGTCTATCGCATAAATGTATTAATGTGTATTTGTCCCTTGTTAGATTAGACTAGCAAAGTATGGTAGGCCTAATGATACAATGTTAATTATGAAGACAGACACAGTTGCTTAGTAAAACAAGTCCTATTTACTTCCTTTAAAAATAGGAAACATATCCTAACAACAGATGTCAGATACAGTCTATATCAACAATAATAATAATGAAAGATACTTAACACTCCTCTCGGTAACCCTCACTGGCTGTTCTCAGATGTAACAGAGAATGCAGGCCAGGGCCGCATGACTAGGCCCAATCATCAGGCTTCTATGAGGCCTATAGACATGTGGCTTCAGAAAGGTCTTCAGGTCAAGAGAGAGACTGAGCTCTGTGTTACGAACCCTTTTTACAAAACAGTCACCATTCAAACTCCCTCCCATTGCCAGCCCATCTGCCTCTTGACCAATCGTTGAACTTCCATGATCCTCGTCCTTGTTATTGATTGTCCTGCCATACCTGGCCTCTGGGGGCGATGTTGCCCATATAATCTCCAATATATGGGCAACATCGTGTTGCCCTTGTGTTGACAGCTGCACTTGTGTTGACAGCTGCACTTCCCTTTTGTCTGCAGAGGACAGGATCTTAGACATTGCGGAGCCTGGCCTAACAGATTACATTCCTGAGGGGGGGCACCCTGTCCTCCAGGCACGAAAAACCTCAGCTTATCTGACCATTGGGAATGCAACAGAATATGTACAAAACTCAGAAATTATATTACAACAGTTGTCTTGGCGATTAATATCGAGACCCCCCTTGAGTGTGTGGTGTGGGCAGAATGGTAGGCCCATCCCAACCATGGACGTTTAAGTGCCCCTTGGACCGATCCTTCATCATGGGTCTCCACCAGGACCACGTCGGCTCTCTGCTTTTTAACCACTTCAACCCCGGGCTTTTTAACCACTTCAACCCCGGGCTTTTTTTTACCACCTCAATACCGGGCCTATTCTGGCACTACTCTCCTACATGTACAAATCATCATTCTTTTGCTAGAAAATTACTCAGAACCCCCAAACATTATATATGTTTTTTTAGCAGACACCCTAGGGAATAAAATGACGGTCATTGCAACTTTTTTTTCTTGCATGGTATTTGCGCAATAATTTTTCAAACATCTTTTTTTTGGAAAAAAAATGGTTTCATGAATTAAAAAATAACAAAACAGTAAAGTTAGCCCAATTTATTGGGTAAATATGAAAGATATTACGCCGAGTAAATCGATACCTAACATGTCGCGCTTTAAAATTGCGCTCACTCATGGAATGGCGCCAAACTTCGGTACTTAAAAATCTCCATAGGCAAAGCTTTTAATTTTTTTACAGGTCATCAGGTTAGGGTTACAGAGGAGGTCTAGTGCTAGAATTGTTGCACGCGCTCTAACGCACGCGGCAATACCTCACGTATGTGGTTTGAATGGCATTTACATATATAGGCGGGACTTGCGTGTGCGTTCGCTTCTGATCGCAAGCTACCGGGGACAGGGGCGTTTTAATTATTTTTTATTATTTTTTTTTTTTTTATTTTACTTTTTTTTTTTTTGGATCACTTTAATTCCTATTACAAGGAATGTAAACAACGTCAATAAGACCCCACATCTCTCCTCCAGGCTGGAAAGCATGAGATTGTGAAAAAAATGTCACTGATCTCATGTTTACTAGCCTCAATGGCGGCTTTGTTTACATCTGAGGACCCGGGCATGACATCATCGCGCCGGGGCCTCCGACGGTCACCAGTCATCTCTATGCTCGTCACGTGACCCACCACCGGTGCCGGACGATTCTCTCCGGGTCCCCGATGGCACTGGAGAGCCCGGAGAAGCACCGGATGGTGGCGGGAGGGATGAATGTCCCCTCCATGCCGCCTATAAGAACAATCAAGCGGTGGAACCACCGCTATGATCATTCTTATGGTACACAATATCGCCAGCACAACAAAAGGATATATGAATGATGTCTCTAGCTGCAGGCATCATTCAGATATCCCCCTACAAAGCCCAGGACGTCGTATGACGTCCACCCAGGATGGGAGATCCCATCTGTGGACGTCATTTGACTATGGCTGGGTAGGGAAGTGGTTAAGCAACCCAAAAACAGCTGATCGTTTAATACAGGGATCCTCAAACTACGGCCCTCCAGCTGTTGCGGAACTACAAATCCCATGAGGCATTGCAAAACTCTGACATACACAGACATGACTAGGCATGATGGGAATAGTAAAACAAATACAAAAAATTCCACGCTGCCTGGTGGTGTAGCAGCTCACACAACCAGTTGAAAGTGGCAAAGAACAAACAAAACAAAAATGTGTAGCGCTAAATTAAATAAGAACTGCACTTTAACAAGTGCAGTATATAACAGTGCAGTATATAACAGTGATATATAATTAATATATAATTAAACAGTCAACAAAACATCTAATGACAGATATGTGAAAACGTTCAAGTAATCCACCGTGATAAGAAAATGTTCAAATAATCCACAGTAATGTGAACCATATAACATAAAAGAATCGCCAGAAAAATTAAGTTTGTGATTAAATATAAATTAAATGCTTGTGAAGAAAAATTAGTGAATAATCGTCAAAGTGATAGTGCTCCCAACAAAACTTGACGTGAAGTGACCACCACTAGTCGGTTGTAGAAAAGGCTTACCAGAAGGAGTGGACCAATTGTAAGTGGCATCGACTCGGTCACTTCCAGGGTCGGTCGGTACATTGACCACTACTTACAGCCTTCGGTAAGACGGGTGCCATCCTATCTGTGTGACACAGGTGCCGCCATTAGAAAACTGGAAAGTGTTAATATATGCAGCGACATCATTATGGTAAGAGTGGATGTCGCTTCATTGTACACTTGCATACCTCATGATAAGGGCTTTGAGGCAGTCCAGTATTTTCTGGAGAAGGAGCCCTCCTTGGCCCCTTTTCAATGCCAGTTTATCATGGAACTGTTAGAGTTTGCCACTAAACATAGTTATTTTTGGTTTAATGACAACTGTTATTTGCAATCACGCGGTGTGGCTATGGGGGCAAAATTTGCCCCCAGCCTCGCCAATCTTTTTATGGCTAAGTGGGAGGAGGATGTCGTCTATACCCATGACACCCCTTCACTGGTGTTATGGGTAAGATATATATATAGACGACATCCTCCTCCTCTGGGATGGCGACATGGCGTCATTGGAGACCTTCATGTGCCATCTCAACCTCAATGATAGAGGTATCTCCCTTACACATACAGCCAGTAGAGACAAAATACAATTTCTTTCTCGTACATCACGGGACACAGAGCGGCATAGTCATTACTATGTGGGTTATATAGATACCTTCAGGTGCTGGCACTGGCAACTTCCAAAACCGGAAGTACCCTCCCCTATATAAGCCCCTCCCATCCGGGAGCACCTCAGTTTTTTGCCAGTGTCTAAGGTGTTGGCCAAGAAGTAACATGTGTTTTTCACTGAGCTTGCGTACAGGTTCTTTTGGGCCTCAGTAAGCTATTCCGGATCCGACCAAAAAAGCTTCATAGCTAGTACCCGGGCCTTGCAGAGAAGAGCAAGGTTTTGCCTGTAATGCTTCTCTTAGGAGAGCTGGACCCTGGGATCCACGACCAAGATGTTTTCTGTGCAGGGTGCTATACAGGTCCAGGGGAGTGGAATCCTTGGGAACCCGGTCCCTGAAGGTTTAATTACAATGCCTGCCGTGATAGGTGAAGTTTGGGCTTCTGTGGACCAAACAGAGTCCTGCGGCGGGGAAAAGGTAAGTGGGAGCCCCTCAGGAACTTGGTTCTATTGAGGGGACCCCCAAGCCTAATATGTCTTTCTGCCTGTTACCTAACGGTATTCCCGCTAAATATTTATGCATGCCTGTAACTACTAAAAAATGTAATAATTTTAATAGCGGTCAAGAAAAAAAAAATATATATATAGACTGCGGTACCTGTGTTAATCCACTAGAGGCCGCTGTGGAACGTTTTCTTGTCATGTGGACTAGTTTCTTTTCATCAGAGCAAGTCCAGGCAGATGGTGAGTTCTCTTGTGGGAAACTGCTTCCTCTGCCATGTTGCAATGCTCGTCCATCCCCCGGCCTGCGGCAAAAGGGGCCCTAGCTCTTTTCCCTAGTTTCCCTTTTCAAAAAAGAGCGCCGAAGGCGCACGTGGCCGCGCGCGTGCGTGTGCACGCGCCTCTATATATAGAGGTGAGCTGGGAAAGGGGGCGGAGCTTGGGGGATGGCGCTCTGTGCGCGCCGCAGCGCTTCTGCGCATGTGCGGGCGTCCCAGCATGTTAAAAAACACAATTATGTGTTGTGAGCTGGCTATGGAGTGCAGAGACAGAGCTGGCAACATTTAAAAAAGGCATACAGCAAGCGGTTGATGCAGGCATCCCCATAGAAAGGCACATTAGTAGACACCAACTGTTTTTATAGCAGCATTTGTGCTAGACTATTGTCAGTAAGTGGTGTATTTCGGCTGGAATACCTCAGCTTTGGGCTTAGGAATATGCCGTCTAAAAACTCCGGGACTAAAAATCCCAGGAAGCATAGGGGGTCTCCATCGGGCTCTGAGGATCTTGGGCATGGTTCGGCTGCACCAATCTCCCCTGAAGAATCAGAGGTTAGTGACCGTAGAGCACCCTCAGGAGTACCTGGTACTGTGGCTGTCCTCAGTTCACCTGCTCCTGTGTATGTAACAGAGGAGGTTTTTTCCTCAGCTCTGGGAGGGCTGGAAGAGAGATTGTCAGCATTGATCGCTGCTTCCCTGTCACAGGGAAAAAGCGCTCGATCTCCGTCTCCTCCCTCAGAGTGCCTGTTAGCGGAGCAACAGTCCCATACAGGGATCGACCTACCTGAGGGGGATCAGGATGAGGTCGATTCTGTTGTAGAGGAATCAACAGTGGAAGAGCCATTCTCAGCATCACATGCTGAAAGATTATGGGTTCAGTCCCTGACTAACATGGTCCGATCAGCATTTAAAATGCCCCTTGCGGAGCCATCATCCACTTCTGTCTCCTCGTTGGGGTCGCTAAAAGCTCCCCAGACTGTTTGTTCCTTTCCGATCCATCCTTTACTGGAAGGGCTCATTTACCAGGATTGGGAGCATCCTGATAAAATATTTACTCCTCCCAAGAGATTTCAGGTGGTCTATCCCATGGAGGATAAGTTCGTCAAAAAATGGAGGGTCCCTACAGTGGACGCAGCCATCTCTTGTGTGAATAAATCACTGACATGTCCAGTGGATAATGTCCAAATGTTCAAGGACCCAATAGATAAAAAATTAGAGTCCTTATTAAAATCTGCTTTTGCTGCAGCAGGCTTGGTGACACAACCAGCAGTGGCAGCTATTGGGGTCTGCCAAGCAGTGAAGGATCAGTTGAAACAGGTCTTAAGGGACTTGCCAGATCAGCAGGCTCTTGCCCTAGCTGATCTACCTAGAGCCTTATGCTTTGCGGTGGACGCTATAAAGGATTCAATCCATCAGGCCTCCCGCCTTACGCTGTCTGTAGTACATATGCGCAGGCCTCTATGGCTCAAAAACTGGTCTGCTGAAGCTCCCTGTAAAAAATTGCTGGTCAGCTTCCCATTTCATGGTGAACGCTTATTCGGGGAAGACCTTGACAAATATATCCAGAAAATTTCCAGCGGTAAAAGTACACTTTTGCCGGTTAAAAACAGAGTTAGAGGTCCCTCTTTTAAGAGGCCTGCTTCTCCAGTCCCTAGGACATCGGCTGTGAAACAGTTCCGACGGCCTCCTCGGTCAAATCCCGGAGGTAAAAATCAGGGACAATTGCAGGGTAACAAGAAGCCCTGGAGCAGGAGAGGTACAAAACCTCCCCCAAAGTCAAATGCATGAAGGGTTGCCCCCACTCAATCGGGTGGGGGGAAGACTTCAGTTGTTCACAGAGACCTGGCGGGACACGATCAGAGACAGATGGGTGCTCTCCGCAGTAAGTCTGGGATACAAATTGGAGTTAAAAGACTCCCCTCCTTCCCACTTTATAAGGTCAAACGTGCCAAGGGATCCCCAGAAGAGAGGATCCCTCCTGTTGGCACTAGAACAATTATTGCTCCAAGCAGTAATTATAGAGGTTCCCCTGGAAGAATGGGGGTTCGGGTTTTACTCAAACCTCTTCACAATCCCGAAGCCAAACGGGGACGTGAGGCCCATATTAAATCTAAAAGGGCTAAACAAATTCCTACATATCAGGACTTTCCGGATGGAGTCGATCCGATCGGTGGCCACTGCCCTACAAGGGGAGGAATGGTTAGCCTCGATCGACATCAAAGATGCTTATTTGCACATTCCCATCTTTCCAGCCCACCAAAAATTTCTACGCTTTGCGGTAGAAGGGCGCCATTTTCAGTTCAGAGCCTTACCCTTCGGTCTGGCCACAGCACCACGAGTGTTCACAAAAATTCTGGCCCCATTATTGGCCAATCTAAGAGCACGAGGTGTAACGATAATGGCATATCTAGACGACTTGTTGCTGATAGACCACTCAGTGGAAAAACTAGAAGTGGTCGTTCACCAGACAATCGAGTATCTGGAATATCACGGTTGGATTATCAACCGAGACAAGTCAGCCCTAAAACCAGTCAAAAGTCTGGAATACTTGGGGCTAAGGCTGGATTCAGACCAGAGAAAAATTTTCTTGCCTCAAGAAAAGGGGTCGTCTTTGAGAGATTTGATCCACCTAGTGGGTACAAAAAGACAGCCATCCATACGCCTGTGCATGAGGCTGCTGGGAAAAATGGTGGCATCATTCGAAGCAGTACCCTACGGTCAATTCCATTCAAGGAATTTGCAAAGGGCCATACTGTCAGCCTGGAACAAAAAAGTTCAGGCCCTAGACTTACCAATGTCCTTGTCCCCTTCCGTTCGCAAGAGCCTCCGTTGGTGGTTGGTTCCCCAGAATCTGGAAAGAGGGAAATCCTTCAGTCCGATTTCTTGGAAGTTGGTCACTACAGATGTCAGCCTTATAGGCTGGGGAGCAGTACTGGAGCAATGGTCTCTCCAGGGCAGATGGTCGGATGTAGAAAAGGCCCTGCCCATCAATCTCTTAGAGATACGAGCAGCCCGGTATGCCCTAGTAGCATGGACATCCAAACTCCAAGGGTCCCCTGTCAGAATTCAATCGGACAATGCCACGGCAGTGGCATATATCAATCATCAGGGTGGCACCAGGAGTCGTGCAGCCCAGAGGGAAGTAAATTGCATCCTGAAATGGGCAGAAAGATATATGTCCCAGCCATATCTGCGGTATTCATTCCAGGAGTGGAGAATTGGAAGGTGGACTTTCTAAGTCGCCAACAATTATGCCCAGGGGAATGGTCCCTTCATCCCGAGGTTTTCCGGACAATATGTCAGCGGTGGGGAACACCGGATGTAGATCTGCTAGCATCCAGATTCAACGCAAAAGTGGACAGGTTTGTCTCTTGGACAAGGGATCCCCTAGCTTGCGGCTCGGATGCCCTAGTGTTCCCTTGGGATCAGTTCAAGCTGATATATGCATTCCCACCGCCACAATTGTTACCTCGATTACTCCGCAGAATCAGGGTAGAAAAGAAACCAGTGATTCTGGTGGCTCCAGCGTGGCCCCGAAGAGCATGGTACGCGGAGATTGTAAAGATGTCTGTGGGGAGTCCTTGGACCCTCCCACATCGTCCGGACCTGCTTTCGCAAGGACCGATATACCACCCTTCCTTACCAGCCCTAGGTTTGACGGCCTGGCTATTGAAGCCCACATTCTAAAAAAGAGAGGGCTCTCTAATTCTGTGGTATCTACCATGATCAATGCCAGGAAGCCGGTATCCAGGCAGATCTACTATAGAATCTGGAAGGCGTACATCGCCTGGTGTGAGGCCAAGAAATGGCATCCACGTAAATACGTAATAGGTAGGATTCTGGACTTCCTACAATGGGCTGTAGATAGGAAGCTTGCCTTGAGTACTATCAAGGGTCAGATTTCGGCCTTGTCAATATTTTTTCAAAGGCCCTTGGCTTCGCATTCACTAGTCAAAGCCTTTATACAAGGAGTGATGCGTATTAGCCCTCCGGTTAATATTCCCATATGTCCATGGGACTTAAACCTGGTTCTGTCGGTTCTACAGAAACAACCATTTGAACCATTACAGCATATTTCCCTGGTTCTTCTCACCAGGAAATTGATTTTTCTAGTAGCCATTTGTTCGGCTAAAAGAGTGTCGGAATTAGCCGCTATGTCCTGTAGGGAGCCATATCTGGTTATCCATAAGGACAGAGTAGTGTTACGTCCTCATCCAGCCTTTCTTCCTAAGGTGGTATCGAGGTTTCATTTGAACCAAGATGTGGTTCTTCCTTCTTTTTTTCCCCAAACCTTGTTCGGTAGAGGAAAAGTTATTGCATTCTTTGGATGTAGTAAGAGCAGTTAAAGCTTATCTAAAAGCCACTGCTCAGATTCGCAGAACGTATACTTTGTTTATTCTGCTGGAAGGCCCCAGAAGGGGTCAGACAGCGTCAAAATCTACTTTAGCCAAGTGGATTCGACAGGTCATAATGCAAGCCTATGGCTTGAGAAGGAGACCGCCTCCGTTCAAAGTTAGGGCGCACTCCACGAGAGCAGTTGGAACTTCATGGGCAGTGCATCACCAGGCCTCCCTGGCTCAAATCTGTAAGGCCGCAACATGGTCTTCAGTACACACGTTTACTAGGTTCTACCAGGTGGACGTTAGAAGTCAGGAGGATGTCGCCTTTGGGCGCAGTGTGTTGCAGGCCGCAAAAGATCCTCATGTCTGATAGCGCTCAGCTTATGTATGGTGTACCCCCCCCTCATTGGGCATTGCTTTAGGACATCCCACATAGTAATGACTATGCCGCTCTGTGTCCCGTGATGTACGAGAAAGAAAATAGGATTTTTATAACAGCTTACCTGTAAAATCCTTTTCTTGGAGTACATCACGGGACACAGAGCTCCCACCCCTCTTTGGGGACACTTATTGCTTTGCTACAAAACTGAGGTGCTCCCGGATGGGAGGGGCTTATATAGGGGAGGGTACTTCCGGTTTTGGAAGTTGCCAGTGCCAGCACCTGAAGGTATCTATATAACCCACATAGTAATGACTATGCCGCTCTGTGTCCCGTGATGTACTCCAAGAAAAGGATTTTACAGGTAAGCTGTTATAAAAATCCTATTTTTTGGACTTAGAGATCAGCATTATAGACCATAGGTTTCAGTTTCAAACCTTTTTTAAAAAAAACGTATCGAAACGGGTTCATCCCCGTTGATAGCTGTCACCATCGCTCCTGGTTGAACTCAGTCCCACGTAGCCAGTTCTTAAGGCTCCGCAGAAATTGTACCACTATAGAGTCATTTAAAGCACAGGCTGATGTTCTCAAACTTAGATTTATTGAGAAGGGTTACAATCGCAGAGACATTGAACGGGACCTTGAAAGGACTCTTGAAATTGACAGGGGTTCTCTCTTAGAGGTCAAACCGAAAAGAGAACAAAATGAAAATTTTAAATGGGCAATGCTCACATCTTTCTCTACCCAACACAAACAAGTTAGAGCCATCATAGCGAAACACTGGGGAGTGCTGAAAAATGACAAAGTCTTACACAGTGTATTACCGGAACAAGTTAAAGTGGTGTTCAGAGGTGTCCCTACACTTCAGAGTAAAATCGCACCCAATATTATTAATCCTCCGGTGCGACCCTCCTTTTTTCATCAACTAGTGGGTTACCACCCTTGTAAGAAATGTTCCGTGTGTAAATTCAACTCTTCAGGGAGGAGTAAGACTTTGGAATTCAATTCCACTGTTACGGGCAAAACTTATCCTATTAAGCATTTTTGAACATGTGCCACCAAATATGTGGTTTACCTCATAACTTGTCCGTGCAGCAAACAATATTTCGGCCGCACTATACGATCTTTTTCCGTGCGTGTTGGAGAGCATGTAGCTCTTATTCTTAGTGGTGACACACAGTACCAAGGCACTACAGGGCACATCATAATAGAAACCCTGCCGGTACACAATTCCTGGTAATAGATCAATTTGTCCCCCCATGGAGGGGTAGCCCTAAGACCAGGGGTGTATCGCAACTGGAAACATTCTGGATTTATGAGTTAGTCGCACACGCCTTCAGGCCTGAATGTTGAGTTGGACATTAACTCATTTATCAACAAATCTTAGGTATATATGGGCCCATTTCAGCTTTCTCCTTCTCTAATATTTTAACTTGTTACATATTTTTATCCCATTTTGTCATTTACGTTTTTTATAATATATGTATCCCTGTAGGCCATGTACATATACACATGTATATAATGTTATCTTATGTATCTTGTGGGAGTACATTCTCTGGGTGTGTATAAATACCATTTAGTGGTGTATGCATTGCTTCCAGTCCACCAATACGGCCTACATAGGAACACAGGGGTAACATAGAATTCCTGTAGAGTACTGTGATTTATTTCACATACCTCTATATACCACATCACGGACCCTGTTCATGCAAAATTTTAACATTACAATTTTGGGTTATTTTTTATTATATTGAGTCACTTCCGTTTTTAAAAATAAAAAACAAAATGTATAATTTGTATGGTTTTTCACCTTACAGTGGAATGACCATACACCGAGTCATTTCTGTTTTTAAAAATAAATTTTACAACTTTGTATGGTTTTTTACCCTATGGTGGCACGACTTACAATAGTGTAAACTTTATCAATAGATTTTTCTAATTGATTTTTCTTAGACTGTTTTGTCGTCAGCCCCTGTTGGAACACATTTATCCTTGCGTTCCAACACATAATGTATCATCATTAGGCTGATGCTCGGATTATGATAGGCTGGCAGGGCGTCCTGTGATCGCACTCATGCCGTCAGTACATCCTCCTCAATGGAACGCATTTATCTTTGCGTTCCTATACGGAATGTATCATCATTTGGCCGATGCTTGGATTATGACAGGCTGGCGGGGCGTCATGTGATTGCACTCACGCCGTCAGTACATCCCCCTCAATGGGCATCTCCGCATGGTGACGCAGTTAACGTCATGCCATCCGTTCTAATATCATTTGCGGACGTTCGTGGTTATCTATTCCACAGTGAGGCTTGGTGCGCGTCCGCTCGTTCGATCGAGGCGTGACACGCAAGCGTCACTGTGTCACTTCCGGATCTTCAAGGCGAGGCTAGATTTGCATTGGACATTCAGAATGAGGCTTGATACACAAGCCAGCGATTTACTGCTGTCATTGTACTCGCAACCTGGCGGAGTTTCTGCCGCATATAATGGCACTGCCCAGTTACACAGGGCTTGTTGCCTTATATGCACACAGGCTGGGCATATCTCACTTTGATCATTTACTTTGATTATACATTTGAGTATCATATTATGCAGATAGCCCAGATCATTGAATCAGAACCAAAGGGAGGCTTGATACACAAGGTGGGCGGCCATGTTGGTACACCTCTGAACTTGGTAGCATTACTTTTGGATGTGTTCCAGGTAGAGGCTTGGAACACACATGGGGTTTCCATTTTGGTTGAACCAGGAAGTAATTCATCAACACATGGACGCCCAGGTGATAGCCTCTCACATTAGGGGTCATATTATCTATAAATATATGGAGGGCAGCAGTGGGGGATCACCCCAGATGATGCATTTGGATGCGAAACACGTCGGGAGACCCTACTGTTGCCATTTTTGATCATTTGATAAGCGCTGTTACACTCTTCTAAATGTAAGTGTTCTTACCTACATTAAAATACCTTTACATACAGTATTACACTATGTGCCTTCTCTTTCCTTTTACTTTTTCGCAATTCATCTGGTAACACCGCCTGGCCCTAATTGGGCACTGTCCGTAAGCCTCATCGCATATCCGGATAGGAGTGACAATCTGTTTTTCATCTTGGATTGAAACTTGAGGTTTTCGTTTGAATTGCTGCTGAGGATTCGCTGTCTACAGCGGCTTACCTATGCCTGGTTGACCCTCTGAATGTATGTTTGTGGGGTCCACTCCTTCTGGTAAGCCTTTTCTACAACCGACTGGTGGTGGTCACTTCACGTCAAGTTTTGTTGGGAGCACTATCACTTTGACGATTTATTCACAAATTTTTCTTCATCAAGCATTTAATTTATATTTAATCACGAACTTGATTTTTCTGGTGATTCTTTTATGTTATATGGTTCACATTACTGTGGATTATTTGAACATTGTCTTATCACGGAATAACATTTATCACGGTGGATTACTTGAACGTTTTCACATATCTGTCATTAGATGTTTTGTTGACTGTTTAATTATATATTTAATTATATATCACTGTTATATACTGCACTGTTATATACTGCACTTGTTAAAGTGCAGTTCTTATTTAATTTAGCGCTACACATTTTTGTTTTGTATGATGGGAATTGTAGTTCCGCAACAGCTGGAGGGCCGTAGTTTGAAGACCCCTGGTTTAATTGGATCTCTCACCCCGCGGACATTCCAAGTAAGGCAGAGCTTGACAAATTTGCTTGGAATCTAGGAGCCAGCTAAAAAAGTTAGGAGCCAGGAACGCGCCCCGTCCCGCCGAACTCGCGCGCAGAAGCGAACGCATACGTGAGTAGCGCCCGCATATGAAAGCGGTGTTCAAACCACACGTGAGGTATCGCCGCGATCGGTAGATCGAGAGCAATAATTCTAGCCCTACACCTCCTCTGTAACTCAAAACATGCAACCTGTAGATTTTTTTAAATGTCACCTATGGAGATTTTAAAGGGTAAAAGTTAGTCGCCATTCCACGAGCGGACGCAATTTTGAAGCGTGACATGTTGGGTATCAATTTACTCAGCGTAACATTATCTTTCACAATATTAAAAAAAATTAGGCTAACTTTACTGTTGTCTTATTTTTTTATAAAAAAAAGTGTATTTTTTCCCAAAAAAGTGCGCTTGTAAGACCGCTGCGCAAATACGGTGTGACAAAGTATTGCAACGACCGCCATTTTATTCTCTAGGGTGTTATAATAAATAATATATATAATGTTTGGGGGTTCTAATTAGAGGGAAGGAGATGGCAGTGAAAACAGACAGGGAAACTCCATTAGCATTGCTGTTTGTCTTGTCATACCAACGGCCACCACAAGATGGCGCTAGATCACAGAAGGAAGCATAGGCCTGCAGAAGGCCGCAAAGCCGCGGCCTCAATTACCGGCCGGCGCGGCCCGACGCGATCCCGAGGCGCGGAGGGGGGGGGCACGGAGAGACAGGATTCCCCAGCTGTGCTGCCCCAGGCGCTAGGTCGCTAATTCTAGTCGCAATGGCGACCTGGCGCCCGGGGTTTGTCGAGCCCTGAAGTAAGGAACTTCAGTGTGGCCATGGGGTGAGATGCATAGAATATGAAACTCCAGGATCCAGGTCCCAACTAATATCATACACGAATACGAATAGTCTCCTAGGGAGAGTGAACATCAGCAGCACAACAAAAGCATCATGCTACCATAAAGAACAACTTTGAGCAAAATAAAAAATTCTGTCTCTTAACAGTAGAACCCGTAAAACCCCCCTCCCCGCCCTGCACTGTCCCCAATGGGTACGAGCATTTACCCTTAACTGCCAACATGGCAAATACAGTGCCCAACCTTTGAATATTTTTTTAAAAATCATAAAAACAAACACAGGGGCCACCAAGAATATAGATGGACTAAAAAATGGACTTTAGGTGGCACATGGGTAGATAATGTAAAAAACTAGGGGTTTTTATTTTAGACATAGTAATGAGAAAATACATATAAACATTCAAAAAATGAGAGTCTATTAGTTATTTGATACAAGGCTCAGGCTAATGCTCTCACAATGCTTCAAAATTATAAAACATAGATGCACTCCACCCTTAATGAAATACATAACCAGCAACCAAAGGCTAGTGAAACAGTAAACGTATGAAGCAGTATTAAATTGGCTATTTGTCTGTAGCAACTAGCCAATAATGGTAAAAATCACAATGATCGACAGCTGGGTAAACTGCTAGGTAGAGGCTGCTGGTAAGCAGCAACAGGTAATGTCTTCCAGGACTTTTGAGGCTATAGATACCAAAAAATGAAGGAAAGAGCCTGGGTATATATTGACAGCTGACTGCTAGGATTGCTCTGGACTGGTTAACCCCCTTCTTTCTCAAGGCGTAGGTTTACAGCCTGGCCATTGTACCGTAGGCTCTCTGGGGTTAGATACTCTCTGCCCAATATACACCAGGATTCATACTGGTATATACCCAGCCTCTTTCCTTCATTTTTTGGTATCTATAGCCTCAAAAGTCCTACAGACAAATAGCCAATTTATTTTTACCCAGGGTTGTGTTGCATTTGGCAGCACATTCGGCCTAGAAGTGTGGCAATGCACTCTTCCTATATTGGCTGACCGGCATGGGAGCAATATGAAAAAGGAAGTGCAAAGGAGAGAAAGGGATGTCAATACCCAGTATATCTTGTATCTGTTTTTTAATTTCCTCCCAGAACGGCTTAATCTTCGGGCATTCCCACCATATGTGATGTAAGGTGCCACGGAGACCACAGCTTCTCCAGCAACGGTCAGACATGGTGGGGTAGATTCGGGATTTAGGCCGCCGACACCCTGTACCAGCGTGTCAGTAGTTTGGAATTGGTTTCTTGCATTCTGGACCCTATAGAGCTAGATTGCGTTAGCTGGTACAGGTGAGTCAGCGGCGCCTCCGAAAATTCCTTCCCTAGGTCTCGTTCCCACTCTCTGATATAGACCGGCTTAGTCTCTGAGGCAGCTGAGCTCAGTAGGCGGTACAATTCAGAAATCATACACGGAGTGGGCTGTTCCGCGACAGAGAAGCTCGTATGGTGTAAGCTAAGAGGTAGTTCTAATGGGTTGACCTAGCGTGGCAAAGAAGTGACTGAGTTGTTTGTATCGCCAAAAGTCTATGGGGAAGCTACCATGGCGGGCCCTAAGGGTCTCAAGAGTGAGCAATCTACCGTTCTCCACAAATTTGCCACAGCAGGCGCTGGAGTCATCCGACCACTTTTTTAAAAAACGCTATTTGTTCTCCCGGGGGGAACCAGCAGAAACCCCCAAGCGGGGACACGGGGGGGGCAGAGAATATGTGCTGTTAATTCTATCCCAGACCCTGAGAACCTGGGTCGTTAAGGGAGAGGTGGTATCTGACAGCCCCCTGTGTTCCCTAGCTAGCCACGGGGCGTAGGCTAGGTCTCTTCCTGCCAGGCATTTTTCCAAGGATACCCAGATCCTGGAACGGGTGTGAAAACGCCAATTAAGAATTCGCTGGAGAGCAATAGCTGAGTAATACCTTCTAATATCCGATATGCCTAAACCTCCGGCCCTTTTTGAGCGCTTCAACACTCTCCTTGCAATGCGGGGTCTCTCTCCATTCCACACAAATTCAGAAAACATGCTAGTGATTGCTGGGAAAAAAAGGAACTTGGCAAAGGCACCGGCACCATCTGTAAATAGAAAAGCACCCTTGGGAGAACGTTCATTTTGAGGATATTCACTCGCCCCAGCCAGGTAAAAGCAGTGTTAGTCCAATGCTTGAGGTCTCTTTTGACTGCTGCCATTAGAGTGTGGTAGTTGCTTTAATAAATTGTCTCGAAGCAGTCTGTTAGTTGGATACTCAAGTACTTTTATGGAGGATTTAGCCCATGTAAAGGGAAACGCCGTCTGTAGGCTATCCGCAAGGGCGGGGGAAAGCACTATCGGTAAGATCTCCGACATAGAATAATTTAATTTTAAAATTAGAGAGAGCCCTAAACTGATGGAGCTCCTTCATGGGGTTTGGCAGCGAGATCAGGGGCTCCGTTACGTGGAACAGAACATTATCGGCGTAAGCCGATAGCTTGTGCTCCATATTGCCCACCGTCAGGCCCCTAATGTCCGGGTTAGCCTGTACCCTGCACAGCAACGGTTCTAATGTGAGAGCGAACAGGAGGGGCGAAAGGTGGCACCCCTGCCTCATGCCATTCCTGATTGGAAATCTATGGGAGAGTAGTCCATTCACCTTGACCTGGGCACTGGGGGTAGAGTAAAAGGCCATAATCCATGTAAGCATAGAGGGACCAAGTCCCACTGTCTCCAAGACCACTCTCAGGAAAGACCAGTCAACCCGGTCAAAGGCCTTTTCCGCGTCTGTTGACAAGGCAAAGTATGACTGTGCCGAGTTAGAGCGTGCCCAATGGACAAGGTGGATAGATCTAAGGGAATTATCCCATTCCTCACGGCTTGCAACAAAGCCCGTTTGGTCTGGATTTACAATGTGGGGGGCAAGGTGTTTCAGGCGATTGGCTAGTATTTCCGCTAGAATTTTTACGTTCACGTTCAATCGCGATATTGATCGGTAATTCTGCACTAGAGTGTGATCCTTGCCATCCTTAGGGAGCACCGTGATGTGAGCTAGCAAAGTCTCAGATGGGATCGGTTTACCTGCAGCTATAGAGTTAAAGTATCTGCACATTGGGCCTATCAATAGAGGAAGGAACGTACTATAGTATGCCTTTGTGTACCCGTCAGGGCCCGAGCTCTTCCCATTGGACACCAACTTCACTATCGCCTCAATTTCAGAGGGCACGACAGGGGACTCCAGAGCAGTCCTCTGCTCCTCTGACAAAGAAGGGAGCCCAGATGCCGCTAGGTAATCCTGAATGTCAGAATGTTCAGAAGCCGTGGACGCAGGTGACCTACCGTGGTCCAACGAATAGAGGTCAGCATGATAGTAACGGAACAGGGAGTCTATCTTAGAGGAGTGAGAGATTGCCCCACCAGAGGTGGATTGGAGCTTGTGGATGCGTGTGAGCCGTACGTTTCCGAAGGGCTCTAGCCAGCATCCTGCTGCACTTGTTACCATGCTCATAATATTTATGAGAAAGGAAACAAAGCTGCCGACAGACCTTGCGGTCCAATAGGTGGGAGAAAAGCTCCTGGAGCTCTAGTAACCTCTTTAAAGCGTCCGAGTCCCCATGACTCTTATGACAGAGTTCCGCTCGCTGAAGTTCTGTCAGGACTTTCTGAAAGTCTGCCTGCCTTGCCCTCTTACACCTGGCCCCCTGTGAAATTAACTCTCCCCGTACCACTGCCTTGTGTCCTCCCAAATCACCCCTTCACTCACATCCTCTGTGGTATTTTCCTTAAAATAATGCGTATCAGTAACCCCCGCCACCACCACAGAGTCATCCAAGAGATTCTCATTTAGGCGCCATGACCACGCGCGCTGGGTGCCATGCGGTAGGGTAAAATTAGCCGTCACCGGCGCATGGTCTGAGATGGTAATGTTCTCTATGGATGCCGTCTGCAGTAGCTTAAGGGTATGCTGGTCCACACTTTTGATGGTATTTGCCTCTGCGATTTTTATTTTTTGCGATATAAACGAAAAAAGACCGAAAATTCAAAAAAAATTTTATTTTCTACTTTTTGTTATAAGAAAAATCCAATAACCTCCATTTTAGTCATACATTTAGGCAAAATGTATTCAGCTACATGTCTTTGGTAAAAAAAAATGTCAAGCGTATATTTATTGGTTTGCGCAAAAGTTATAGCGTCTACAAACTAGGGTACATTTTCTGGAATTTACATAGCTTTTAGTTTATGACTGCCTATCTCATTTCTTGAGGTGCTAAAATGGCAGGGCAGTAAACCCCCCCCCCCTCAAATGACCCCATTTTGGAAAGTAGACACCCCAAGGAAATTGCTGAGAGGCATGTTGAGCCCATTTAATTTTTTGTCCCAAGTGATTGAATAATGACAAAAAATATTATTTTTATTCACTGAACGTGTTGGTTATGTCCCTGCTTGCAGGAGAAGACCTAGGCAGAATGTGAGATGTTATGCATACATTCTAAAAGCCAGAGCTGAAGAGCCCCGCCCAGGGGGCGGTCCCTCCGGACATAACCCACCCCCTGCAGTCAGCAGACCTCAGTTTTTTTCTGCCTAGCAGAAGGAGAAAACATGGCTCTCTCAGGAGCCAGTCTCCTGGAAGATTTTACTTTTAATTTTCATTCCTTTGGGAATTTTATTATTTTATTTTTGAGACCTTCAATCAACTGTCGGCTGGGCAACAGGTTGGGTACACTGGTATCCTCGTAGTCTTCCCTGTCCGACCATCGAGCGTGCTGATCCTCACCTTGTGTGCGTGAGACTCAGTTCACGACATGCCCCATGACTCCAGGGGTGGCCGGGTTGCTTTCATGCTCCCACGGTCCTCTCAAGATTGAACAGTACCTGACGGACTGTTTCTCTCGCGGTGGACCGGGCCAACAGCTACGCAGTACGACTCTGTGATAGGTCTGTCAGAAACACACCAGTGGGTCCCTCAGGGGACGGGTAAGTAGTCTCTCCTGCCACAGGTGAGTACAAACTGCTGTGTGTGTTTCTGTGTGGGGGATTTTCCCTGTCTCCCCCTGTGTTGTATTGTCACTCTCTGTCAGCATTGCTGGGGGTCATACTGTCCTGGGGGGGGGGGCTCATGCTAGTCTGCATATTGCTGGGTAGGTTTTGTGTTATTTTGGGGCCTGGGCGCCGTTTTTGGCGCTGTGTGTGTGCTGTGGTGTGTTTTTTACATTTATCTGCGCATGGCGGCCATTTTGCAGCAGAGGGGGCTAATCAGGATGATCAGGTCCGGAGTGATTGTGCCGGTTCTGTCACAGGAGAGGTTTCAGAGGTTCTACTCAAATCCGTTTGCCGTCCCGAAAGAGGGACGGGGTTCGGCCTATCCTGGACCTCGGGGTCCTGAATGCCTTCGTGAAGGTGCAAAAGTTCCGCATGGAATCCATTCGTACGGTAATCAATACACTCCGTCAAGGGGATTTTCTGGTAACCTTGGCCACCAAGGATGCCTACTTGCTTGTTCCGATCTGCGCAAGTCACCAGAAGTTTCTGCGCTTGCGATCGGTGAAGTCCACTATCAATTTGTGGCTCTTCCTTCGGCCTAGCCTTGGCACCGAGGGTGTTCTCCAAGGTGTTCTAGCTTTGCTGAGACGGCAAGGCATCGCTGTCATGGGCTATCTGAACGCTCTTATTCTCAGAGCAGAAAGTGGCTCAGAATTGGAAGACTATGTGACTATCGTCAGTTGGACCCTCAGGGACTTCGGGTGGCTCCTGAATATTCAGGAGTCAGTCCTGGTCCCGACTCAGCATCTGGATTATCTGGGTCTGATTCTGGACTCCTTGGAGGCAAAGGTATTCCTACCTCTGGGGAAGTTACTGACACTTCAGTCTGCAGTGCGTGTGCTGACATCCCGAAAATGGTCGTCAATCCGTTTTTGCATGAGAGTCCTGGGACTCATGGTGGCCTCTTTCGAGGCCGTTCCGTATGCCCAATCACAACCAGGGCATTGCAGAAGGAGATCTTGTTCACTGGGGATAAATCCCCGCGGTCTTTGGATCTTCTGATCCAGGTGAGTCACCTGGTCAGGGCATCCCTGACATGGTGGTTGGGGTCCCCGGCTCTTCGGGCCGGGAAGTCGTTCCTCCCCATCCAATGGACTGTGTTCACTACGGACGCCTGGGCTGGGGTGTAGTCTGGGGAGTCCTGTCGGCCCAAGGGCTTGAACTCCGGACGTAGCCCGTTTACCGATCAATGTTCTGGAAATACGGGCCATCAGACGTGCCTCTCCTTGTGGTCTGAGAGATTGCAGGATCACTCCATTGGGATCCAGTCGGACAACGTCATGGCGGTGGCGTATGTCAACCATCAAGGGAAGACTCGGAGCTCAGCTGCCGCTTCCGAGGTCGCCTGTACCCTGAAGTGGGCTAAAAGAAGCGTGCCGGCTTTGTCGGCCGTTTACATTCCGGGCATAGACAATTGGCAGGCGGACTATTTGAGTCGCCAGACGCTGGACCAGGAAGTGTGGTCCTTGCACCCGGAGGTATTTCAACTCCCTTGCCGATGGTGGGGCACGCCGGATGTGGACCTGATGGCCTCTCGACTCAATCGCAAGGTGTCGAGGTTTGTGGCCGGATCCAGAGATCCTTGGGCGGATGCCTTGGAGGCGTTAGTGGCCCCAAGGGGTCGTTGTCACCTGATATACGTTTATCCTCCGCTGCAGTTGCTCCCTCGCCTGCTGCGCAGGGTGGCGACCGAGGGAATTCCGGTGATCCTCATTGCTCCGGATTGGCCTCGGCGTCACTGGTACGCCGATCTGGTACGTCTCGTCGCGGACGTTCCCTGGCGATTGCCAATAAGGGAGGACCTTCTGTCTCAAGGTCCTATATTTCATCCTGCTTTACAGTTCGGGCTTTAACGGCATAGCTGTTGAAAGCCAGGTGTTGAGAGACCGAGGTCTCTCAGACTCGGTCATTTCGTCCATATTAAGGGCACGGAAGTCTTCCTCCAGAATGATCTATCACCGTACCTGGAAAGCTTACATCGCCATGTGCGAAGAGCTGGACTGACTTCCTCGGACGTATTCCGTCCCTAGAATCCTGCGTTTCCTGCAGCATGGAATGGCCCAAAAGCTCGCTTTGAGTATCATTAGGGTCAGATTTCGGCCTTAGCTGTCTTCTTTCAGCGACCACTAGCGGGTCATTCCTTGGTTAGCACCTTTGTGCAGGGGGTTCGCCATGTGCACCCTCCTGTCAAGTCTCCTCTCCCCCCGTGGGATCTGAATTGGTACTCTCGGTTCTCCAGGAACCTCCTTTTGAGAATATCAGAGATATTCCCCTCTTGACTTTGTCTCAGAAGGTGGCCTTTTTAGTGGCAATCACTTCTGTTAGACGAGTGTCTGAGTTGGCGACCTTGTCCTGCAAGTCGCCATATTTAGTCATCCATAAGGATAAGGCGGTGTTGCATCCGCGACTTTCTCTTTTGCCAAAGGTGATCTCGACCTTTCACCTAAATGAGGACATTGTCCTCCCGTCCTTGTGTCCTCACCCATCGCATTCCAGAGAGTTTGCGCTGCACACATTGGATGTGGTACGAGCCTTTGCGGGTGTACCTGTCTGCTACTGCTTCTATTCGGAAGTCTGACTCACTGTTTGTGACTGTCTCTGGTCCAAAACAGGGCCAAGCGGGCTTCGTCTGCCACCATTTCTAGGTGGATCAGACAAACCGTCATTCAAGCCTATGCTCTCAAGGGGCGGGCGCCTCCCTTTCCGGTTACGGCGCATTCCACCAGGGAAATTAGTGCTTCCTGGGCTTTCCGACATCAAGCGTCGGTTGCACAAGTGTGCAAGGCGGCGACATGGTCGTCTGTTCATAACTTTTCTAAGTTTTATAAGGTTGATGTGGCTGCATCTTCGGATGCTTCCTTCGGCCCCAAAGGTGTTGCAGGCCGCTGTTTAAAGTTGCAACTCCTCCGTTGAGGAGCTCTGCCTTGTTTGGAGTGAAGTTTTTTGGTTTTTCCATTTATACTGCTCCCATCCCTCTTGACACTGCTTTGGGACATCCCACACGTTCAGTGAATAAGAGCCGCCGTGTCGGTCCATGGATGATGAGAGAAAATAGGATTTTTGTACTCACCGTAAAATCCTTTTCTCTGACATCCATGGACCGACACGGCACCCACCCTTCCTTTTAAGTTTGTACTGCTTTGAGGGGGTGTCCGGAGGGACCGCCCCCTGGGCGGGGCTGTTCAGCTCTGGCTTTTAGAATGTATGTATAACATCTCACATTCTGCCTAGGTCTTCTCCTGCAAGCAGGGACATAACCCACACGTTCAGTGAATAAGAGCCGCCGTGTCGGTCCATGGATGTCAGAGAAAAGGATTTTACGGTGAGTACAAAAATCCTATTTTTTCTTTTATTTACAGAAAGTTGTCACTAAATGATATATTGCTCACACATGACATGGTTATATGTGGAATTACACCCCAAAATGCATTCTGCTGCTTTTCCTTAGTACAGGGATACCACATGTGTGGGACTTTTTGGGAGCCTAGCCACATACGGGTCCCCAAAAACCAAGCACCCCCATCAGGATTTTTTTTTTTTTTTTTATTCTTTATTTTATCGAAATTTATCATATACAAAGAAGTAAAAACATTTTCCCTACTCAATAGGGACATACATTAACAAATTGTATTTCCAAACCTTTGTCTACCCTTGCCCTCCCTCCTCACCCCCTCCTTCCATCCCATTCTTGGACCCTTCCTTCTCCTCTTCTGTAAGTAATCTTACGCTCACTATATTTCTTTGTTAATTTAAGCTTTTTCCACTTTCCCATCTCTTAATGAATCCCTCTCTAGTATCCTCATGGCTATGTCTTAGATATTCCATGTTATATATCTCTTCTATTTTATCAAACCACTCTCTAATATTTGGGCTCTCTACTTTCTTCCATTTCCTCTGTGTCAAGCTTTTTGCAGCGTTCATCATATGTACAATCATATGAGATAGACATGTGCATGGTTCCTCAGGTATATCTACAGTGGGTACGTAAAGTATTCAGACCCCCTTAAATTTTTCACTCTTTGTTATATTGCAGTCATTTGCTAAAATCATTTAAGTTCATTTTTTTCCTCATTAATGCACACACAGCACCCCATATTGACAGAAAAACTCAGAATTGTTGACATTTTTGCAGATTTATTAAAAAAGAAAAACTGAAATATCACATGGTCCTAAGTATTCAGACCCCTTGCTCAGTATTTAGTAGAAGCGCCCTTTTGATCTAATACAGCCATGAGTCTTTTTGGGAAAGATGCAACAAGTTTTTCACACCTGGATTTGGGGATCCTCTGCCATTCCTCCTTGCAGATCCTCTCCAGTTCTGTCAGGTTGGATGGTAAATGTTGGTGGACAGACATTTTTAGGTCTCTCCAGAGATGCTCAATTGGGTTTAAGTCAGGGCCATGGCTGGGCCATTCAAGAACAGTCACGGAGTTGTTGTGAAGCCACTCCTTTGTTATTTTAGCTGTGTGCTTAGGGTCATTGTCTTGTTGGAAGGTAAACCTTCGGCCCAGTCTGAGGTCCTGAGCACTCTGGAGAAGGTTTTCCTCCAGGATATCACTGTACTTGGCCGCATTCATCTTTCCCTCAATTGCAACCAGTCGTCCTGTCCCTGCAGCTGAAAAACACCCCCACAGCATGATGCTGCCACCACCATGCTTCACTGCTGGGACTGTATTGGACAGGTAATGAGCAGTGCCTGTTTTTTTCCACACATACCGCTTAGAATTAAGGCCAACAAGTTCTATCTTGGTCTCCTCAGACCAGAGAATCTTATTTCTCACCATCTTGGAGTCCTTCAGGTGTTTTTTTTAGCAAACTCCATGCGGGCTTTCATGTGTCTTGCACTGAGGAGAGGCTTCCATCGGGCCACTCTGCCATAAAGCCCCGACTGGTGGAGGGCTGCAGTGATGGTTGACTTTCTACAACTTTCTCCCATCTCCCGACTGCATCTCTGGAGCTCAGCCACAGTGATCTTTGGGTTCTTCTTTACCTCTCTCACCAAGGCTCTTCTCCCCCGATAGCTCAGTTTGGCCGGACGGCCAGCTCTAGGAAGGGTTCTGGTCGTCCCAAACGTCTTCCATTTAAGGATTATGGAGGCCACTGTGCTCTTAGGAACCTTAAGTGCAGCAGAATTTTTTTTTTGTAACCTTGGCCAGATCTGTGCCTTGACACAATTCTGTCTCTGAGCTCTTCAGGCAGTTCCTTTTTGACCTCATGATTCTCATTTGCTCTGACATGCACTTTGAGCTGTAAGGTCTTATATAGACAGGTGTGTGGCTTTCCTAATCAAGTCCAATCAGTATAATCAAACACAGCTGGACTCAAATTAAGGTGTAGAACCATCTCAAGGATGATCAGAAGAAATGGACAGCACCTGAGTTAAATATATGAGTGTCACAGCAAAAGGGTCTGAATACTTAAGTGATATTTCAGTTTTTCTTTTTTAATAAATCTGCAAAAATGTCAACAATTCTGTGTTTTTCTGTCAATATGGGGTGCTGTGTGTACATTAATGAGGAAAAAAATGAACTTAAATGATTTTAGCAAATGGCTGCAATATAACAGAGTGAAAAATGTAATGGGGTCTGAATACTTTCCGTACCCACTGTATATTAGTGATTTCCTTGATATAACTCAGTATTTACTTCCTGTACATTCTAATTTGCGGCACCCCCACCATATATGGGCCATAGTTCCTGTTCTGCCCATATCATCATAATAATATGTGCTATGTGCTGTTACAGATTATATTGCAATGTTGGTTTGATATTGTTGCCATCTAGTGGCCAGAGTTAGTTATTATTTTGTCACAGGAAAAGGAATTCCTTCACAGTTAAGGCAGTAACCTTTAACCTGGAACTGCATTTCCTTCATTTCATGTCTGCTCTCTGATCCAAGCAGACTGCATGTAGAAGAGCTCCTGTCTATTCTTGGACTAATGGTGGAATTGTCTGTGAGTACTTTCACTGGTAGAGTGAGGCTGCTGTATAATGTTTTAATGTACTGACACATATGTTTGTTTATGCTTATGTTGTAGTTTTACAAAGTTATTCGGAAAAAGAATACATACAGATTTGATGTCTCCCGTTTTCTTGACTTCTGAATTATTGTTAAGCTGTCTGACTAGTGTTATACAACAGTTCAATAACGCGAAGCAGAACAGTAAAAAGACAACCACGTGGCAGTCTGGAATAAACTGAGACGCCATCAGTACAGCATGAGTCTAAGATCAGGAACAAAGTACCAGGCTGATAACACGCTATCGCCAACACAGCAAGACAGGGAGAACATTCCCAGTGCCCAGCAAGAGGATGCACAATCGCATGTGTCCAGATCTTCACGAGCTAGCAAGATGTCCTCAGCAAGTTCCTTAGCAGTTAAAGCTCGTGCCAAGGCAGAAGCTGCCCGCATCCAGCTACAGTACGCAGAAAAAGAAGCCATGATGATGCGGGAGTTAGCACAAAAAGAAGCCATGATGATGCGGGAGTTAGCAGAAAAGAAAGCTACCATAGCACAAAAAGAAGCCATGATGATGCAGGAGTTAGCACAAGAAGAAGCAAAATTGCGCATCCTGAAGCGACAGACTGCTGCTGCAGCTGCTGAAGCTGAGGCCGCTGCCTACATGGGAACTAGTCGGTCAGGAAGTGAAAAATCGTATAAAGACCCAGAGGTTCCAGAAAAACCTCTATCCTCTACAGATCGTACAAGTACATCCAGAACCTTACTGATGCGCATGCGAAAGAACAGCCTCTTAAACCTGAAGCAAAGGAATTCAGACCGAGATCAACATGCCCCCTGAGCAGGCCCAATCAACCACATGAGGTCAGCGGCTGCCAGCAAATCAAGAGGGAAGCACCAGAAACCCCTAAGAACAAAAAACAAGTGTTCCCATCACCTCAACATATAGATTACATGGGCGAACAACAATGTGCAGTGGATGTCACCAAATATCTCATCCGTAAAGAAATGATTAGCTCAGGCTTTCTCCAATTTGATGACTGTCCTGAAAACTATTGGGCATGGAAATCCTCCTTTCTGAATGCAACTGAAGGTCTAAACTTTTCATCAGCAGACATACTTAATTTGATGATAAAATGGCTCTGTACCGAGTCAGCAGAGCATGCTAAGAGGATGAGAAGAGCAAACCTGTTCAACCCTGCAGCAGGACTCAATATGACCTGGAAAAGACTAGAAGAAACGTATGGATCCCCAGAGGTAATAGAAGGAGCACTGTTGAAAAAACTTGAAGTCTTTCCCAAGGTGGGCTACAGAGACAATGTGCGTCTACAAGAACTAAGTGATCTTCTATTAGAGATAGAATATGCCAAAGAGGATGGCTACTTGCCAGGACTTTCATATCTAGATACAGCTAGAGGCACCAATCCCATAGTAGAGAAACTACCCTCAAATCTGCAAGACAAGTGGATGTCTGTGGGAGGTAAATTCAAAGAAGATTATGGTGTTGCTTTCCCCCCTTTCTCTGTGTTTTCTAGATTTGTCCGACAGCAAGCGAAAATCCGAAGTGATCCTAGTTTCGCCTTCAGCAATCAATCGCACAGACCTGAGAAACCTCACAGACCTCACGGTAGGACTTCTGTATCCACACACAAAACAACTGTACCTTCAGAAGTCACAGACTATCAAAGCATCCACAAGGTACACACCATAGAGAACCCTGATAGACATTGCCCGATACACAAAAAACCACCTCCACTAAAGAAATGCAAAAGCTTTAGAAGCAAACCCATTGCAGAGCGGATGTCCTTCCTTAAACGGAACGGCATCTGTTTCAAGTGTTGCGGATCCACTTATCACATTGCCAAAGACTGCAAAATACAAGTAGAATGTACAGAATGTGGCAGTGAGAGACATATAGCAGCTCTACACCCAGGTCCTGCTCACGTCTCACTAGAGACTGTAGAACCCAGGAAAGATCAGGGCAGGGAGCAACAAGAGACCCCACTCTCCTCAGTGATGTCTAATTGCACTAAAGTATGTGGACAAGGCAAGAGTGCACGTTCATGCTCAAAAATCTGTTTAGTGACTGTGTATCCCACTGGCAAGAGAGAAAGGGCAGTGAAAATGTATGCAGTGCTAGATGAACAGAACAACAGATCCCTTGCAAAGCCAGAATTCTTTGATATCTTTAATCTTAAAGCAAGTGCGGTTCCATACACTCTAAGGACATGTGCGGGGACAATTGATACCACAGGGAGAAGAGCTTCCGACTTTACCATTGAATCCTTCAATAAGAAAGTACAGCTCCCACTTCCTACCCTAATAGAGTGTGGCATGATACCTGACGACAAAACTGAGATTCCCTCTCCAGAAGTAGCCCAACACCACCCTCACCTCCGCTCAATTGCTCACCTTATCCCAGCTGTTGAGCCAGATGTTTCAACTCTACTACTTCTTGGGAGAGACATCCTTCAGGTACACAAGGTGCGCCAGAAAATCAATGGACCTTATAATGCCCCCTATGCACAGAGACTGGACCTGGGGTGGGTCATTGTAGGAGAAGTTTGCCTGGGAACAGTGCACCAGCCTGACAATATCAGCACTTTGAAGACGTCTGTGTTAACAAATGGACGCACATCTCTTCTCAGTCCCTGTCACAACAGCTTTGTTGTCAAGGAAAGCTTTGATAGGTCAACACAAGTCTTTGACTCTCCTACACTATGTGGTGAAGAAGAAGTCAATTCCAACATTGAGACAGACAATCTAGGGATTACAGTGTTCCAGAAAACTAAAGATGACGATAAACAGGCCCTCTCTATAGAGGATCAGACCTTCTTGCAGATTATGGATAAAGAGGCTTACCAAGATGACAATCACAGTTGGGTATCCCCTCTTCCCTTTCGCACACCAAGACGTGTTTTACCTAGTAACAGGGAGCAAGCCATGAAGCGTCTGCATTCACTCAGCAAAACTCTGCAGAGAAGGCCAGAAGTGAAAAGAGATTTCACTGAATTCATTAAAGGGATGCTAGACAACAATCACGCTGAAGTTGCAGGACCACTTGAAGCAGACAGGGAACACTGGTATCTACCAATGTTTGGTGTTTACCATCCACACAAACTCAACCAAATAAGAATAGTTTTTGATTCCAGCGCAGAGTATAAAGGAGTCTCTTTAAATGATGTACTGTTGAGTGGCCCTGACCTAAACAATACTTTGCTAGGTGTCCTCATGCGTTTCAGAAAAGAGCCCGTTGCCTTCACAGCAGATGTGCAACAAATGTTTTACTGCTTTCTTGTAAGAGAAGATCACAGAGACTTTCTACGTTTTCTCTGGTACAAAGACCATGTCATAGACAAATAAATTGTCGAGTACAGAATGAAAGTACACGTATTTGGTAATAGCCCTTCTCCTGCTGTCGCTATATACTGCATGCAAAAGGCTGCTCAGAAAAATGCAGAGTGCTATGGACAAGAGGCCAAACATTTTGTATTGAGACATTTTTATGTAGATGATGGACTCGCTTCTACTAGCACACCTGAAGAGGCAATTTCCATCCTTAGTAAAGCAAAGCAAATGCTGGCAGAATCTACCCTGCGTCTTCATAAAATCGCTTCCAACAGCCAAAAAGTAATGGAAGCCTTCCCTGTAGCAGACAGGGCTAAAGACCTTAAAGATCTTTGCTTGAGTACAGACACCCTTCCCCTGCAGAAAAGCCTAGGCCTAAGTTGGGATCTAGAAACGGATAGTTTCGTTTTCAGAGTTTCCTCAGGAGAAAAGCCTTTTACACGTAGAGGCATTCTATCCACCGTAAATAGCCTTTATGATCCCCTAGGATTTGTATCACCTGTGACAATAAGAGGCAAGGTCTTAGTTCGAGAACTGTCATCTGGAAAAAGTGAATGGGATGCATTGCTTCCACAAGAGAGACTAAGTGAGTGGGTTCAATGGACAGAATCCTTGCAAGCATTAGAGCACCTAAAGATAGACCGATGCTATGTGCCAAAGTCTTTATCATCAGCTTGCAGGAAAGAACTGTGCATCTTCTCAGACGCATCTACCACAGCTATAGGTGCAGTAGCCTACTTGAAATTAATTGATGCAGAAAATGTGTGTCATGTTGGATTCGTCATGGGAAAGTCCAAATTAAGCCCCAAACCAGCCCACACTATTCCTCGTTTAGAGTTGTGTGCTGCTGTGCTAGCAGTTGAAATGTCTGAACTAATCACAGATGAACTAGACACTGACTTTGATGCTGTAACATTCTTCACTGATAGCAAGACTGTCCTAGGATACATTTGCAGCACCACTAGGAGGTTCCATCTGTATGTCTCCAATAGGGTGAATAGAATCAGGCAATCTTCACACCCAGACCAGTGGTTCTATGTATCTACAGAGCAAAACCCTGCAGATTATGCCACTAGACCTACTCAAGCAGCATGCCTTGAGAACTCTATATGGTTCTCAGGCCCATCCTTCCTGTACCAACCACACTGTGAGCAAATAGACACTGCTAATGCTTATCTACTCATAGGGCCCAAAGCTGACCCCAAAATCTGATCGGAAATTACGAGTTTCAGCACCAAAGCTTCTGAAGCCACACTTCACCCACATTGCTTTGATAGGTTTTCTTGCTGGAAGATACTAGTTAAGACCCTAGCCAGACTCATCCATGTCGCTAAAACTTTCCGGATAGAAACCAACAGCGATCAAGTCAGAAGGTGGGAAAGTTTCCATGAACAGGTCAATCTAGTAGAGCTGGCTCAAGCAAAGTCTGTTATAATTTCTTCTGTTCAAAACAAACATTTCCAGAAGGAAATTGACAGCATCAAAAAACAAAAGACGTTCCCAAAACAAAGCCGTCTTAGGAAGCTTAGTCCTTTTCTAGACAAGAATGGGTTGTTGAGAGTAGGTGGACGTTTGTCTCTTGCTGAAATTTCAGAGGAAGAGAAACAGCCTGTCATCATACCTTATGATCACCACATTGCGGCACTGCTTGTTAGGTACAATCACGAACAAGTAGTTCACCAAGGGCGACACATCACAGAAGGTGCAATTAGATCCGCAGGTTTCTGGATTCTTGGTGGCAAACGCTTGGTATCAGCTGCTATACACAAATGTGTCATCTGTCGCAAGCTGCGGGGAAGATTACAAAGTCAAAGGATGGCAGAGCTACCAGAGGACAGAGTAATTGCTCCACCACCTTTCACCGATGTGGGCTTAGATATATTTGGTCCATGGTCTGTTTTAACCCGTCGCACTAGAGGAGGCAGTGCAGACAGTAAATGATGGGCAGTCCTTTTTACTTCTTTGTCTACCCAAGCTGTACACATAGAGCTACTTGAAGCCATGTCAACATCAAGCTTTATTAACGCTTTGAGGAGATTCTTCTCAATTCGTGGCCCAGCAAAACTGCTCCGTTCTGACAGAGGAACAAACTTTGTGGGAGCCTGCAAAGAACTTAACATTTGTGACAGTGAATCACAATTACAAGACTTTCTACAAGACAGAGGATGTACATGGGTTTTTAATCCTCCACACTCCTCACATATGGGTGGTGTCTAGGAGAGACTTATAGGTATTGCTAGACGAATCTTGGATGCTATGTTGCTACAAACCAAACCTGCTCACTTGACCCATGAGACGTTAAGCACCTTTATGGCAGAGGTTTCAGCTATTATGAATGCCAGGCCTATAGTTCCTGTGTCTTCAGACCCAGATACTCCTATGGTCCTTACCCCAGCAATGTTGTTGACTCAAAAGGTGAACTCTTTGTCTGCTCCATCTGGAACCATAAGTACAACAGAAGTTCATGCAAAACAATGGAAGCAAGTACAATGCTTGGCAGACACCTTTTGGAAAAGATGGAAGAGGGAGCATCTGTCAAATTTGCAACGCCGCAGGAAATGGACTGAGGATCGCCCAAATGTAAAAGTGGGTGATGTTGTTCTGTTAAAGGACAACCAAGAGAGCAGAAATGAGTGGCCCGTAGGACTTATTGTCAATTCTCTACCAAGCAGAGATGGCAAGGTCAGAAAGGTGGAGGTCAAGATTGTGAAAAATGAGACCACCAGAATTTATCTCAGACCTGTAACTGACATTATAGTTTTGATCTCGGACTAGCTAGGATTTCATTTTCTTGTTTATATGTTTTTCTGCATAGCAGTGGTATTTATGTAATGACATAATAAATTATGCCAGGCAGGGAGTGTTCTGCCCATATCATCATAATATGTGCTATGTGCTGTTACAGATTATATTGCAATGTTGGTTTGACATTGTTGCCATCTAGTGGCCAGAGTTAGTTATTATTTTGTCACGGGAAAAGGAATTCCTTCACAGTTAAGGCAGTAACCTTTAACCTGGAACTGCATTTCCTTCATTTCATGTCTGCTCTCTGATCCAAGCAGACTGCATGTAGAAGAGCTCCTGTCTATTCTTGGACTAATGGTGGAATTGTATGTGAGTACTTTCACTGGTAGAGTGAGGCTGCTGTATAATGTTTTTTAATGTACTGACACATATGTTTGTTTATGCTTATGTTGTAGTTTTACAAAGTTATTCGGAAAAAGAATACATACAAATTTGATGTCTCCCGTTTTCTTGACTTCTGAATTATTGTTAAGCTGTCTGACTAGTGTTATTCAACAGTTCAATAACGCGAAGCAGAACAGTTCCCGTTTGTTTACAGCCCCGCCAACACTCCGTTGTTTGTCCTATTTGATATTTCCCTAGTGTTTCTGGAGTTCTATACCACCGGGTTACGCACTTATAGTTCATTTCCACCATCCCATTGTTTACTGATGATCCATGTACTAGTTTCAGGATTTCTTTCTCGTACATCACGGGACACAGAGCGACATAGTCATTACTAATGGGTTATATAGTTACCGTCAGGTGCTGGCACTGGCAACTTCCAAAACCGGAAGTACCCTCCCCTATATAAGCCCCTCCCATCCGGGAGCACCTCAGTTTTTTGCCAGTGTCTAAGGTGTTGGCCAAGAAGAAACATGTGTTTTTCACTGAGCTTGCGTACAGGTTCTTTTGGGCCTCAGTAAGCTATTCCGGATCCGACCAAAAAAGCTTCATAGCTAAACGGTCGGTACCCGGGCCTTGCAGAGAAGAGCAAGGTTCTGCCTGTAATGCTTCTCTTAGGAGAGCTGGACCCTGGGATCCAGAGCTCTGGTCATACCCACGACCAAGATGTTTTCTGTGCAGGGTGCTATACAGGTCCAGGGGAGTGGAATCCTTGGGAACCCGGTCCCTGAAGGTTTGATTACAATGCCTGCCGTGATAGGTGAAGTTTGGGCTTTTGTGGACCAAACAAAGTCCTGCGGCGGGGAACAGGTAAGTGGGGGCCCCCAGGAACTTGGTTCTATTGGGGGACCCCCAAGCCTAATTTGTCTTTCTGTCTGTTACCTAACGGTATTCCCGCTAATATCTGTGCATGCCTGTAACTACTAAAAAAAAAAATGTAATAATTTTTAATGGTGGTCAAGAAAAAAAAAAAAAAAAAAGAATGTTTTTTTTTATATATGTTTAGTATATTAAACTGCGGTACCTGTGTTTGTCCACTAGAGGCCGCTGTGGAATGTTTTTCTTGTCATATGGACTAGTTTCTTCTCAGAGAGCAAAGTCCAGGCAGCTGGTGAGTTCTCCTACAGGAAACTGTTTCCTCTGCCATGTTGCAGTGTTCGTCTATCCCCCGGCCTGCGGCAAAGGGGGCCCTGGCTCCTGTCCCTGGTTTCCATGTTTGAAAATTAGCGCCGAGGCGCACGTGGCCGCGCGCGTGCGCGTGCACGCGCCTCTATATATAGAGGTGGCCGGAAAAAGGGGCGGGGCCTGGGGGATGACGCTCTGTGCGCGCCGCAGCGCTTCTGCGCATGTGCGGGCGTCCCAGCAGGTTTTTAAAAAGCCACATTATACAGAGACAGAGCTGGCAACATTTAAAGGCATACAGCAAGCGGTTGATACAGGCATCCCCTAGAAAGGCACATTAGTAGACACCAACTGTGATATAGCAGCAATTGTGCTAGACTATTCTCAGTAAAAGTGGTGTATTACGGCTGGAATACCTCAGCTTTAGGCTTAGGAATATGCCGTCCAGTAGCTCCGGAACTGAATCTTCCAGGAAGCGAAGGGGGTCTCATCGGGCTCTGAGGATCTTGGGCATACTCCTGCTGCACCAGTCTCCCCTGAAGTTCAGAGGTAAGTGACCGTAGAGACCCCGCAGGGGTACTTGGTACTGTGGCTGTCCTCAGTCACCTGCTCCTGTGTATGTAACAGAGGAGGTTTTTTCCTCAGCTCTGGGAGGATTAGAGAGAGATTGTCAAAATTTATCGCTGCCTCCCTGTCAGGGAAAGCACGCCCGATCTCCGTCTCCTCCTTCAGAGTGCCTGTTAGCAGAGCAACAGTCCCATACAGGGATCGACCTGCCTGAAGGGGATCAGGATAAGGTTGATTCTGTTATAGAGGAATCAACAGTGGGGGAACCTTTTCTCAGCATCTCAAGCTGAAAGATTATGGGTTCAGTCTCTGACTAACATGGTCCGATCAGCATTTAAAAATGCACCTTGCGGAACCATCAACCACTACTGTATCCTCGTTGGGGTCGCTAGAAGCCCCCAGACTGTTTGTTCTTTTCCACTTCACCCTTTACTGAAAGGGCTCATTTACCAGGATTGGGAACGTCCTGAGAAAATATTTATTCCCCCAAGAGATTTCCGGTGGTCTATCCCATGGAGGATAAGTTCATCAAAAAAAAAAAAAAAAAAAAAAAAAATGGAAGGTCCCTACAGTGGACGCAGCCATCTCTTGTATGTATAAATCACTGACATGTCCAGTGGATAATGTCCAAATGTTCAAGAACCCAATAGATAAAAGATTGGAGTCCTTATGAAAATCTGCTTGGTGATACAACCAGCAGTAGCAGCTATTGGGGTCTGCTAAGCAGTGAAGGATCAGTTGAAACAGGTCTTGAGGGACTTGACAGATCAGCAGGCTTTGCCCTAGCTGATCTACCTAGAGCCTTAGGCTTTGCGGTTGACGCCATAGAGGATTCAGTCCATCAGGCCTCCTGCCTTACGCTGTCTATAGTACATATGCGTAGGCTCCTATGGCTCAGAAACTGGTCTGCTGAAGCTCCCTGTAAAGAATGGCTGGTTAGCGTCCCATTTCATGGTGAACGCTTATTCAGGGAAAACCTGGACAAATATATCCAGAAAATTTCCAGCGGTAAAAATACGCTCTTGCCGGTTAAAAGCAGAGTTAGAGGTCCCTCTTTAAGAGGCCTGCTTCTCCAGTCCCTGGGGCATTGGCTGTGTAACAGTTCCGACGGCCTCCTCGGTCAAATCCCGGGGGTAAAAAACAGGGACAGTAGCAGGGTAATGAGAAACCCTGGGTCAGGGGAGGTACAAAACCTCCCCCAAAGTTAAATTCATTGAAGCCCCCACTCAGTCGGGTGGGGGGAGGACTCCAGTTGTTCGCAAGAGACCTGGCGGGACACGATCAAGACAGATAGGTGCTCTCCGCAGTAGGTTTGGGATACAGTTTGGAGTTAAAAGACTCTCCTCCTTCCCATTTTTGAGGTCAAACGTGCCAAGGGATCCCTGGAAGAGAGAGTCCCTCCTGTTGGCACTAGAACAACTATTGCTCCAAGGAGTAATTATGGAGGTTCCCCTGGAAGAATGAGGGTTCGGGTTTTGCTCAAACCTCTTTACAGTCCCGAAGCAAACGCGGACGGGAGGCCCATATTAATTCTAAAAGGGCTATACAAATTCCTGTATATCAGGACTTTCCGATGGAGTCGATCCGATCGGTGGCCACTGCCCTACAAGGGGAGGATTGGTTAGCCACGATCGACATCAAAGATGCTTATTTGCACATTCCCATCTTTCCAGTCCACCAAAAATTTCTACGCTTTGCAGTAGAAGGGCGCCATTTTCAGTTCAGAGCCTTACCCTTCGGTCTGGCCACAGCACCAAGAGTGTTCACAAAAATTCTGGCCCCATTATTGGCCAATCTAAGAACACGAGGTGTAACGATAATGGCATATCTAGACGACTTGTTGCTGATAGACCACTCAGTGGAAAAACTAGAAGTGGTTGTTCACGAGACAATCAAGTATCTGGAATATCACGGTTGGATTATCAACCGAGACAAGTCAGCCCTAAAACCAGTCAAAAGTCTGGAATACTTGGGGCTAAGGCTGGATTCAGACCAGAGAAAAATTTTCTTGTCTCGAGAAAAGGGGTCGTCTTTGAGAGATTTGATCCACTTAGTGGGTTCAAAAAGACAGCCATCCATACGCCTGTGCATGAGACTGCTGGGAAAAATGGTGGCATCATTCGAAGCAGTACCCTACGGTCAATTCCATTCAAGGAAGTTGCAAAGGGCCATACTGTCAGCCTGGAACAAAAAAGTTCAGGCTCTGGACGTACCAATGTCCTTGTCCCCTTCCGTTCGCAGAAGCCTCCGTTGGTGGTTGGTTCCCCGGAATCTGGAAAGAGGGAAATCCTTCAGTCCGATTTCTTGGAAGGTGGTCACTACAGATGCCAGCCTTTTAGGCTGGGGAGCAGTACTGGAGCAATGGTCTCTCCAGGGCAGATGGTCGGATGCGGAAAAGGCCCTGCCCATCAATCTCTTAGAGATACGAGCAGCCCGGTATGCCCTAGTAGCATGGACATCCAAACTCCAAGGGTCCCCTGTCAGAGTTCAGTCAGACAATGCCACAGCAGTGGCATATATCAATCGTCAGGGGGGCACCAGGAGTCGTGCAGCCCAAAGGGAAGTAAATTACATCCTGGGATGGGCAGAAAGATATGTCCCAGCCATATCTGCGGTATTCATTCCAGGGGTGGAGAATTGGAAGGCGGACTTTCTAAGTCGCCAACAATTATGCCCAGGGGAATGGTCCCTTCATCCCGAGGTTTTCCGGACAATATGTCAGCGGTGGGGAACACCGGATGTAGATCTGCTAGCATCCAGGTTCAACACGAAAGTGGACAGGTTTGTCTCTTGGACAAGGGATCCCCTAGCGTGCGGCTCGGATGCCCTAGTGTTCCCTTGGGATCAGTTCAAGCTGATATATGCATTCCCACCGCCACAATTGTTACCTCGATTACTCCGCAGAATCAGGGTAGAAAAGAAACCAGTGATTCTGGTGGCTCCAGCGTGGCCCCGAAGAGCATGGTACGCGGAGATTGTAAAAATGTCTGTGGGGAGTCCTTGGACCCTCCCACATCGTCCGGACCTGCTTTCGCAGGGACCGATATACCACCCTTCCTTACCAGCCCTAGGTTTGACGGCCTGGCTATTGAAGCCCACATTCTAAAAAGGAGAGGGCTCTCTAATGCTGTGGTGTCTACCATGATCAATGCCAGGAAACCGGTATCCAGGCAGATCTACTATAGAATTTGGAAGGCGTACATCGCCTGGTGTGAGGCCAGGAAATGGCATCCACGTAAATACGTAATAGGTAGAATTCTGGACTTCCTACAATGGGCTGTAGATAGGAAGCTTGCCTTGAGTACTATCAAAGGTCAGATTTCGGCCTTGTCAATATTTTTTCAAAGGCCCTTGGCTTCGCATTCACTAGTCAAAGCCTTTATACAAGGAGTGATGCGTATTAGTCCTCCGGTTAATATTCCCATATGTCCATGGGATCTAAACTTGGTTCTGTCGGTTCTACAGAAACAACCATTTGAACCATTACAGCATATTTCCTTAGTGCTTCTCACCAGGAAATTGTTTTTTCTAGTAGCCATTTGTTCGGCTAAAAGAGTATCGGAATTAGCAGCTATGTCCTGTAAGGAGCCATATCTGGTTATCCATAAGGACAGAGTAGTGTTACGTCCTCATCCAGCCTTTCTTCCTAAGGTGGTAGCGAGTTTTCATTTGAACCAAGATGTGGTTCTTCCTTCTTTTTTCCCCAAGCCTACTTCGGTAGAGGAAAAGTTATTGCATTCTTTGGATGTAGTAAGAGCAGTTAAAGCTTATCTAAAAGCCACTGCTCAGATTCGCAGAACGGATACTTTGTTTATTCTGCCGGAAGGCCCCAGAAAGGGTCAGGCAGCGTCAAAATCTACTTTAGCCAGGTGGATTCGACAGGTCATAATACAAGCCTATAGCTTGAGAAGTAGACCGCCTCCGTTCAAAGTTAGGGCGCACTCCACGAGAGCAGTTGGAACTTCATGGGCAGTGCATCACCAGGCCTCCCTGGCTCAAGTCTGTAAGGCCGCAACATGGTCTTCAGTACACACGTTTACTAGGTTCTACCAGGTGGACGTTAGAAGTCAGGAGGATGTCGCCTTTGGGCGCAGTGTGTTGCAGGCCGCAAAAGATCCTCATGTCTGATAGCGCTCAGCTTATATATGGTGTATCCCCCCCCCTCATTTGGCATTGCTTTAGGACATCCCATTAGTAATGACTATGTCGCTCTGTGTCCCGTGATGTACGAGAAAGAAAATAGGATTTTTATAACAGCTTACCTGTAAAATCCTTTTCTTGGAGTACATCACGGGACACAGAGCTCCCGCCCCTCTTTGGGGACACTTATTGCTTTGCTACAAAACTGAGGTGCTCCCGGATGGGAGGGGCTTATATAGGGGAGGGTACTTCCGGTTTTGGAAGTTGCCAGTGCCAGCACCTGACGGTAACTATATAACCCATTAGTAATGACTATGTCGCTCTGTGTCCCGTGATGTACTCCAAGAAAAGGATTTTACAGGTAAGCTGTTATAAAAATCCTATTTTTTCCTACTTCTTGGTTCCTTCCTAGTTTCCCCAACTCCCTCTCCCAATTTTTTATAAATGTCGGAACTTCCAGCTCTTCCACTTCTATCAAAGTTTTATATATCCTAGATATATTCCCACTTGTTTTTTCGATTGATACATAATCGCTTTATCAGTGTAAGTGCTTCTCCCCCTCTTATTGGGTGAGGAAGTGCTGCTATGAAGTGTTTGAGCTGAAAATACCTCCATTCATTAATCTCCAGCACATCATCTTTATTTATTTTTATTCTTGTAAAGTACAAATTTTTCACCCTTGTATTATATCGCGTAGTTGTGCGTTTTCTTTTTTAATCAAATTCCCCCTTATCGAACTTTTCCCTGGTGCAAATAGATTATTTTCCTTTTAGTGCCATCAATGGTGAATTATTTTTCCATTTATTTTTCTTGTGTAGTGCATCCCAAATTTTCAATACTATCCGTGTCAATGTGTGTGTATTTTCTCCCAATGTCCTATAATGTGGTGGTATCCATATATTCCTTCCTAATTGTGTATTAGCCATTATGTGTTCTATATTAACCCACCTTTTCTCATTATTTGATTTAGCCCATTCCACCACGCGTGTTAGCAAAACCCCCTTGTAATATTTAAAAAAAACAGGTACATTTAATCCCCCTTGGCTTTTTACTTTCTTCAGAGTTGCCAGAGAAATTCTAGGTTTCTTATTGTGCCATATTAATTTATTGATTCAAATTCTTAAGTTCTAAAATATGCTGGCGGTATATATAAGGGGAGCATCTGAAACTTGTACATGATCTTCGGAAGTATTATCATCTTTAGGGCGTTAATCCTGCCCATCCATGATAGGGGGCGTGCTGCTATCCTTTTTATTTTAATTTGTATCTCCTCTAACAGTGGGATATAGTTTGATTGATATATTTTCTCTGGCGATGCCGTTAATTTAATCCCAAGATATTTTATTTCCGTCCTCCTCCAAGGGAATGGAAACTCTTGTTGTAGACTCAGTTCCTCTTTCAATTTCATATTTATATTTAATATTTCGGATTTACTCTTAAAATTACCGCATATACTCGAGTATATGCCGAGTTTTTCAGCACATTTTTTTTGAGCTGAAAAAGCCCCCCTCGGCTTATACTCAAGTCTGTGTCCATCTTCATTTTTGTGCGCCTGATCCCAGCCAGCCGTAGGTCCCCTGGACCCCAGCCTTTGCACACATGTAGCCACACTACTCCTCTACAAGTGTGCAAAGTTTGTTGTCTGGTGGACCTACGGCCGGGGAGCACCGATTTTTCAAAGCCGGGCACTACTTCCATAGACTCCCATGTTAAACGGTAATTTCTCTGGTGATTTTGGGGACCCGGTACCAGACAGCCCTAGGTTAGGTGATTAAGAAAGAAAGTCCTGGATGACCGCACTCCGTGAAAAAATGCCTATTTATTTAATAAAATCCATAACACAGCACAGCATACAAACTTAGAAATGTGAACAGGTACAGGGCTAATGCGTTTCACATCATATGATGCTTACTCATAGCTAAAGAACAATAGATTCAATCGTGTATAGGAGGGAAAGTGGAGTAAACCGGCATCTAATAGGAAAATGCAAACACAGGTGAAAATTGTATGACACGTAATTGAATTTGCTGTGGTCAAAACACACACAAAGGACACACACCTGTGAAGGAAGAAAGAACACATAACCGTAATCAGAATATTTACATTACCGTAGTATAAGTAAATGTAATCAAATATACATCTAAGGATGAATTGAATAAAAATGAAGCTGTTATGGTTATTTAGGGGAAAATGTATAAAGTGTGTGTGAATGTGAATGAACCAGATAAAGTGCAAAAGGAAAAAAGAGAGAAGAGGAAGAAAAGGGAGAAGGAAAAAGATGAGAAGGGGAAAACAAAAGTGGAGAACACAGGAGTAAAAAGACACGAATAAAAAATGAATGAAATGAAAGTAATATAAGGATGAAAGTGAGAATGACAATAAAGTGCAGAGTATATTAGTAGTGAGTGTGAAACAAAAGTGAGAATGGACTAATCCATAAATAAAGAAATAACTGTGTTGATATTGAACATGTGTTATCTGGGATTATATGTGTGTACTTAATGGAATGATGTGTCTGTGGCCTCATGTGCTAGTGCTAATATAAAAGAAAATGTATATGTGCGTGTATATGTGGATAATGAAATCTAAAAAGGTTTAAAAAAACACAAAACAAAAAGCTAAATCAAACAAAAAATGAAGCTAAAAAGCAAACTAATTCTAGGTCTAAAACTGTATATATGTTATTAGTACATGTTAAAAGAGAAATGAAAGGGAGAAGAGGTTTCTTTTAATGGGATGCAAATGTATGCCCAAAAATATAGGGAGACATATATGTATACACATTTCTTATATATATATATATATGTATATGTGTGTGTGTGTGTGTGTGTGATCATTGTTTGGTAAAAACCGGACTCCTAAAATAATGGCAAAGGCCGATAGTCCAAAAAAGTATTTATATAAAAAATGGATATAATTACATGTATCTCGATTTAAGAAAAAAGACTTTATGTTGTGTAAATAATATCTATGTGGAGGGACCTTGAGATACCTACATAAGCAGGCTCGGAAACCGAAAAAGGGAAGAGAATGAGAAGACGAAAAAAGAAGAGGTAGAAAAGAAAGAGATACAAAAACTAATAAAAGGAGAAGAGAAGGAAGAGGGAAGAAAAGAAGAAGAGGAAAAAAAAGAGGAAGAAAGATTTTTAGCCGAAACTCCATCACTATATTGAATAAAAATATCACTGGATATGTCCAATAAGGTAGTGAAAAGTATATATAGTGACAAAAAAGGGGGGGGAGGGGGGAAGGCAATAGAGGAGAGAGGAAAAAAGGGAAAGGGAAAGAGAGGGAGGGGGAGGGGAAAGGGGGGGTGTGGATAAGGCTGGAAAAGAGGGGGAGGGGAAAGGGGGGGGTGTGGATAAGGCTGGAAAAGAGGGGGAGGGGGACAGGAAAAAGGGGAGGGAGGGGGGGAAGGAAGGGGATGGTAAAGTGAAGGGAAGAAAATAAAAATGTGGGGGTGTGAAATGGGAACCGGCAGGGAGGCAGGGCAATATGGTATGTTAATGTAATGGTAAGAATACTGACAGTGTCGTGTGTGTGTGTGTGTGTGTGTGTGTGTGTATATAACAGTGCCTCATGCTACATGCCAACCTAAGGTTCCAAAAAAGCTGGACAATAATCAATATTCTAGAGGAAGGAACGTGTAAACATGCAAAGAGGGAAAACGTTCATACATATATACATGAATGTACACATGGGTTGAACCATACATATACCTATGAAAGAGCAAATATATGGTTCAGATGTATAGAAATGAAATATAATTGTTGAAATTTAACCTTTAAAAATAAGTATTATGTAAAGGCAAACCATAATATATGCTCAAAGCGATGTATATATGTATGTTCTCTCAAAAGCTAAGTGGTTAACTAACCAAAGAATATGTATGGGGTATACTAAGAATCCGAACAAGCAAAGGTCATTGATATAGTGCGGGTTAATGGGAGGTAGGGTGATATTCATATGATGGCACTTGTTAACTTCGAATGGGACGTGTCCCATTTTTACTAAGTCCCGAAGGACGTCTGGTGTTTAAAAGGAAAATCCACCGAACCTCTTGTTTACAAAGTAGATTAAATTTATCCCCCCCCCCCCCCCTTAAAGGTTGCACTATTTTATCAATGCCCTGTATAATGAGGCTGGACGTATGTTTTTGATGGACCGTTTTCCAGTGTCGGGCGACATTGGTCATGTTGTCTTTGTCAATATCGTACAAGTGATCGTAAAGACGATCTTTGAGTCTTCGTGTGGTCCTTCCCACATATTGGATAGAGCATGTTGTACAGGTAATCGCATATATTATGTAACGAGTGTTACAATTTATAAACAAGTGTATTTTGTGCAGTTTCCCTGTAGATGTGGAGATGACTGAATCTCCTTTTTGAATAAAAGGACAATAGGCACAGTTTTTGCCTCCACATTTGTATGTGCCTTTGAATGACAGCCAGTTACTAGAATTGGCTGTACTTGAAAAAAGGCTTGGTGAAAGCATGCTACTTAGAGATGGTGCCCTGCGGGATACAGTGCGAATACCTTTTTCCAAAATTTGTGAATAAGTGGGATCATGAGACAAAACCGGAAGATATTTGGTGACAATTTTCTGTATTTGATTAAATTCTGTACTGTATGCAGTAGAGAAAATGGGGATACATTGGGGACTCCCAGTTGTTTTAGATTTGGATTTTTTGGTCAGCCTGTCACCAAGGAGGTTACACCGTGGTGTTGTTTTTGCTATAGTTAGCCCTCTATGGATCACAGACTTGGGGTATCCCCGTTCTGCAAACCTGGAGGCCATTTTACTGGCCGCCTGATCAAAATCTGTTTCCTTACTACACAATCTCTTAAGTCTGAGGAACTGTCCGACTGGGATACTCCTTGATAGTATGTCCAGGGTGGTTGGAATCAGCTCTCAAGATGGTGTTGCCTGCACTAGGTTTTCTGTATAAAGAGGAAACATTAGTGCTTCCATGTCCTGTTAAACGTCCAGGAATTCTATAGATTTAGTATTTAAAGTGCCCGTGAACCTCAAATTGAGAGTATTATTATTCATATATTCCAGCCATGTTTCTAGGTTGATGTGTGGATTGGAAACGATAAATAGGAGATCGTCAATATACCTGCAAAAAAATACAGTATCCTTGCGTCGGGGGCTGTTCGGTCCAAAAATGCGGAGCCTCTCCCACCATCCCATATATAGGTTGGCTAAGGACGGTGAGAATTTGGCTCCCATAGAGGCTCCGCATTTTTGGAGGTAGGTAGCCCCCATCAAACATAAAAAAATTATGAGTAAGGAGATACTCTAAACATGCAACAATAAATTCTTGCAAGATCAAAGAAAAATGTCCAGATTTTTTCAGAAAATAAGATACCGCCTGTAGACCAAGTGTGTGTGGAATTGAAGAATATAAACTGGAGACATCACATGTTATCCAGCAAAAGTTTTCATCCCATGACACATGTTCCAATTTCGATAATAATTGCTTTGTGTCACTTATGTACCCCGGGAGATCTATAACCAAAGGTTGTAGTTGCTGATCCACCCATTGTTCCAAGCATTCATTTAAAGAGTCAATGCCTGCTACAATGGGTCTGCCAGATAGTGGATTAAGTCCCTTGTGCAACTTGGGGAGATGATGAAAGATTGGCATGACAGGGGAAAGAGGAATAAACATTTCTTTTATCTTTCAAAGTAAAAATTCCACAGGACACTGCCCTGTCCAATAAAGAAGAAAACTCTTTGGTGAAAGCAGCAGTGGGGTCACTTTTAAGTTTTAAGTAGGTAGTCGAATCAGATAACTGTCGTAGAACTTCATTTTTATATTGGGTGGCATCTAACACTACCACCGCACCGCCTTTGTCAGCATTTTTAATGACAATGGATGGGTCTTTGCGTAAGCTCGCAAGGGACAGTTTCTCGCCAGCAGAAAGGTTACTTGATGTGTTTTTAGACATGTTCCTGGCCAAATTGGTTAAGTCTCTTTCAACCAGTTTCTGATACAAATCCATGTCTTTACCCCTGGAGTTAATTGGATAAAAATTAGATTTGATTTTGAGTGACACTGGAATGTAATCAGTATGGCCATTATTTGTACAAGTGTCAGATTCTGCTGCTAGATCTGTAAGATCTAAAAGTGCACAAGTGTCAGTAAACAGTTTAGGAGAGAAAAGGGACTCGCCACTCGATGATTCTTCTGTAGACAAAGGGGATTGATTGTTGTTCTTAGAATCAATAAAGTAGTGCTTATGTAGTGTCAGTGAACGTGCTAACCTGTTTACATCCAAGATGGTCCCAAAAAGATTAAAGTGATTTGACGGACAAAAATTAAATCCCTTGGATAGGAGTGAGATGTCCGTGTTAGTGAGGAGACGTCCCGATAGATTAATGACATTAAGAGTGTCTATTACTTGCGATCCCGTAATTGATACCGATTTTCTTTGGATTCTTTTGTGTTTTTTGCCGCCTCTACTTGTTTTCCTTTCTTTTTTCTGTGTCTCTTGTTGCGGCCTCGGCCATTTAAGTTTAAAGGCGCCGCATGATCTTTGCGTGTGTGGTCGGTTGATGGACTGTGGTCTGACGAAGAGTCTGATCCGGTGACAGCAAAAGTATCATTGATAGATTCACCCTCTGTATCTGAAAAGCTGACTTTTTTCTTGGATAATGGCCTCCGTGTGCGGTACTTATGGAACACAGGTTTTTTCCAGATGTAAACGTTATCGGTGTCATAATCCAATTGATCGCGGGTACGTTTTTCTTTTTTTGTGGATATTACGCTACGTTCCAGTTTATCCAGCCTTTTGCTCAACTGGTTATCTAATTCAATGTATCCAGGGACTTTCTGATGTTCAATTAGCTCCTTTTGTATGACTGCCATTTTACTTTGTATTCGATCTAGCTCTTTTTGTTTATGGTCTATGAGGATTTTCATCAGTTTAAATGAGCAGACCGACAGCGTGTTGGTCCATTCCAACTTGAGTTCCATGTTGATGAGATCGAAGGTGGGAAATTTCTTGATCCGTAGACCTGGGAATCTGTTCCAATGATAAATATTCAGTGAGGGAAGTCACGTCCCAGAACGCCCTTATCTCCTTAGCCATAAGACTTTCTAATTTTCGAAAAGTGGTTTTTAGAGATAAATCACTAGTATTCAATGTTTGAGATAAACAGGGCTGGCTTGATCGGAGAGGGTTGTCAGATGGGGCAGTGAGTGTTCGGCTAAAACCTGTATCCATTTCTGGGATGCTTGCTGCTGGTGTAGGGTTTGAAGAAGGCAGCTTGTTGGCGGGGTAATCCATGGGTGAAGGAGGTTCACCAAGATGAAGAAGATTTTTCAAAGCCGGGCACCTCTTCCATAGACTCCCATGTTAAACGGTAATTTCTCTGGTGATTTTGGGGACCCGGTACCAGCCAGCCCTAGGTTACCTGGACCCCAAATTTGGCACACATGTAGCCCCACTCCATCTACAAGTGTGCAAAGTTTGTTGTCTGGGGGATCTACGGCCGGGGAGCACCGATTTTTCAAAGCCGGGCACCCATTCTTTAGACTCCCATGTTAAACGTCAGCCCCTGATGAAGTCACGTGACGTGACAACACGCGTCGGAATTGGAGCACTAGGTACACCAGCAGCCTGACGGCAGGAGACAAGCTCGGCGCTCGTGGATACGATTACTAACATTGTCTGGCAAATAAATGTGAGTGTTTTTATTGTTACTTGATTGTGCTATTAAATATTTTTATACGGATTTATGCTATGAGCATTTCCTTATCCTTTTCACTAACACTGCTGCCCATTGCAAATACCGGGGATCTATACCGGGGATTCCAGAGTGGACCAAGGCATACAGTTAGGATTGAAGAACTCGGCGTTCGTGGATGTTCCTCTTTTAAAGAGTGAGTGCATCACTGTATTACCAACTGTTGCTCCACTGTGGATTCCCATAGAGTTATACGATGAACTTTCTCCTTTATATCTTATTTTTTATACATGCTTTTCATCTGCCTCTGAGAACATTGTAAGTACTGCAAGGAGATCTTCACATCACCGCAATTTCCTCTGTTCACAGTTGGGACTACTTATGCTGTCTATCCGTTAGCAGTGAGGTGAGCTGCTTGAAAGCACAGAGGTGTCTCACACTGCAGGATCTGCCCAGCACTTCACGTTATATTTTGGTGACGGGATCCATTTTACACCAGACTATTACTTTAATAATTTATATTGTTTGCTATACTCAACTGGATATATATACATTTTTTTTTTTCTACCTATACCACTTATCTTGGGATTGCCCATCACTGGACTCACAGGAGGTTTTTATCCAATTTGAGATGCGCCACATGTGGTTTCATAATATTTGACCACACACATCCTTGTGTATTATTGGATTCACAGGAGGACTTTATTTTATGATGCTTCACATGAGTTTTTGGATTGTTTGATGTCATCACTATACACACCTTCATTAACAGTATTGTGTTGATAATATATATATACTGTTTTGTTTTGTGGGGATAAAACTTTATTTCTCACCTTGTTTCCCTCTCATTACCTTCTTTCACAGCGCAGTCACCATTATTTTCATAAACGTCAGTCTAGTCACACAGTGCAGGAGATCAGGTAGGGAGATTGGGCACAGTAAGGCATGGGCACAGTGACAGTGAGGCATGGGCACAGTGAGACATGGACACAGTGAGGCATGGACACAGTGAGGCATGCAGATGGACACCCTAGGCTTATACTCGAGTCAATACATTTTCCCGTTTTTTTGTGGTAAAATTGGGTGCCTCGGCTTATACTCGAGTATATACGGTAGATAGATCTCCATATTCCTTTAGTGCTTTCATAAGGTTGGGCATTGTAATTCGGGGGTTTGATATATAGAATAATGTATCATCTGCGAATGCCGCTAATTTATGCTCCTCTTCTCCGACTTTGAAGCCCCCTATGTCCGCGTCCCCCCGTACTGTCGCCAGAAGAGGTTCCAGCGCAAGCACGAACAGGACCGGAGACAGGGGGGTGACAATGTTCCATTTACTTTCATTATGGCTGTAGGGCCCTTGTATAATGTTTGTATTCACTGCATCATCCTTGGTCCTATCCCCATGCTCTCTAGAGGGCCCATCATGAATCCCCAGTCTACCCTGTCAGATGCCAAAAAGGCGTTCATCGACAGGAGTAGACCGGGGACTCGCCCTTCTTTTATTTTTTGAAGTAACAGAAGTGTTCTTACCCCATTGTCCCTCCCCTCTCTCCTTGGTACAAAGCCCACTTGATCAGGATGGAGCAGCTCCATCATTAAATCTTTCATCCTTGTTGCTAATATTTTCACAAACAATTTTGTGTCCACGTTTAACAATGATATAGGTCTATAGTTTGAACACTTAGGGCTATCTTTGCCTTAAACCTTTTTTTTTTAATGTAATCTTTATTTCAAAGATATTTTCATGTAATAAACAAATATACATTGAACAAAGCGTAAAGCAGAAGTCAACAATACATGAGGAAAGGAAAGTGCGCCAAACTAAGTGCAGTATTAACGTTTTAATAACCATTAATAAAAACAGCCAAATGGCTACTCACAAATAGGAAGAAGTAATCAGGCATGTGGTGTATACAATGTATACGGGTGGTCCGGTGTCATCAACAGTGCGTAGAGATGCTGTAAACCTGTATGATGTTGTTGTTCCATGTTTACAGCATCTCTACGCCCAGGACTTCCATTGCTGACATTACATTTGCCTTCAGCCTTTTCCTCCATCTGGGACCTACATCCTTCCCTCGGACTGTTGATGACACCGGACCACCCGTATACATTGTATAAACCACATGCCTGATTACTTCTTCCTATTTGTGAGTAGCCATTTGGCTGTTTTTATTAATGGTTATTAAAACGTTAATACTGCACTTAGTTTGGCGCACCTTCCTTTCCTCATTTATCTTCCAGAGCCTGCTTCTGCCTATGGTAGCTGCCGCTGGTGCATACATCATCTGAAGGACATTGGAATTTTTCAGTGCATTTTCCAGTGACATTTTTACTCTTATTATGCCAGAACTATTTTTGCGCCATTCTAACTATTTTTCCCTTCTAACAATACATGAGGAGCCTTTCATCCGGGACATACAGTCGGCAGACAAGTTAGTCAGGTATGCACACAGTTCAGTGACAAATTGCTTTTTCTCTGTTTGCCCGTAAAAGTCCCGTTGTACCGGGGGGTACTTACTCTCCCCTGTTTTTTTTCCTCCATGTGGTTCATTTCTTATAATGATTATTAACATATCACAACCATGATATAAGTTCAAACATCTATGGGTCACCCCTACCATCTCCATTTGGTGCACCGCTGACAAGGGCGCCATCCCTCTTTCAGAGATGAGTCAGACTGGGTCTCCGAATATCAGGCCCAAAAACACAAAAATTTGTTAAATTGATGAAAAAATTAAATAAAAATAGAAATGAAATGACAATAAAATAATAACAAATTAGGGACAAAAAAAAGGGGGGGGAGGGATTGACACCTGCTAGTATAATACACCAGTTTGAGCTACATTAAGTTTGTTGAAGCTCATCAGTCTCCTTAATTCCTGACCTATAGCCCTCCGCCTCCCCCCGACACGGTCCCATCAAACAGATGGAGCCGCAGCCGGTGAGGGACCCGGGGGAAACAACCCTTCAGGGCTTGCATAGTTTATCCAAGTAGCCCAAGTGGAGTAGAACTTCTCATATTTATCCTTATACTGTGCCATCCATTCCTCAGCAGCCATAATATTATTGACCATAGCTATCCATTCAGTGCGGGTAGGGACCTGAGGTTTCTTCCAATATATTGGGATCAACCGTCGGGCAGCATTAGGCAGATGGGGCAATATGGATTTGCGATATTGGCTAAGAGGAGTGGTGGGGAAGTGCAGCAAAGACTCCAGCGGGGAATCTGGGAGCTCCAGATCCAGAATTAGCTTTATCTGTGCATGGATATCAAGCCAGAAGGGCCTCAGCTTGGGGCACTCCCACCAGATGTGAAGGAGTGAGCCTCTGAAGCAACATTCTCTCCAACATGCATCTGATAGAGAAGGGTAGATCATGGCAAGCTTGGAAGGCACTCTATACCACCTGGTCAAAACCTTATAACTGTTCTCCTGCATTTTGGTATCTACTGTGCTCGAATGTGTGAGGCTATATAGGTGATCCAACTGAGGTTCAGTAAAGACGTGCTGAAGGTCCCTCTCCCATTCTCCAATGAATCCCGGCTTCCCCTCCGCATGCAGGGATTGCAACAAATTATATAACACTGAGATGGCATGGGGACAGCGGAAGTTGACATGCATAATCGCTCAAAGGGAGAGGCCAAGGTGGGAGACCGAACCTCTCTGGGCAGGCTAATAATAAAGTGCTGGAGCTGTCTATAACGCCACTCATCCATTAGGAAGGGGCCATATTGTCTCCGAAGAGTAGCTAGTGGCAAGAGGCCTTGGTCCTGAACAAATCTACCACATCTGGACTCTCCATCCGCTGCCCAGGTCCGAAAGAAGGAAGGGTGTTCCCCCGGAGTTAACCAAGGGAAGCCCCCTAGGGGCGCCAAAGGGGAAGTCGGGGGAGCGAGCCTCCCCTGTTTATTCAATCTATCCCAGGTCGCCAGAGCATGAGCAGCCAATGGGGAGACCAGCACTGAGAGGCCCCTACCTTCTTGAGGAACCCATGGGGCATGTGATAAGTTACGGCCTGCTAAAAATTTATCATGGGGTACCCAGAGTTTGTATGGGACATTCTGGTACCAATCCAAAATACGTTGCAGAGCTTAGGGTGCTGTATCGTACGAAGGGCCAACCGGGGACATTTCCCCCTCCAAATATATTTTATAAACAGGCTGTTGAGGGTTGAGAAAAAAGTCCTAGGCAGTGTGATCGGCACCATCTGCAGGAAAAACAGGATACGGGGTAGCACATTCATCTTAAGCACACTGACTCGGCCCATCCACGAAAACGCAGCCCTATCCCATCTCTTCAAGTCCACTCTGACTTTGGAGAGTAGTGGTGCGTAATTACACTCATATAGAGAGGAACAGCTTGCGGGTAGATATACCCCCAAGCACTTCAGGGAGGTCGGACACCATGTAAAGGAGAATGCAGCTTGCAGCTGTGTACCAAGACCCGTGGGGATATTCAGTGACAGGATCTCTGATTTGCTATAATTAATCTTAAAGTTGGACAATAGGTTAAATTCCTTGAGCTCTGCCATGATGTTAGGCAGAGATATCAGGGAGTCCGAGACATAAAACAGCACATCATCCGCGTAGGCGGATATTTTATGTTCTGTCGGGCCAACTGTAAAACCTTTTTGATATCATTATTAAGGCGGATCCTATTAAGCAGTGGTTCGAGGGTCAGAGCAAAAATAAGAGGGGACAGAGGGCGCAACCCTGACGTGTCCCATTACTAATCGGGAAGGCGTCGGACAGTAGTCCATTCACCTTCAATTTGGCAGTCAGAGAGCTATATAGGGAGGATATCCATGCTAGCATATTTGGGCCCAAGCCAAGCCTGGCCAGTACCGTTCTCATATAGGTCCAGTCCACCCTGTCAAATGCCTTCTCGGCATCAGTGGAAAGCAAGAGACAGGGGTGAGACGTTGCCCGTGATTCAACCCAGTGTATCAGCTGGAGTGCTCTGTTGGAATTATCCCTAGCCTCTCTGCCCATAATGAACCCAGTGTGATCAGGATGAATGACCGTTGGAAGTATCGGCTTAAGTCTATTGGCCAAAATTTTTGCCAAAATCTTAATGTCGGTATTTAAAAGCAATATGGGCCTATAGTTGCCCGGTAAGGTGTGATCCTTTCCCTCCTTTGGGAGGACCGTAATGTGCGCCATCAGCGCCCCAAAGGGAACTGCCGTGCCAGAGGCTAAAACCATAAAATATGCACACATGGGGCTAGAGAGCACCTCAGAATACTTTTTATAGTAGGCATTTGTGTAGCCATCAGGGCCAGGGCTTTTACCATTGGGAAGGTCTTTCACCACCGCTCGAATTTCGGATATAGAAATGGGAGAATCCAGCTGTGCGCCAACTGAGGCCTCTAGCTGCGGGGATTGGGCTTCTGTGAGGTATTGGAGTATTTGGTCAACCCGTTGGGAGTCCGTTGCACCGGGCAATGTATCAGGGAGATGGTACAACTGAGCATAATAATTTCGAAAGGACCTAGCAATTTTAGAGGAGTGGACAACTGAGGCCCCCGTCGTGGAGGTGAGTTTATGCACGTGTCCCGAGGCACGTTTGGCTTTTAAGGGCTCGTGCCAGCAACCTCCCGCATTTATTACCAAACTCATAAAACTTGTGTGCCAAGTGACGAATGTGCGCCTTAATTTTAGTGTCCAGTAACGTAGCTAGCTCCTGTCTAAGAGAATGTAATTCCGACGCCAAGTCAGGGGTGACCTTTTTCTTATGAGTAAGTTCTGCCGCACTGATTTTGGCCAGTAATGCTTGCAGTTCACCCTCCCTGGCTTTCTTCAGTCTCGCCCCCTGGGATATCAGCTCCCCTTGAAGCTTTATGTCCCTCCCATACTGATCCCATGCTAACCTCGCCTGGCTTATTCTCCGCGAAATACAAGGAGATGGTATCTGACACTTGTTTTTGAGCAACCGCATCGTCCAATATGCCATCATTCAGACGCCAGCTCCATGTCCGTGCCTCCATTGACAGAGGACGCAGGGAAAGGGAAACCAGCGCGTGATCCGAGATAGTAATAGAACCAATGGATGCGCCCGCTACGGAGTCCAGGGAGTATTGATCCATCACTAAGAGGTCAATACGGGTATAGACGTTATGCGTGGCCGAAAAATAGCTATAATCTGTCTGTTGGGTGGAGAAGTCTCCAGCAGTCAACCAAATGGTGCGCCTGTAGGGACTTCCTAAAATGTTTTAGAAAGGCAAATGAGTGAGTTGAGCGGCCCGAGGACGTGTCTATTCGTGGGTTGGGGCTAACCTTAAAGTCCCCCCAAGGATGAGCTGGCCATCTCGGAAGGTAGAGAGAGACTTCAGGAAGGAATCCAGGAAGGTAAGCGGTTTGCTATTCAGGGCGTACACAGCCGCTAGAGTGAACCTGCGGTTATAAATGGTGCCCTTTACAAACACAAACCGACCCTCTGGGTCAAGCATTTGATCCGTCATAACAAAGGGACAATGTTTGTGAACCGCTATGGCAACCCCCCCCTGATTTAGGGCGAGGAGAATTACTAAGGTACCAGGAGTTGTATAGGTGGGTGGGAAGGCGGGGGACCGAGTCAGTGCGGAAGTGCGTTTCCTGTAAAAAAAGGACGTGTGCCCCCATGCGTTTCATCTCAAGCCACAACTTACTGCGTTTCGAAGGTGATCCCAAGCCACGTACGTTATAGGATACGACTTTCAAGGCAGCCATAGTGGGAGATCGAAGGGGAGAGCCACCAGGCCGGTGGTAGGAGGGAGAAGAGACCCATAGCACGTCCAAGCCTGCAGCAAAGGATACAGGGAGCATATTGAGCACAAACAGGAGCCTAAAAAACAAACCAAGGTTATGGCAGGTGCAATAAACATAAAACATAAAGAACATTGTAAACAAAAACACAAATGGAAACAAAGAGCCCAAAGGGTGCAGCAAGGTGCATCTTCTCCACCGGTCGGGGGCCTCTACCCCCCCCCTCAAGACGAGGAGGCCAGCGAGCAGAGGCATTTCCCAAAGAGGGAACATAACTCCAAAGAGTTGACCTATTGGGGGGAAGTGGTAAAGCACCAGGAGCGAGTCCGCATGTGAACCCACGGACAGTTAAAAGTGCATAATCTACACCTGAACTTGGGGCAGAAAGGTGATACGGCAGCAGGGGGGTCAACTAATGTCCACAAACATCACGGAAGCCAATGGCAAACAATACAGCTGTTCAGGCTTCACCCTGTGGGGCGTGAGGAAGGGGTGCAGGGCCAGGGGGCCCCCTTCTGGATCCGCGACGACGTCTGCGACAAGCAGAATGCCACGGTTCCGGGCGTGCAGGGAGAGGAATATAGCGTGAAGCCTTCCAATCTGGAATGTCCACCTGAGGCAGTTCAAGGCACTCCAGGAAATGGGGTAAATAATCTTTGCCTCGTAAGGTAACTTGCCTGCCATCCTTAGAAGCTGAGAGGCTAAACGGGAAACACCACCGGTAGGGCAGTTGAGCATCTTGTAGAGCCGCCAGCAGGGGCTTGAGAGCCCGACGTTGCATTAAAGTGCGTCTGGAGAGATCCGGGAAGAAGGTTAATTTGGCCCCGTCAAAGTCCACATGTCTAACTCCCCTGACCTGATTCATGATGCGTTCCTTAAGCGAGTATTTGTGCAGTTTGCAGATAATGTCTCTGGGCTTATCAGGATCATCAGAGGGGGGTCGCAGAGCTCTGTGGGCCCGGTCTATTTCAAAATGTTCTGGTGCCTGCCGGCCTAGTATTTGCTTAAAGACCCCCTGCAGGGGATATCCCTAGGGCCAGTGGCTTCAGGTAGGCCTCTGATGCGGATATTAACCCTGCGGCTCCTATTAAAATCGTCCATTTGATCCAGCAAGGTCTCAAGCCTGCGATCCTGCTGTTTGCAATGGTCAGAAAGAGCCTGCAATGTAGGATTAGTCTCTTCCAATTGATTCTCCAGGGTCTCCACTCTGTCCCCCAAATGTGCTGTGTCAGCCTGCAAGGCCTCAATGTCCTGTCTTGGGGCCTTCTCCACCCTGTGTGCAAACCGCTCAAAATCAGCCTTAGTGGGGAGGGATAGGATGTGGGCACAGATGTCTTTATCTGCCCAGGGATCACCTCCAGTCGCGGGCCCCTCCAAACTATCTGAGCCTGAGGGAGAGGAGGGATGAGGCAGGGTCAGCAAAGGCATGTGTGGGGAGCCGATGGGGGAGGCAGCCCTGACCGCGTGGGTGCCGGGCGCCATCTTTGCAGTACCTGCTGTTCCTCAGCGGGACCCCGAGAAGAAGTCATCCAGGGATTCAGACCGTCTCTGAGGTGGCTGCTGTGGCTGCGGGGATGTCTTGCGCTTTGGAAGCATCGTGTGATGGAGAAATTCCCCCCGGGAAGCTGCCGTTTAGGCCTGTGTAGGTGCGGGTCTCACAGAGCTCTCGGAAAGCACGTCCTCACTTGTGCATGCCGTAGCCACGCCCCCTCTTTAAACCTTTTTAAGTATAACGTCGTGTATCCATCTGGCGCTGATTCTTTTTGATTGATCTCCTCTACCGTTATTGGTGTTTCTAGGGATATTGCTCTTTCCTCTGTTATCCGGGGGATCCTAGCTTTTTTTAAATATTCTTTTATTCTTTCTTTTTTTCCTCTCGTCCCATTGTCCTTTCTGATTTACTGAGTAATTGTTCATAAGTCTCGGAAGACCGTCGCTATGTCCTTTGTATTATAGATCATTTCCCCTTTTTTATTTTTTATTTTTTCTATGAAGTTCATTGATTTTTTTTTTCTTGACATCCTTGCTAGGCACTTTCTGTTTTTATTCCCCCATTGATATCTTTCCTTTTGAGATTTTTTTGAAGGTTTTCCTTATTTCCTGTTCTAATAGTTCCTTTAGTTCATCTCTTTTTATTACTAGTTCTTGTGACAGTTCCTGATATTGCCCTCTCCCTTTTTTGTGTCTTTGCTCTAATAGGTATATTTTGTCTATCAATTTTGCCCTCTTTTTTTTATTCTTTCCTTCTTTCTCCAAAGTTCCCATTGAGATCAGGATTCCCCTTATGTAGGCTTTATGAGCCTCCCACAAGGTATCGTCCGCAATCTCACTGGTTCCGTTTAAACTAAAATATTACTCCAATTCTTTTTTTATCATCTCCTCCCCTTGTTTATCTAGAAGATCTTCATTTAGCCTCCATGAATACGCTTGTATCTGAGTTTCTGGTATCTTTATTTTCATGGTCATTGGCACGTGGTCAGATAGTGTAGTTATTTCTATATTGGTGGAGACTACCAAGTCTAGTGTTCTATGTTCTATCAGCCAATAGTCGATCCTAGTGTATGCCCCGTGTATAGGGGAGTAAAACGTATAATCTTGTGTCCTGGGATGTTGTATTCTCCATATATCTACTAACTGGTGGTGGTATAATTTCTGTTTTATCGCCTTCAATTTGGCATTCCTCGTCCCTTGTACACGGGACATACTGTCTTGTTTTGAATCCATAGCCATGAACACTTTCCCTTTTTTAAATTCCGATAATTTTTCCAGGGCTCCCCCCAAATATACGGTTGGGCCTTTATTAGGGCAATAAATATTGGCCAATGTGTACCATTCCCAACAGCTTTCCCCTCAAGAAGAGAAATCTTCCCTCCGTGTCAGTTAATCTGTCCTCCAGGGAGAATCGGACTCCCCTACCTATTCCAATTGCAACCCCTTTTGCCTTATTTGTCATTGAGTCGCCATAATACCAAGTTGGGAGCTGATGGGAATACAACCTCACATTAGTTTCATGGGACAGGTGTGTCTCCTGCCTTTTTTGTTGGTGTATTCAGCCCTCGTACATTGTAGGTCAAAAAATTAACTGTGGTCATGATATAGTTATTTGCAACCTGTTTTCATAGAGATGGGTTATTTGCCTCCTATTTTCATATAGATGTGATCTATTTCTGAGTTTACGATTATTCTTTATGGGGTCTAGGTTTTGTCCCCCCCTCCTCACACCTCCGCCCCCCCTGCCTCTTTTCGGCTCCTGACTCGCAAATGGAGTCCCTCTCAATTTCCCTCCTACGAGTCTCCCACCCTTGGTGTGTTACTCCGACCGCGGCGGCCGTTTTCCCGTCACCCCGCGCCCTCTCACGGGCTCCAGGCTTCCCAACTGCTCAGTCCGCTTCTCCACTCCCATATCCCCCCATCTCCTCCTCCCCAAACCCACCCCCCCTCCAAAATCCACTTGAATAGTCTCTTCTCCTTTTTTCAAGTGCTTCTTGCGATTTTCTGCGATTTCTACAATTTCTGCTAATATCTTTTTCCTCCCTTTTCATGACTTCATCATTCTGTCCATCCCGGTATGTCCAGTTTTTTAACACCTATTTCCTTACAGAAATCTTCTAAGTCCTCTGGATATTTTAGTCAGATCTACCTTCTTTATGGGCTACTAAGGACGCCGGAAATTCCCAGCTATACTTAATATTAGCCGTTCTCATTTGAACCAATAATGGCCTAAGAAGTCTTCTTCTTTCCAGTGTTTCTACTGATAGATCTGTGAAGATTTGAAGTTCTGCACCCTTGTATTTTAGTGGTGGTCTATCGCTCAATCTCTTCCATATCTCAGCCTTATCTTCATATAGCTGAAATCGTACGATGATATCCCGGGGTATTCTGAATTTAGGTGCGGAGGTTTCCTAATCCTATGCACTCGGTCTATTTTGAGTTCTTGCTCTTCTCCTCTGTCCAGTAGAGGGTTAAATATTTCCTTCATAGTTTTATTTAGCTCTTCATCTCTCTCTTCTGGAAGCGCTCTTATCCTTGGATTCTGGCGTCTGCTTTGGTTTTCTTGGTTTTCTATTCTGTATAATATTTCCCTCTGACTGGTTTGCAGAGTTTTAACTTGTGTTTTTAGTTCTTGTATTTCTGAGGCTTGCTTTTCGTTCTTGTCCTCCGTTTCCTCTACCCTTTTTAGCAGATGGCCCAAGTCCGCTTGCATTGTTGCGATTTCTTAAAATAATTTTCTAATCTTTTTTTCTAATCTTTCAAACCTCTCTTATTTCTGATTTAGTTGGCAATTGGGCACAAGTACTTTGCTCTCCTGCACCTGTTTCGTTGTCCATCCTGGCATCTGCTTTCGTTTTTTCCTGTATTTCTCCTGTTTTCGCAGACTCATTTTTCTTTTCTTTAGTCGCTTGTTGTTTTTCAGAGACAGGGCTTTTTGGATTTCTCTCTTTTGTTAAATATTTTTGGATCGTACTAGTGTTCAAACTTTCCCTTGGGGTTTTAGGCTCAGTTCCTTTTGTAGTTCTGCTTCTCATTCTAGTGTTTTTATAGATGGGAAAGAAGACTTGTGCAGGGATTTCACAGTCAACAGGGTTTGCCAATGCACCTGCAAGGTTTTCCCATTCACCAAGGTTTCACATTCAATTCACCGTGCATCAACAGATTTCAGAGGGGAACACTGGGGCAGACGCATGGATGCGCATGCCAAAGTTTGCGCAGGCAAATGCAAGATTTTCACATTTAACTGGGTTTCACCGTCAATTATAAGCAGGTGCAGGGTTTTCCCATTTAACAAGCTTTCACATTCAATCACCTGTGCATAAGCAGACTACGTGCAAAATATGTTTAGGGGTGTTTACTTGCTGCTTACAAGTCCGTTTGCTCACCTCTCCCTTATAGGCAGTGTTGCCAACCCCCTGAAGTGAAATTTACTAGCAAGGATGCCAAAATTTCTGTACGGCACCAATTTCTTACTGGCAAAAATCATGACAATTACTGGCAGGGCCGCATTTTTTACTGGCGCTGCAAAAAAGTACCTACAATTACTGTTTTTAGTGCTAAACAGTGCAAATATCAATATTTGAACTATAAACACACAGCTAATGCTAATATCAATGTGTTTAAGTTAAACAAAAGTAAAAAAACATTTTTCTCAATTCACATGAAGGTTAGGATACTATAACCTAGCCAGCACAGAGTTCCTTCTTACATCAGAGTCTGCAGGATGCCCCCTTACAGCGCAAGGGAACTCTTATGTAAAGGGGAACGCTGCAGATCATGATGTAAGGGGGAACTCTGATGTGGAGGGGGGCTCTGGTGATAAGAGACCACCTTCCACAGAGTGAATACACTAAGGTAAGGGGGGGGGTACTAATATAGGGGGGGACCTTTTATATCAGTGCCCCCTTACATTATTGTATTCACTCCCCTCCTTAGATCAGTGCCCCCCCCCCCCCTCAGACTGGCCTGGCGGCGCTGTCACTGACCTGCTCTCAGGTGCACAGTGCGGGGCTCAGTCAGACGGCTCCAGCTTGGCGGCTCTGACCTCCTCTCCACAGTCCACACGTCCGTTTCTTCCTGGGCCGTAACCCCCATCCCGGCGCTCCCACTCTTGACATCTTTCTAGGATCCCTTCAGAGACTGCAGACATAAAAGACAGGAGAGGGTCAGAGGCTGCGGACACGATACAGGAGGTGGACAGAGGCTGCGGACACGGCACAGGAGGGGTGACAGAGGCTGCGGACACGGCACAGGAGGGGTGACAGAGGCTGCGGACACGGCACAGGAGGGGTGACAGAGGCTGCGGACACGGCACAGGAGGGGTGACAGAGGCTGCGGACACGGCACAGGAGGGGTGACAGAGGCTGCGGACACGCACAGGAGGGGTGACAGAGGCTGCGGACACGACACAGGAGGGGGACAGAGGCTGCGGACATGACACAGGAGGGGGACAGAGGCTGCGGACATGACACAGGAGGGGGACAGAGGCTGCGGACATGACACAGGAGGGGTGACAGAGGCTGCGGACACGACACAGGAGGGGGACAGAGGCTGCGGACATGACACAGGAGGGGGACAGAGGCTGCGGACATGACACAGGAGGGGGACAGAGGCTGCGGACATGACACAGGAGGGGTGACAAAGGCTGCGGACATGACACAGGAGGGGTGACAAAGGCTGCGGACATGACACAGGAGGGGGACAGAGGCTGCGGACATGACACAGGAGGGAGACAGAGACTGCGGACATGACACAGGAGGGGTGACAGAGACTGCGGACATGACAAAGGAGGTGTGACAGAGGCTGCGGACATGACACAGGAGGGGGACAGAGGCTGCGGACATGATAGGGTCCTCGTTACCCCCTCAGTGGCCTCCTCCTCTGTCCACCATCATATAACTTCTCCTCCACATCATCAGTATGCTGTGTCCTCCTTCTGTGCCCTTTTCACCTCTCCACAGGTCAGGGCAGCTCTGACATGTGGAGAGGTGAAAAGGGCACAGAAGGAGGACACAGCATACTGATGATGTGGAGGAGAAGTTATATGCTGGTAGACAGAGAGCACATCAGTCTCTGTGCCTCCCCTGCATGCCATGGCCGCTTCACCCTCCAGCGCTCCCACTCCCAGCGCAGTCCTCCTACTTCATATCCCCCCCTCCCCCTCCTCCTCCTTCATATCCCCCCTCCCCCTCCTCCTCCTTCATATCCCCTCCTCCTCCTCCTCACCCCTGCTCGGCCGAGTCCTCCTCTCCTCCTACGGCGACTGCGAGTGCACCACTGTAGCCCGCCCCGCGAGCACTCCCGTCCTGGCTGAAAGTATATTCAAAAATGGCGCCGGGAAGCGCCATTACGTTACTGCGCATGCGCCGCTCGGCCGGACGCATACGAGCTTTCCCGAGCCCGGCCGGCTTCGGAACGGCGCAAGCGCAGTTGCTTGGTCGGCTCGCGGCCATCTTTTTTATGGGCAGCCGATGCCCACAACGGACTTTACGTACACCCCAAAAAGGGGGTTAAATTTACGTGCTGTACGTAAATTAACGTACGGTTGGCAACACTGCTTATAGGTATTTCCTACCTGGGGGGTTGCACTGTAATAGATGACAGGGTGTACATGCAAGTTTTTTACCGTTGGCAGGGTTTGCGAAACCAAGTTCAGGGTCAAAGATTTTCACATTCAACAGAATATCGCCATCAATTACCAACTTATCAGCGAATTGCTAGCATAGCTTATATAAAAAAATTGTTCTTACTATTCACAGTCCATTTGTGTCTGTTCCCCTATGGATGCTTCCATTAGGGGGTCACACTGAGGCAGGCAGAGGGATACATATACTGGATTTTCACCTTTTAACCAGGGTTGCAACGTTTAAGTACATAGATTGCACCTTCAACAGGGTTTCACAGTCTGCTTGCCATGCCATGCCATGTTATAGTTAGGGCTAGAGCAGCTGAAATGCACACATGAAGTTTTCACAGCCAGCAGGGTATTGCAGTTAAAGATGCATATTTTTCACATTCAAAAGTAGTGGTGCAACGGATCGGTGGTGATCCGAACGGGTCACCCTGTTGGGGTCGGATCACCACGCGATCCGCAGAGCGCTCCGGCCTAGCTCCGGAGCGGCGGCCATCTTGGTACACCCGGCGGCGGCCGCTGTAGTGACGTTTCGCCGCCATCTTGCTCCACTCCACACTCCTGCACAGTAATGATAGAGAAGGGGCCAAGCGGACATCTTGTTACACCCAACGGAGTTTTAGATTTCAGTTCATTTCAACACAAAACGGAGAGTATCAGCTTTAATACATTATTTGGAAATCCATCGGACTGTTTACATTTTATATTTTAAAAGCAGCAGCAAACCTTACATGATTGCTAATGTGACGGAACACCTCTGATTTTCACATTTAACATTTAGTTAAATGTGAAAATCAGAGGTGTTCTGTCACATTAGCAACCATGTAAGGTCAGCAGGTTTGCTGCTGCTTTTAAAATTTAACATGTAAAGAGTCTGTTGGATTTACAAATACTGTATTTAAGCAAATAAGCTCCGTTTTGTGTTGAAAATATGAAATCGAAAACTCCGGTGGGTGTAACATTATTATTTATTTTTTTTTTTTTGCTGATCCGAAAATTATCCGATCCGTGGCTCTGATCCGAGGATCGATCCGATCCGTGAGGTTTTTTTGATCCGTTGCACCCCTATTCAACAGGGTTTCAACTGGGTTTCCTTGTCCATCACCATAGCATGATTAGATTGCATGTATAGCATATATAAGGATAATGCTTACTGCACACAGTCCATCAATCCATTTGCTCCCTTATATATATTTCCTATTAAGTGGTTAAACTTCCTGCATTTACACAAACATTTTCTCTAAGAAGAAAGTTAGTTAGAATGTTTCATGTTACAAACTTGGCAGACTGCCTGAATTTTTTCTTTACACACAGAAGTTTATCCCTTTGACCTAACAACAAAGCATTAGTTACAATGTTTCCTGTTAAAAACTTGTCAGACTGCCCGATATTTTCTTTTGACAGCTGAGTGAGCAGACAAAGTCTCTCCACTTGTTATATGAAAGAATCGGCAAACTCTGCATTGGAGATCGTCAGGGGGGTTGAATTGAGATAACGATTTTTTAACAATTAATTGTGCAGCTCTACTCACTACCTATCACAGTTTCGAAGGCCATAAAATGCCCAAATAGCACAAAACCCCCCAAAATGACCCCATTTTGGAAAGTAGACACCCCAAGCTATTTGCTGAGAAGCATGTTGAGTCCATGAAATATTTTATATTTTGCCACAAGTTGCGGGAAAATGACAACCTTTTTTTTTTTTTGCACTAAGTTGTCACTAAATGATATATTTCTCAAACATGCCATGGGCATATGTGGGATTACACCCCAAAATACAATTTGCTGCTTCTCCTGAGTACGGGGATACCACATGTGTGGGACATTTTTTGGGAGCCTGGCCACGTACGGGGCCCCCGAAAACGAATCACCGCCTTCAGGATTTCTAAGGGCGTAAATTTTTGATTTCACTCCTCACTACCTATCACAGTTTCAAAGGCCATAAAAAATGCCAAGATGGCACAAAACCCCCCCAAATGACCCCATTTTGGAAAGTAGACAACCCAAGCTATTTGCTGAGAGGCATGGTGAGTATTTTGCAGCTCTCATTTGTTTTTGAAAATTAAGAAGGGAAATAAATGTTCTCTTTCGTTCATGGACGGACACAGCATCTTAATCTTGACATTAGGGTATTAGCCTTCTTTCAGGAGAGGACTAGGCAGAAACATGTTAATGTGTTAAAACAACAACATCAAAACTGTACAGTACCGCCCAGGTGGGTGGTCCCTCTGGGTTCAACCCCTCTCCCTGCATGCAGCAGCTCAGTTTTTTTCTGCCTAGCATAGGAGAAGGACATGGCTCCCTGTGGGCCCATTGGTCCTAGAGATTTTTCTACTTTTTTTTAATTTTTTGATCCTGAGATCTACTATCAACTGCCGACTGGGCGACAGGCTGGACATCAGATCCTTGTAGTCTCCCCAGTTTCGGCCATCGAGCGTGTGCAGACCTTTAGCTACGCGCTGGGTCATCCACGACATGCCCCGTTGCTCCAGGGGTGGCCGGTGAGCTACATGCTCTGGGGCACACATATGACCGGCGCTATATGTCCGTGTCACAGTGTGCCGGGCCGACAGCCACACCGTAACCGCGCGGGCGATGGGTCTGTCAGGATTGCTTCCAGCAAGTCCACGCAGGATGGGTAAGTAGCAGTTCCCCCTGCCCTGGCAGGATGGCACGGCTGGGCATTCCCGGGGAGGTTGATTAGGGGGTTCCCACCCTTCCTTTCCTCTCTCTCCCCGTCCTTCCCTCCTTCTTATGCTCTGTGGGGCTAGGCCTGCTGTACTGACCGGGGGTCCTCCGGGGGGGCTCTGTGTCCTGGCTGGGGGCTGTGCGGGGGTGCCCAGGGTCCGCTCTCCATGGGGGGTGTTGTCTGGTGCCATGGGGGGCCTCCGCACTGAGGCCCAGCTTGTTCTCTTCTTCCCTTCTTTTTACCTCAGAAGCGCTCGGCTGGGATTTTGGCAGCGCACAGCACAATTTTCTGGTGGCCACGCTTGTGCTTAATGCTGAGAAGCGGCAGCCGTTTTCTTGTAGTTTGCTGCGGGCTTTTATACAGGGGCGACCGGCGCCCATTTTCTTGTAGTCCCAGCTCGGTTTTTGCCTCTAGTGGTGAAAACGTCCCTTCTGAATGGCGCGATCAGCGCAGAACACCTCAGGCACAGGAATACACCGCAGCCCTGCCTGATAGGAGGAATATGGGGTGAGCGGACAACGGCGCTGGCAGCACCTGGATCAGAGCGGGGGGGGGGTCCCTCAGTCTTGGCAGCTAGGGGGGTGGACTTTTTGTACCTTGCCTTGGTCCCTATGGGTGTCAGGCAAGTGTGGGTTGCATGGCGTCAGAAGCTGGCCTTTCCTTCCCTAACATCCCTGTGGTGGCAACCGGTGCCCTGTACCTGGGGTGCTGATGGACACCTTGTCGGTGGTCCTGGAGTTCCTTATACTGGGGTAGAAGCGGTGTGCGGGCGCAAGGGGGGTAAAAACACCCCCTCCCCCACCATCTTCGGGGAAGAGTTCTGATTCAGACTCGGGCCTTGCTGTGGCAGATGTCCCCTGTTCTGACCTGTCAGAGGATGCAAACCAGGACCTTTCAGACTGTGCAGAACTGCATTCTCGCTTGCTTCCGGGTCAGCGCTAAAAGGCGATTGTTGGAGCATTTATCACCGCGTGCTGGCTCCCCAATAAACTGGAGGTTACAGCGAGGGCATCTATTAAGGTGTCGGTCCCTTCTGGGTCCCACAGGCCGGCCCGCACTGCTGGGAGGTTTCCCTACATAGCTTATGGGATAAGTTTACTTGCTAAGACTGGGAACAGCCACATCATTCCAAAAAATCGCATGGCTGTCCGTTGTCCCTTGAGGAATGTTTCCTGTTAAAGGACATCTCCCCCGATGCGGCCCCCCGGTATCCAGGGGATTTCCATGAATCCGGTGGACAGGACCCCTGTCTTTTAAGGCCCCTGCAGACAGGATTGGCTGCGACCCTGGGGTCACTGATGCTTCCTTAATGGGCAAAGATTTGCTGCACCGTGATTTGGATAGCGACAGGCTTCCCTGGTTTGCATGTTTAGCGGACCAGTTGGTGCATGGCATTAAGTATGTCTGCAATGCGACTTTAGATACAGCTCCCTGGCTGTCCAGTACCATCAGTATCTGCGGTGGGGCTACGCCACATGATTTGACTAAAAGGCTGGTCTGCAGACCAGATGTCCAAGAAGGCTCTGGCGGATTTGCTCGGACAGGGTTAGAGGCTTTGGAACGTCGCTGGATGACATTATTAAAAATGTTATTTGGGGTGAGAGCTCGGTGCTCCCACAATTCAAAAAAGGTAAGGAGCCACGCCGTAGGCCAGGGCCCTCCTTTTTTTCCGCTCACAATCGTTTTTTCCTTCCGCCGGGCCCGCAGGTAAGCGTTCCCAAGCCGACAGGGTTGCCCGCTGAGGGACTAAAAAGTATCCCTGTTTCTCGCAAGCAAAACATGCCTGCGAGCAAATCTGCGGCGACATGGAGGTTTTGCACCTGCCCAACTATGGGGTGGGGGGTCGCCCTCGAGAAATTGCAGCTCGGTGGCCCTCCCTACTTCCGACCAGTGGGTCTGTGAAGTGGTTCATTGAGTACAAGATGGAGTTTTTTCTCTTGTCCACCAAACAGATTTTTTCCCTCCAACCTTCATCTCCTTCCGGCTCGCCGGGCTGCCTTGTTTGGGGCAGTGCAGGACCTGCTGATGCGCAGGGTGATAGTGCCTGTGCCGGCGCCAAAAAGGTTTCAAGGATTCTACTCCAATCTTGTTGTAGTCCCAAAGAAGGGAGGGGTCGGTCCGGTCCTGGATCTCAAGGCCCTCAACAGCTTTGTGAAAGCACAAAGGCTCAGGATGGCAGCTTTCGCTCTGTGGTCGCTGCACTCCATCCAGGGGATTTTTTCTACCATTTTTAGACATCAAGGACGCATTTATTGCTGCCCCCATATGTGTCAGGCATCAGAGGTTTCTGCGGTTTGCAGTCTGGGGTGAGCACTACAAAATGATAGCTCTCCCTTTTTTGGCCTGGCCTCGGCACCAGGAGTTCCTCCAAGGTGGTCGCCCCCATCCCGGCCTTGCTGAGGCAACAGGCGATCGCAATCATGGGCTATTTGGTCGATCTCTGTCTGAGAGCAGCTTCCACCTCAGAATTAAGGGAGGATGTGGCGATCGCCAGTCAGACTCTTCGGGAGTTTGGTTGGGTACTGAACCTCCAGACGTCGGTGTTGGTGCCGACAATGCCTGGCATACCTGGGCTTGATCCTGGACTCCTCAGAGGCAAGAGTTTTTTCTCCCTTCGCAAGTTGCAGGCTCTTCAGGCTCCGCGTCACGCGGGTGGTGGTCACTGCGCTTTTGCATGCAAGTCCTGGTTTTCATGGTAGCCACCTTCGAGGCGGTACCGTGTGTTTTATTTCCACACTTGAGTCTTGCAACGGAGATTCTGTCGACATGGGACACTTCTCCATTGTCTTTGAATTGTCAAATCTGTGTGATCCGGCTAGTCAGGTATCTCTGATCTGGGGGCTGAGGCTTCCGGCCCTTCTGTCCGGGAAGTCGTTTCCTTTTCACTGGACGGTAGTCACGACGGACGCCAGCCTGCCCAGTTGGGAGGGAGTTTGGGTGTACAGTTGACACAGGGTCGATGGATGCAGGAGGAATCCCACCTGCCAATCTGTGTGCTCCTTCGGGCGGTCAGGCGGTGCCCCTCCACTTGGTCACAGAAGCTGCGGGAACGTCCAGTCAGGATCCAGTTGGACGATGCCACGGCGGTGGCGTATGTCACCCATCGAAGGGGAACAAGTCGCTCGGCTGCAGCATGCTGTCGCTCACATCATGCGGTGGGCAGAGCGAAATGTGCTGGCTCTATCGCCCGCATACAGTCTGGGCTAGGGTGACCAGACATCCCCTGGTTTCCGGGGACAGTCTCCGGATTGAGGACACTGTCCCCAGACCCAGTCTGTCCCCGGTTTCGTCCCCGGATTGGATTTGAACAGGGGCTGGGGCAATTTCAAAGACAGTCGGGGCAGAATAAATAAAATAAAATAAAAATCTGAATTACACACCCCCACTCTGCCGCTCCTACTAGCTTAGGGGGGATGTATTCTTTCCATTTATCTGTGCCCCTTTCTGATGATCATGTGCTGGTCGGAGTGGAGGGAATATTTCTTCAGTTTCAGGTGCATGCCCATTCAGCTCCGCTCGCATGTTCTTCTGCCTTGGCTTAAGTCCCGGCCAGCCGCCTGCCTGCTTATCTTCGCTCCCCACCCAGTAGTAGCCGTGGCCCGGAGACTAAGACTTTACAGGCTGTGAGGCGGGCGGGGGCGGCAATGGACAGAGAGTCGCTGATTGCTGCCATTACTAGTAAAAAAAAAATCTGGTCACCTTAGTCTGGGCGTAGAACACTGGCAGTCGGACTCCCTGAATCGTCAGATGCTGGACTATGGACTATGGACTATGGTCGCTACACCGGATGTGTTTCGACTCCTTTTACCGGAGACAGGGATCGCCAGATGTGGATCTCCTGGCTTCTCGACTCGGAAGTTTTAGAGGTTTGTGGCCGGGTCCAAAGATCCCTGGGTGGACGCCTCACACACGTTAGTGGTCCTATGGGGACCGTATCGGCTACGTTGGGCCTTCCTCCTGTACTCTTTTTCGTCTGCTTCGCAGAGTATAGGCCGTGGGGCTTCCGAGAATTCTTATTTGCCCCAGATTGGCTTCGGCGTCCCTGGTACTCCGCCTTAGAAGACTGGTGGCGGATGTTCCTTGGCGACTGCCAATGCGAGAGGACCTTCTATCGCAAGGTCCTACATTTCATCCTGCTTACAGTCCCTGGCCTTCACGTCTTGGCTCTTGACCGTCGGATACCGAGTGACCGAGGCCTGTCGGTTTCGGTCATTTCCACCATGCTGAGGGCACGGAAGTCATCTTTTCGGAAGATTACCATCGCACATGGAGGGCCTACATTTCTATGGTGGAGATGGAGTGGCGTTCACGTACATATTCGTTTTCTGGGATCCTGCTGTTTTTATTGCGTGAAGTGGATACAAGACTTGCCCCTATCAAGGGGCAGATATCAGCCTTGGCTGTTTTCTTTCAGCGACCCTTGGCGGCTCATTCACTGATGAGTACGTTTGTCCAAGGGTTTTCACATATGGCCCTTCCGGTTCCATCACTGCTGCCTTTGTGGGATTGAATCTGGTACCCTTGGTGTTTCAGAAACCGCTATTTGAATACATTAGAGAGAATTCCCGGTTGTCACTTTCTTGAAAAGTAGCATTTCGGGTGGCTGTTACCTCTACCAGAGGTTTTCTGAGTTGGCGGCCTTGTCTTGCAAGTCTCCCTACTTACTCCTCCACAAGGATAAGGCGGTGCTGCGCCCGCAGCCTTTGTTTCTACCTAAGGTTTTTTTTGGCCTTTTTATCCAAATGAGGACATTGTGCTTCATCCTTGTGTCCTCGGCCGTCGCATCCCAAGAGGTTGCTTGCTTTCCTCGGGCTTGGTCCAAGCTCTGCGGGTGTATCTGTCTGCTACGGCTCTGTTTCGGAGGTCAGACTCACTGTTTGTGTCTGTGACTGGTTCAAAGAAAGGCCTTGCAGTCTCGTCGGCCACCATTTCTTGGTGGGACAGACAGATTGTAATTCAGGCTTATGCCCTTAAAGGGCGGGCGCCTCCCTTTCCTGTCGCAGCGCATTTGACCAGGGCAATAGGTGCCTCCTGGGCTTTCCGACATCAAGCATCTGTCTCACAGGTGTGTAAGGTGGCGACCTGGTCGTCCGTTCACACTTTCACTAAGTTTTACTAGGTTGACCAGCACGTGTCTGCGGATGCCTGCTTCGGCCGCAAAGTTTAAGGTTGCAACTCCTCCGTTGAGGAGCTCTTTTTGGGGTGAAGTTGGTTTGATCGCTGTTCCCACCCCTCGATTTTGACACTGCTTGGGGACGTCCCTAATGTCAAGATTAAGATGCTGTGTACGTCCATGAACGAAAGAGAAAATAGGATTTTTGTACTCACCGTATAATCCTTTTCTCTGAGTTCATGGATGGACACAGCACCCACCCCTCCTTTTTTTATGTTTGTACTGCTTTTTGACGAACTGAGCTGCTGCATGCAGGGATAGGGGTTGTACCCAGAGGGGCCGCCCACCTGGGCGGTACTGTACAGTTTTGATGTTGTTTTAACACATTAACATGTTTCTGCCTAGTCCTCTCCTGATAAAGGGCTAATACCCTAATTTCAAGATTAAGATTCTGTGTCCGTCCATGAACTCAGAGAAAAGGATTTTACGTTGAATACAAAAATCCCTTTTTTTTTTTTTTCTTTTTTCAATTTTCAAAACTTTGTGACAAAAAACCGTGATCTGCAAAATACTCACCATAGCTCTCAGCAAATAGCTTGGGGTGTCTACTTTCCAAAATTGGGTCATTTTGGGGGGGGGTTTTGTGCCATCTTGGCATTCCATGGCCTCCGAAACTGTGATGGGCAGTGAGGAGTGAAATCAAAAATTTACACCCTTAGAAAGCCTGAAGGCGGTGCTTGGGTTTCGGGGTCCCGTACGTGGCTAGGCTCCCAAAAAGTCTCACACATGTGGTATCCCCATACTCAGGAAAAGCAACAGAATGTATTTTGGGGTGTAATTTCACATATGCCCATGACATGTTTGAGCAATATATCATTTAGTGACAACTTTCTGTAAAAAAATAAATAAAAATTATAATAATTTTCCAGAAACTTGTGGCAAAATATAAAAAATTCCATGGACTCCACATGCCTCTCAGTAAATAGCTTGAAATGTCATCTTTCCAAAATGGGGTCATTTGGGGGGGGGGGGGGGTTTGTGCTATCTTGACATTTCATGGCCTCCGTAACTGTGATAGGTAGTGAGGAAGTGAAATCACCATTTTACGCCCTTAGAAAGCCTGAAGGCGGTGATTGTTTTTTGGGGTCCTGTACACGGCTAGGCTCCCAAAAAGTCTCACACATGTGGTATCCCCGTACTCAGGAGAAGCAGCAGAATGTATTTTGGGGTGTAATTCCACATATGCCCATGGCATGTTTTTTAGCAATATATCATTTAGTGACAACGTTGTGCAAAAAAAAAAAAAATTGTCTTTTTCCCGCAACTTCTGTCAAAATATAAAATATTCCATGGACTCGACATGCCTCTCAGCAAATAGTTTGGGGTGTCTACTTTACAAAATGGGGTCATTTGGGGGGGGTTTTGAACTGTCCTGGCATTTTATGCACAACATTTAGAAGCTTATGTCACACATCACCCACTCTTCTAACCACTTGAAAGACAAAGCTCTTTCTGCCACTTTTTGTTTACAGCAAAGGCCCTACAGATTAAAATATTGGGTGTTGCATTTTGTTTTTTCACACAGTATTTGCGCAGCGATTTTTCAAACGCTTTTTTTGGGGGAAAAACACACTTTTTTACATTTTAATGCACTAAAACACACTATACTGCCCAAATGTTTGCTGAAATAAAAAAGATGATCTTAGTCCGAGTACATGGATACCAAACACAACATGCTTTAAAATTGCACACAAACGTGCAGCGGCGACAAACTACATACATTTTTAAAAGCCTTTACAGGTTACCACTTTAGATTTACAGAGGTCTACTGCTAAAATGACTGCCCTCGATCTGACCTTCGTGGTGATACCTCACATGCATGGTGCAATTGCTGTTTACATATGACGCCAGACCGACGCTTGCGTTTGCCTCTACACGAGAGCAGGGGGGGGGGGACAGGGGTGTTTTTTTTTGTTTTGTTTTGTTTTTATTATTTATTTTGCTTCTTTATTTTATTTTTAAACTGTTCCTTTCATTTTTTTTTTTTTTTATTGTTATCTCAGGGAATGTAAATATCCCCTATGATAGCAATAGGTAGTGACAGGTACTCCTTTTTTTGAAAAAATTGGGGTCTATTAGACCCTAGATCTCTCCTCTGCCCTCAAAGCATCTGACCACACCAAGATCGGTGTGATAAAATGCTTTCCCAATGGCGCTGTTTATATCCGGCGAAATCTAAGTCATGAAATGCTCGTAGCTTCCGGTTTCTTAGGCCATAGAGATGACTGGAGCCGTTCTGGTCTCTGATCAGCTCTATGGTCAGCTGGCGGAACCACCGGCTGAATTCTCAGGTTCCTTGTTGGGACAGGAGAGCCAGAGAAAACCATGGAAGAGGTTGGGGGGGGGGACATTCCCTCCCACTGCTTGTAAAAGCAGTCTAGAGGCTAATTAGCCGCTTGGATTGCTTTTACATGAAAGCCGACCGCTGGCTGAAAAGAATGATACCAAGATGATACCTAAACCCACAGGCATCATATTCTGGTATAACCACTCAAAGTCCAGCAACATACCAGTACGTGTCTGGTCCTTGTTGGGCATATAATGTAATCTTTTTTTCTCTAGTCATCTTCCAGGACGGCACGCCTGGGATGATGGGTCCCACCTGATGGCAAACACAATCAACAACAGAGTTTAAAAGGCCCCACCCTTCCCTCTGTCCCTCAGTTATTGATTGTGTTTCCCACAGGATGACAGCGAAACAATTTATTTTTTTCTAAATTTTAAAGACCAAGGTCTGGGACCAACTTCTTCCCCCCTAGAATGTCAGACCAAGAGCAGCCAGTGGGGGCTGCAGGGTCTGACAGAGCTTTTGCTCCTTTCAGGGGGGGGGTCTCCCTTTCCATACATTCTCAGGGGGGAATACATGACCAGTGTTTCAAGAACCCCCCTGAGAAACTGGTGGTGCTGGACACGGTGAGGGTGTCCATAACCCCAGGGACCTCATATCCCACTCTCTCCTCCTACCTGACAGTGGTGGATGGCATGGAGGAGCCGCTCGGATATCCCCCGTCTGGGGGAGGGAGTCTCTGAGGCTGTCGGTGCAGTATCCCGGGTCGGGCATAGGTGCAGAGGCCAGAGATCTCCTGCTTGCTGTTATGCTGTCTTCAGCGTCGCTCGGTGGCCATTGCGCATGTCCGGATGCCGGACGGCACGCTCGGATGATGTAATTTCCGCCACGTCCGGGCATCAACAAAATGGCACGCGGTATAACAGCAGTAACGGAGCGGGGGTCCGCGGTCCTGTGTCCCACCAACTTGCCCAGAGCGATATGGAGAAGGAGGACGGACCGATTTCCGGCAGAGGTCACCACAGGGGGTGAGTGATCCAGCTGGCGGGGGGAGAAGATTTGGGGTGGCCCTACTTCCCTCTCCCCGGAAGATAACCTAAGGGTTATGGATTAACAGGGTTTATGTGTCTTTTACAGAGACTGAATGCCCTGCCCAGGGGACGACCAGTAGGTCTAGGGCCAAAGCTACTAGTAAATCTAAGCGTTGTGGGATATGTAGTGAGAAACTCACGCAAAACCCTTTTGCTTTTAGATGCATCTACAAATTATCTGGCAAGGAGACAGCGCAGGCTATAAAGGAGTGCCGTGCACTACAGTCTGAGATGCTAGCCACCCTTCAGTCCTTCAGAGCTACGGTAGAGAAGAGGGAGGAAGCCCCCTTTGTTAGGGAAAGCTCCCCCTCTCTGGTGGGAATCCCAAGTGTTATGGAGGGATCCCAGGGACCGACTCTCGATTACTCTGATGAAGAGGTAGAGGCCTCGGACCAGAGCTCTCGAGGAAGAGAGGATTCTGACCAGGATAGTCTCTGTGAGGCTAGACCTGGGGGGTATCTCTTTGCAGCCGAAGACATGGAGGGTCTCCTCAAGGCTATCTATGCCTCTGAGGACATTCAGTTACCTTCCACTCAAGTCTCTGCACAGGATAGAGTGTACAGGGGACTTGGCAAAACTCAGGCCAAATATTTCCCAGCACACCAATCTCTTAAAGATATAATTTTAGATTCTCTGGAGGTGGTTGGTAAGGCAGTAGCCTATTTAGCAGATGCCGCAGTAGAGACGGTTAGAACAACTGCCAAGTCAGCATCACTTCTAAATTCTGCTAGAAGAGCCCTTTGGGTAAAGACGTGGGATGGAGATTTTACATCCAAGTCTCGTCTCCGGTATACATAAAGGGAAGACATTTTTTTGAGGCCCCCCTTCTAAAGACCACTTTAATGGGAAAAAGGAGCCGAGGAAAAAGTGGGGATTTGGTAGGGGCAAGGAAAAGTGTGGAATCCTTTTTTCTGGGCCCAGTACTTCCAACAAGGAGTCTAAATGACGCCAACATAAAAGTTGGTGGAAGGCTCTCGTGGTTCCTTCCCCAATAGGAAAAAATCACACAGAGTCCTTACATTCTAAACCTGATAAGGGAGGGTTACAAATTAGAATTTCTGTCTCCCCCTCCTTCAAACTTTATCCTCACTCATCTCCCCAAAGATCCATTGAAAGCAAGGGGCCTTTTGGGGAGTGTCCGCGAACTGGCAGAACAGGAGGTCATTATCCCTGTTCCCGTGGATCAGAGCGGCCAGGGATTCTATTCCCACATTTTTGTGGTGCCAAAAACAGGCAAATTCCGGGTGATCATAAATCTACGGAAGCTAAACCAGTACTTATTGTACAAAAAGTTCCGGATGGAGAGTGTTTACACGGTCAGAAGACACCTGCAGGAGGGAGTCTTCATGATAACGTTAGACTTGAAGGATGCTTATTTGCATCTACCCATTTCCCCGAAACATCAGAAGTTCCTGAGGTTTGCAGTGCAGACAAAACAGGGCGTCCAACACTGGCCGTTCAGGGCACCTCCCTTCGGCCTAGCGGCCAGTCTGATAATTTTCACCAAGGTTCTGCCCAAGGTGGTGTCTTTTCTACACCTCCAGGTGATAGCCTTAATCCCATACTTGGACTACATGTAAATTTTCAGTCCGGTCCTGGAACAGCTCCAGTCAGACCGAGACAAAGTGCTGTCCACTCTAGAATCCCTGGGGTGGCTGATCAGCCGAGAGAAGTCCTCCCTAGATCCCTCACAATCCAAGGTGTTTCTAGGGTACCGGGTAGACTCAGTGAGCCAAAGGATCTTTCTTCCACAAGAGAAGATCACAAAAGTGCAGAGAGCAGTGTCTGCTCTCCATGGTACCGGGGAGGCCTCTCTAAGGACCATAATGAAAGTTCTGGGGCTTATGTCATCCTGCATCCCAGCGGTCCACTGGGCCCAGTTCCATTCTCGAGGGCTTCAGGGATTCCTTCTCTCCTCCTGGGACGGGAGAAGAGAATCTCTGGACATAACAGTACCCCTCTCGGAAGAGCCAAAAAAACTCCCTAGACTGGTGGCTCAACTCGGACAACCTGTCGGGAGGTCGGTCCTGGACCCAACAAAACCCGCTGATTCTGACTACGGACGCAAGTGCCTGGGGCTGGGGAGCTCATATTGGAGATCTCTTCGCCCAGGGCCCTTGGGACCGGGAGCAGAGCAAAGCTTCCTCCAATTTCAGGGAGTTGTTAGCGGTCGGAAAAGCGTTAAACTTTTTCCGAAATCAGGTCCAGGGAATAGAGGTACAGATCTTCTCGGACAATGCAGTGGCCGTGTCCTACCTAAACCATCAGGGGGGAACAAGGTCCATGTAAGAGGGTCCCTCAACATTCAGGCAGACTTTCTCAGCAGACAATCCATTCATCAAGGAGAGTGGGAGCTAAACAACAAAGTTTTCTCTCTGGTAAGCCAACACTTTGACAAACCAGAGATAGACTTGTTTGCCTGCAGGAAGAACAGGAAAGTTCACAAATACTTCTCTCTCACCAGGGAGCAGGGCTCCCGGGGAATAGATGCCTTAGCCCAAAACTGGGAGTTCACCCTGGCGTACGCGTTCCCTCCCTGATGCTTATTCCCCGGGTATTGCAGAAGCTATCCCATTCAAACAGGTGCCTTATTCTAATGGCGCCCTGGTGGCCGAAGCGGGCATGGTTCCCCACCCTGAGGAGGTGGTCGATTGCTCCTCCGCTGCATCTCGCGTCCAGACGAGATCTCCTCTCCCAGGGACCAGTGTTACATCCCGATCCAGGGTTTCTTTCCTTGACGGCATGGTGCTTGACAGGGAGATCCTCAGGCGCAGGGGTGTTCGGAAAAAGTGATACACTTTTGCTGAGTAGGAAACCAGTCAATAGGCAAATTTATGCGAAAGTGTGGAAAGTCTTCTCTCAGTGGGCTCAGTCTAGAGAAGGTTCTCTCCAAATAATCCCGACGGTCCTGGATTTCCTCCAAGAGGGGGTTGACCAGGGCCTAGAAGTCAATACCCTCAGGGTCCAGGTTTCAGCCTTATCAGTGTTTTTAGACCAAAGAATGGCCCTGAACCCACTGTTAAAGAGATTTTTGACAGCCAGGGAAAGGGTAACCCCGGTGAGAACAAGCAGGTTCCCACCTTGGGATTTATCCCTGTTAATAGATGCTCTAACCAAAGAGCCCTTTGAGCCGGTGGATCAGGTTTCTGTTAAGTTTCTTTCACTTAAAATGGCCTTCCTCCTGGCGATCACGACAGCCAGAAGGGTTGGCGACCTACAAGCTCTAACTATAAATGAGCCCTTTTTGTTGCTCCTAGAGGATAGGGTAATCCTCAGACAGGATCCTTTATATTTGCCAAAAGTGACCTCAGATTTCCACAGGTCACAGGAAATTGTACTCCCCTCCTTTTGTCAGAACCCCAAAAATGACAAAGCGGAAAAGTTTCATTTATTAGACGTTAGAAGATGTCTTCTAGTCTATTTAGAGAGAGTGAGTGAGTTCAGGAGATCAAATCATTTACTAATTAGTTTCTCCGGCCAAAAGAAAGGGCTTCAGGCCTCCAAGCCTACGATAGCCAGGTGGATTAAACAGACTATCGCAGTAGCCTATGAACAGTCAGAAAAACCTGTTCCAGCTCGTATCAAAGCTCACTCAACTAGATCTCTGGCGACCTCCTGGGCAGAGACGGCAGGGGCTTCGATCGATCAAATCTGCAGAGCAGCAACTTGGACGAGCCAAAATACCTTCCTGAGACACTACAGAGTGGAGCTGTTGTCCCCTCAGGACTTGGCGTTTGGCAGGAAGGTCCTACAGGCGGTGATCCCACCCTAAGGTAGGCCTGAACTTCTTGCTCATCATCTCAGGTGTGCCGTCCTGGAAGATGACTAGAGAAAAGTACCAGTTACACTTACCGGTAACAGGTTTTCTAGGAAGTCTTCCAGGACGGCAGGTCTATTTCCCTACCCTTAATTGTTGGTGATGTTTTATTCTCACAGAATGTACCCTCAAGACACCGGTGTGGGCTTATACTTTGTAATAACTGAGGAACAGAGGGAAGGGTGGGGCCTTTTAAACTCTGTTGATTGTGTTTCCTGTCAGGTGTGCCTTCCTGGAAGACTTCCTAGAAAACCCGTTACCGGTAAGTGTAACTGGTACTTTTTCATGCAGCCTGTGGGCTGAAGGAAAAAAAGAGATTGATCGGTGGGTATGCCCACCATTAGAATACCTCCCTTCATCCACCCACTTCTAATGATGGGCATACATGCACCATTTTGTTTTTTAACTGTGTTTGTGAAATCACGTGGCTTACCCGCTAATAATGGTTAACAATAAAACAAAGTAACATTACAGTATAACAGTAAGACATACCATACCTGCAAAGCAAATACAAAAAAATACATAGTAAAAAATAAAACATTTTTTAACGCAATCTGTGCCTAAAATTTATACAGTGGTTACGGAACGTATTCAGACCCCCTTAAATATTTCACTCTTTGTCATATTGCAGCCATTTGCTAAAATCATTTAAGTTCATTTTTTTCCTCATTAATGTACACACAGCACCCCATATTGACAGAAAAACACAGAATTGTTGACATTTTTGCAGATTTATTAAAAAAGAAAAACTGAAATATCACATGGTCTTAAGTATTCAGACCCTTTGCTCAGTATTTAGTAGAAGTACCCTTTTGATCTAATACAGCCATGAGTCTTTTTGGGAAAGATGCAACAAGTTTTTCACACCTGGATTTGGGGAGCCTCTGCTATTCTTCCTTGCATATCCTCTCCAGTTCTGTCAGGTTGGATGGTAAACGTTGGTGGACAGCCATTTTTAGGTCTCTCCAGAGATGCTCAATTGGGTTTAAGTCAGGGCTCTGGTTGGGCCATTCAAGAACAGTAACGGAGTTGTTGTGAAGCCACTCCTTCGTTATTTTACCTGTGTGCTTAAGGTCATTGTCTTGTTGGAAGGTAAACTTTTTCGGCCCAGTCTGAGGTCCTGAGCACTCTGGAGAAGGTTTTCATCCAGGATATCCCCATACTTGGCCGCATTCATCTTTCCCTCGATTGCAAACAGTCGTCCTGTCCCTGCAGCTTAAAAACACCCCCACAGCATGATGCTGCCACCACCATGCTTCACTGTTGGGACTGTATTGGACAGAAGATGAGCAGTGCCTGGTTTTCTCCACACATACCGCTTAGAATTAAGGCCAAAAAGTTCTATCTTGGTCTCATCAGACCAGAGAATCTTATTTCTCACCATCTTGGAGTCCTCCAGGTGTTTTTTAGCAAACTCCATGTGGGCTTTCATGTGTCTTGCACTGAGGAGAGGCCACTCTGCCATAAAGTGCCATAGACTGGTGGATGGCTACAGTGATGGTTGACTTTCTACAAATTTCTCCCATCTCCCGACTGCATCTCTGGAGCTCAGCCACAGTGATCTTTGGGTTCTTCTTTACCTCTCTCACCAAGGCTCTTCTCCCCCGATTGCTCAGTTTGGCCGGTTGGTCAGCTCTAGGAAGGGTTCTGGTCTTCCCAAACGTCTTCCATTTAAGGATTATGGAGGCCACTGTGCTCTTAGGAACCTTAAGTGCAGCAGAATTTTTTTTGTAACCTTGGCCAGATCTGTGCCTTGCCACAATTCTGTCTCTGAGCTCTTCAGGCAGTTCCTTTTGACCTCATGATTCTCATTTGCTCTGACATGCACTGTGAGCTGTAAGGTCTTATATAGACAGGTGTGTGGCTTTCCTAATCAAGTCCAATCCGTATAATCAAACACAGCTGGACTCGAATGAAGGTGTAGAACCATCTCAAGGATGATCAGAAGAAATGGACAGCACCTGAGTTGAATATGAGTGTCTCAGCAAAGGGTCTAAATACTTGGGACCATGTGATATTTCAGTTTTTCTTTTTTAATAAATCTGCAAAAAAGTCAACAATTCTGTGTTTTTCTGTCGATATGGGGTGCTGTGTGTACATTAATGAGGAAAAAAAAAATGATTTTAAATGATTTTAGCAAATGGCTGCAATATGACAAAGAGTGAAAAATGTAAGGGGTCTGAATACTTTCCGTACCCACTGTATATGCCGAAGCATGGGGGCAATGCGCCTCAAAAGTTAGGAGCAAATCCCTCCTCCACCCCTGCTTGCCCCCGTGCTTCAGCATATATGTTCTTTTTTTTAACTGTGGTGGTGAAATCAACTCCTACGGCTTTATGTATCGTGGGAGCAAACGCCGTTGCTGTCGAGATAAATAAATCCGCGCTGCAGCTGAATGACGTACCTGAAAACAAAAAAATGGTTAACAATAAAACACAGTAAACCGTAAAGTACAAAATAATTACATACCTGGAAAGCAAACATGATAAAACATAATAACAATAAAACATTGGAATTAAGCATAGAATACAGTAAAAAAAGAGCAGAACAATAGAGAGAGAGAGAGAGAGAACAATAAAACAACAACTATTTATTTTTTATTTTTTTATATATATATTTTTTTTCCTTTTTTTTTTTTTTTTTATACACTTTTATTTGTAACTGTAACGGTTTGGTTCCAGGTTCGGGTCTCTCAAAATGCGATGGCATCTTTGGAGACCCTGTGAAAGTGCATCCTAGTCTGTTCAATGCTGTACCCTATGCTAAAACTCCACTAGTGTATGGTAGCGTTCAAAATATTCACCAATGCAAAGACCAGGATTGTCAGGACAGGAGGGACAAAAATAGCGGGTGTCACGCCTATATCCGCGATTTCCACAGACACAACATTTTCTTTGGGGGTCTCGTTGGGTAGGGGTACTAGGGAGGACATACGGAAAATGCCTCTCATGCAGCCGGCTTACTGCATTTGAATTGGGATTGTGAGGTGAAGCACCGTCTGGAAACAGAAGGGCTCTGACGATCTCTTCCTGGAATTTAAGGAAGGATCCAGTCCGTCCTGAAGCTCTGTATAGCACATGAGCGTTCAGCAAAGCCAATTGAAATAAGTATACAGACACTTTTTTGTACCAGCGTCTGGCCTTACGGGCAACTAGGTACGGCGCCAACAACTGGTCGTTGAGGTCCACTCCTCCCATATTTTGGTTATATTCGTGGACACAGAGGGGTTTCTCCACAACACCAGTCACCGTAGGAATTTGGACTGTTGTGTCTGCGTGAAGGTAGGGCAGAACAAAAACATTCTTATTATCCCTCCACTTCACAGCGAGCAAATTATTACACTTGAAGCAGTCTCTCTCCCCCAGCCTAAGACGTGAATCTACAAGCTGCTGGGGTAAGCCCCGGCGATTAGATCGCACGGTGCCACATGCGTCAATCTGAGGATCAACCAAGTGACTAAAAAGTGTCACGCTCGTGTAATAATTGTCCACATACAAATGGTACCCCTTTCCGAATAAGGGTAACACCAAGTCCCACACAATCTTGCCAGCACTCCCTATGTAATCTGGGCAGTTCTCCAGCTCTACGTGACTATCTCTTCCCTCGTAAACCATAAAACTATATGTATAGCCTGTTGCCCTGTCACAGAGCTTATACATTTTGACCCCATATCTGGCACGCTTGCTGGGAAGATACTGTTTGAAAGACAAGTGGCCAGAAAATTTAATCAGGGACTCATCAACGCAGACAACTTGATCAGGAGTAAACAAGGCTGCAAAACGTTCGTTGAAGTGGTTTACGAAGGGCCGAATTTTGTAGAGCTGATCATATCCAGGGTCTCCACGAGGACGACAGAGTTCATTGTCGTTGAAGTGCATGAACCGCAAGATCTGCTCGTATTGTGCCCTGGCCATGGAGGCAGAGAACAGGGGTCTATGTTAAATTTGGTCAATGGACCAATATGACCGCAACGTGCTCATTTTAACTATGCCCATGTCGAGGGATAGGCCCAGAAAGGTCTTGTGTTCGGAAACCGTAATTGGTTTCCAATCTCTGGCAAGGGAGGACAACTGGGGATTAGCGGCGATGAATTATCCAGCACACAAATTACTTTGGTCCACAATAGATCTATAGAGATCTTCCGTAAAAAATAGCGAATATAAATCAAGTGACGTAAAATCAACTGTTTCCACCTGAATTCCGAGTTGGCCAGTGAATGAGGGAAGTACAGGTGCTGCAAAAGTGGTGGGCTCCCAATCAGGATTGGCGAATTCTGCAGGAAGGACACTATGAGCATGACGGGCCTGTCTTTGTCTTCTTGGTGGCAGCGGGACACTACTTCTGCTTGCAACCTCGCCAGCTTGAACTGCACTTATGGGACTCGCTACGTCACCACGTAATACTGCAGTGCTGGATGTATGACCAGGGTGTACTAGGCCTGCTGGTGCTTGCCAGTTTTCCTGCGGTTCTTGCACCTCAACAACAGCAGAAGAACAACGGAGTCGGGTATGCCTGACCTTAGCAGGGACCACAACTCCGTCGTCAGAGCCATCTGTCATGGAGCCGCTGTCCTCTGCAGGATCTTATTCTGAGCCTGAATCTGACAGATGAGTGACTTCCTCTTCACTATCTGTCATGCTCAGAAACGTGTAGGCCTCTTCACTAGTGTACCTTTGATTTGCCATTTTGGGCTCTAAATTTATTGGTACACTAGTGAGACTCGCAGGAAAAAAAAAAGCTCCTAGACTGTCAGCAACTGTATCAAACGCTACCAAAAAAACTGTTAGCGATCGCAGTGAACAGGCCTGATTCTGCGAACGCTGCAATTACGTGTTAAGTGTTTTGTAAGTGACAGTGATCGATCGATACTGCACTTGGGTGGGCTGGGCGTAGGGGCAAAACGCAGGTGCTAGCAGGTATCTGCGCTGATCCCGCTAACACTGCGTTTTTGGGAACCCTAAACTGCTGGGGACGCTAGTATAGATCTGATCAGATATTGATCCGTTCAGATACTATACTACTAAGGGAGGTGTATGCTGTGTGAGTGGGTGTTAGCGCTACTGGCACTAATCTGACGCTGCCTGGGGTGACGCAGACCCTATCTGACACTAAAACCTAACTGATATCACCCGTCGGGGGATCATGGGGTTAAGCCTTTATTGGGTAATAACCGGTGGGTGCCCTGACGCTATAAAAAACAAACTAACCAGCGTCACCCGTAACACTTATACGGTGATCACTGGTGACGGGGTGAAAGGGTTAACTAGGGGGCAATCAGGGGGTTAAAACCTTTATTAGGTAGTATATGGGGGTACCTGATGCTATAAAAAGCTGACGTTGAACCTAAATAACTAACTGGCTAACTAGCGTCAACTGTGACACTAATACGGCGATCAGAAAAAAGATTGCTTAGTAACACTGGCGACAGGGGGTGAAAGGGTTTACTGGAGAGCGATTTAGAGGTTAAACCTTTATTGGGGGGGTTGGGGGGGTACCCTAGACCTAAAGGGGCCTATCACTAACTGCCCTAACACTTATAACAGTCACAAATGACACCAAATGCAGGGATCAGTAAAAAAATGAACACTGCAATTGGTGACACTGTGACAGGGGGGTGCAGGGGGGGTGATTGGGGGGTGATTTGTGTGCCTATGTGTACTGGTGTTTAGTGTAGTGTTGTGCCACTCACTTTTCACGTCCTCTCTCCATAGCTCCCGAACGAAAAAGGAAGCTCGAGAGATTACCTCACTTCCTCTGACCTGTGTTTACAGTTCACAGGCAGAGAAAGAAGCTCATTCGTCAGGAGCGATCGTGAGGGAATGACCATGAATCAGTGGCCCCCGCCCGCTGGGAGGCAGGGACGTACAGGTACGCCTATATTGCTGCCCGTGCCATTCTGTCTACGTATATCGTCGTGCGGTGGTCGGCAAGTGGTTGTAGAAGATGGTTCTTAATTTAGAGATTCTGCATGCAGAAAATTTGAGACACTTTTAAAAGGCTCTCTTTACTCTTGTAGGTCCAGGTCTGCAACCAGCTATTGTTGCAATTTCTGTTTGTAAATTTGCAGCTAATTGGACAAGGGCAATGAGTAGTCAACAGGATCCTGTCTTTCACTACTGAACTGTTGCGGAACACTTACAAACATTGCCTTCTGCCTCACTTTTCTGAGTTAGCGCTAGAGATGGGAAGGCCTGGAAAAAAATTAAGAAAAATTGGGGAAAAAAACTTTTTTTTTCCCTTCTTTCTTTTTTCCAGTTTTTCAAGAAAAAAAAAAAAGTGTGGAATATGTTCTTTTACAATGATAATAAATATCCATAAATATGACAAGGTGTTCAAACAATAAAACATAAAGACCTCAATTAAAGATTTCTGAGACTTAATGCGAAGTCTTTAATTATTGCAAGTTCTGTCAGCTAAAGACAAGCAAATCCTGTACTTCACTAATGCATTTCTCAAATGAGAAATATGCTTATCTGCCACTAGGGGACACTGCAGGGGCAAGGCTCCAGTTTAGCTTGGTTGTGGGCTCCATTTTGTACCATCAAAAGTTGGGTGATTGTTGGGATACAATAGATGGCATTTTTTCTCCTCTCAGGCCTTTATTGGCAGGCAAGAGGGTGAATTTGTCTGACAATTGAGCTTGCTTTTAACCTTTAAATTATTTTTAATTATGTTTTTCACCATCGCAGCATAATGTTTACCCATAGTCTGGTCAGTAAATGTTTTTTTTTTTTTTTTTTTATTTCCTCCTCTCTGTAAAATAGTGAGACCTACATTTGGAGTTTAAAAACCTTTCCACTGTGCAATTTCTGCTGAGAGCAAAGCTTAATTTTTCAAATATTGTAAATGAAATATTATTTTTCCAAATGCTGCAAGAATGACAAAACACATACTGGCATGCCATAGGCGCCCTAAAGACATTAAATAATTTATGGAATTAAATGATAAGGCAAGTAGCTTTTCCCTCCAGAATTCTCATTCCAGAAACCTCTTTCTGTTGCTTCTGGATCATCACAAAGTGTTTCTTCACCTGCAAAATCTTTACTGAAGGAAGTGTTACAAACCACTGCCTCCCATAAATACACAATTCTTTCATTAAATTCAGCCCTTTCTTTGAACACAAAGTTTACAAAGTCTTCCACAAAACTGTCTCTACAAGGAAGGGGCACCCTCACTCCTAAGAGTGGGGGGATATTTGTTAAAGTTTGCATTCCTTTGGGTTACAAATGTCCAAAACCTATGAGTTTGATCAGGAGTTTCAAAGAGGTACAATATAGAGTTTCAAACTCTCCCTGCTCGTTTTCTTCTTTCACTTTTAATATGTAAAGGTACAAAACATGACATATGAGAACTTTTTGAAATTGTCAAGAAGAGATAGTAGACAGCTAGAATGTAGCTCCCGAGAATGTAAAAACATCCAACAATATAAATCCCATAATAATAAACAAAACTTGTAGCCAGTACGTTTGAGTAGGTATTAATGAGCCAAGTAATATTTCTACAGGCCGCAAAACAATAAGCAGGTCCAGACATCAAGTCTAAATCAACAACAATGCCTGCAACAAGGAAATAAGAACAAAGGAAAGAGAAAGGAAAGATGTCCACAGCAGGAGGATGGGGGAAAAAAGGTGGGATAAAGATAAGGTGGGATAAGGAGAAGGGGAGTGAGTGTCAGGGATGCCCAAAGCCTAGTTTTCTTCTTTCAACCAACCAAAATCTGCCCAAGGACAGTCAGATTTACAGACTACCCTGGACCATATCCCATGTCTAAAGGGGTGGTTGTTTTGGTACCTCTCAAGGACAGGTTCCAAGGATTCTATTCAATCCCGCTGATTGTGCCAAAACCACAAATTAGGTATTTGTCCTATCCCAGGCCTAAAATCCCTAAACAAGTACATTTGAGTTCACAAGTTTTGCATGTAGTTCACAATGGGGGTACTTGGCATCAGAAGATATTCAAGATGCCTACCTGCTCATTTACCCACCTCATCAGCACTTTCTGCATGTTACAATAAATGAAAATTGCTACCAATTTGTCGTGCTGCCATTTGGCCTATCCTCTGCACCAAAACTTTCTTGCTTAAAGTGGTGTTAAATGATAGAAGAGACCCTATTGGTCTCATATGTCAATAAATGCTTCCTCCTGCCCACTCGATTTGTGTGGTGGCAATGTGACTGCCCACTCGATTTGTGTGGTGGCAATGTGACTCCTGTGCAAATGCGCATGAATGATACCATCGCTTCCTGGCCATTCAATCGGCTTAACAGGCGGAACCCGGAAGGAAGACTTTGCAAAGATGGAAGCGCCTGGGACCAGTGGGTTAGGTGACAGTGCATCGCTGGAGGGCACAAAATGACAAGTCTGTCACAATATGTTAATATACGATGCATACTAGCACATTATGACATAAATCACCCAGGGACACAAATTTATAAAAAAAAATGTGTTTTAATACCACTTGAAGATCCAGGCTACCGGGTACCTACACAACCCTCTTCTGGAGGATTTGTCTTCCCCACAACTGTCTGCAAATGTCTAAAGGACTGTTCAGATTCTTTAGGATTACTGCTGGTTTAATTACCTGGTTGCCGACCAGCCGCCGCAGTTTTACTGTGGCAGAATGGCACGGCTGAGCGAAGCGACGTTGCTTTACGTCGCTTTGCCTTTTGGCCACTAGGGGCGCATGCGCCCATGGCTCGCCGCCGGAGCTGATGCGAGTGCCCGGTGACTGCGATGACCGCTAGGCACCCGCGATCGCTCGTGATAGAGCGAGAACCAGGATCTGTGTGTGTAAACACACAGATCCCGGTTCTTTCCGGGGAGAGGAGACTGATCGTGTGTATGAATACCGATCTCTCTCTCTCTCTCTTCCCCCCCCCTAGTTAGTCCCATCCCCCCTACAGTTAGAACACAGTAAGGGAACATGGTTAACCCCTTGATCGCCCCCTAGTGTTAACCCCTTCCCTGCCAGTGACATTTTTACAGTAATCAGTGCATTTTTATAGCACTGATCGCTGTAAAATTGTCAATGGTCCCAAAAATGTGTCAAAAGTGTCCGATGTGTCCGCCGCAATATCATAGTCCCGATAAAAATCACAGATCGCTGCCATTACTAGTAAAAAAAAAAAGAAAAAGAAATGCCATAAATCTATCCCCTATTTTGTAGACGCTATAACTTTTGCGCAAACCAATCAATATACGCTTATTGCGTTTTTTTTGTTTTTTTTTTACCAAAAATATGTAGAAGAATACATACTGGCCTAAACTGAGAAAAAACTAATCTCGTCTCCCAATCAACGTCCTGGAATTGCGGGCGATCAGACTGTGTCTCTCCGCGTGGTCGAAGAGGCTACAGGGCCGCTCGGTCAGAATCCAGTCGGACAATGCCACGGCCGTGGCGTATGTCAACCATCAGGGGGGCACTCGGAGCTCGGTCGCGGCATCCGAGGTCGCCCACATCCTAAGGTGGGCGGAAAGACACGTGCCGGCGCTGTCGGCCGTCTACATTCCGGGCGTAGAAAACTGTCAGGCGGACTATCTGAGCCGCCAGTCCCTGAACCAGGGGGAGTAGTCCTTGCATCCGGAGGTGTTTCAACTCCTTTGTCGGCGGTGGGGCACTCCGGATGTGGACCTGATGGAATCTCGACACAATCGCAAGGTGTCGGTTTTTGGCCAGGTCCAGGGACCCCTGGGCGGATGCCTTGGACGCGTTAGTGGCCCCGTGGGGTCAGTATCGCTTAATGTATACCTACCCTCTGCTGCAGTTGCTTCCTCGTCTGCTGCGCAGGGTAGCGACAAGGGCATCCCGGTGATCCTCAGTGCCCTGGACTGGCCTCAGCGTCACTGGTACGCCAACCTGGTACGTCTCATCACGGATGTCCCTTGGCGTCTGCCCTTGAGGGAGGACCTTCTGTCTCAAGGTCCTATCTTTCATCCTACTTTACAGTCTCTGGCTTTAACGGCATGGCTATTGAGAGCCAGGTGCTGAAGGACTTCGGTAATTTCGACCATGCTTAGGGCAAGAAAGTCTTCTTCTAGGAAGATCTATCACCGTACCTGGAGAGCTTATATCGCTATGTGCGAAGAGCTAGACTGGCGTCCACGGACGTACTCTGTCCCCAGAATCCTGCGGTTCTTGCAGCGTGGTGTTGCACAAAGGCTGGCTTTGAGCACTATTAATGGTCAGATTTCGGCATTGGTCGTTTTCTTTCTAAGACCCCTAGCAGGTCATTCCTTAGTTAGCACTTTTGTACAGGGGGTACGCCATGTGGTTCCACCTGCCAAGCCTCTGCTCCCTCCTTGGGATCTGAACTTAGTGCTTTTGGTTCTTCAGGAACCTCCTTTTGAAAATGTCAGAGATATTCCTCTTTTAACTTTGTCCCAGAAGGTGGCTTTCTTAGTGGCCATCACTTCTGTTAGACGGGTGTCTGAGTTGGCGGCTCTGTCATGCAAGTCGCCTTACCTGGTCCTCCATAAGGATAAGGCGGTGTTGCGACCGTCTTTCCTTCCTAAGGTGGTTTCGGCTTTTCACCTTAATGAGGACATTGTCCTCCCGTCCTTGTGCCCTCACCCATTGCATCCTAGAGAGTTTGCGCTTCACAATTTATATGTGGTGCGTGCCTTAAGGGTATACCTGGCGGCTACTGCTCCTATTCGGAAGTCTGACTCACTGTTTGTGTCTGTCTCTGGTTCGAAACCGGGCCAAGCTTTATCGTCTGCCACCATTTCTAGGTGGATCAGACTGTTATACAGGCCTATGCCATTAAGGGGCGGGCGCCTCCCTTCCCGGTTACGGCACATTCCACCAGGGCAATTGGTGCTTCCTGGGCTTTCAGACATCAAGCGTCGGTTGCACAAGTGTGCAAGGCAGCGACCTGGTTGTCCGTTCATACCTTTTCAAAATTCTATAAGGTTGATGTGGCTGCATCTTCGGATGCTTCCTTCGGCCGCAAAGTGTTGCAGGCCGCTGTTTAATGTTGCAACTCCTCCGTTGAGGAGCTCTGCTGGTTTGGAGTGAAGTTTTGGTTGTTCCTTTACTATTTTGCTCCCACCCTTTTCTTGTACTGCTTTGGGACGTCCCACACGTAAACAGTATGAGAGCTGTGTCAGTCCATGGATGATAAGAGAAAATAGGATTTTTGTACTCACCGTAAAACCGTTTCTCTGACGTCCATGGACTGACACAGCACCCACACTTCCCTTTAAGGTTTGTACTGCTTTGTTACGAACTGAGGCTGCTAGCTGCAGGTGGGAGGGTAATGTCCTGAGGGACCACCCCCCTGGGCGGGGCTGTTCAGCTCTGCTTTTGTTCTAGAATGTTTCTAACATCTAACATTCTGCCTAGGTCTTCTCCTGCAAGCAGGGACATATACCCACACGTAAACAGATTATGGTGTGGGGTTGTTTTTTAGGGTTTGGACTTGGCCCCTTAGTTCCAGTAAAGTGAACTCTTAAGGCGTCAGCATACCAAGACATTTTGGACAATTTTATGCTCCCCAAGTTTGTGGGAACAGTTTGGGGATGGCCCCTTCCTGTTCTAACACCAGTGCACAAAGCAAGGTCCATAAAGACGTGGATGAGCGAGTTTGGGGTGGAGGAACTTGACTGGCCTGCACAGAGTCCTGACCTCTATGCGATAGAACACCTTTAGGATGAATTAGAGTGGAGACTGCGAGCCAGGCCTTCTCGTCCAGCATCAGTGCCTGACCTCACAAATGCGCTTCTGGAAGAATGGTCAAACATTCCCATAGACACACTCCTAAACCTTGTGGACAGCCTTCCCAGAAGAGTTGAAGTCGTTATAGATGCAAAGGGTGGGCCAACCCAATATTGAACTCGCCTGCAGATTTAGTAAGTTTGCCCACTTACAAAGAAATGAAGGGTCTATAATTTTTATCATAGGTATATTTTAACCTTTTCGCTGCCAGGCCCTGTGCTCCACTTTTCAACTCAGATGGCCAGACCATTTTTGCAATTTTTTCAGTGCTTTTTTATTTTTCCCTTACAGCTTTCAGAGCTTGTAAAATATATTTTCTGAAAGCACAAGACCAGTAGAATAAAAATAAGGTCCTACTGATTTTTAGGGAACAATGATATTTTGCGCAAATGTTCATCAAAACCATATTTTTGCTATTAATACACTAAAATCATGATTGGCAGATAAAAACACAGCAAATTTTACAAAATTCCTGCTAAATTTCTACTAAATATAAAAGCCTACTGTAATTTGTATAGAGTTAATAAATAACAAATATTTGTAAATTGCATCTTTTTGCAAAATAGTGAAAACTGAATGTACACAAAATTAAAAATCTGGAGGTTTTAATTTTCACCTTCAGCTTTCAGAGTTTGTAAAAGACCCCCAAAACCATTTATTTTCTGAAAGCATAAGACCAGTAGAGTAAAAGGAAAGTGCTACTGATTTTTAAGGCCTGACGATATTTGTGCAAATGTTTACCAAACAATGTTTGCACTAAAATCATTATTGGCAGATACAAACACAGCAAATGTTACAAAATTCCTGCTAAATTTCTTCTAAATATAAAAGCTAAACCTGTATTGAGTTAATAAATAACAAATATTTGTAAATTTTAAATTGCGCCTTTTTGAGAAATTGTGAAAATCAGACGTACGCAAACATTTCTCTAAAAAGCTGTAGATTTACATTTTTCACTTACAGCTTTCAGCGTTTAACCACTTGTTTACTGGCCACTTAAACCCTCTTTCTGCCCAGACTAATTTTCAGCTTTCAGCGCTGTCACTCTTTGAATGACAATTGCGCGGTCATGCTACAGTGTACCCAAATGACATTTTTATCATTTTTTTCAGACAGATGGAGCTTACTTTTGGTGGTATTTAATTGCTGCTAGGTTTTTTATTTTTTGCTATATAAAACAAAAAGTACGGACAATTTTGAAAAAAAAAAAAAAAAGATTTCATAGTTTGTTATAAAATTTTGAAAACAGGTACGTTTTCTCCTTCACTGATGAGGGTGCACTGATGTGCGCTGATGAGGGTGCACTGATGGGCACTGATAGGTGGCGCTGATGGGCACTGATAGGCGGCACTGATGGGCACTGATGAGGTGGTACTAATGGGCACTGATGAGGTGGCACTGATAACGAAGAGGTGGCACTAATGGGTGCCATTTATGGTTGGCACTGATGGGCAGCACTGATTATAAGACACTGATGGGCATTGATTGGCGGCACTGGTGGGTGGCACTGTGGACACTGATGGGTGGCACTGGTAGGTGGCAAAGTGGGCACTGGCAGCTGACACTGGTGGGCACAGAAAATACAGCTGAGGCTTTCTGTGTGAGGGACCAATGTCCCTCTGACAGAAGCTGGTGATCGATTTTTTTTTCCCCTCACGCTGAAAAGAAAATACAGATTACCAAGCTTCTGTTTACATCACGTGATCAGCCATCATTGGCTGACAGCTGATCATGTGGTAAAGGGCCGGGATTGACCCTTTACTCGGATCTGTGATCAGCCGAGTCTCGTAGACTCGGTAAAAGAGAGCGCGACCCGCATGGACGCACAGACAGCTCATGCACGGGAGGACTTCCATGGACACCCTCTCGGCAATTAAGGCCCGCGTGTAGCCGTCTTTCGGCTCTAGCGCGGGAGGCAAGTTGTTAAAGACCTCCCAATCCATATTTTCTGAAAAGCACATGGCCAGTAGTTATAAAAAGAAGGAGCTACTGATTTTTAAGGCCCTGCGATATTTGCGCAAATGTTTATTAAAACAATATTTTTGCTACAAATACACTAAAATCATTAATAGTGTATTCATACATGGCAAATTTTACAAAATTCCTGCTTAAAGAGGAAGTAAACCCTGGAAAAAAAAAAAAAACCCTGCAAAAGAAAGCCATAATGAGCTAATATGCATAGCATTACTAGCTCATTATGAGTGACTTACCTGAGATCGAAGCCCCCGCAGCGGTCCTCGGTCACCTCCGCCGCCATCTTGCCTCGATATCCCGTCACGGATGTCAATGTATTGCCGCTCCGGCGCTGTGATTGGCCGGAGCGGCGATGACGTCACACGCATGCGCGCTCGGGCCGGCAAGAGCCCATTCAGAAAACCGGCAATGAAGCCGGCCCGCTAGTGCGCATGCGCGTGACGTCATCTGCGCATCGCTTTTATAGTAGATATCTCCTTAGCCATGTAGGTTAAGGAGATATTTCTTGCACCTACAGGTAAGCCTTAATCTAGGCCAGTGATTCTCAAACAGGGTTCCGTGGAACCCTAGGCTTCCTCCAGAGGTTGCTAGGGGTTCTTTCAGCCTTGGGCAATTTTGGCCTCAGATAAGTTCCCACTGACACCATTGATCTTTTTAGCTATCTGTAAGGAGGCAATTCTTCCCAATGACCACAAGTGTAAGGACCATTCTTCCCACTGACCATCACACTAATGTATCATAAGTTGTAGATTTCTGATTTTTAGCAGGGGTTCCCTGAGACCGGAGAACTATTTCAAGGGTTTCTCTGTGTTGAAAAGGTTGAGAAAGGCTGATCTAGACTTACCTGTAGGTGCAAGTTGTCTAAGTGGGTTTACAACCACTTTAATTCCTACTAAATATAAAAATTAAAACTGTGTTGAGTTAATAAATATCAAATTTGTACATTTTAAATTGCACCTTTTTGTGAAATAGTGAAAACTGAAGATGCGCAAAACAGTAAATAAAAACAATTTACTCTAAAAAGCTGAAGGTTACCATTTTTCCCTTACAGCTTTCAGATTTTGTAAAAGACCCCTCAAACCATAGATTTTCTGAAAGCACATGACCTACAGAATAAAAAAAGTGCTACTGATTTTTTTAGGCCCCGCAGTAGTTGCGCAGATGCTCATCAAATTGCAATATTATTAAAAATACACTAAAATCATTAGTGGATACATACATGGCAAAATTTACAAAATCTCTCCCAAATTTATACTAAATAGAAAAGCTAAAACTGTACTGAGTTAATAGATGACAAATATTTGTAAATGTTAAATTGTGTATTTTCTGAAAGCACATGATCTGTAGAATAAAGAAAAGTGCTACAGATTTTTTGGGCCCCGCAGTAATTGCGCAAATGTTCATCAAAACTCTAAATTCACTAAAATCATTATTCGTGCATACAAACACAATATAACTTACATAATTCCTGCTAAGCTGCTACTACAGTATTGTTTAATGTGGTATACTAAAGTGTATGTCCTTGAAGGGCCATGTTTACCTGCACGGGGATGCACAGGTTTCCATGCATCCCCGTGCAGGCAGTCCCATTTATGTCAATTGGGATGCAACGGCTGCACAGGCATAGCCACTGCTCCCAATCTGACATCTGTGTGTCTTCATGACCCCCGAACGCAGACAGTGTGAGCTCAGGGACATGCACCCGGACCTACATGGATGTCAAATTGGGAGCAGCGGCTCTGTTAGCACAGTTGCTACATCCCAAATGACATCAATGTGAATGCCTGCACAGGGATGCACAGAACACCTGTGCATCCCTGTACAGGTAAACACGGCTTTGCAGGGCCTTAGGCCCCTTTCACACGAGTTCTGTTTTTCAGGCGGACCTGATCGAACTACACATTGTTCTCTATGGAGAGGAAAAAGTAAATGGACATGTGTCCATTTACACCCACCTGCATCCGATCCGGTCCACCAAAAACAGACTAATGGTGATCTGTTCCCCATCCGTCTAGCAGATCGAATCGGATGGAAATGGACAGGCGGTCTGTTTCAATCCGATTTGCTCCATAGAGAACAGCAGGCTGTGTCCATGTCTGATCTGCATCATCAAAGCGGACAAGGACCTGTCATCTCCATGCTCTATGTGAGTCTGCTCCATGTGAAAGGGGCCTTACTTTATTTTTTTTCTTTGGTAAGGTATCAGAGGTCTAAACAGACCCCTGATGTATTTTTTGAGACAGAGAAAAGGGACTGAAGTTCCTTTCTTTGCAGCACATTACATGAATGAATAAGGAGTCTGTGAGGTGGGGGCCATTGCGGGGGGTGATGGGAGAGGTGGGGTGGACATGTGTGATCCCCTCTAAGCCCCTGCAGCTCCTGAAGCCGGTGGGCGCGGCAGAGGAGGAAGGCTGGCTTTTCAAGGGTAGCTGCAGGGGATCTGGTTTGTGACCATGAGCTTATAGCAGAAAGAGGAATGAGATCCATATGGCGTACGGACCTGGCCAGCTGGAAGCAGTGTTGTAGGTCCGTATGCCGTACAGACCTGGCAGCGAAAGGGTTAAACATATAGAGACAGAATATCAACCAAAAATCTAGAGAAAAAGCACACAATACAGATGTTATAAATTGAGTTGCATTTCAGTGAGCAAAATAAATATTTGATCCCCTACCAACCAACAATAATTCTGGCTCCCACTGACTGACTACAGTATGTGCTCATGTGGTACTATTAGTTCTGTCAGTTTGAGAAGGTGCTCCTAAAAACAACTCATGTGTATAAAAGACACCTGTCCACAGAAAATCTTTCTTCCATTCAAATTCGCCATCATGGGCAAGACCAAAGACCTGTCAAAGGACATTAGGGACACGATTGTAAACCTGCACAAGGCTGGAATGGTCTACAAAACCATCAGCAAGAAGCTTGGTGAGAAGGAGACATCTGTTGGAGAGATTATTCGCAAATGGAAAAAATACAAAATAACAATCAATCTAAATGATTCAAAGAAGGATTGGGAGAAAAGTGCTGTGGTCAGATGAGACCAAAATTGAGCTCTTTGACATTACCTTGACTTGCCGTGTTTGGAGGAAGAAAAATGCTGACTATGACCCTAAGAACACCATCCCTACAGTCAAGCACAGAAGTGGAAACATGCCTTGGGGCTGTTTCTCTGCTATAGGTTCAGGCTGACTTAGCCACATTGAGGGGCAAATGGACAGGGCCATGTATTGTAAAATCTTTGCTGAGAGCCTTCTTCCCTCTGCCCGAACACTGAAGATGGGTCGTGGATGGGTCTACCAGCATGACAATGACCCAAAACATACTGCCAAGGCAACAAAGGTGTGGCTTAAGAAGAAGCACATTAAGGTCATGGAGTGGCTTAGCCAGTCTCGAATACCTTCATCATATAGAAAATTTATGGAGGGAGCTAAAACTTCAAGTTGCCAAGTGACAGCCAAGAAACCTTAAGGATTTAGAGCAGATCTGTAAAATAGAGTGGACCAAAATCCCTCCTGAGATGTGTGCAAACCTGGTAGCCAACTACAAGAAATGTCTTACCTCTGTGCTTGCTGTTATGTTCCTTAGACACGGGGTCTCTCAGGGTGCTGCTAGCAATGCTGCCAGTATCTGCTCAGCAAGTTACACACAGACCGGATGAACTTCTTAACCGTGGAGAGGGTTTATTACTCACTCAGAAACATGATGACTTTGTTACATGGAGTCCTAATACAACAGGCTTCTGTCATTACCAGATCTTTGCATCCATGCTGCTGCTGCTTCCAGTCCCACACACACACACTCTTACTTCCTGGTACAGCCCACCCCCCAGCATGCATCAGGAGAAAAGGGTGAAGGGTCACAGTGATCCAACACAAACATCACACCTCATCTCCCCCCCCCAAAAAAAAAATATAACAAAAGAACAAAATACTCAACACATAAAATACTCAACACGGAAAACAACAAGGCAAGCAGGATCAGTTCAGCAAGTAGTTTCCTGACCTCCAAAGTGTCCCGTAAGATTTCAGTGCTTTGCCAAAGAGGAGTTTGATGTCTTTGGCGGGCAGACTTACGAAGTGGCACAGCACTAGGAGGGGTAGAGGCTTTCAAAGGTTCTGGAGGTGTCAGTGGGTGTCCAACAGACAAATCAGTCTCTGCAACTCTGGGCACATGTCCAGGCTCCTCAGGAATATGGTCACCAACCGCTTCAGGGGTTGGTTGTAAACTTGTAGGATCATGCCAGACACCATGCCATATGTCACCAGTAGAGCCCTGAGTAGACTCTGGTGGTTGGGTAGAAAGAGAGGTCGGGTTTGTTTCTACTGGCAGGCAAATGCTCTTAATTGCGAAAGGTGTCTCCGAACATAAACGCCATTCTCCAGGCGAACAAGGTACATTCGTGGTCCATCAATAATGCCAGGAAGCCAATGAGGCAAAACTCTGTAATTCCGAAACCATACAAGATCACCTGCACGGAATCCAGGACGGCCTGGCGGATGAGATGTTGGTGACTGTTCCTGTGGACGAACTAAATCCAGTTTGGTGCGGAGATGCCTGCCAAACATAAGAAAAGCTGGGGACAGCCCAGTAGTAGCGTGTTTTGTGTTTCGGTACATGGTCAAGAACTCCAGCAGCTTCTCCTCTGACATTCCGACCTGGTCCAGAGTGGACAATAAGTGCTTCTTAAATGTCTGCACAAACCGTTCTGCCAGTCCATTCAAAGCTGGATGATAAGGGGCTGTTTTGTAGTGTTGGATGCCCAAGCCACTGAGGAAGGATTGAAATTCATGCGATGTAAATTGAGTCCCATTGTCCGACTATGGCTGTTGGCAAGCCATATTGAGCAAAGAGCTTCCTTAAGACTAGAATGGTAACAGAAGGCATTTGAAAAACCTCCGGCCATTTTGAATGTGCATCTACCACGATCAAATACATTTTACCCTGGATTGGGCCAGCAAAATCAAGATGGAGTCTTGACCACAGGTCTGTCGGCCATGGCCAAGGTAGCAGGGTTCCTTTCTTTTGGGGTCGCTGAGCTTGACAGCACCCAGGACATTGAGCCACATAATCTTAAATTGCTGTGTCCATTTGTGGCAACCAAACATAGCTCCGGGCTCGCTGCTTCATGCGCCCTACACCAGGATGGCCCTCATGCAGTATCCTTAGCATGGTTGGTTGCAAATACTGAGGTATAATCACTCTATTGCCCCACTGTAGGCAATCAGCATTAGTCACAAGCTCACATTTGCTGGCAAAGTACGGACGAAATTCACCTGGGACTTTCTCTGGCCATCCAGCCTGAACATATGAGAATATCTGAGACAGGAAGGGATCTGTGACTGTAATTATGTCTGGCAATTAGGGAGGTGGACATACAGGATTTCGGCCTGTGTATTTCCACTATGCGTACGTCTCTTGGTGAGTGGTCTCCAATTGGCAATCTGGAAAATGCATCTGCATTTCCATGGGCATCATGGGAGCGGTATCTGATAGAAAAAGTATAAGCTCCCAAGAATAAAAGCGTACCTTTTTGTAAGCGAGATGCAGTTGTTGTAGAAATTCCTTTCTGAGGGTTCAGTATTGACAACAGAGGTTTGTGGTCAGTGATAAGTGTGAACTCCCGACCATAGATGTACGTATGAATTTTTTTTGTGGCCCAAACAATGGCCAAAGCTTCCTTGTCTATCTGGGAGTAGTTTTGTTCTGCTGAGGTTAAAGACCTGGAGGCAAAAGAAATGGGGCGCTCTGTGCCATCTGGCATGGGAAAGCACAGCACCCAGTCCATAAGGCGAGGCGTCACAAGCCAAGGTGACATGTTTTTTTAAATCATAGTGGACCAGAACTTGAGAAGACAGAATTAATTCTTTAGAAAGCCGAAAAGCTTCTTCACATTTGGCTGTCCATATCCATTTAGCTCTTGCATCCAGTAAGCAATGTAATGGGTAAAGCTGGTGTGCTACGTTCGGCAAGAAACGGTGGTAGTAATTTAGGAGGCCAAGGTAGGACCTGAGCTGTGTGACATTCTGGGAAGTAGGGGCATGGGTAAGGGCTTTAACCTTTTCTTCAGTAGTGTGTAACCCATGTCGGACCACAGTGTGGGCACAAAATTCCAGTCGAGACTTTAGAAATTCGCATTTTGAAAGATTGACACGTAAACCATACCTTTGGAGTCTCTCTAGCACAGTTTCAACATTCTTTCGGTGTTCCTCATCAGTGGGACCAGTGATGAGCATGCCATCTAGTAGACATTGAGTGAAAGGTATGCCTGCCAGGACCTCATCCATGATTCGCTGCCAGATGGCTGGAGCTGGGGCTATGCCAAAAACCATGCGGTTATATTGGAATAATCCTTTATGGGTGTTAATGGTCAACAGATGGCATGAATCTGGGTGTACTTGCAGTTGCAGGTAAGCTTACTTTAAGTCTATTTTTGTAAACTTTTGCCCCCCAGCCAGTGAGCTAAATAGATCTTCAAGTCAAGGCAATGGGTATTGATCCACAAGAAGTTGGTTGTTCAGGGCAACCCTGAAATCTCCACAAATTCTAATCTCTCCATTCTTTTTCTTGACAGGCACAATTGGCGATGCCCATTCACTTCTATCAACTTTAGTTATGATCTTTTCAGCCAATAGGTGGTCCAGCTCTGCTTCCACTTTCTTTCTCAAGGCAAAAGGTACTGATCTTGCCTTACAAAAACGAGGTGTAGCACCAGGCTTCAAGAAGAGGTGGGCCATTTTTCCTTTTACTGTGCCCAAAGAGTCCTCCAAAACCCGCTTAAAGCATGACTTCAGGGATTCTACCCAATGGTCTATCTCAGAAAGCAATGTACATTGGGCAATGGCAAAAGGAGGCATGCCCAGGGCTTTGATCCAGTCCCTACCGTACAGCGGAGGACCTCCTTTATTGACAACATAAAGGAGTAGAGTATGACTGCGGTTGCCTAATGTAACAAGGGGTTTCACATAACCCAAGGGCTGTAGTAGTTCCTTGCTGTAGGTTTGTAGTGTGAGATTTGTAGGTTGGAGCGATAGGGACAGACCCTATGCCTTTAAATCCGTCCATGAAATGACTGACACAGCCACCCCTGTATCAACATCCATGGAGACAGGACAGCCATTGAGTGTGACATCCACTTTTATCGCAGGAGTACTCATCAGAGCTGGAGCCGTTATTGTCACTATCTATATGAAAGGTCTGTTTACGTTTAACTTTTGTGGTAGTGTTCGGGAAGCGTGAGCTGCGGCAAACGCACCCAATATGGCCAGTCTTTCCACAAAGAAAACAAACGACATCCTTGAACTTGCAAGCAAGTGCACTGTGAGTAGTGTTACCACAACAGTAGCAAGTTGGTGTCCTAGAGACAGAAGAATTAGGGTGGCGAGGTTTAGGCAGATTTGGGGACGGCCGTCTTGTGTGTCGGGTGATAGCAGAGTGGAATCTTTCCTCTCCCTGGCTTGCAGGAGTTTCAGGTGGTGCCTTCAGTAGGGTGGCGTCCCATGTAGCCAACTCCATGACCGTAGCAAGGTCAGTGGCTTTCGTCGGAGTCAAGTCGGGTTCTGTAAGTAAACGTTTCTGTATGGCTGGGTCGCAGAGTCCCATAACAAACATGTCACGGAGAGCCGTCTGCAGGTAGTCTCCAAACTGACAAGTTGTGAGGAAAACTGCAACTTTCTTTTCTGCAGCCACACTGTTTGCTTCCATATACTGCTCCAGCCTCTCCACCCAGGAGTTCCATGATTCAGCAGCAAGATCAAATGATTGAATAAACCCTATGAAGGCCATGTGTGCTAAAATCCACAATCCTTGTCGCCACTGTTATGTCCCTTAGACATGGGGTCTCTCAGGGTGCTGCTAGCAATGCTGCCAGTATCTGCTCAGCAAGTTACACACAGGCCGGATGAACTTCTTAACCATGGAGAGGGTTTATTACTCACTCAGAAACATGATGACTTTGTTACATGGAGTCCTAATACAACAGGCTTCTGACATTACCAGATCTATGCATCCATGCTGCTGCTGCTGCTTCCAGTCCCACACACACACACTCTTACTTCCTGGTACAGCCCCTCCCCCAGCATGCATCAGGAGAAAAGGGTGAAGGGTCACAGTGATCCAGCACAAACATCACACTTGCCAACAAGGGTTTCTCCACCAAACCATTGCTCGGGGATCAAATAGTTATTTTACTCACTGAACTGCAACTTAATTCATAACATTTGTATTATGTGTTCTTTCAGAATTTTTGGTTAATATTCTGTTTCTATCATTTAAAATACACCTATGATAAAAATTATAGACCCTTCATTTTTTTTGTAAGTGGGCAAACTTACAAAATCTGCAGGGGATCAAATAATTATTTCCCCCACTATATTAACCTATCTACTGATTTTACTACAATATCATTTTCTGTTTTTAAAGGAACTAGTGCTACAATTGATGTAATAATACTAATTACTACAGAAGACTACTACTAAAGACTACAAAAAAAATAAAAAATCTTTAGAAAAATGAATATGCATAGCAGACCTGACCAATTCAAAGCCTGACGATTTAAAGTATAACTAAAGGCAAAACTTTTTTTAGTTTTGGATACAGTGGAGTGGGAATAGAACGCTTGTCAGTTTATATTGCTTTCTGTGTCCCCGTTTATGGAGATTCACCCTGTTTGTCCTGTTTACCATTATCATTGAAAGTAAAAGTAAAAGATAATCCCACATTTTGGGTTGTCCCCAGAAAGGTAGTAGAGGGGAAATCTTCCAATGAGGACTGGTGACCTGGGTGTCCCCAAGGAATTCACTTAATTTGCAAGAATTTTATCTCACTTCCTGTTTGGCTATGGGACAGGAAGTGAAGGGAAATCTCTGCAATGAGACGCAGATGGTGAAAAGAAAATCTGACAAGTTCAGGGGCGTACCTAAAGCATTTGGCACCCGGGGCCCATCCTATATCTGGCACCCCCCCCCCCCCCAACTGTAAAATGTAAAAACACCCACAAGAAAAAACCCTCCTCTGCCAAGATCAGAGTTATTGAATTCTGATATTTTTTTAAAGAAATGGCGCTGTTGGCTGCCGAGTAAACCAGAAGTGTCAATGTGCTGTCGTTTCCGGGTTTCTACATCGGAGACCCGGTCAAAGGCAAATCCGGCTTTGTTCGGGTCTCTGGCCAGCTGGCTGGTGGCTCAGGTCTCCAGGTGGGATGGGAGACCTGGGCAGAGCTGTGGGGGGATGGGGACATCCCCTCCCACTCCTTGTAATAACAGCCGATGCTGTTCATCCATGGCAGCCAGTGACAATGGATGGGACAGGACAGAGGTGTCAGTCACTCAGGTGCGAGCAGATCCCACATTTTTGGACAGATCGTGCCACGGTCAGGGAAGTGGAGAGCTGGACTGGAGCTGCTATGAGGGAGACATCAGAGTGAGATGGGGAGACACTGTCAATATAAGGCATGGCCCATACTTTGCATTATCTGCTGTCCTAAGGGACAGATCCAGAGATCCCACTGTATAACGATCTCTGGATCGGATCTGTCCCTGGGGACAGCAGACAATGGCATCATTGGCATTGATGATTTGATTCTGATTTTTGAACTGACCTGCTGACAGACGTGTTGCTTGCTGGACCGCGGACGGGATCTGATGGCCGCAGGGAAGATGTCAAGACTCTGTGGTGACATGCTGCTTGTGGGACAGGTCTGATGGTTGCAAGATGTGGGTGTAGGTCAATGTATGTCACCTGGGCTGCAGACACACCTCCCCCCCTTTATCAGACCAGCTCATCTACGCTATACCTGGGCGGTGAACAAAGCAACACCACCCCCCCCCCATAGGTAGCCTCCATTCTACAACCTGTATATAGCACACGCCTGCATTCTACAACCTGTATATAGCACATGCCTCCATTCTACAACCTGTATATAGCACACGCCTCCATTCTACAACCTGTATATAGCACACGCCTCCATTCTACAACCTGTACATAGCACACGCCTGCATTCTACAACCCTGTACATGGCACACGCCTGCATTCTACAACCTGTATATACAGTAGCACCCGCTCCATTCTGCAAGCCCCCTTATCAGGTCAGCTACACTATATCTGGGTGGTGGTGGACACAGCAATCCCCCCCACCCCTTCTCTGTCAGACCAGCACAGTCAGGATGGCAGGGCAGACACACTCCTCCAGCCTCTTCTCACAACCCACACACCTCCCTCCCTACCACCAGCTCACCTCGGGCTCTCAGCTTCAGCTGGGGAGGTCCGGACTCCGGAAGATGGTGTGTGGACACAGTGTGTAACAGCAGCAGCCACCGCCGCGCTGAATGATGACACACTTGGCTCAGCTCAGCTTCTCAGCAGTGGTGGGTCGAGCTAGCAGGGGAAAACTGTAACCATACCATTTCGGCCGCAGCACTGAAAATATGTTCCAGCTAACAGAAAATATACTAAACAGAGCAGCCAGAGCCAGGGATGCCCTCAGGATTCTGTCAGACAGTGTTACCCAACCTGGGTGCAGAGCGCACCCCCATAGCAATGTCACCAGGGCACTGACACCCCCCAATATGTGGCACCCAGGGCAGAACACCCCCCCGCCCCCCGCTTGGTACGCCCCTGCACAGGTTATAACCCTCCCTTACTCTATCCAAAATAAAAATAAAAAAGTTGTGCCTATAGTTCTACTTTAATACAGATCAGCCTCTGGCTTATAAAATTACTTCTTTGTTGCATGTTATTTAGTCAACATGTTGCACTGTGGTGGTTTTGGCCCTCTTTATAAAGTTTGAAATCAAATTGTTAAAAGCAAGAGCTACCCTTTTACGTAACAGATACATTTCCTTACTCATTTACCTGTGAGGGTAGTTTATTTGCACAGTAAGCTGGAAATTTTGATGGAAACTACTGTACTTGTAGACATTTTCTCAATTTTTTATCCTGGATGAGAGATGGTTTGAAATTATGACTGATGGTTTACAGCCTTTGGCATGCAGTTATCATCTGGTAATGAAGCATAAAATTTATCGCATTTATGTTATTCTTGTCTTGTTTCTACACCTTTCTCTTTTAAACCATGGTAAAATGCCTGTGTGGCATAGCACTTGAGAAACAGAGTGGATGAATGCGTAGTGGCGCTGTAACCTCCCTACTCCTCAAAATCATCAGCAAACAGGGCCTGTGCTACCACTCATATGCTGACGACACCCAACTCTACTTTCGTATCACCGGGAAAAAAGACCAATATCACGGATTGGAAACCTGTCTCACATTGATCGATGAATGGATGACTGAGAATTCCCTCAAACTCAACGGATCCAAAACAGAACTCCTTCTCCTCCACGCAAACCGAAAGACAAAAACTAAGACTTCTTGGACACTCCCCACTATCCTTGGACAGACCGTTACCCCGAGCACCAAAGTCAAAAGTCTCGGAGTCATCTTTGACTCGGAGATGTCGATGGACGCACAAATTGGATCAGTAGTCAGCGGAGCTCACCATCTCCTCCGTCTACTACGTAGACTCATCCCCTTCATCCCAAAAGAGGATACAGCAGTAGTAGTTGGAACAATTATCAACTCCCGACTCGATTACGCAAACGCCCTCTACCTCGGACTACCCAAATACCAGATTTCGCGCCTACAAGTCATCCAGAACACGGCTGCCAGGCTGGTAACGGGAAAAAAACCTTGGGAATCCATCACCCCATCACTAAGGACCCTTCATTGGCTAACCGTAAAGGATCGGATCACATTCAAGACCCTCTGTCTCACCCACAAGTGCACACAGGGAAACGCTCCACAATATCTATGCGAGAAGATAAAACACTACACCCCCAATCGCAATCTCCGATCAACCAAAACCTCCTTCACATCCCCAAGTCCCGCTACAAATCAAAGGGAGAACGAAGATTTGCAGTCCAAGGACCACGGCTATGGAACGCTCTACCCACCAACATCCGCATGGAAGAAAACCACCGGGCCTTCAGGAAAAAACTTAAGACCCACCTATTCTGAAGGGTCAGGATGTCACTGGATGCAAAGCGCCTTGAGGCGATTTAGTTCGCATTTGTAGCGCTATACAAGTTATTCACTCACTCACTCACTCACTCTGATGTAAGCACATGTCATTTCCAGCACCGGGAACCATGCTGGATGTAGATGACTGGGTTCAGCAGCGTGTGAAAGAGGTCAGATGATACGGGAAGACAGCTGTCAAGCCTTCGAAATATAAAACAAAGAAACAAGCAGCATTTCCAGGGAAACCCCAAGCTGCTTGATGTATGCCTTTTAGCTGGGTGATCACTACTGTATTTTCTTATATTGGAGAGTCTTGTCTTTTACATAAAAGATAGCAATTTTACAGTGTTTTTTGAGGAGCTCAGGAGAGAGTGCGGGTGTATGTCTGCCTGCAGTTTAATTCATTGTTGCTTATTAGGTAGTGCCTCACATTCTGCATACGGATATTTTGTAGATTGTTCAGATTATCATCTTTTAAAGCTAGAGCTTCATTATAGAACAGAGACCCTTAAAGTGCAACTAAAGGCTTTCTTACAACAGACTGCATGCAGGCAGGCTATTATCGCAGACATACAATGTCTCTTCTGTGATTAAAATACACCTACCCGCCTGCTTGCAGTCTTCTGCAGCATGTAAACTAAGCTGTGCATGCGCAATTCAGCTTTCATCTCTGGCACAAGTCCTGTGTGCTGAAATAACTGACTCCGGTGCATGCCCATGTGTTACGTCGTCCCGGACCAGCCAATGGAGATGCCTGAAGATTGGCACCTGGGGAGAAGATGCCGGAAAAGGACCCAGGCTTTTAGGAGGTTAGTTTAGTGCCTTTAGTTCAGCTTTAACCCATTTACATAATTTTATGTCAAAGATTACATTCAATGCCATAAATGATTAAAGCGTTTGTTACCCCAAAATTAAATTTCTCTTATCATCCATGGACCGACACGGCGGCTCTTAATCACTGAACATGTGGGTATATGTCCCTGCTTGCAGGAGAAGACCTAGGCAGAATGTTAAATGTTAAAACATTCTAGAACAAACCAGAGCTGAACAGCCCCGCCCAGGGGGACGGTCCCTCCGGACATTACCCTCCCACCTGCAGCTAGCAGACCTCAGTTTTTTTTCTGCCTAGCAGAAGGAGAAGACCTGGCTCTCTCAGGAGCCAGTCTCCTGGAAGATTTTACTTTTAAATTTTATTTCTTTGGGAATTTTATTTATTTTATTTTTGAGACCTTCAATCAACTGTCGGCTGGGCAACAGGTTGGGTACACTAGTATCCTCGTAGTCTTCCCTGTCCGACCATCGAGCATGCTGATCCTTGCCTTGTGTGCGTGAGACTCAGTTCACGACATACCCCATGGCTCCAGGGGTGGCCGGGTTGCTTTTATGCTCCCGCGGTCCTCTCAAGATTGAACAGTACCTACTGTATCTTTCGCGGTTGACCGGGCCGACAGCTACGCAGTACGACTCTGTGATAGGTCTGTCTGAAACAAGCCAGCGAGTCCCTCTATTGGCACAGAGGGTGTTCTCCAAGGTGCTTGCGGGACGGGTAAGTAGTCTCTCCTGCTGCAAGGTGAGTACATGCTGGCTGTGTTTCTGTGTGTGGGGGTTCTCCCTGTCTCCCTCCTGTTATGCTGCTCTCTGCACCCTGTTCTGCTGCTGTGTGGGGATGCTTGGGGGTTCACTTTGCCCTGGGGGGGGCCGCTCCATGGCTGTTAGTCACTTGGGAAGTGTTCTGGGGGAATGTGTGTGTTTTTTTTACGTGCGCCATTGGCGCAGTGTTTTAAATTTAAAAAGTGCACCATCGGCGGCCATTTTGCCGCGGCTCAAATCAAAGTTATACAGGCGCCCGGCGGCCATTTTCTTGTAGCCGCGGCGCTTTGTTTCATTTTCGGCCTCTAGCGGCGCTGCCTGAATGGCGCGGAATCCACATCTCCTCACAGATTCTTCACTCTCCTCAGGCTCGCGCTACAGCGCGGCTCATACAGCGGTACCGAGCGGTCCCTAGGGGTGGTGAGTACTCCGAGTATCCCCTCCTCAGCCCCAGCACAGCCAGTGGGTGGGCTGTATTATTCACTGTAATGGTGAATAAGGTCTCAGAGGGTGGCAACATGGAGTCTGGTTCACCTGTTTCTTCACACTTGTTAGAGACAACTGGCAGTGCTCCTGCATCTGCGGTCCTTATGGACCAGTTGTCGGCAGTCCTGGAATCATTCTGACCAGGAGGGAAAGCAGTGTGTGAGCGCAAGGGAGCAAAAAAGCCCCTCTCCCCACTTTATTTCCACAAAAAAAAAAAGGGGGTGTGCGCTGATTCAGATATGGGCCTAGCCACTACCGCTCAGGACCCTAGCTCTGAATATCTTTGATGGTTTTGAACAGGACATTCCTTGCGAGGAAGACTCCAGTTCTGTGTCAGTAAATGACAGGGCGCTTGTTAGTGAACTCATTTGATGCAGTGAGGGACACTCGCAAGCTAAATGCTGCGGATGCAGAACCTCAGGCGGACAGTCTCCTCTGGTTCCTTAGGACCGGGCCTTCTAAAAAAAAGTTTTTTTCCATATGTATCTTTCTTTGACCAGCTCATTGATGAGGTCTGGGGAAAAAGCCGCAGAAGACTTTTATGGTCCTGCGGCGTTTGCCTATCAGGATACCCCTTTGAAGATGCCCTACTTAAAACGTGGGCTTCTCCCCCAGTGGTTGACCCTCCAGTAGCCCGGTTGAACAAGGCCACCACTCTCCCGATGGAGGGGACTCCTGCATTTAAGGACCCCACTGACAGGAGGTCAGAAGTGGTGAGCAGAGCCATGTTTTCCTTGTTGGGGTCTGCCCTACGGCCTGTGGTAGCGGCGACCCTTGTGTCTCAGACACTTACGGGTTGGGCAAAGATTTTTGCACCAAACTGTACAGGAGCATAATCTTCCTCCAGACACCATTGCTCTGGCCCACCAAATGGTGCAGGGCCTGGTTTATGTTGCGACGCCACGTTAGACGCGGCCCCTTATATCCCAGGGCCTCTGTCTTGGCGGTGGTATTGCGTTGTCTGATCTGGTTGAAATGCTGGTCTGCTGACCTAGCTTCTAAAAAGCCTCTGACGGATCTACCATTTAAAGGTGGTAGGATTTTAGGGTGCTGCGCTGAATGACATCATCAAGGATGTCACGGGAGGTAAAAGCACTCTTCTTCCTCAGGCTAGCAAGGGTAAGGAGGCCGCTGTGAGCAGGGTCCTTCCTTTCCAGCAAAAAAGTTTTTTTTTCGTCAATCAACAGGGAAGCCCTCCCAGACTGACAGCGGTGCGGCTGGTGGACACAAGCGCCACTGGGTGCGTAAGCCAAACAAGCCGGCTCCCCAAGCCCGCCTCCGCGTGAAATCTTGCCCCCACCCGACTCTGGGGTAGGGGGGACGACTTTGCAGGTTCACGGATCGGTGGACCTCCCGGATCTCCTACCAGTGGGTGGGCGAGGTGATCACCTCAGGTTACAGGATAGGTTTCCGTTCCTGGTCCCAGACAGATTCTTCCCTTGAATCTTCCTCTCCTTCCTGCCCGTCGGGCAGCCCTATGGGGGCTATTCAGGATTGCTCAGGTCCGGAGTGATTGTGCCGGTTCCGTCACAGGAGAGGTTTTAGGGATTCTACTCGAATTCGTTTGTCGTCCCAAAAAAGGGACGGGGTTCGGCCTATCTTGGACCTCCCAGGTCCTGAATGCCTTCATGAAGGTGCAAAAGTTCCGCATGGAATCCATTCGCACGGTGATCAGTACACTCCGTCAAGGGGATTTTCTGGCGACCTTGGACATCAAGGACGCCTACTTGCATGTTCCGATCTGCGCAAGTCACCAGAAGTTTCTGCGCTTGCGATCGGCGAAGTCCACTATCAATTTGTGGCTCTTCCTTTCGGCCTAGCCTCGGCGCCGATGGTGTTCACCAAGGTGCTTGTGCCGGTTCTAGATTGCTGAGACAGCGAGGCATTGCTGTCGTGGGCTATCTGGACGATCTTCTTCTCAGAGCAGGAAATGGCTCAGAATTAGAAGACAGTGTGACTATCGTCAGTCAGACCTTCAGGGACTTCGGGTGGCCCCTAAACATTCAGGAGTCAGTCCTGGTCCAGACTCAAGATCTGGAGTATCTCGGTCTGATTCTGGACTCCTTGGAGGCAAAGGTATTCCTACCTCCGGGGAAGCTACTGACACTTCAGTCTGCAGTGCGGGTGCTGACATCCCAAAAAATGGTCGTCAATCCGTTTTTGCATGGGAGTCCTGGGACTCATGGTGACCTCTTTCGAGACCGTTCCGTATGCCCAATCACACACCAGGGCATTGCAGAAGGAGATCTTGTTCCCTTGGGACAAATCCCCGTTGTCTTTGGATTTTCCGATCCAGGTGAGTCACCTGGTCAGGGTCGTCCCTGACATGGTGGTTTGGGTCCCCGGCTCTTCGGTCCGGGAAGTCGTTCCTCCCCGTCCAATGGACGGTGTTCACTACGGACGCCAGCCTGAAGGGCTGGGGTGTAGTCTGGGGAGTCCTGTTGGCCCAAGGGCTTGGACTCCGGACGAAGCCCGTTTGCCGATCAATGTTCTGGAAATACGGGCCATCAGACTGTGCCTCTCTTCGTGGTCTGAGAGATGGCAGGATCACTTCATTAGGATCCAGTCGGACAAAGTCACGGCGGTGGCGTATGTCGACCATCAAGGGGGGACTCGGAGCTCAGCTGCAAGTTCCGAGGTCCTCCGTACCCTGAAGTGGGCTAAAAGAAGCGTGCCGGCTCTGTCGGCCGTTTACATTCCGGGCAGAGAACTGGCGGACTTTTTGAGTCGCCAGACGTTGGACCAGGGAGAGTAGTCCTTGCACCCGGAGGTATTTCAACTCCTTTGCCACACAGATGGTGGGGCACGCCGGAGGTGGACCCGATGGCCTCTCGACTCAATCGCAAGTTGTCGAGATTTGTGGCCAGATCCAGGGATCCTTGGGCGGATGCCATAGAGGCATTAGTGGCCCATGGGGTCATTATTACCTGATATACATTTATCCTCCGCTGCAGTTGCTCCCTCTCCTGCTGCGAAGGGTGGCGACCGAGGGAATTCCGGTGATCCTCATTTCTCTGGATTGGTCTCGGCTTCACTGGTACGCCGATCTGGTACGTCTCGTCGCGACTGTTCCCTGGCGGTTGCCAATAAGGGAGGACTTTCTGTCTCAAAGTCCTATATTTCATCGTGTCTTTACAGTCTCTGGCCTTAACGGCATGGAAGGAAGGAAAAGTAAAAATAATAAAAAAAAATAATATGATTGTATAAGTGTGCACACCCTTAAACTAATACATTGTTGGAGCACCTTTTGATTCTATTACAGCACTCAGTCTTTTTGGGTATAAGTCTATCAGTATGGCACATCTTGACTTGGCAATATTTGCCCACTCTTCTTTGCAAAAACACTTTAATCTTTTTCTGGTGAAGCCATTCCTTTGTTGATTTGGATGTATACTTTGGGTCTTTTTCACCCTGAAAGATGAAGTTCCTCTTCATGTTCAGCTTTCTAGCAGAAGCCTGAAGGTTTTGTGCCAATATTGACTGGTATTTGGAACTGTTCATAATTCCCTCTACCTTGACTAAGGCCCCTGTTCCAGCTGAAGAAAAACAGCCCCAAAGCATGATGCTGCACCATGCTTCACTGTGGGTAGGGTGTTCTTTTGGTGATGTGCAGTGTTTTTTTTGCACCAAACATAGCTTTTGGAATTATGGCCAAAAAGTTCAACCTTGGTTTCATCAGACCATAACACATTTTCCCACATGCTTTTGGGAGACTTCAGATGTGTTTTTAAAACTAACTGCAAGCCGCCGTCTGCCTACCTGATCAGCGTGTCATGCAGACAGACGGCGGCCATTGCAGTGTTCAAAAGCCGCGCCTCCCGAGTCCTCATCGTCTGTGATAAGCGGAACACTCAATTTCACAGCAGGCAGTGTTCAGCCTATCACGGACATCCTCTCATCCTCGTCTGTGTTATGAGGATGAGCGGATGTCCGCAATAGGCGGAACACTGAATTCTGGGAAATTGAGTGTTCCGCCTATCACAGACGAGGAGGAGGCGCGGCTTTTGAATACTGGAATGGCCGCTGGTGTAGCAGTAAAATCCGTATCCCATGAAAATCTGCATCAGGTACGGGCACAGTGAGGCACGGGCACAGTGAAGCACGGGCACAGTTCAATTCAACTAAGAGTAAGTTCAAGATTTTTTGTTGTTTTATTAGCTAAATCCAAATACAGTATTAATTATTTGGATGTTTAACAATCTTTGTTGCACACTGACTTTGCAGTTAGAGAAAGGGTTTGCCTTTGCAATTTTGTTTGTTGATGCACTTTAATTAATATAATAAAAAAAAAAAATCGAATCGTAAATCGAGTTTTTTATAAAAAAATCGCAGAGTTTTTTATAAAAAAATCGCAGATTTTTTTGGGGGGAAAAATCGCCCAGCCCTACATGCGGCCCCCATGGGATATGAAAAGTTGTCTTGTGGCCCTCAGATAATTTGAGTTTGAGACCCCTGCTCTATAGCTTCCCCCCTCCCCTGCTCTCCCTGGCTCAGGTATTCCATCTCAGAAATATAATCCACTCGTTGTATCCATTCTTTTATGGCCGTTTTTTTGTTGATAACCAATTTTTTGGGATTAACCCCTTCGTCGCGTTAAGCAGGGGTGGGACTAGCATTTTTCTGTATTGCTTTTTTGTTTTATTTGTGCCATGGAACAAGCATGTCCAGGCGTTTTGTGGAATTTTTTCTCCGGTTACTACCTCAATATAGTCCAGGATCCCTGTCCAGTACTCCACTATTATTGGGCATTCCCACCACATATGTATTGTCGTTCCCAGTTGCTTACAGCCCCTCCCACATAATGGGGAGTTGCTGGGGTGAATTTTGTTGATTCTTTTCTGGAGTCAAATGCCAGCGTACCATACTGTCATAGTTTGCTTCTATCGTGGTTACCGTATATACTCGAGTATAAGCCAGCTGAAAGTGACCCCCTCGGCTTATACTCGAGTCAGTACCTGAGTCCATTGCAGAATCCGACCTCATAGTGCCCGTTGAAGAATCTGATCCGTGTACCCGAGTCCATAACATTCGGATGGCGGCCGTGCAGTGTCAAAAACTCGCGCTCCTCCTTGTGCTGTTCCGTGATAGGCGGAACACTCGGCTTCCCAGCAAACACTGTGTTCAGTGTTCTGCCTATCAGGGATGCCCTCTCGTCCGTGATAGACTAGAGGGACGAGAGGGCGTCCCTGATAGGCGGAACACTGAACACAGTGTTTGTTGGGAAGCCGAGTGTTCCGCCTATCACGGAACAGCACAAGGAGGAGCGCAAGTTTTTGACACTGCACGGCCGCCATCCGAATATGTTATGGACTCGATTACACGGTGAGGTCAGGCAGCAATGGACTTCATTTTCACCTCTCCTCTGATGCTGGATTGTCCTCAATTGAATCAGCACTCGTCTCTCTTAACCACTTAAGCCCCGGACCATTTCGGGCCATTAGGACCAAGCCTGTTTTTGGGATTCGGCACTGCGCTGCTTTAACTGTAAATTGTGCGGACATGCAATGTTGTACCCAAATGAAATTTGCGTCCTTTTCTTCCCACAAATAGAGCTTTCTTTTAATGGTATTTGATTGCCTCTGCGATTTTTATTTTTTGCGATATAAACAGAAAAAGACCGAAAATTTTGAAAAAAAATGATATTTTCTACTTTTTGTTATAAGAAAAATCGAATAAACTCAATTTTAGTCATACATTTAGGCCAAAATGTATTCAGCCACATGTCTTTAGTAAAAAAAATGTCAATAAGCGTATATTTATTGGTTTGCGCAAAAGTTATAGCGTTTACAAACTAGGGTACATTTTCTGAAATTTACACAGCTTTAAATTTATGACTGCCTATCTCATTTCTTGAGGTGCTAAAATGGCAGGGCAGTACAAAACCCCCCCAAATGACCCCATTTTGGAAAGTAGACACCCCAAGGAAATTGCTGAGAGGCATGTTGAGCCCATTGAATATTTTTTTTTTTCGTCCCAAGTGATTGAATAATGACAAAAAAATAAATAAAAAAATAAAATTACAAAAAGTTGTCACTAAATGATATATTGCTCACACATGCCATGGTTATATGTGGAATTGCACCCCAAAATACATTCTGCTGCTTCTCCTGAGTACGGGGATACCACATGTGTGGGACTTTTTAGGAGCCTAGCCACGTACGGGACCCCGGAAACCAAGCACCGCCTTCAGGATTTCTAAGGGCGCAAATTTTTGATTTCACTCCTCACTACCTATCACAGTTTCGAAGGCCATAAAATGCCAAAATAGCACAAAACCCCCCCAAATGACCCCATTTTGGAAAGTAGACACCCCAAGCTATTTACTGAGAGGCATGTTCAGTCCATGGAATATTTTATATTTTGCCACAAGTTGCGGGAATATGACAAACTTTTTTTTTTTTGCACAAAGTTGTCACTAAATGATATATTGCTCACACATGCCATGGGCATATGTGAAATTACACCCCAAAATACATTCTGCTGCTTCTCCTGAGTACGGGGATACCACATGTGTGGGACTTTTTGGGAGCCTAGCCGCGTACGGGACCCCAAAAACCAAGCACCGCCTTCAAGGTTTCTAAGGGCATAAATTTTTGATTTCACTCCTCACTACCTATCACAGTTTTGAAGGCCATAAAATGCCAAGATGGCACAAACCCCCCCAAATGACCCCATTTTGGAAAGTAGACACCCCAAGCTATTTGCTGAGAGGCATGTTGAGCCCATTGAATATTTTTTTTTTTTGTCCCAAATGATTGAATAATGACAAAAAGAAAAAAAAAAAAATGTACAAAAAGTTGTCACTAAATGATATATTGCTCACACATGCCATGGTTATATGTGGAATTGCACCCCAAAATACATTCTGCTGCTTTTCCTGAGTACGGGGATACCACATGTGTGGGACTTTTTGGGAGCCTAGCCGCGTACAGGGCCCCAAAAACCAAGCACCGCCTTCAGGATTTCTAAGGGCGTAAATTTTTGATTTCACTCCTCACTACCTATCACAGTTTTGAAGGCCATAAAATGCCAAAATAGCACAAAACCCCCCCAAATTACCCCATTTTGGAAAGTAGACACCCCAAGCTATTTGCTGAGAGGCATGTTGAGTCCATGGAATATTTTATATTTTGCCACAGGTTGCGGGAATATGACAAACTGTTTTTTTTTTGCACAAAGTTGTCACTAAATGATATATTGCTCACACATGCCATGGGCATATGTGAAATTACACCCCAAAATACATTCTGCTGCTTCTCCTGAGTACGGGGATACCACATGTGTGGGACTTTTTGGGAGCCTAGCCGCGTACGGGACCCCAAAAACCAAGCACCGCCTTCAAGGTTTCTAAGGGCATAAATTTTTGATTTCACTCCTCACTACCTATCACAGTTTTGAAGGCCATAAAATGTCAAAATAGCCCAAAACCCCCACAAATGACCCCATTTTGGAAAGTAGACACCCCAAGCTATTTGCTGAGAGGCATGGTGAGTATTTTACAGCTCTTATTTGTTTTTGAAAATTAAGAAAGACATTTTTTTTCTTTTTTTTTTTCTTTTTTTACATTTTCAAAACTTTGTGACAAAAAGCGAGATCTGCAAAATACTCAACATACCTCTCAGCAAATAGCTTGGGGTGTCTACTTTCCAAAATGGGGTCATTTGGGGGGGTTTTGTGCCATCTGGGCATTCCATGGCCTCCGAAACTGTGATAGGCAGTGAGGAGTGAAATCAAAAATTTACACCCATAGAAATCCTGAAGGCGGTGCTTGGTTTTTGGGGTCCCGTACGCGACTAGGCTCCCAAAAAGTCCCACACATGTGGTATCCCCGTACTCAGGAGAAGCAACAGAATGTATTTTGGGGTGTAATTCCACATATGCCCATGGCATGTTTGAGCAATATATAATTTAGTGACAACTTTTTGTACATTTTTTTTTTTTTGGTCATTATTCAATCACTTGGGACAAAAAAAAAAAATATTCAATGGGCTCAACATGCCTCTCAGCAAATAGCTTGAGGTGTCTACTTTACAAAATGGGGTCATTTGGGGGGGTTTTGAACTGTCCTGGCATTTTATGCACAACATTAGGAAGCTTATGTCACACATCATCCACTCTTCTAACCACTTGAAGACAAAGCCCTTTCTGACACTTTTTGTTTACATGAAAGAAAATTTTTTTTTGCAAGAAAATTATGTTGAACCCCCAAACATTATATATTTTTTTAAAGCAAAGGCCCTACAGATTAAAATAGTGGGTGTTGCATTTTTTTTTCCACACAGTATTTGCGCAGCGATTTTTCAAACGCATTTTTTGGGGGAAAAACACACTTTTTTTATTTTTAATGCACTAAAAAACACTATATTGCCCAAATGTTTGATGAAATAAAAAAGATGATCATAGGCCGAGTACATGGATACCAAACACGACATGCTTTAAAATTGCGCACAAACGCGCAGCGGCGACAAAACTACATTCATTTTTAAAAGCATTTAAAAGCCTTTACAGGTTACCACGTTAGATTTACAGAGGAGGTCTACTGCTAAAATGACTGCCCTCGATCTGACCTTCGCGGTGATACCTCACATGCATGATGCAATTGCTGTTTACATATGACGCTAGACCGACGCTTGCGTTCGCCTTTGCGCAATAGCAGGGGGGGACAGCGGTGCTTTTTTTTTTTTTTTTTTTTATTATTTATTTGGCTTTTTTTTTTTTTTTTTAAACTGTGCCTTCCATATTTTATTTTTTTACCATTTTTATCGTTATCTCAGGGAATGTAAATATCCCCTATGATAGCAATAGGTAGTGACAGGTACTCTTTTTTTGAAAAAAATTGGGGGGTTAGACCCTAGATCTTTCCTCTGCCCTCAAAGCATCTGACCACACCAAGATCGGTGTGATAAAATGCTTTCCCAATTTCCCAATGGCACTTTTTATATCCGGGGGGGGGGACATTCCCTCCCACTGCTTGTAAAAGCAGTCTAGAGGCTAATTATCTGCTAGAATTGCTTTTACATGAAAGCCGGCTGCTGGCTGAAAAGAATGATACCAAGATGATACCTAAACCCGCAGGCATCATTCTGGTATAAACATTCAAAGTCCAGCAACATACCAGTACGTTGCTGGTCCTTGTTGGACATGTATTGTAATCTTTTTTTTCATACAGCCTATTGGCTGAACGAAAAAAAGAGATTGATTGGTGGGTATGCCCACCATTAGAATACCTCCCTTCATCCACCCACTTCTAATGATGGGCATATATGCCGAAGCATGGGGGCATCCTCCCGCAAAAAAGTTATGCCGCGTACACACGGTCAAGCCTTCGTCGGAATTTCGACCGTATGTACGCGGCATAAAAGGTTATGCCGCGTACACACGGTCGGACTTTTCCACGGATAAGCCTCCGTTGGAATTTCGACCGTATATACGCGGCATTAGGAGCAAAATCGCTCCTCCGCCCCTGCTGCCCCCATGCTTCGGCATATATGCTCTTTTTTTTAACTGTGGTGGTGAAATCACCTCCTACAGCGTTGGAGTCACGGCTTTATGTATCGTGGGAGCAAACGCTGTTGCTGTCAAGATAAATAGATCCGTGCTGTAACTGAATGGCGTACCTGCTAAGCAAATGGTGGTTAACATTAAAACAAAGTAACATTACAGTACAACAGTAAGACCTTACCATGCCATACCTGCAAAGCAAATACCAAAACAAAACCTAGTAAAAAATAAAAAAATGTTTTAACGCAACCTGTGCCTAAAATATATATATGCCGAAGCATGGGGGCATCCTCCCGCAAAAAAGTTATGCCGCGTACACACGGTCGGAATTTCGACCGTATGTACGCGGCATTAGGAGCAAAATCGCTCCTCCGCCCCTGCTGCCCCCATGCTTCGGCATATATGCTCTTTTTTTTAACTGTGGTGGTGAAATCACCTCCTACAGCGTTGGAGTCACGGCTTTATGTATCGTGGGAGCAAACGCTGTTGCTGTCAAGATAAATAGATCCGTGCTGTAACTGAATGGCGTACCTGCTAAGCAAATGGTGGTTAACATTAAAACAAAGTAACATTACAGTACAACAGTAAGACCTTACCATGCCATACCTGCAAAGCAAATACCAAAACAAAACCTAGTAAAAAATAAAAAAATGTTTTAACGCAACCTGTGCCTAAAATATATATATGCCGAAGCATGGGGGCATCCTCCCGCAAAAAAGTTATGCCGCGTACACACGGTCGGAATTTCGACCGTATGTACGCGGCATTAGGAGCAAAATCGCTCCTCCGCCCCTGCTGCCCCCATGCTTCGGCATATATGCTCTTTTTTTTAACTGTGGTGGTGAAATCACCTCCTACAGCGTTGGAGTCACGGCTTTATGTATCGTGGGAGCAAACGCTGTTGCTGTCAAGATAAATAGATCCGCGCTGCAACTGAATGGCGTACCTGCTAAGCAAATGGTGGTTAACATTAAAACAAAGTAACATTACAGTACAACAGTAAGACCTTACCATGCCATACCTGCAAAGCAAATACCAAAACAAAACCTAGTAAAAAATAAAAAAATTTTTTAACGCAACCTGTGCCTAAAATATATATATGCCGAAGCATGGGGGCATCCTCCCGCAAAAAAGTTATGCCGCGTACACACGGTCGGAATTTCGACCGTATGTACGCGGCATTAGGAGCAAAATCGCTCCTCCGCCCCTGCTGCCCCCATGCTTCGGCATATATGCTCTTTTTTTTAACTGTGGTGGTGAAATCACCTCCTACAGCACTGGAGTCACGGCTTTATGTATCGTGGGAGCAAACGCTGTTGCTGTCAAGATAAATAATTCCGCGCTGCAGTTGAATGGCGCACCTGAAAACAAAAAATTACATACCTGAAAAGCAAGCATGATAAAACATTGCAGAATAGAATACAGTAAAAAAGAGCAGAACAATAGAGAGAAAATAGAGAGAGAGAGAACAATAAAACGACAACTATTTTTGGTTTTTTTATTTTATATTTTTTTTGTGTTTTGTTTTTTACGTTTTTTTTTTCTTTTTTACACTCTTTTTTGTAACTTTACAACTGTAATGGTTCGGGTCTCTCAAAATGTAATGGCATCTTGGGAGACCCTGTGTAAGTGTGTCCTAGTCTGTGAAATGCTGTACCCTACGCTAAAACTTCACTTTTGAGTGGTAGCGTTCAAAACATTCACCTTGGCAAAGACCAGGCTTGTCAGGACAGCGTGGACAAAAACTACGGGTGTCACGCCTAAATCCGCGCTTGCTACAGACACGACATCTTTTTTGGGGGTGGCTTTGGGTAGGGGTACTCGGGAGGACATACAAATAATGCCTCTCATGCAGCCGGCTTACTGCATTTGGTTGGGGATGGTGAGGTGCAGAACCGCCTGGATACAGGAGTTCTGTGACTATCTCATTCTGGAATTTTAGAAGAGATAACGTCCCGCCTGAAGCTCTGTATAGCACATGAGCGTTCAGCAAAGCCAATTGGAATAATGATAGAGACACTTTTTTGTACCAGCGTCTCGCCTTACGGTCAATTAGATACGGCGCCATCAACTGGTCGTTGAGGTCCACCCCTCCCATATTTTGGTTATATTCGTGGACACAGAGGGGTTTTTCCACAACACCAGTCGCCGTAGGAATTTGGACTGTCGTGTCTGCATGAAGGGAGGTAAGAAGGAAAACATTCTTATTGTCCCTCCACTTCATAGCGAGCAAGTTATTACACTTCAAGCAGGCTCTCTCCCCCAGCCTAAGACGGGCATCTACAAGCCGCTGGGGAAAGCCCCGGCGATTAGGTCGCATGGTGCCACATGCTCCAATCTTATGATCAAACAAGTGACTAAACAGTGGCACGCTCGTGTAATAATTGTCCACATACAAGTGGTACCCCTTTCCGAATAAGGGTGACACCAAGTTCCACACTATCTTGCCAGCGCTCCCTATGTAATCCGGGCAGTTGACCGACTCAATCTGACTGTCTTTTCCCTCATAAACCGTAAAGTTCACTACATAGCCTGTTGCCCTGTCACAGAACTTGTAGAGCTTGACCCCGTATCTGGCACGCTTGCTGGGAAGGTACTGCTTGAAAGACAAGCGGCCAGAAAATTTAATCAGGGACTCATCAACGCAGACAACTTGATCGGGAGTAAACAAGGCTGCAAAACGTTCGTTGAAGTGGTTTATGAGGGGCCGAATTTTATAGAGCCGGTCGTATTCAGGGTCCCCACGTGGACGACAAAGTTCATTGTCGTTGAAGTGCATGAACCGCAAAATCTGCTCGTATCGTGCCCTGGACATGGAGGCAGAGAACACGGGCATGTGGTCAATTGGGTGCGTGGACCAATAAGCACGCAATGACGGAAATTTATGTGTGCCCATGTTGAGGGAAAGGCCCAGAAAGGTCTTAAATTCGGAAACCGTAATTGGTTTCCAATTTCTGGCAATTTTAGGCAACTGGGGGTTAGCGGCGATAAATTGACCAGCATATAAATTACTCTGGTCCACAATAGATCTATAGAGATCTTCCGTGAAAAACAGCGAATAAAAATCGATTGGCATAAAATCAGCTGTTTCCACCTGAATACCGGGTTGGGCAGTGAATGGGGGAAGTATGGGTTCTGCAGAAGTGGTGGGGACCCAATCAGGATAGGCGAATTCTGCAGGAAGGGCAGTATGGGCACGACGGGCCTGCCTTTGTCTTCTTGGTGGCAGCGGGACACTACTTGTGCTTGCCACCTCGCCAGCTTGAACTGCACTTATGGGACTCGCCACGTCACCAAGTGTTACTGCAGTGCTGGATGTACGTCCAGGCTGTACTAGGCCGCTGGTGCTTGCCAGTTCACCAGAAGGAATAGCGGCGCTAGTACTACTCTGCTCCATGATATGAGAGACCTGCGGTTCTTGCTCCTCAACAACCTCAGAAGATCGGGATCGGGTACGCCTGACCTTAGCAGGGACCTCAACTTCGTCGTCAGAGCTATCTGACGTGGGGCCGCTGACGTCACTGTCTTCTACGGGAAGATATTCTGAGCCTGAATCTGACAGATACGTGACCTCCTCTTCACTATCTGTCATGCTCAGAATCTCGTAGGCCTCTTTACTAGTGTACCTTCGACTTGCCATTTTGGGCTCTAAATTTAGGGGTACACTAGTAAGATTCACAGGAAAAAAAGCACCTGACTGTCATCAGCAAATATATCAAACGCTACAAAAAAACTGTTAGCGATCGCAGGGATCAGGCCTGTCTCTGCGAACGCTGCAGTTATGTGTGTTGTGTTTGGTAAGTGACAGTGATCGATCGATACTGCACTTGGGTGGGCTGGGCTGGGCTGGGCGGAGGGGCTAAACGCAGGTACTAGCAGGTATCTGGGCTGATCCCGCTAACACTGCGTTTTTGGGAACCCTAAACCGCTGGGGATGCTAGTATAGATCTGATCAGATACTATACCACTAAGGGGGGTGTATGCTTTGCGCGTGTGTGTTAGCGTTACTGGCACTAACCTAACACTGCCTGGGGCGACGTAGACCCTCTCTGGCGCTAAAACCTAATTGATCTCACCCGCCGGGCGATCAGGGGGGTTAAACCTTTATTGGGTTATATACGGCGGGTGCCCTGATGCTATAAAAAGCAAACTAATCAACCAGCGTCACCCGTAACCTTTATATGGTGATCACTGGTGAAAGGGTTAACTAGGGGCAATCAGGGGGTTAAAACCTTTATTAGGTTAAATATGGGGGTACCTGACACCAATAAAAACCTGCGGCGAACCTAAAAAAATAATAACTGCCTATCTAAAACACCAGCGACACGAATACAGCGATCGGAAAAACAATCGCTTAGTGACGCTGAAGTTAGGGGGTGAAAGGGTTACCTGGGGGGTGATCAAGGGGTTAAACCTTTATTAGGGGGGGTTAGGGGGCTACCCTGGACCTAAAGGGGCCTAATCCTAACTGCCTTGCAACTTTTTACAATCACAGATGACACTAAATGCAGCGATCAGTAAAATAAATGATCACTGCAATCAGTGACACTGTGATTGGGGGCTTTGGGGTGACCTGGGGGGTGATCTGGGGGTGACTGGGGGGTGATTTGTGTGCCTACGTGTCAGTGGACTGTTGGAGCACTAACCTCTGTCTTCACTCCTCGGCGCCGGGAACGAAAAGACCGCGGCGAGGGAGATGACATCACTTCCTCCAGCCTGTGTTTACATCACATGGCGGAGGAAGCAATTTCATTGGCCGGGAGCGATCGCGAGGGGGGGGGCGGAATCGAGCGGCCGCCCCCTCATGCCTGATCGCTCCCGAACACTTAACGGCCGCTCACTGCAGTGAAGGGGGGTCCGGATGGACCCCCCAACTGCACAAAGGCGATCACGTAGATCTACGTGATTCTGCCTGTCCGTGCCATTCTGCCGACGTAAATCGGCGGTGGGCGGTCGTTAAGTGGTTAAAGAAATTGGACATCATTCAGCACAGACAAAGACTGGCAGTCTATCTTGGAGTGGTAAGTCTGTAAGGGACAGTGGCAGAGAATACATTTTTACATTGGCCAAAGTTACTTTTTATTTGTATGAATTTTAGGAAAACTTGCACTAGTTAATTTTCAAGTTATGATGGTATTTTCGGCTTACAGTAGCTGCTGCATTTCCCACCCTCGGCTTATACTCGAGTCATTAAGTTTTCCCAGTTTTTTGTGTTAAAATTAGGTCCTCGGCTTATACTCGGGTCGGCTTATACTCGAGTATATACGGTATATCTGAAGCAAAACTGTATACGGCTTCAATCATTTGCTTTTCCTCAATTCCTTTACCCAGTTCTTGGCCCCATTTTTCTATAAAGGGTAGTGGTCCTTCCGTTTCTAATTCTGTTAATATTTTATATACCTGTGATATACTATGCTTCAGAGGCTTTCCTTTACTACATATCTTTTCCATTTGAGTTAGTGCTTTTTCATTTCTGATTGGTTGTGCTATAGTGCTAACTAAGTGTTTTAATTGAGAATACTCCCAGTCGCTAAGCTGGTTCCACCCATGTGTCGTGATTAAATCTTGTCTTGTCCTTATTTTACCCAATATGATGTCCTTTAATTGTGCAGTTCCCAGTTGTTTTTCCAGTCGTGTCCCATTTCCTGGCGTGAAAAACTCTGTGCCTGCTAACGGTATTAGTGGGGAGTTGTATTTAAATTTTTCGTGTCGATGCAGTGTATCCCAAATTTTAAATACGTTCCTAGTTATTTTATGTGTTTCTGTGCCCAATGCTCTAAATTTTGGTGGTATCCATATGTTTTTTTGTAGGTGCGCCATACTTAATGTGTCTTCCATTTGTACCCACTTTTTTTTGTGCGTGGGTTTGCCCATTCTGCTAGTCTTTCTAATATAATCGCCTTGTAGTATCTCTTTATATCTGGCAAAGCCATGCCCCCATTTTTTTCCCCCCGCGTTAACAATGTATAATTTATTCTGGCCTTTTCACCCTGCCATATATATTTCATAATCATTTTAATCACCTTAAAAAAAACTTGGGGTATCTCTATTGGGAGCATCTGAAGCCTATAGGTCACTTTCGGTAGGATCATCATTTTCAAAATGTTGATCCTTCCTATCCAGGAAATGGGTCTCTTAGAGGTATTTTTTAGTTCTACTTTGATTTCATTTATTAAAGGGATGAAATTAGCAAGATACAGTTCTTCTAACGTTGGAGTTATTTTGATTCCTAAGTATGTTAATGTTTTTGTCTCCCAGGTGAATGGGAATTCTTTCTGTAAAAAGTCTTTCTTCGTTTTTTTTTCTATTCCCAGGTTCAAAATTACTGTTTTATTTGGATTAATCTTGAAATTCGAAAGATCCCCATATTTTTTTATTTTATTTACTACATTGGGCAGTGACAACCTTGGCTTTGTCAAGTATAGGAGTATGTCGTCTGCAAATGCAGCCACCTTATGTTCTTGATCTCCTACTCTCACCCCCCCCCTATATCCCGACTGTTCCGTATATTTGACAACAGTGGTTCTAATGCCAACACATACAGGAGGGGCGAGAGTGGGCACCCTTGTCTCGTTCCATTATGCATCTCGAATACTGACGACACACTCCCATTTACCTTAACCCTGGCCGTAGGATGGGTATATAGATTTTTAATCCATCTCATATATTTTGGTCCCAGACCTATATTCCGGAGTGTCTCCATCATAAACCCCCAGTCGACTCGGTCAAATGCTTTTTCAGCATCTATGGACATGAGTACGACTGGGGGTTTCTTCTCAATCCCCTTCCGGATTAATAATAGGGTTCTTATACTGTTATCTCTCCCTTCCCTTCCTGCCACGAAACCTGCCTAATCTGCATTTATTAGTTCCGCCATTAGGATTTTTAATCTCGTTGCCAATACCTTTGCGTATAACTTTGTGTCTGAATTCAATAACGCTATAGGCCGGTAGCTGGAGCATATAGTTCCATCCTTCCCTACTTTTGGTATAACAGAGATGTTGGCAAGGAGAGATTATTTTCTTATTTCTACATCTTCCCCCATTCTATTAAAGTAGTTACATAGTTCTGGGACTAGCTGTTTTTTAAATTTTTTATAATACTTAATCTGGAATCCGTCGGGTCCTGGGCTTTTCCCCCCTGGTGTTTCTTGAAGAGCTTTATTTCTTCTTGTGTAATTGGATCTTCTAGGCACTCAGCACTTTCAGGTGTTATCTTTGGTAAATTAGTTTGCTCTAGGTATTCCTGTATTCTAAGTTTCCTACTTTCCTCTTCCTCTCGTGTCTCTTTCACTCTAATGTCATATAATGCACTATAATATGTTTTAAAGACTTCTGCGATTTCAGATGTTTTAAATTTCATCTCTCCTCTCTGGTTTTTTATTTTATTTATGTAATTTAGAGTTTTTTTCTCCTTTGCTACTCTTGCTAGGTATTTCCCGGGCTTGTTCCCCCATTTATACCTTTCCTTTGCTACGTTTTTAAATACTTTTCTGGTTTCTTGTTCCATCAGATCTCTAAGTTGACCTCGCTTAATTATTATCTCTTGGTGTGTTTCCCTGTCTAGCTGTTTTTTGTCTTTTTTTTCCAAATCGTTTAATTCCTTTAACAGGTTTTTCCTATTTAAATCTCTTTCCTTTTTTTTCCGCGCTCCTATGGAGATCAATTTACCCCTTATACAAGCCTTATGGGCTTCCCATATCGTTGCCACACTTACTTCTGGTGTATTATTTATTCTAAAATATTCTTCAATTTCCCTTGATATTGTCTCACCCACTTCTTTATTATCTAAGAGGTCCTAGTTTAAACTCCATATACCCTTTCTTTGTTCTACATTATTAAATCTTATTTTTACCGTTACAGGGGCGTGGTCTGAGATTGATATTACACCTATTGAGGCATCCACTACATATTCCAAAAGCCCTTGGTCAACTAACCTATGATCCAATCTCGAATATGTGTCGTGCACCGTTGAATAATACGTATAAGCTTTTTTATTTGGATGTGTCACTCTCCAAGAGTCTACTAATTGATGATTATATACCGTATATACCCGAGTATAAGCCGAGTTTTTAAGCACAATTTTTTGTGCTGAAAATGCCCCCTCGGCTTATACTCGAGTCACCTTTTTGCGCCTGATCTCCCGGACTTTGGGGAGCCGGTACCGGCCGGCCGTAAGTCCCCTGGACCCCAAACTTGGCACACATGTAGCCCCACTCTTCCTCTATAAGTGTGCAAAGTTTCTTGTCCGGGGGACCTACGGCCGGGGAGCACCGATTTTTCAAAACCGGGCACCCCTTCCATAGACTCCTATGTTAAACGTCAGTCTAGTCATGGACACAGTGAGGCATAGTGAGGCACACCCTAGGCTTATACTCGAGTCAATAAGTTTTCCCAGTTTTTGTGGTAAAATTAGGTGCCTCGGCTTATATTCGGGTCGGCTTATACTCGAGTATATGCAGTATATATTTTTTGACCAATTTTAATTGTTTGCTATCTTGTATCGGTGCACCAGACGTACTATCGAGTCTGTGTTCCATTGAAAGGTTGAAATCCCCAGCAAGAATTACATGACCTTGTTTAAAGTACATTAAAGCATTTAAGATCCCATTCAGATATTTTTTGGGATGATTATTTGGACAGTATACGTTTGCTAACGTGTATTTTTTCCCCTGGAGATTCCCTTTTTCCCTTTTAGGGAACAGATAGCGGCCAGCTGAGTCCACTCTTCTTTCTTCTACAATAAAGCTTATATTCTTCCCTACACCTATAGCGACTCCCTTTGCTCTTTTGTTTGGGGAATCTCCATAGTACCAGGTTGGAATCGCACGCGAGTATATTTTTGTATTAGAGTCTAATGCTAAGTGTGTCTCCTGTAGGAAAACGATTTCTGCGGAATACCTTTCCAACTCCCTTAATATCATGTGCCTTTTTTCTGGGGAATTAAGATACCTTACATTGTATGTAATAAAATTTACGTCAGTCATATGCGTTTCTTTTTTTTTTTTTTTTCTTCTTCCTTTTGCCTTTCTCCTTCCCACCTTTCTTCTTCTTGAGATGTGCAGATCGTGATTCCTCCCTCCCTCTCCTCCCCTTATCCACCCCTCTCCCCTCCCCCTTTTGAGTCCAGGTCTCCATATCCCTCTCTCTTTATCTCTTTATTTCTATCTAGTTCACCCCCGCCCCCCGTCCCCCCCACTGAAAAAAAAAAAAGGAAAAAAAGAGCACAACGACAGGCAATCTTGCCAAGATGCCATTTTTCCTCCCAATCAGGCATGCTGGGAAGCCCCAGTTGTACTGAATCTCATGTTCCTGTAGGACCTTCAATAATGGTTTTAAGTTCCTTCTTCTTTTCAGTGTTTCTTGAGATAGATCCTGGAAAATTTGGATGAGGTTTTCTTCTAATTTTATTGGTGGCTTTCCCCTCAGGCTTCTCCATAGGTGATTTTTTTCCTCCCAGCTTTCAAACCGCACAATGATGTCTCTCGGGCTTTCCTGCGATATTTATTTTGGTCTTCTTATTCTGTGTGCTCTCTCAATTCTTATTAGGGATGTTATTTCTCTATCCAGCAATGGGTTACAGATTTTCATTATTATTTCTGAAAGGTTCTCTGGCTGGGGTGACTCGGGAACCCCTCAAATTCTTATGTTCTTCCTTCTGTCTCTGTTCTCTTGATCTTCCAGTTTGTATGCTTGTTCCTGTTGTTCTTTTCTTATTGATCTTATTTCTCCCTCCAGGTTTTTTATGGTGACTTCATTACAGTCTGTTTGTTTTTTTTTCAACTTCCTCTACTCTTTCACGAATATACCCCATATTTTCCTGTATTGCCTCCCTCTGCGATTTTAACACTTTTTCCAGGGCCGCAAACATGCCTTCTATTTCTATTTTTGTTGGTAATAGCGCCTTGTTTTGTTCCTCCTCTTTTCTCTGCTCTGGCTCCGCTTCAGCCTCTTGTTCTATTCTGGACTCTGATAGTGTATCAGTCTCAGCAGAGTTTTTACTTTGGGCTTTTTTCTTTTCCTTCTTCCTTTCCTTGTTGTCCGTCTGATTCCTTTTAACTCCTAGCTGCTTTTCCGCCGCCTGTTTGTCTCCATTTCCACTATGGGTTATGTATTTATTAATTGGGCTTGGGACCAGACTTAGACGTGGGGATTTTGGGGTTGCCCCCCCCCCTCTTGCTCCCTTTCCCCTCGTACTCATGCTTTCCCTTTCCCCTTTCCTCCTTTACTATCTCAAACTAGACAGCCAGGAGTGCCAGGAGAGGGAGGAAAAAAAAAAAAAGAACAAACTCGGAGAAGAGAAAAAAAAAAACGGTCCCAACTCATTCACGTTTGCTATTATCTCTGTACTTCTCACATCTATTATGCAATTTCTCATCCAGCACAGTAATTTCACTTAGAAGCTAACCATAGTATCAGGAATGTTGTCAGCGTTTCTGCTTACTTAGTAGTAGTAATCATGGGCAGTTTATCGTTTACCGTTCATATTTTACAGCCCCAGTTCAGCAAGAAAGAAGACCAAACAAAAAGCAGCAAGTTGTTAGTTAAAGCGACGCAGTGCCATATTGCAAAAAATGGGCTGGTCATTGAGCAGCCAAAATTTCCGGGGTTAACTACAAATGTTGTAAAGGTAGATGCTAACACCTACTGTGTTCCCACAAAAAAACTAATTAAGTAAATGGTGCTACGCTACCACTGTATTTATGTGTGTGATGGGTTAAAACTATATCTATCTATATATGTGTGTGTGTGTGTGTGTGTGTGTGTGTGTGTGTATGTATATATATATATATATATATATATATATATATATATACATACATAAAATCGGTTGTGAAAAGGTGAAATCAATGAAGATATAGCAAAAAAAATCAACACGCCACAATACAATATTACTGTGAGAAATAAACATTTCCATATACATGTTAAAATCAGGTGACTGAAGAACCTCTTTAACCACTTGCTTACTGGGCACTTAAACCCCCTTCGTACCTAGACCAATTTTCAGCTTTCAGCGCTGACGCACTTTGAATGACAATTGCGTGGTCATACATTGCTGTACCCAAATGATATTTTTATCATTTGTTTCCCACAAATAGAGCTTTCTTTGGGGGGTATTTGATCACCTCTGCCGGTTTTATTTTTTGTGCTATAAACAAAAAAATACAGAAAATTTAAAAAAAAAACACTTTTTTTACTTGTTGTTTATAATAATATCCCCATTTTTTTTTTTTAACTATTTTTTTTCCTCAGTTTAGGCCGATACGTATTCTTCTATATATTTTTGGTAAAAAAAATTGCAATAAGCATATAGTGATTGGTTTGCGCAAAAGTTATAGCGCCTACAAAATAGGGGATAGAATTATGACCTTTTTATTATATATATATTTTTTACTAGTAATGGCGGCGATCTGCGATTTTTGTCAGGCCTGCGATATTGCGGCGGACATATTGGACACTTTTGACACTATTTTGGGTCCATTCACATTATACAGCGAACAGTGCTATAAATATGCACTGATTACTGTATAAATGTGACTGGCTGAGAAGGGGTTAACACTAGGGGGCGATCAAGGGGTTAAATATGTTCCCCATTAGTGTTTCTTACTGTGGGGGGAGGGGACTGACTGGGGGAGGTGACCGATCTGTGTCCCTATGTACAAGGGACACAACATTGGTCTCCTCTCTCCCTGACAGGATGTGGATCTCTGTGTTTACACACAGAGATCCACGTCCTGCCTCTGTTACAGCCGATCGCGTGTACCTGGCGGACATTGCGGCCGTCAGGCACGCGCATCGGCATCACGTGACGCGGCGGGCACAGCTGTTCCCCGCCGCGCTCCCTCTGCGGCATGCGGCGGGATGTAACACAGCAGGATGTCCACCCGGCATTTGAGAGCCGCGCTGCAGACGTCTTTCGTCTATAGCGCGGGTCTCAAGTGGTTAAGATAATCTGAATTGGAGCCCTGCTTTTATGTCAAGTTTTAGAAGCAAGTCTAAATACCATGACACCATGCAATGTCTTTTTTTATTTTATTTTAGTTCTACTAATCCTAGTAAGACCGTGCACAGAGACTTTCATCAGACACTTGTGGTTACTGGGTCAAAGATTTATGCTAATAATTTGATGCTCTCTGAGTTTGCTGGGCTGATAAACGCCTTTTGCGTGTATTCAAGCCCAACTAAATTATATTGTAAAAATGTGATCACTCTTACCTTAATTTAACTTGCCAAGCTAGTGCAGTGTTGTCTGTGCAGTGTGTACAGTGTGTTTTTGTGTAATGATAATGCTGAAGCATGGTCTTTTTTTTTTCTCCTATTCACACTGCTAGTGCTTCAGGTAATGACAGTTCTAGCTGAGGGGATTTGACAGAAGTGGCGCTTGAAACAAACCATTTCTGCTCATGCTCATCACTTGCTGCATTTTCTCTCTTCCAGAAGACAGAACTCCGCTGGGTCCTGGTTTGACGAAATTGATTTAACTACTGCTGAGCAGCTATGGAAGCAGGTTCTGACCTGCTTGTCTACAGACCTTAGAAGTGTGGGGTGGAGATCTGTGCCAGGACTGCCAAACTTCACTCATCAGGTGCCGTACCCTAAATAGACATTGAGTGTGTTTTCATAGATTCCCTTCAAGTCATGATATGCCTGGCAGTGTAACTCGGGCAACTTCGCTAACATGTGGAGTCTTTCTTTGAGCAACATAACCCTGGAAGGTCTTGACAAATATTTTGTGCAAGGTGTTCTATTTTCCTCCATTTTTTGGAGCCTCTTCTCTACTGTTATACCTCTCATAAGAGAAATAAATATGTAAGCCACAATTGTTCACCTTTTGAAAATGCTGCTTGTCTAGCTATGCCTGTATTTAGTACTTCTGTTTCACAGATTGTTGGAAGCACGTAGTAAACGAATGACAGAAGTTGAATTTTTAAAAAAATTTTCTAATATTACTATACTTGTTCCAGGTGAATGGCACAAACTATTTTTTAAGTATCGGCATGACGGCCAGGGACATGGCATATTTTAAAGAAGGAAGTAATTGTAACCCATATTTTCTTGGGTTATAGAGCTGCCTACAGGATAAATAGACCCTAGGTACAGAAAGAAATCTAGACCAGCCCTAGGGGTTTATAACCCCTCTAACACCAGACAGGCTTAAGTTTAAATTAGCGTCTTTAGAGGGATGGTTTCCTTTTCTCTGTTTTTGTCTTCCACTCAGCTGCAAAAGGTAGATCTATCAGAGTTAAAATCTTTGCCATCCTTAAAGGGGTTGTAAAGGTACAAATTTTTTTTCCCTAAATAGCTTCCTTTACCTTAGTGCAGTCCTCCTTCACTTACCTCATCTTTCAATTTTGCTTTTAAATGTCCTTATTTCTTCTGAGAAATCCTCACTTCCTGTTCTTCTTTCTGTAACTCCACACAGTAATGCAAGACTTTCTCCCTGGTGTGGAGTGTCGTGCTCGCCCCCTCCCTTGGACTGCAGGAGAGTCAGGACCTCTCTACATTGCAGATAGAGAAAGGAGCTGTGTGTTAGTGGGCGTCCTGAATCTCCTGTAGTCCAAGGGAGGGGGCGAGCACGACACTCCACACCAGGGAGAAAGCCTTGCATTACTGTGTGGAGTTGCAGACAGAAGAACAGGAAGTGAGGATTTCTCAGAAGAAATAAGGACATTTAAAAGCAAAATCGAAGGATGAGGTAAGTGAAGGAGGACTGCACTAAGGTAAAGGAAGCTATTTAGGAAAAAAAAATTGTACCTTTACAACCCCTTTAAGTGAAGGAGATACCCAGGACATAGCAGTTTTGCACAAATAGATGGAGGTGATCAGCTTGCTTATTGAGGCTGTTTGTAACACACATGAACTGGAAGATACACATGAGGTTACTCCTAGTGCAGTGTCTACTATTGGTTTATACAGGCCCAGGGGGGGTTTTCCCCATCCTAATTTTATTTGATAATTTCATCTACAAGGATTGGAGAAACTCTGATAAATCTATCCCTATGACCAAGTGGTTTTCTGTTTCCACCGTCTCATAACAAGTGCAAGTGTTACACATGACCGACTAAAATTTGGGAAATACAGCAGCAACTTGTATTCATCAGTTATCTATTAAAACATGCCGTTTTAATAGATTGGTCCCTGAAAACTTACACCAGGAAAAAAAAGTCTTCTGGGAGAAAAATATTCCATTGCTTGACATTGATATTGGTTTGAGACTCTCTTCTGAGATCATTGTTTGATTCATTGACGGGTACATTTTACCTGCGATTGAACTCCCAACCTGTGTTTTACCTGCTTCAAGCTGCTTTCGCATTCCCCCTTCATTTTTTTCCCCCATGGGTATAGAAGCAGTTCTGCCACAAAGAAAACCAAAAAAAAAAAATGCGTTAAAAACTGAAATGTAGAGACGGATCTGACGTTTTTTGTGGTATGGATGGGTACACAGTATGAGAATGTACGTGAAACACCTTGCTTTAATATCCAGATGACAGAAATAGGTAAAAGTGTGATATGTGTATACATGACCTGAAAAGGACCCCCCCCCCAAGCTGGCCACAGTAAAAGCATAATTTAAGGTAAGCCCAAAACCCTGAGACTAAATATATAGTGTGATATAGATCTCTCTCTCTCTCTCTCTCTCTCTATATCTATATCTATATATATATATATATATATATATATATATATATATCTATATATAGATATATATATATCTATATATATATATATATATAGCGGGTGGTTACATTTAGGGGAGGCATCTGAGTGATAAATGGCTCAGATGCAGCAATTGTTAGGGTTCATGGACCAATTTATGCCAGTGGAGGATGCAGGGGTGTCCAGTTCCCTGCGGCCTGTAGGTGGCGCTGTCGCCATAGGCCGGGGTTGAACCACCTTTGCAAGTCTGTACCCTTTTTGTTATCTCGCAGCAGTAGTACAGCAGGCGGGGAACCTGCTGTGCATGCTGGGGGGGGATAAAAGGGGCAGACATCTTCCGCTCGGGGTCCACGCCCAGGCACCTTCAGCCTGGGTGTGAGTGCTGGTGGTCTCCGGGCGACCTTGGCCCGGGGATGGAGCTGCGATTCCACCCCAGACACCTTTAGTCTGGGGTGAGGTACTCTCTGGAGGCCTGGGGCCCAGTACCTTCGACTGGATCCTGCAAGGGATGGAGGATTCCTAGGGTGTCCTCCGGTATTGGACACCCGAATCTAGGGCGAGGGGGACCAGAGAGGTGACCTTCCCGAAGACCCAGCGCAGCATTGGCTGGTGACGGTGGAGGCCTCTGGTGACCGTCCAGATGGATGACTCCCCTGACAGGGGCCGCATCTCAAGAAGGTAGTCCACGTTCTCATGGTCGGTGGCAGCGACCTCAAGTCCTATTCACCCGGTCGGTGGCAGCGACCACCCTCACGGTTGGTGGCAGCGACCGTGCGCCAAGCCTGTTTGCGCACACCGAAACAGGAGAGTAACAAGTTCATGTTTGTGCCTGGACCTTCCTCTTCACCTTGTCTGTTCGTTGTCTGACCAGTCTGCTCTTAAAGGGGTTGTAAAGGTTTGTTTTTTATTTTCTAAATAGGTTCCTTTAAGCTAGTGCATTGTTGGTTCACTTACCTTTTCCTTTGATTTACCTTCTAAATGTTTTTTTTTCTTTGTCTGAATTTCTCACTTCCTGTTTCTCCTCACTAAACTTCACACCATCATCCGAGTGGTGTGGAGTCAGCCAGAACAGCTTACTGAACAGCTTACTGAGGAGGAACAGGAAGTGAGAAATTCAGACAAAGAAAACAAAGAAAAAAAATATTTAGAAGGGAAATCTAAGGAATAGGTAAGTGAACCAACAATGCACTAGCTTAAAGGAACCTATTTAGAAAATAAAAAACGAACCTTTACAACCCCTTTAAAGGACTATTTATTGCTCGAAAATAATAAATAAGTGTTGGACTTTCAATGGTGTGGAACTTGGCTTACTGGGAGTTAAAGGTCATTCTCAAAGGAAGTTTTGGCTCAGGACAGGGGCACAGGCCCGAAGGTAATTGGTTATAGCTCACACCTCTACACACTGGAGGACGTGAGTTGGTGCGTCACACTCTCCTCCCTGGTCCCCTAGACGAGAGCCAGTGACATTGACAGAGAAGGAGGGAGTGAGAGGTGAGGTCGCTATATATATATATATATATATATATATACATACACACATATATACACACATATACACACACACACATATATACACACATATACACACACACACAGTGTGTACGGAAAGTATTCAGACCCCCTTAAATTTTTCACTCTTTGTTATATTGCAGCCATTTGCTAAAATCATTTAAGTAAAAAAAATGTCCTCAATGTACACACAGCACCCCATATTGACAGAAAAACACAGAATTGTTGACATTTTTGCAGATTTATTAAAAAAGGAAAACTGAAATATCACATGGTCCTAAGTATTCAGACCCTTTGCTCAGTATTTAGTAGAAGCACCCTTTTGATCTAATACAGCCATGAGTCTTTTTGGGAAAGATGCAACAAGTTTTTCACACCTGGATTTGGGGATCCTCTGCCATTCCTCCTTGCAGATCCTCTCCAGTTCTGTCAGGTTGGATGGTAAACCTAGTGGACAGCCATTATTAGGCCTCTCCAGAGATGCTGTCACGTACCTGGTAGGAGTCTGATATGATGAGGTCGGCCTCTCTTGTATCTCCAGTCCAAGCCCCACTGAGGGTGGAACAGATGGTGGCTAGGGCCAGGAGGAACACGAGTGCCTGAGGAAGTTGCTTGCAGGACTTGCTGGAACAGATGTGGCTTGGAGACCCAGACAGCCGGACAGACACTGGACACAGGAACACTTGGAGGATGGGTAGAGGTTTGAGGGGAACTCCAACCCACTTGCAGGTTCTGGGAACGAAGCTCACAGGAACAGAGGTCAGGAGGATAGCCAGGGTTCAGCAACAGACAGGCGGCACGGTACAAAGGATCAATCAGAAGCAGGGTCAGTGGAAGCCGGGATCAGAAGCCAGTAATCAGGAAGTGTTTCAGAGTCCAAAGACAGAGTCAGGGAAAGCCACAGTCAGCAACGGTTATCAAGCAGCATAACAGGAACCAGGAAGTTTTCAGGACACAGCTGAAGGCAGGAAGTGCTGCCTGTCCCACACTGCCGGAATACACCCGCTGGTGGACACCGGTACTACAGTCCGTGGAACATGCATTACCACCAGCAGGTGAGATCCTTGCAGACTGGCGCCAAAGGAGATTAGGGGCGCGCACCCGCGCGTGCACGTCGTCCCCGGGCACCCGCGCGTGCACGTCGTCCCCGCGCACCCGCGCGTGCACGTCGTCCCCGCGCACACGCATGTGTACTAGCACTCTGGAAGGGCTGCTGCAGCCCGGGGGTGCGCGCGCCAGTATTCCGAGACTGCTGGCGAACGCGCGCCTGCGCAGGAGAGTTCCTATCAGTTCTCTTACATTGCCCCCCCCTTAGGGGCAGCCTCCGGATGCCCCTCAAGTCTCTTTTCTGGGTGGCGTTGAAAGAAGGCTTGTACCAGTCTTGGGGCATGAACATCAGAAGCTGGTTCCCAAGAATTTTCCTCAGGGCCGTAGCCCTTCCATTTAACAAGGAACTGCATCTGGTTACTCCTACGTCTACAGTCCAGCACGGCCTCCACTTCAAATTCCTCATTACCTTCGATGAGAATCGGAGGAGGGGTTCCAGACACCCGATCAGGGAAGGGATTAGGCGTGGTGGATTTCAACAAAGAAACGTGGAATACTGGATGTATCTTCATGCTTTTGGGTAGCACCAATTCAAAAGCTACTGCATTGATCCTCCGCTTGACAGGAAAAGGGCCCAAAAATTTTGGACCGAGTTTCTTAGAAGGACAGCTTAACTTTAGATTTGCCGTGGACAGCCAGACTTTGTCCCCAGGTTTTAAATCCAGGTTACCCCTCTTCTTTCTGTCGAAAAACTTCTTGTTGCTAGCCTGGGTCTTGGAGATCGTCTCCTGTAAAACCTGATTGTTAGTACTGAAGAAGTCTAATCGGTTTTGCACAGCAGGTAAAGAAGACTCAACAGGTATTTCCGGCAGAAAAGAGGGATGGTACCCAAAATTGGCAAAAAAGGGGGACTGTTTGGTTGCTGAGTGGATGGTATTATTATATGAGAACTCCGCATGCGGAAGGAGGGATAACCAATCATCTTGAGCAAAAGAGGTAAAACACCGTAGATACTGTTCAAGGGTTTGATTCGTCCTCTGTCTGTCCATTGGTTTGTGGGTGGTAAGCTGTAGAGAGGCAGAGTTCAATATTAAGTGCTTCGCATAGAGCCCTCCAGAATCTAGAGGTGAACTGCACCCCACGGTCGGAGATAATGCTATCAGGAATACCGTGCAATCTAACGACCTCTTTGATGAAGGCTGAGGCAGTCTCAGTAGCGGAAGGAGTTCCTTGTAAGGGTACAAAGTGCGCCATCTTGGTCAGGCGGTCTACCATGACAAAGATGGTAGTGAAGTCTTCAGACGGAGGGAGTTCTACAATAAAGTCCATTGAGATCATACTCCATGGTTTCTGAGGTATGGGAAGAGGCTCCAAGAGACCCCAAGTTTTAGTTCTGTCGGTTTTGTTTTGAAGGCATGTAATACAGGATCTAACGTAATTTTTACAGTCCTGCATTAAATCGGGCCACCAGAAGGTACGGGAGACCAGATCGGCAGTCTTGCGGATCCCGTAATGTCCTGCTAGAGGGTGGTCATGACAGCGACTCAGAATGGACACTCGAAACTGCTCCGGGACAAAAATTTGTTCCTTATGGAAGAAAAGGCCATTCCTTGATTGAAGAGCCAAGTCCTGGGAGGGTGGTTGGTTAACCACACTGGTCTTAATTTGAGATAACAGATCAGCTTGAAGAAACAAAAAATTATTGGCCGGGAGAATGGTATCAGGCTCCAAGGGACTCACAGGATCATTAAACATACGGGACAGGGCATCTGGTTTGCCATTCTTAGAACCAGGACGAAAAGTAATATGAAATGAGAAACGGGAGAAGAACAGCGCCCATCTTGCTTGTCGAGGTCTTAATCGCTTAGCTGTTCTCAAGTACTCTAGGTTCTTGTGATCCGTGAATATGAGGATTGGGTGGGCAGCACCCTCCAAGAGGTACCGCCACTCTTCAAGTGCGGCCTTGATGGCCAGCAGTTCCCGGTCTCCCACATCATAGTTCCTCTCGGAAGGATTTAATTTCTTGGAGAAAAAAGCCACAGGGTAGCGTAAGGATTTCGGGCCCTGACGTTGGGACAATATAGCCCCGACTGCACTTTCAGAAGCATCAACCTCCAATACATAGGCCAAGGATGGATCAGGGTGCTTCAGGATGGGAGCTGAGGTAAATAAAAGTTTTAACTGTTCAAAGGCCTCTTGAGCTTTTGGTGTCCAACAGAAAGGGATGTGTTGCTTAGTTAGTTGTGTGATGGGAGCGATGATACCAGAAAAGTTCTTGATGAATTTTCTGTAAAAATTAGCAAACCCCACAAACCTCTGAACAGCTTTTCTGTCTGTAGGGGCAGGCCATTCCAGAACGGAAGTAACTTTCTGCGGATCCATGGAGATACCGTCGGCAGAGATGACAAGTCCCAAGAAATTAACAGTTTGTTTCTCAAAGTCACACTTTTCGGCTTTGGCATAAAGACAGTGTTTTCGGAGTCGGGCCAGCACTTTCTTAACATGAGCTTGATGAGATTCCATGGATTCAGAGAATATCAAGATGTCATCCAAGTAGATTATGACGAATAGATCAAGATAATCCCGAAAAACGTCATTCACTAGGTGTTGAAACGTAGCTGGGGCGTTGCAGAGCCCGAATGGCATGACCAAGTACTCGAAGTGGCCAAAGCGAGTTTGAAAAGCCGTCTTCCACTCGTCCCCTTCCCTGATTCTGACGAGATTATACGCACCCCTTAAGTCTAGCTTGGAGAATATCCGTGCCCCCCGCAGCCTCTGGAAAAGTTCAGGAATTAACAGAAGGGGGTACCGGTTCTTGACTGTAACTTTGTTAAGGTCCCGGTAGTCAATGCAAGGTCTTAAGGAGTGATCCTTTTTCTCTACAAAGAAGATACCGGCACCTGCTGGTGACGTGGAGGGCCGAATGAACTTCTTTTTCAAACTCTCGTCAATATAGACACGTAAGGCTTCCAGTTCAGGTTCGGAGAGGGGATAGATCCGACCAAAAAGAATCTCCGCCCCTGGTAAGAGATCAATAGGGCAATCATAAGTCCTATGGGGTGGAAGGGTGTCCGCACCCTTCTTGTTAAATACGTCCAGGTATTCGTGGTAAGCAGCAGGAACCAGATTAATGGTTTCTGGGTCAGGCTGTAGACTCAGGAGAGGAGTGGTACTAGCAGTCCTTTCAGGGAAACAGTGCGTCTGGCAATAGCTGGAGGAAAAGGTGACGTCTCCTGTAAGCCAATCAATGTGCGGATTATGTGCCTTTAGCCAGGGAATGCCAAGAATGATGGGGAACATAGGTGAGGTTATGACATCCAACCGAAGGAATTCATGGTGACCAGAGGAGGCTTGACAGGAAATAGGTGCAGTCTCTTGTGTGACCGGGCCTGATTTAATACCAGAGCCATCAGCCAGGTGAACCCGGAATCCCTGTTTCTTGGGGCACACGGGAAGCTGGTGTAAAGAAACAAATGAGGAATCCACAAAACAGCTGCAGGCCCCTGAGTCTATTATGGCGGATACTAAGAGTGTCCTTCCGGCAACAAAAAGATTAACTGGGAGAGAGATGTGAGACCGAACTTCTCCAGAAGGATGCTCCACAGGAAGCTGACGAAGGCAGGTTCTACTGGTTTTTGCCGGGCAAGTCTGTATGAAGTGACCTGCCTCTCCACAATAGAGGCATAGATTGGCACGTAATCGTCTGAGACGTTCTGCCGGGGAAAGAGGCGATCTGGGGAAACTCCTGTGGCATGTCTTATGCTGAGCCTTCTTTCCAAAAGATGTGCTCAACGGGGCAGCAGATATGCTGGGTGTAGAAGTCACAGAAAGGATTCCTTGAGTCTTTTCGTATTGCCTCTCACGTAGTCGCCGGTCGATTTGGATGGCTGAGCTAATCAGTCTTTCCAAGGATGTAGGAACTTCAATTCTGGCCAGTTCATCTTTGAGAGTGTCGGAAAGACCAAGCCGAAACTGATGGCGAAGAGCAGGATCGTTCCATCGAGTGTCAGCACTCAGGACACGGAAGTCAGTGATATACTCCTCAACAGGCCTTGACCCCTGTTGTAACCTGCCAAGCTTGGATTCTGCAGACTGCTGGCGGAAGGGGTCAGCATATAGCTGAGCCATAGCCGAGAAGAACGAAACTGTGGTTGCCAGAACTGGGTCATGCTGCTCCCGGAGGTGATGAGCCCAGGAGAGTGGTTCGTTCACGAGAAGGGTGATCACAAATCCCACTTTAATGTCTTCAGATCTAAAGGTCCGGGGCAGCAGGGAGAAGTAGAGCTCGCAGGAGTTCCGGAAGGTTCTGAACATCGTACGATCTCCGGAAAATCGTTCGGGAATAGGCACTCTGGGTTCCGGGAGAGGAATAATTCCATGGAAGGAACTTGAATCGGTTTGAGCAGAGGGATCTGCGACAGAGGGAGAAACGCAAGCTGATGCGACTCCTATCTTGTCAGAGTCGCTCCTCCATGCGACTGAGATCGCTCTGTAAACTCTGCACGACATGTGTGAGTGTAGAGATTGTCTCAAACAAGTCCTCTGGTGGAGAGACCTCCCTTTCAGACTCCATCCCTGGCTGACTGGTACTGTCACGTACCTGGTAGGAGTCTGATATGATGAGGTCGGCCTCTCTTGTATCTCCAGTCCAAGCCCCACTGAGGGTGGAACAGATGGTGGCTAGGGCCAGGAGGAACACGAGTGCCTGAGGAAGTTGCTTGCAGGACTTGCTGGAACAGATGTGGCTTGGAGACCCAGACAGCCGGACAGACACTGGACACAGGAACACTTGGAGGATGGGTAGAGGTTTGAGGGGAACTCCAACCCACTTGCAGGTTCTGGGAACGAAGCTCACAGGAACAGAGGTCAGGAGGATAGCCAGGGTTCAGCAACAGACAGGCGGCACGGTACAAAGGATCAATCAGAAGCAGGGTCAGTGGAAGCCGGGATCAGAAGCCAGTAATCAGGAAGTGTTTCAGAGTCCAAAGACAGTCAGGGAAAGCCACAGTCAGCAACGGTTATCAAGCAGCATAACAGGAACCAGGAAGTTTTCAGGACACAGCTGAAGGCAGGAAGTGCTGCCTGTCCCACACTGCCGGAATACACCCGCTGGTGGACACCGGTACTACAGTCCGTGGAACATGCATTACCACCAGCAGGTGAGATCCTTGCAGACTGGCGCCAAAGGAGATTAGGGGCGCGCACCCGCGCGTGCACGTCGTCCCCGCGCACGCGCATGTGTACTAGCACTCTGGAAGGGCTGCTGCAGCCCGGGGGTGCGTGCGCCAGTATTCCGAGACTGCTGGCGAACTTGCGCCTGCGCAGGAGAGTTCCTATCAGTTCTCTTACAGATGCTCAATTGGGTTTAAGTCAGGGCTCTGGCTGGGCCATTCAAGAACAGTCACAGAGTTGTTGTGAAGCCACTCCTTCGTTATTTTAGCTGTGTGCTTAGGGTCATTGTCTTGTTGGAAGGTAAACCTTCGGCCCAGTCTGAGGTCCTGAGCACTCTGGAGAAGGTTTTCCTCCAGGATATCCATGTACTTGGCCGCTTTCATCTTTCCCTCAATTGCAACCAGTCGTCCTGTCCCTGCAGCTGAAAAACACCCCCACAGCATGATGCTGCCACCACAATGCTTCACTGTTGGGACTGTATTGGACAGGTAATGAGCAGTGCCTGGTTTTCTCCACACATACCGCTTAGAATTAAGGCCAACAAGTTCTATCTTGGTCTCATCTGACCAGAGAATCTTATTTCTCACCATCTTGGAGTCCTTCAGGTGTTTTGTTTTTTTTAGCAAACTCCATGCGGGCTTTCATGTGTCTTTTACTGAGGAGAGGCTTCCATCGGGCCACTCTGCCATAAAGCCCCGACTGGTGGAGGGCTGCAGTGATGGTTGACTTTCTACAACTTTCTCCCATCTCCTGACTGCATCTCTGGAGCTCAGCCACAGTGATCTTTGGGTTCTTCTTTACCTCTCTCACCAAGGCTCTTCTCCCCCGATAGCTCAGTTTGGCCAGACGGCCAGCTCTAAGAAGGCTTCTGGTCATCCCAAACGTCTTCCATTGAAGGATTATGGAGGCCACTGTGCTCTTAGGAACCTTAAGTGCAGCAGACATTTTTTTGTAACCTTGGCCAGATCTGTGCCTTTCCACAATTCTGTCTCTGAGCTCTTCAGGCAGTTCCTTTTGACCTCATGATTCTCATTTGCTCTGACATACACTGTGAGCTGTAAGGTCTTATATAGACAGGTGTGTGGCTTTCCTAATCAAGTCCAATCAGTATAATCAAACACAGCTGGACTCAAATGAAGGTGTAGAACCATCTCAAGGATGATCAGAAGAAATGGACAGCACCTGAGTTAAATATATGAGTGTCACAGCAAAGGGTCTGAATACTTAGGACCATGTGATAGTTCAGTTTTTCTTTTCTAATAAATATGCAAAAATGTCAACAATTCTGTGTTTTTCTGTCAATATGGGGTGCTGTGTGTACATTAATGAGGAAAAAAAATGAACTTAAATGATTTTAGCAAATAGCTGCAATATAACAAAGAGTGAAACATTTAAGGGGGTCTGAATACTTTCCGTACCCACTGTATATATATATATATATATGTGTGTGTGTGTGTGTGTGTGTGTGTGTAGAGAGAGATCACACTATATATTTAGTCTCAGGGTTTTGACTTATCTTAAATGACCCTTGTATTGTGGCCAGCTTGGAGGGGGGGTCCTTTTCAGGTCATGTATACACATATCACACTTTTACCTATTTCTGTCATCTGTATATTAAAGCAAGCTGTTTCAAGTACATTCTCATACTGCGTACCCATCCATACCACAACAACGTCGGATCCGTTTCAACATTTGAGTTTTTAACGCATTGTGGATGCATTCCTGTGTGTTTTTGTTGCATTTTTTTTTTATGTTTCCGGATGCATTCCAGAAGCTCTTTTTCCCTTTTTCACTGTACTTGGGTCCAGTGCATGTTTGATGCTTTTTGCTGTGTCCCAGTACAGTTCTGTGCAGGAAAAAAGCAGCATGTTGTACTTCTTTTTTTTTTTCTGGAACTGAAACACACTGGAACTGACTGCACTGGTGTGAGCTTTGCCATTGGAACCAATATAACCTACTTTACATGTGTTTGTAATGCAGAAAATAAAGCACTGATGAGGTGTACTGGTGGGCACTGATGAGGTGTACTGGTGGGCACTGATGAGGTGTACTGGTGGGCACTGATGAGGTGTACTGGTGGGCACTGATGAGGTGTACTGGTGGGCACCAATGAGGTGGCACTGATGGACACTGATGAGGTGTGCACTGATGGGATGCACTGGTGGGCACCAATGAGGTGGCACTGATGGACACTGATAGGCTGCACCGGTGGGCACTAATGAGGTGGCACTGGTGGGCTGCACTGGTGGGCACTAATGAGGTGGCACTGATAGGCTCCACTGGTGGGAACTGATAAGGTGGCACGGACAGGCTGCACTGGTGGGCACTTAAGAGGTGGCACTGGTGGGCACTGATGAAGTGGCGCTGACAGGCCGAACTGGTGGGCACTGATGGACACTGATCGGCTGCACCCCACCTCTCCACCCTAAACAATAACCTCCTCCCCACCTCTCCACCCTAGATTTTCTGAGATGAAGGTAAAAGAAAAAAAATCGGCCTAAAATATCGGCCGCAAAAATCGGCAACATATATTGGCCATCGGCCGCCCCGATTTCAAAATATCGACATCGGCCAGAGAAAAACCCATTTCGGTCGACCTCTAGTTTACTACCCCATTTCTGTGTTAACTCTATCCTTCCTTATATTTCCTATCATCACATCGTGTAATAATATTTCATCTTTTTTTGTCCATCTAATAAAATATATGTGCTCATCTTTTCCAGGCTTAAAATTATTTGTATCTAATAAAGAAATTAAAAGTGAATTATATTGCCAGTGATATACTTTACCCTGTCCATCCCATACCCTAAGCAAATGTTTACTTAATGGGTTTGTGTTTCTTGACAGTTGCGAAACTGTCGTGGAATCCAGACACTCTTCCCTAAGTCTACTTTACTTTGTGCTTTTTCAATTTCCACCCATCCTTTCCCCTCTTGGATATGTGTCCAACCTATTATCCTGGAAATAACGACTGCCTGATAGTACTTCTTATAGTCTGGTGCTGCTACCCCACCTGACTTTTTCCCCTTTACCAAGGTAGTATATGAAATTCTAGGGTGTTTACCCCTCCAAATATATTTTGATGTTAAATCCCTTAGTTTCGAGAAAAATTCCAGTGGGACTCTTATTGGGATCATTTGGAATATATATGTTAATTTGGGCAATATGATCATTTTTAAAGCATTTATCCTCCCTAGCCAAGATAAGAGTTTATATCTTAAGTTGTTGAGTTGATCTTTTACTTTATTTAATATAGGGATATAGTTCGCCTCAAATAGGGACTCCAATGATGCTGTAAATTTTACCCCCAAATATCCTAATTCCTTTTTACACCAAGCAAAAGGGAAAGCAGGCTGGATTGCCCGTTATGAATGGTTTGCACCTTATGGTGAACCCTTTTGTATTTGCTTCTGTGAAATCTTCTCTTGATTGTAGACTTTGACAATGATACACCCACCTCCTGGAGAGTGTCCTTCACTTGTCTGGATGTTGTGAATTATTATTTTTTTTACCATAGAGAGGATCCTGCGATCATCCACCACTGTTGTTTTCTGTGGACATCCAGGCCTTTTTATATGGCTGAGCTAACCAGTGCATCGTTCTTTCCTCAGAATGTACCAAACTGTTTATTTGGCAACTCCTAATGTTACTGCTATCTCTCTGATAGATTTGTTTTGTTTTTGAAGCCTTGCAATGGCCTATTTCACTTGCATGGACAGCTCCTTTGAACGCATGACAACGTAGGTTCACAGCAATAGATTACAAATGCAAATACCACACTTATAATGAATTCCAGACTTTTTACCTTCTTAACCACTTGCCGACCAGCCGCCGTCATTGTACTGCGGCAGGTTGGCTCGTTCCCACGAATCGCCGTCGTCGTACGTCAACACGGGAACTCCTATATTGTGCGCCACCTACTGGCCAGCGAGGGGAGTCAATCAGCAGGTGGGGCGGACTCTATGGCCACCGGTGACCGAATGGGGATCTGCCTGTGTAAACAAGGCAGATCTCAGTTTTGACAGGAAAGATCACACAGATACTGTCTTTCTGCTATGCAGGAAGACAGATCTCTGTTTTTCCAGGCAGCCCCTCCCCCATACAGTTAGAAAACGCTTGCAGGGAACACATTTAACCCCTTGATCGCCCCTGATGTTAACCCCTTCCCTGCCAGTGTCATTAGTACAATAACAGTGCATATTTTTTAGCACTGATTACTGTAATAATATCACTGGTTCCCAAAAAAAGTGTCAATTTCATTTAGCTGCCCGATTTGTCCACCGCAATGTCGCAGTCTCGCTAAAAACCGCAGATTACCGCCATTGCCAGTAAAAAAAAAATGCCATACATCTATTCCTTATTTTGTAGCCGCTATAACTTTTGCACAAACCAATCAATATACGTCTATTGCGATTTTTTTTTTTTACTAGAAATATGTAGAAGAATATATGTCGGCCTAAACTGAGGAAGAAATTTTATTTTTTTATATATTTTTTTTGGGGAGATATTTATTATAGCAAAAAGGAAAAAATATTGCTTTTCTTTTTCAAAATTTTCGCTCTTTTCTTCTTTATAGCGCAAAAAAATAAAAACCACAGCGGTAATCAAATACCACCAAAAGAAAGCTCTATTTGTGGGAAAAAAGGACATACATTTTGTTTGGGTAAAGTGTCTCACGACTGCACATTTGTCAGTTAAAGCAACGCAGTGCCGTATCGCAAAAAATGGCCTGGTCATTAAGGGGGTAAATCCTTCTGGTCCTTAAGTGGTTAATTGATGAAAATAACGAAGAAGTAGCCCACAACTCGCCATAAAATAGCTTTTGATTCAATTGTCCAATTACTTTTGGTGCCTTGAAAAAGGGGGATGGCTATTCTTAAATTGGAGTTCCACCCAAAAGTGGAACTTCCGCTTTAAGCACTCCTCGCCCCCTTACATGCCATATTTGGCATGTTATTTTTTTCTGGGGGAGTGGGTGCATAGTTTTAAGTGGGACTTCCTGTCCTGCTTTCGCCTATGGGCCGCCTAGGCGGCGACTCCCCTCCCCCTAGGCGGTCCCTTCCTCTCTGCAATCTTCTGGGACACGTGACAGGTCCCAGAAAATTGCCTGTCCACTGGGAGAGTGAGCGCCCAGCTGTGAAGCTGCAAGCTGTCATGACCACAGTTCCAATGGATGCGCCGAGGAGAGGAGAGGGGGAGGAGCGAGGCTCCGTGCGGCCACATCGCTGGACCGTGGGACAGGTGAGTGTCTGTTTATTAACCGGTTCCCGACCAGCTCACACAGATATCCTGCGGCAGAATGACTCTCCTGGACGAAATCCAGTACATATACGGCTTTGCCCAGAAGAACCACCAGAGGGTGCGCGAGCGCCGCCGGAGGCATGCACGCGTCCGATGCACAGCGGGGAACCTGATGCGCGTGCACGAGCGGCAGCACGGGGGTTTGTGTGTGTAAACGCACAAATCCCTGTGCTGTCAGAGGAGAGAAGACAGATCGTGTGTTTCTACAAAGTAGAAACCAATCAATATACGCTTATTGCGATTTTTTTTTTTTCCACCAAAAATATGTAGAAGAATACATATCGGCCTAAATGGAGGAATTTTTTAATTTTTTTTTCAATTGGGATTTCTCTTACTATCCATGGACTGACACGGTGTCTCTTTACACTTTACACGTGGGTTATGTCCCTGCTTGCAGGAGAAGACCTAGGCAGAATGTCAGATGTTGTTATACATACATTCTAAAAGCTAGAGCTGAACAGCCCCACCCAGGGGGCGGTCCCTCCAGACATAACCCTCCCACTGCAGTCAGCAGACCTCAGTTTTTTTCTGCCTAGCAGAAGGAGAAGACGTGGCTCTCTCAGGAGCCAGTCTCCTGACCTATTTTTTGTTCCTTTTTGGAATTCTTTTTTATTTTATTCTTGAGAATCTTCTATCAACTGTCGGCTGGGCAACAGGTTGGGTACAAGATATCCTCGTAGTCTTCCCTGTCCGACCATCGAGCGTGCTGATCCTCGCCTTGTGTGCGTGAGACTCGGTTCACGACATGCCCCATGACTCCAGGGGTGGCCGGGTTTGCTTTCATGCTCCCACGGTCCACTCAAGACTGAACAGCTCCTGACTGACTGTATCTTTCGCGGTGGACCGGGCCGACAGCTACTCAGTACTGCACTGTGATAGTCCTGTCAGAAACACACCAGTGGGTCCCTCAGGGGACGGGTAAGTAGTCTCTCCTGCCTACAGGTGAGTACAAAAGGCTGTGTGTTTCTCTGTGGGGGATTTTCCCTGTCTCCCCCTGTATTTTATTGTCGCTCTCTGTCACCATTACTGGCGCTGGCTGTGTGGGGTGCTTGGGGGTCACACTGTTCTTGGGGGACTCATGCTGGTCTGCATCATATGCTTTGGGGCCTTTTTGTGTGTGTTTTTGGGGCCTGAGCGCCGAGTGGCGCTGTGTGTGTGTGTGTGTGCTGTATCACTTTATCTGCGTCATGGCGGCCATCTTGCCGCGGATCGCCTCAGTGAAGTGCGGCGGCCATTTTCTTGTAGCCTGCACGCTTTTCAGCACTAGTTTTGGCCTCTAGCGCTGCTGTAACAGCGCAAATCTCCTCACAGTCTCCTCAGAGCTCACCAGCGCTGACACAGCGCGGTAAGAGGGGGACACAGACAGCGGAACTGAGCGGTCCCTGATCCGGTTTGGTGAGTCCCCTGGGCGCCCCCTCCTCAGTCGGCACAGCCTGTGGGTGGACTTTTATCTGAGGAGTCTCAGAGGGGGACAATATGGAGTCTGTCACCAGCTTCCCCTAACATGTCAGTGGCAACAGGCAGTGCTTCAGCACCTGCGGTCCCTATGGACCTGTTGTGGGCAGTCCTGGAATCATTTCTGACCAGGATGGGAGTGGTGTGCGAGCGCAAGGGAGCAAAAAAGGTGCCCTCTCCCCACTTTATCTACACAAGGGGTGTGCACTGATTCAGATATGGGCCTAGCCACTACCGCTCAGGACCCTAGTTCTGAATATGTTTTATGGTGTTGAAAAGGACATTCCTTATGAGGAAGACTCCAGTTCTGAGTCAGTAAATGACAGGGCGCTTGTTGGTGTACTCATGACTGCGGTGAGGGACACTCTCAAGCTAAATGCTGCGGATGCAGGACCTCAGGCGGATTCAGTCTCCTTTGGTTCTTTTAAGGCCAGGCCTTCTAAAGAGTTTTTTCCATATGTAACTTTCTTTGACTAGCTCATTGATAAGGTCTGGGAAAAGCCGCAGAAGATTTTTATGGTCCCGCGGCGTTGTCTATCAGATGCCCCTTTGGAATGCCCTACTTAAAAAGTGGGCTTCTCCCCCAGTGGTCGACCCTCCAGTCGCCCGGCTTAAACAAGGCCATCACTCTCCCGATGGAGGGGACTCCCACGTTTGAGGACCCCCACTGACAGGAGGTCAGAAGTGGTGAGCAGAGCCATGTTTTGCCTTGTTGGGACCCGCCCTACGGCCTGTGGTAGCGGCGACCCTTGTGTCTCAGACACTTACAGGTTGGGCAAAAATGTTGCACCTAGCTGTACAGGAGCATAATCTTCCTCCAGACACAGTTGCTCTGGCCCACCAACTGGTGCAGGGCCTGGTTTATGTGTGCGACGCCACGTTGGACGCGGCCCCTTTAATATCCAGGGCCTCTGTCTCGGCGGTGGTATTGCGTCGTCTTATCTGGTTGAAATGCTGGTCTGCTGACCTAGAATCTAAGAAACTCCTGACGGATCTACCATTAAAGGTGGTAGACCTTTCGGTGCTCCCCTGGATGACATCGTCAAGGATGTCACGGGAGGTAAAAGCACTCTTCTTCCTTATACTAGCAGGGTAAGGAGGCCCGCCGCAAACAGGGTCCTTCCTTTCCAGCAAAAAAGGGGTCTTTTTTGTCAGTCGGAGTCCACGGGTAGACCCTCTCAGACTGACGGCAGTGCGGCTGGTGGGCACAAGTGCCTCTGGTGCGTAAGCCAAACAAGCGGCTCACAAGCCTGCCTCCGCGTGAAGTCTTGCCTCTGCCCGACTTCGCAGGTCACGGATCGGTGGACTTCCCGAATCTCCGACCGGTGGGTGTGCGAGGTGGTCACCTCAGGATACGGGATGGTATTCCCATCCTGGCCCCCAGACAGATTCCTTCCCTCGAATCTTCCTCTCCTTCCTACCCGTCGGGCAGCCCTCTTGATCAGGTCCGGAGTGATTGTGCCGGTTCCGTCAGAGGAGAGTTTTCTGGGATTCTACTCGAATCTGTTTGTCGTCCCAATAATGGGACGGGGTTCGGCCTTTCTTGGACCTCAAGGCCCTGAAGGCCTTGGTGAAGGTGCAAAAGTTCCGCATGGAATCCATTCGCAGGTGATCAATACACTCCGTCGAGGGGAGTTTTTTCCGGCGTCCTTGGACTCAAGTACGCCTACTTGCATGTTCCGATCTGCGCAAGTCAGCAGAAGTTTTTGCGATCAGCGAAGTCCACTATCGATTTGTGGCTCTTCCCTTCGGCCTAGCCTCGGCACCAAGGGTGTTCACCAAGGTGCTTGCTCCGGTTCTAGCCCTTCTGATACAGCGAGGCATTGCTGTCGTGGGCTATCTGGACGATCTTCTGCTAAGAGCAGTAAGTGTCTCAGACTTAGAAGTGACTATAGTCAATCAGACCCTCGGGGACTTTGGGTGGTTCCTGAACATTCGGGTGTCAGTCCTGGTCCCGACTCAGTGTCTGGAGTATCTAGGTCTGATTCTGGACTCCTTGGAGGCAAAGGTATCCTACTTCCGGAGAAGTTGCTGACTCTCAGTCTGCAGTGCGGGTGCTGTCGTCCCGAAAATGGTCGTCAATCCGTTTTTGCATAGGAGTCCTGGGACTCGTGGTGGCCTCCTTCGTGGCCATTCCGTATGCCCAATCACACACCAAGGCATTGCAGAAGGAGATCTTGCCCACTTGGGACAAATCCCCGTTGTCCTTGGATCTTCAGGTCCAGGTGAGTCACTTGGTCAGGGCGTCCCTGACATGGTGGTTGAGATGCTCAGCTCTTCGGTCCGGAAAGTCGTTCCTCCCCGTCCGATGGGCGGTACTAACGACGGACGCCAGCCTGGCGGGCTGGGGTGGAGTCTGGGGAGTCCTGTCGGCCCAAGGGCTTTGGACTCCGGACGAAGCCCGTTTACCAATCGCTGTTCTGGAAATTACGGGCAACCGGATGGTGCCTCTCCTCGGGATCGGAGAGATTACAGAGCCGCTCCATCAGGATCCAGTCTGACACCGCCACGGCGGTGGCGTATGTTAACCACGAAAACGTGCCGGCTCTGTAGGCCGTTTACATTCTGGGCATAGACAATGGGCAGGCGGACTATCTGAGTCGCCAGACGCTGGACCACGGAGAGTGGTCCTTGCATATTTCAGCTCCTTTGCCGACGGTGGGGCACGCCGGATGTGGACCGATGGCCTCTCGACTCAATTGCAAGGTGTCGGTTTGTGGCCAGATCTAGGGATCCTTTGGCGGATGCCTCCGATACGTTGGCGGCCCCATGGGGTCCTTATCACCTGATATACGTTTATCCTCCGCTGCAGCTGCTCCCTCGTCTGCCGCGCAGGGTGGCGACCGAGGGAACTCCGGTGATCCTAATTGCTCCGGATTGGCCTCGGCGTCACTGGTACGCTGATCTGGTACGTCTCGTCGCGGACGTTCCCTGGCGGTTGCCAATAAGGGAGGACCTTCTGTCTCAAGGTCATATATTTCATCTAGCTTTACAGTCTCCGGCTTCAAGGGCATGGCTGTTAAAAGCCAGGTGTTGAAGGACCGAGGTCTCTTGGACTCGGTCATTTTGATCATGTTTAGGGCATGGAAGTCTTCTCCAGAAAGATCTTTCACCATACATGGTAAGCTTACATCGCAATGTGCGAAGAGCTGGACTGGCGTCCTCGGTCGTATTCCGTCCCTAGAATCCTGCGTCTTCCGCAGCGTGGAGTGACCCAAAAGCTGTCTTTGAGTACCATTTAAGGATCAGATTTCGGCCTTTGCCGTCTTCTTTCAGCGACCTCTAGCGAGTCATTTCTTGGTTAGCACATTGTGTTGGGGGTTCGCCATGTGCTCCCTCCTGTCTAGCCTCCTCTCCCACCGTGGGATCTGAATTAGGTGCTCTCGGTCCTCCAGGAACCTCCTTTTGGGATTATCAGGGATATTCCCCTCTTGACTTTGTCTCAGAAGGTGGCCTTGTTAGTGGCATTCACTTCTGTTAGACGAGTGTCTGAATTGGCAGTCTTGTCCTGCAAGTCGCCATATTTAGTCATCCTTAAGGATAAGGCGGTGTTGCGTCCGCGTCCTTCTTTTGGCCAAGGGTGGTCTCGGCCTTTCACCTAAATGAGGACATTGTCCTCCCGTCCTTGCGTCCTCACCCATCGCATCCCAGAGAGTTTGCACTTCACGCATTGGATGTGGTACGAGCCTTGCGGGTGTACCTGTCTGCTACTGTTTCTATTCAGAAGTCTGACTCACTGTTTGTGACTGTCTCTGGTCCAAAACAGGGCCAAGCGGCTCGTCTGCCACCATTTCTAGGTGGATCGGACAAACCGTCATTCAAGCCTATGCTCTCAAGGGGTGGGCGCCTCTCTTGCCGGTTACGGCGCATTCTACCAGGGCAATTGCTTCCTGGGCTTTCCGACATCAAGCGTCGGTTGCACAAGTGTGCAAGGTGGCAACCTGGTCGTCCGTTCATACCTTTTCTAAGTTTTATAAGGTTGATGTGGCTGCATCTTCGGATGCTTCCTTCGGCCGCCGGGTGCTGCAGGCCGCTGCTTTAAGTTGCAACTCCTCCGTTGAGGAGCTCTGCCTTCTTTGGAGTGAAGTTTTTTGATTTTTCCATTTATACTGCTCCCATCCCTCTTGACACTGCTTTGGGACATCCCACGTGTAAAGTGTAAAGAGACACCGTGTCAGTCCATGGATGGTAAGAGAAAATAGGATTTTTTGTACTCACCGTAAAATCCTTTTCTCTGACATCCATGGACTGACACGGCACCCACCCTTCCTTTTAAGTTTGTACTGCTTTGTTACGAACTGAAGTCTGCTGACTGCAGTGGGAGGGTTATGTCTGGAGGGACCGCCCCCTGAGTGAGGCTGTTCAGCTCTGGCTTTTAGAATGTATGTATAACATCTGACATTCTGCCTAGGTCTTCTCCTGCAAGCAGGTACATAACCCACGTGTAAAGTGTAAAAAGACACCATGTCAGTCCATGGATGTCAGAGAAAAGGATTTTACGGTGAGTACAAAAAATCCTATTATTTACTATAGCAAAGTAAGATATTGTTTTTTTTTTTCAAAATTGTCGCTCTTCTTTTGTTTATAACCAAAGGATTTATATACCAGAATTTGATTTGAAGTGTTGCCAACATCCCATGTGTTCAAGAACAATAGGAAATGTCCCCCTGACTAGGGGTTGGGACCTTAAGGGCAACAAATGTAACAATAAAGTATATGAGTACAAAAATGTATTAAATTATTAGTTTTAAGAAGCCAAATGAATGGCAGTATGTAACAACTGAATGTGCGTTTAAACAAACAGGTAGAAATATATATAAAAAATAGTAACAAGATTCATTCTTTCCAAATGGGGATGGTTTTCCGACGCGTTTTAGGGATTATACCCTTTCCTCAGGGACAAACCTCAATTGGAGAATAAAGTATCTATAAAATATACAAAAAATATGATCGGTAAAATGCATTGCAAAGGAAGAATGAGCATCGTTGAGAAAGAAAAGAGCAAACAGATAGTACAAAAACATGCAGGGTCAAGCCGCACAACAATATCTTTCCACATTGATTGAAAATTCTAACCTGATGGGACTGCCAGTTGCAATTATGATGGATCAGCAAAAAACTAAAGGTGTCGAGACACCTATGAGAATCTTGATGATTTGCATAAGGTTAGTTGAAAAATACTTGTAAAATAAAAATGAAATAAAATAATAAATGAGAATATGAAGTAAGAGACTGCTAGGAGTGCTGCAACAGGAGATTAGGTTTGCACCACACCACTGTCCATGGATGGTCAGGATGTTTGAAAGAAGAGACAGGGTTTATCAAAAAGGTTCTATGGAAAAAAACACAAAAACAAAAACATACATATGACCTTTTGAAAGTTATAGTCCTCATGATAAAGCACACTTTTTGATTTGTAATATGAATTAAATTACAGTATTCATAAGGTATAGCAACATATTATTTTAATTTTTATAATAAGAGCCTTGTATTTATCATTATTGAAACAAGGGGTTAATACAAACCCCCTATCAAAAACATCACTAGGAGATTAGTATAAATCTCCAAAATGGTTAATTAACTGAAATATCTAATGATAAAAGGCTGGGCTATTTATAATAATAAAACATATGTATATAAAAAAATAACATTTTAGTCCACTAATCATGAAGGAATTGTAAAGCATGAAAGGGAATGCTATTTAATCAGAGAAACAAGGAATCATACCTGTTTGGAGCAGCAAACACACACAGCAGTCTCACTCTTCAGTGGCAGCCTGTGTCTGAGCACAGACTGATTGCCTTATAACTACAGACATCAGTGTAACAAGCATGTGCAGAAAGGGAATACCAGCAGATTGCACTTCCCATTAATGAGATGATGCCAAGTAAAAACTACTGCAGAGACATCTCAAGCACGTCATTGTGTAAACAATGCTTGAAAGTAGTCATAGAAAGCCGCTGTCAATCACGTCACTGCGCGATTACAGACAGTGAACATGTAAGACTTGAAATTCGCTGGTGATGTCGGTATACAGCTAAGCCATCACAAAGGATAGCCAGGAGCTAGGGACATATATTGTATGAACGAGGCAAACATTGACAGCGCATGTGCAGGGTTAAAGATAACCTTCGCTGCTGATGACACTAAGTCAGTGCATAGGGGCTGTAGTAAAAAAAAAAAAAACTCTGTGCTCAGACACAGGCTGCCACTGAAGAGCGAGACTGCTGTGTGTGTTTGCTGCTCCAAACAGATATGATTCCTTGTTTCTCTGATTAAATAGCATTCCCTTTCATGCTTTACAATTCCTTCATGATTAGTGGACTAAAATGTTTTTTTTTTTTTTATATACATATGTTTTATTATTATAAATAGCCCAGCCTTTTATCATTAGATATTTCAGTTAATTAACCATTTTGGAGATTTATACTAATCTCCTAGTGATGTTTTTGATAGGGGGTTTGTATTAATCCCCTGTTTCAATAATGATAAATACAAGGCTCTTATTATCAAAATTAAAATAATATGTTGCTATACCTTATGAATACCGTAATTTATATCATATTACAAATCAAAAAGTGCACTTTATCATGAGGACTATAACTTTCAAAAGGTCATATGTATGTTTTTGTTTTTGTGTTTTTTTCCATAGAACCTTTTTGATAAACCCTGTCTCTTCTTTCAAACATCCTGACCATCCATGGACAGTGGTGAGGTGCAAACCTAATCTCCTGTTGCAGCACTCCTAGCAGACTCTTGCTTCATATTCTCATTTATTATTTTATTTTATTTTTATTTTACAAGTATTTTTCAACTAACCTTATGCAAATCATCAAGATTCTCATAGGTGTCTCTACACCTTTTAGTTTTTTGCTGATCCATCATAATTGCAACTGGCAGTCCCATCAGGTTAGAATTTTCAATCAATGTGGAAAGATATTGTTGTGCGGCTTGACCCTGCATGTCTTTGTACCATCTGTTTGCTCTTTTCTTTCTCAACGATGCTCATTCTTCCTTTGTATGCATTTTACCGATCATATTTTTTGTATATTTTATAGATACTTTATTCTCCAATTGAGGTTTGTCCCTGAGGAAAGGGTATAATCCCTGAAACGCGTCGGAAAACCATCCCCATTTGGAAAGAATGAATCTTGTTACTATTTTTTATATATATTTCTACCTGTTTGTTTAAACGCACATTCAGTTGTTACATACTGCCATTCATTTGGCTTCTTAAAACTAATAATTTAATACATTTTTGTACTCCTATACTTTACTGTTACATTTGTTGCCCTTAAAGTCCCAACCCCTAGTCAGGGGGACATTTCCTCTTCTTTTGTTTATAGCGCAAAAAATAAAAACAACCAAAAGAAAGCTCTATTTGTGGGAAAAAAAGGACATCAATTTTGTTTGGGTACAACATCGCACGACCGCGCAATTGTCAGTTAAAGCGACGCAGTGCCGTATCACAGCGACCAGCCTGGTCATTGAGCAGCCAAATCTTCCGGGGCTGAAGTGGTTAAAAGTCAGCAGCTACACTTTTTGTAGCTGCTGACTCTTCATAAACAAAAAAAGCCTGGAACTCCGCTTTAAGAGCTGTAATTCCTAAACCCTAATTTGATTTGGATGTACATACCCTCAAATTAAACCTGAGAGTGTACACTTTCAGCCCATATCCATTATATAACTAGAGCTTGAATATGTTTGCGTAAATACCTGATAAAAACCCAAAAATTTCCTGTGTCCAAATACATATGGACCTATCTGTATATAAAAGTAAAAATTGAACCGCCCTACTAGGTGATGGACCCAGATCACCAGTGCTGTAGAAACTAGAACATCTTCTAAATACAAGCGAATAAGCAATAATATGAATAAAACATACCTTGCATGAGTAAAATCAAAGCAACAATTAATCAAATGAATGACACACTCATGGAATGTGTGAATAAATACCAGTGAACGTGAATAAATGGATAATTGTCCATTAATAAAGTGAAAGTGAAAAGCCAATTTCAACAAGTTGTGCACGTGTTGAAATGTACCAGTTGATAGAGTGAAAATCCAGTTGATAGAGTGAAACAAACTGCGTGATAATCCAAGTGCAAAATAACACAAACTCTTTGTGTATTGTGGTCACACTCCCTTGCACCACCCAGAGTCCACCCAGTGTGTCCTAGCAGCTCACCTCAGGTAAAGACCACAAAGGTCTAGCAGCTCTTATTTGTAAATACAATCTTGCAGAAGGTCTCTGTAGTGTATAATCTCCTCTCCTCCGATCTCAGGACCCAGGATAGGATAGGTAATGCAATTATGATGACCAATAACTCTCCCTATGTACCGTCCTTCCTCCCTATATACATCATAGACCTTTGTCGTCTTTATCTGAGGTGAGCTGCGAGGGGGGGGGGGGGGACGACGACGTACGCGGTAACTCGCATTTGGCCACGTTTCGTTTACAGGGGTTTTTCATTTTTGGCTATTGTGAAGAAAAAAAAAGCTTCTAAACGCAGCAAAATGCCGCTAAACGTGGCAAAATGGACGTTTTAAACGTGAGTTACTATCTGCCAAGTTATATCATTCAGGAGAGGTTGTAAAAACGTCCTGTGTACATGAAGCCTAACAATCACAGGCATGACTCCTAGAGGCAGAGGCATGATGGGATATGTAGTTTCACCACAGCTGAAGGGCCGAGGTTGCCTACCCCTGATCTAGAACTTTAGGGGTAGTGCCGCATCTACATATATTTCTATTAATATTACATGTGGGGACACATTTGAGTGTTGGAGTTTGCCTTGGTTTTTCTTACTTTGTTGGTTTGTGAACAAGTAATTCATTTATTAAGTGAGAAATTGGATGGTGGAAGTACAGTGGATATAGTTTTTTCTAGATTTTCTCAATTTCAGTGTTTGCTGATGATGCCAAATTATGCAGGGAAATTGCATCGACGCAGGATATAACATTTCGAAAGACCTTGACAAACTAGGGGGTTGGCTGCAGCTACATGGCAGATAAAGTTCAATATTGAGAAATGTAATATTATTCCCTTGGGTGCCACATGTAAATTACACATTGGAAGGGGCTTCCCTGGGAGAATCGAGATAGAAAAGGATCTGGGGGTGCTTGTAGATCAGATTTAGTGATAACATGCAGTGCCAGGCTACATCTAACAAAGCTATAACTTTACAGTTCAGTTTTAATCAACCATCTTCAGTAAAGACTTATTAAATTGGGAAAAAGTCCAGCAAAGGGCAACAAAATTAATAAGGGGGGTGGAGGACCTCAGCTATGAGGATCCATTACATACAGTGGAGAGAACAAGTATTTGTATAATTTCTTTATTTAAGTTATCCAGCATACAGGAAGCGATCAATTCATTGGTCAGATACATCAATCAAGTGAGCACCAAACAAGTCAAGTGAGCACCAAACAAGTCTATTCAAAATCCAATGTACAACATTAATCATATCCTGAATTCATCAAAACTTAGTTATATTGAAATAGTCCACATTCTGAACTCCGTTAATCCTTCCCGTCCTGGGTGCACGGACAACGTACTTTCCTTTAACACCATTAAAGTAAACCAAAACCCAAATACAAACAAACAAAACAAAAAAGAAGAAAAAAAAAAGGGAAGAAAAGGGGAGGGGGTAAATACAAGCTCCAAGACCCATGTAACTGTCGGCAGGGGAGGTGGGGGACCCCACAGGCCCCCTCTTCCCACTCTATATCTAGTGTCCTCAGGGTACAAAAAGGGCATTCCCTTCCTCCAAAAATTTAAATATGTCCCATTGGGCCCAATTTTTGGAGTAAATCTCATGTCGATTTTGAGCCGATAGTAGCAAGTCCTCCATCCTATTTACTTCTTCAATTCTTGTAAGCCATAAAAAAGATTGTGGGAGGTCTTGTATCTCTCCACTTCCGGGCAATGCACAATCTAGCAGCATTAATAAGATGACGCAAAATTGATTTGCTATATGTTTTTTCCGGTGTTTTCGAAACGTAGCAGAAATAAAGCCGGGTCTTCCGGAAGGGTATGCTCAGTGAATATCTGAGCTATCAGATGTACCCCCTTCCAAAAGTGCTCCAGCCTCGAACAAGACCAGAAAATATGAAGTAAGGTCTGTCTCTCTTCCTGGCACCTCCAACATTTGTCCGAGATCGAGGGGGAATATTTGTTAAGTAGTGAAGGTGTACGGTACCATCTCGTCATAATTTGAAAGTCGTTTTTTTGGGCACGGGTACATATTGAAGATTTTAAAGTGAAGTTTATTATCTGCCTAGGTTGTGCCTGGGAAAAAGTCCTATCTAGTATCGTTTCCCACTTCCTTATAAAGGGGGGAACATACTCATTGGGAGGGGCAACCAGTAATGCGTACATTTGCGAAAGTGTATGGGAACAGGGACCCGTCTCCTCACATAATTGTTCTAGTGGGGTCATTGGTCGTTGAAATCTATCCGGAGGTGGGAGAGTATTAAAAAAAAGTCGCAACTGCACTCCACTCCAGAGGTCAAGGCAGAAACGATCACTTAGCGAGGTCAGCACGGACAGTGAAGGCCAAGTCGTAGCTTGTGCAAAATGCGAGGCCTGATAGCGCTGCAAGTCTAAAAGTGTTCTAAATGGTCCCTCCTGTAGTCCCGGGGGGAAGCGGGGATTCCCCACAATAGGATACAGGGGGGAATGAACAGGTGATAATAAGGTAGTAGAGCATATTCGAGAGCAGATACGCAAAGTAGGGCCCAAGGTTGGGTGCTTTTTAAGAGCAGGACTGAGATCTCTAAAGCACAAAACCGCCCGACGCAATGGGACCCCACATTGTGATTGCTCAATCTTTGGCCATATTCTAAAACTTGCATGCCTACACCAGTCTATTAATCTCGCCATATGAGCCACCTGGTAGTATTTCTGCATGTCTGGTACCGCTACCCCGCCATGATGCTTAGGCATGATCTTTAGATGGCGTTGTAATCTAGGCCTTTTGTGGGCCCAAATTAAATCAGTTACTAACGCATTAATCTGTTAAAAAAATTCTCAAGGTATATGAATGGGTAATGTTTGAAAAAGATAAGAGAATTTAGGCAAAATTGAAATTTTTATTTTATTACATCTACCGAACCAAGAGAAGAGGCCCTGATGCCACTTAGAGAGTAAAATTCTCACTCTACTAAGTAGAGGTGGAAAATTCAATGCGTAAGTTTGATCCAGTTTAGGTGGAATAAACGTGCCCAGATATTTAGGGGCCGTAGAAGTCCATCTAAAGTTGAAATTCGCTTTTAAGGCATAAATTTGAGTCGGCGACATGGATACACCCATTGCCTCTGATTTAGACATGTTTATTTTTAAATTGGAAAGGGCGCCATATTGATCCAATTCTCTTAAAAGATTCGGTAGAGATATAACTGGTTTAGTAAGTGAAAATAAAAGTCATCCGCATATGCGGATACCTTATGATGTAAATCCCCGGTTTTTATCCCCGTAATATGGGGATTTTGTCTAACCTTACAGAGAAGTGGCTCTAATGAGAAGGCAAAAAGGAGGGGTGAGGGACATGTATTTGATACACTGCTGATTTTGCAGGTTTTCCTACTTACAAAGCATGTAGCGGTCTGTAATTTTTATCATAGGCACTCTTCAACTGTGAAAGACGAACTCTAAAACAAAAATCCAGAAAATCACATTGTATGATTTTTAAATAATGAATAAGCATTTTATTGCATGACATAAGTATTTGATCACCTACCAACCAGTAAGAATTCTGGCTCTCACAGACCTGTTATTTTTTCTTTAAGAAGCCCTCCTGTTCTCCACTCATTACCTGTATTAACTGCACCTGTTTGAACTCATTACCTGTATAAAAGACGCCTGTCCACACACTCAAACAGACCCCAACCTCTCCACAATGGCCAAGACCAGAGAGTTGTGTAAGGACATCAGGGATAAAATTGTAGACCTGCACAAGGCTGGGATGGGCTACAGGACAATAGGCAAGCAGCTTGGTGAGAAGCCAACAACTGTTGGCACAATTATTAGAAAATGGAAGAAGTTCAAGATGACGGTCAATCTCCCTCGGTCTGGGGCTCCATGCAAGATCTCACCTCATGGGGCATCAATGATCATATGGAAGGTGAGGGATCAGCCCAGAACTATACAGCATGACCTGGTCAATGACCTGAAGAGAGCTGGGACCACAGTCTCAAAGAAAACCATTAGTAACATTACGCCGTCATAGATTAAAATCCTGCAGCGTACGCAAGGTCCCCTTGCTCAAGCCAGCGCATGTCCAGGCCCATCTAAAGTTTACCAATGACCATCTGGATGATCCAGGGGAAGAATGGGAGAAGTTCATGTGGTCTGATGAGACAAAAATAGAGCTTTTTGGTCTAAACTCCACTCGCCATGTTTGGAGGAAGAAGGATGCGTACAACCCCAAGAACACCATCCTAACCGTGAATTATTGAGGTGGAAACATCATTCTTTGGGGATGCTTTTCTGCAAAGGGGACAGGACGACTGCACCGTATTGAGGGGAGGATGGATGGGACCATGTATCGCGAGATCTTGGCCAACAACCTCATTCCCTCAGTAAGAGCATTGAAGATGGGTCGTGGCTGGGTCTTCCCATGACAACGACCCGAAAAACACACAGCCAGCAACTAAGGAGTGGCTCCCTCTGCGAGAAGCATCTCCAGGTCCTGGAGTGGCCTAGCCAGTCTCCAGATCTGAACCCAATAGAAAATCTTTGGGGGCGCATGCACGCGATCGCGGGAGATGGCTGCCTAATCCCTACAGTCCGCGCCGCCGGACACAACATCCCCGGCTAACAGAGCACGGCTACTTTGCAGACATGATCTACTGGGCCCGCGTGACAGCGGACACCGCCAGGCTTCCGCAGGCATGTACTGCTCGCAGAAGCATAAAACAAAAACCGGCAAACAGAACAACGTTTCTCCTGCTGCGGGGAGAAGCAAGATGGCACCCGATCCTCCTGAGCCTGATGACACCACGAGGCTGCAGATCCGGCTTCCCCATCAGAGAGCCTGCAACAGTTCCCTACTGACCTGGTAAGCCCTGATGTGACTGATTCAGATGCCATGCTGGCCAAGTTCCGCTCTATAGTGAGAGATGCAATCTCCATAGCCTCTCGCAAACTCTCCTCTGACCTCATGCGAGGCCCTAAAGAGCTGGGCCACCGCACAAATCAGCTTGAACAGCGGATGGATTTAACCACCACAGTGCTGGAGGGTCATGAGGATGAGGTTGATGAGCTTAATGCTGAACTTGAAAGTTTGCGTGGTAAGTTGGAAGACTCTGAGAATAGGGCCCGCAGAGATAATCTCAGAATTTGTGGGATCCCGGAGGTTATCACTGACTTGCAGGGCACCGCCACCGCTTTTTTTCAAGAGCTAGCTCCTGAGATCCCGTTGGAACGCCTGGAATTTGATCGTATACATCGATCCCTTGCACCGAGACCTACAGATGGCCCTCCCAGATATGTCATTATAAAGTTTAATTTTTACCACACAAAAGAGAGACTCCTGCAGGCAGCAAGGGATCGTTCTGATATCTCTTTTCAAAATTACTTTCTCCAGCTGTTTGCGGATCTTTCCTCAGTCACGATCGCAAAGAGAAGGAACTTGAAACCGTACCTCCAAATTCAGAAATCTCAGGGCATCAAATACAGGTGGGGGTTCCCCTTTAAGCTATCATTTTCTTACCGTGGTCGCTAAGTTAAAGCTTCCTCCTTGCCTGACCTGAGACGCCATTTTCAGGACTTACAGCTGGATCTCCCTCCATCCCAAGAGGCGTCCTCCTTCTCGTCCTCTCGCACGCGGTCGGTGCAACCTCCCTGCAAACCATCGCAGAAGTCCCTCCAAGGCTCCCAGGCCCTCCGTTCTCTCCAGGCTCAACGCTTCCAAGATGTCCCCAATGGATGAAGGACTGATCTTCCCTGGACTCCGGGTGTTCACTTCAATATGAGCCTGAGTTCCTTTTCAGGCCTCTTCTACATTGTAGCCCACTTTTGCAATGTTTACTGAGGATGATTCCATCTTCCCGCTGTCTGAGAGGCTCCCTAGAGCTGGTTTAGTTGGTATCAGCCTTTTATATACCTATTTTTTTCCCCCTGTTAACTGTTTTACTGCACACATGATTGGTGCCTTGCATTTTGGGATGTGGCTGGCGTCGTCGGGTGCGGGACCCTCCACCCAGGGTCGCACAATTAGATAGATGGCGGCAGCGGGGGAGGGCCCTGCTGTTGGCATGTTGGCTAATCCATTAGGGCCGTCCTTGGCCAGGTGTTATTTACTTGGGTTCAAGGTCCGCTCTGTGCCCATTGGTTTACGGACTGTGACCTTATTTCTTCTGGCCTCCAGGGACGGCTTCCTACCCGTTATTTGTGGCACATTTTCACCGGTTGCCTTGATTTGCGCTGACAGTTACCTAATGGCTGGTTGATACCGGCATCTCAGTTACTTAATTTTTGGGCTGGTTTTCTCTCCCAGGACCCCCTGGGTTTTCCCGGGGAGTCAGGACCTGGGCCTAGCCTACTTTTGTGTTTTGAGCTAAAAGTTTCTGTTTTCCTTTTCTAGATTGTGTCTAATATGATATGTTGCGTTATATTAAGTGCTAATTTTTATGTATTTTATCTTTTTATGTTCAATACTAAATAGGCCGGGTGGGTCCGGTGGACCATTGCGCCCCCACAGCGTGGCCAACCACCGACCTCCTGGTGGGCCTTCGGACCCACGTTTGGTTGCACTAACGTTTTATTCGAATTCTCTCTTCCTAGACTTCCTTGGCTCTTTTGTGCTTCTTTTTCTCCCCTTCTCCTTCTTTCACTGCCCTCTTCATCTTTCCCTTCACTCTTATTTCACATCCGGAGACAGCGATACACCATTAACTATTTTCCCGCGATGACGCTACACTGGTTGTCGTTAAATGTTCAAGGTATGAATTCGCCCCAAAAAAGGGTGAAAGTTTTTAAATGTCTCAAAAAACAGCGTATAGACATGGCATGTCTACAGGAAACCCACTTTTCCTCTGCCTCCAGCCCTAAATATTTTGACGCTCAATTCCCACAGTTGTTCATGACTAATGGCCCGACCAAACAGAGAGGAGTTCTGATAGCTTTTCGCAAGACGGTGCCTTTTAATTGTATATCTCAAATAGCTGACCCGGAGGGTAGATACCTCCTGCTCATGGGTACCATTCAGGATACAGAAGTCACTATAATGACTTATTATGCCCCCAATTCTAACCCGGGACCCTTCTTATCCCATGTTTGCTTCCTATTGACAGCTCATCGAAAAGGAACCCTGCTTTTAGCAGGAGATTCGAATGTGACCTTGGATCCTGTAATAGATGAATACCCATCTGAAAAGGTGGTCGCTTCACCCGCAGCAAAAAAAAATTCCCACTCCCTACGCCCTCATGATCTGGAAGACCTCTGGAGGGAACTGCACCTCCAGGGTAAAGATTACACCTATTACTCCCACCTGCATCATTCTCACTCCAGAATCGATCACGTGATAATGCTCAGAAAGCATCTCCCATTAATAGATTCAGTGTGTATTCTTGCAGCCCCATGAAGGGACCATGATCCCCTTCTTGTGGTCTGTCATTCCCTAGTGCATAACCCTCAACATTCCTCATGGATCATGAATGATTCGTTATTGTCCCTTCACGACATTCAGGACGATCTATTAAAAGACTCTGTAGAATACTTCCGCCTCAATTCCGCCTCTGTCACCTCCCCCGGTGACCCTGTGGGAGGCCTACAAAGCTGTGCTTAGGAGTCATATTATACAAATAGCAAAAAAGAGCGCCAAAAGCTGCAGAAAACATTGGAATCTTGGCTGGACTCCATTTCAACAACCTTTAAACAAACACCTACGCCTGCTAACCGTAAACTTTTGGACCACGCTCGCACTGAATTGGACTTATGCCTCACTGATCAAGCAGAACAGAACGTACACTGCGCTGGTCTCGCCAACATTGTTACATTAAAGTGAACAAACCAAATGCGATGCTGGCCAAAAGATTACGCACTTTCAACCCTAAACCCACCCCTATTACTTTACGCACCCGACATAATATACTAACTAGTAACCCAATCCGTATACTGGACGAGTTTCGTCATAGACTCTCCGCCCTATATTCAGCCCGCGACCTTACGACTGAACAGGATAGAGTAGACTTTCTTCAGCGTATTTCGCTGCCTACCTTGTGAGAGACACAGATGGACCTTATGGATTGTGACATTCAGGAATTGGAAGTTCGGCAATGTATCAAAGACTTGAAAATAGGGAAGAGGCCGGGTCCGGACAGCTTTACGGCACTTTACTATAGAAAGCTAGTAGATGTGTTAGCCTCTCCCTTGACGGCCATGTTTAATTCTGTTAAAAACGGTCAGAATTTTTCAGCTGATCTTCTGACAGCAAATATAGTGATGTTGCCGAAACCGGACCGTAACCATTCCTCTTGGGCCGAATTCCGACCCATATCATTATTAATGTTGACATGAAGATCCTCACAAAAATTTGGTTAATCGGTTGAATTTGTTTCTCCCCGTGGGTTTTGTGCCACAGAGACAGGCAGGGAATGCTGTTCGGAGAATCATTCAACTGCAGCATCTCGCCCATAGCCGCTCCTTGGAAACCATGCTTTTGTTGCTGGATGTGAATAAGGCCTTTGACACCTAGTCTTGGCCATATCTTATGACAGTACTCCGCCACTATGGCTTTGGTACTTAGTTTTTGCGTTGGTTGGCGGCATTGTACGATGCCCCTCAGGCTAAAGTTAAATATTACGGGTTTGAATCCCCCATTTTTTCTATCCAGAGGGGCACTCGGCAAGGCTGTCTGCTTTCACCTCTTTTGGTCGTCCTGGCCTTGGAACTGCTGGCAGAATGTTAGATGTTAGAAACATACATTCTAGAACAAGCCAGAGCTGAACAGCCCCGCCCAGGGGGGCGGTCCCTCCGGACATTACCCTCCCACCTGCAGCTAGCAGCCTCAGTTTTTTTCTGCCTAGCAGAAGGAGAAGACGTGGCTCTCTCAGGAGCCAGTCTCTTGGAAGATTTTACTTTTAAATTTTATTCCTTTGGGAATTTTATTATTTTATTTTTGAGACCTTCAATCAACTGTCGGCTGGGCAACAGGTTGGGTACACTGGTATCCTCGTAGTCGTCCCTGTCCGACCATCGAGCGTGCTGATCCTTGCCTTGTGTGCGTGAGACTCAGTTCACGACATCCCCAATGACTCCAGGGGTGGCCGGGTTGCTTTTATGCTCCCGCGGTCCTCGCAAGATTGAACAGTACCTGACTGACTGTATCTTTTGCGGTGGACCGGGCCGACAGCTACGCAGTACTGCTCTGTGATAGGTCTGTCTGAAACAAGCCAGTGGGTCCCTCTGGGACGGGTAAGTAGTCTCTCCTGCTGCAGGTGAGTACATGCTGGCTGTGTTTCTTTACATGGGGGAGTTTCTCCCTGTCTCCCCCCCTGTTATGCTGCTCTCTGCACCCTGTACTGGTGCTGTGGGGGTGCTTGGGGGTCACTCTGGCCTTGCTGGGGGCGCTCATGTCTGTTAGTGGACTCTGGGAAGAGGAGTAGTGTTCTGGTGTGTGAGGTGGGGACTTATTGTGTGCGCCATTAGCGCGCGCTTTAGCGCTGGTTGTTTTTTAAATAATGCGTTCGACGGCCGTCTTGCCGTGGTTCAATGGCGCAGTTATATCTGCGGCAGGCGGACATTTTCTTGTAGCCGCGCGCTTTTACTTTCGGTTTTGGCCTCTATCGGCGGCGCTACGGCGCGAATCTTCTCACAATCTCCTCACAGATTCTTCTCTCTCCTCAGGCTTAACAGCGCGGTTTCCTCAGCAGAACTGAGCGGTTCTTAAGGGTTGGTGAGTCCTCTGGGTATCCCCTCCTCAGCCTCAGCGTAGCCAGTGGGTGGACTGTATATTCACTGTAGTAGTGTATAAGGTCTCAGAGGGTGGCGATATGGAGTCTGATACACCTGCTTCTCCACACTTGCCTGAGGCAACTGGCAGTGCTGCACAGTTAAACATGTTCATATGTTACCTGCATCTGCGGTCCTTATGGACCAGTTGTCGGCAGTCCTGGAATCATTCCTTGTCAGAATGGAAGCGGTGTGCGAGCGCAAGGGAGCTATAAAGCCCCCTCTCCCCACAAAAATCTTTAGTGGAGGAGTGCTCTGATTCAGATATGGGCCTAGCTACTGTGCTCAGGACCCTAGCTCTGAATATTTTAATGTTTTTGAACAGGACATTCTCTTGTGAGGAAGACTCCAGTTCTGTGTCAGTGAATGACAGGGCGCTTGTAAGTGAACTCATTGATGATGTGAGGAACACTCTCAGGCTGGATTCTGTGGCTGTGGTACCTCAGGCGGACGCTGTTTCCCTTGGTTCCTTCAAGCTTTTCTTTTACACAGCTTCCTCACTGATTTCCTCACGCGCTGTGAGCCTTCTGTGTGATGTCCTGAGGCAACAACAGGGTCTCTGCACCTGTGGTTTCCCGCCATTTCCTGGGGAACGCTCTGAGCTCTGACAGGCCCACGGTCTGAGGATCAGAGGTTACCTGTTACCTGCATGCTGCTTCGGCAGCACAGTTAAGCAGGTTGGAATAATACAGAGAAGATTATGCGCCTCTGCGCCATAATTTAAACTCATCCTATACCTCTACACTGCATACATTCACAGTGTATGTATGTGTTATTGGTCTCTGTGTCTACGTGGGTGTCCCCCCACGTTCCAATGCTGTGTTTCAGTGCCATACACGATATAAACGTACACAATATGTTTATGCACGACTCTAGATACATTCACAGTATATGTATGTATTATACTCTCTGGGTCGGCGCGGGTTTCCTCCGGGGGCTCCTCATGGTATGTGCGCTTTGGCTCTCTGCAAAGTATAGACATGTTCAATATGTTTATTGCACATACTATTAATATTTACAGTATGGGTATACTGTCTGCGTGGGGTTCCTCCGGGTACTCCGGTTTCCTCCCACGCTCCAATGGAAATGCACAGCATAAACATGTGCAATATGTTTATTCACATGCTATCATTCCTATACGGTATCTGTGTGCTGTCTGCGTGGGTTTCTTCCGGGTGTTACGGTTTCCCCACGCTCTGACGGTATGTGCGCCTTTGGCCCTCTGCACAGTTAAACATGTTCATATGTTTATCACGCATGCTATAATACCTACACGGTATGTGTATGCAGTCTGTGTGGGTTTCCTCCGGGTACTCCGGTTCCCTCCCACACTCTATTGGTATGGGCGCTTTCGGCGCTATGCACAGCCTAAATTTGTGCGATTTGATATCCACATACTAACATACCTACTCGGTATGTCTGTGCAGTCTGCGTGGGTTTCCTCCTGGTTTCCGCCCACGCTACATGACATGCATGCCTTTGGTGCAATACACGGTGTAAACATACACATTATGTTTATACACAACACTAAATACATTCACAGTAGTTGTATGTATTGCATTCTCTGGGTCTGCGTGGGGTCCTCCGGGTACTTCGGTTCCTCCCACGCGACAACGGTGTGCGCGCCTTCGGTGCTATGCACACATAGGCTTGTGCAAAATGTTTATCACACATACTATAGTACCTACACGGTGTGCGTATGCAGTCTGCGTGGGTTTCATCCGGGTGCTCCGGTTTCTCCCCCGCGCTCCAATGGTGTGCGCATTTTCAGCGCTATGCACAGTATAAATATGTGCAATATATTTATTCGCAGGCTAACATACCTACACGGTTGTGTACGCAATCTGCGTGGCTGGTTTCCGTCCAAGCCCCGATGATGTGCGCGCCTTCGTCGCTGGCACAGTATAAACGTGTTTAATATGTTTATCCACACATATACTAAACTACATACGCCATATGTGGTTGTATTATGCTCTTTGTGGCTGGGTGGGTTTCCTCCCACACTCTATTTGCGCGTTTTGACGCAATACACAGTATAAACTATGTGTTTGTACAATCAGCACTTATCAATGTGGTAGCTGCTGGATGGAGCATTGTCATAAGGATCCCTGGTATCAGGGGTACCACTTTCCACCTGCCTTCAGTGGTGATCAGAAGCGCTGGCTTGGACTGTGTTCGCCAGGCTGAGGTTAGCGTTACGCCCGTTAGTGGCTGCGTCTCTGGCGTTTCTGAAGCTCAATGACTGGGCAAAAGCCTCTGCTTCATCTATCAGTCGACCAGCAGGTGCACTGCAACTGCTTTAGCCTTTAGGGTTTCTGTGCCCGGGGTGTGTTTGCGCCACCTGTGGAGGCTGAGTTACTGGTCCTCTGACCGAGTTTCTAGGGAAGCTCTGTCAAGTTGCCTTTCTTGGCCAACAGTTGAGGCACCCTGTAAGCCGGGGCCTCTCTTCTCCGATACATTGCGGCGTCTCTTTGGGATTTTCATACATCTCGCTGCAGGACGGTCCTGTCGGCCGTGTGCATTGCAGGGGAAGGGTCCTGACATCCGGAGGTGTTTCCACCTCCTTTACCGGAGGTGGGTCACCGGATGTGGACCTTATGGCCTCTCGACTCACTCGCAAGGTGTCAAGATTCGTGGCCAGGTCCAGGGACCCCTGGTCAGACGCGGTGGGGGCAGTATCGCCTGATATAGGCTTACCCTCCGCTACTGTTGTTGCCTCGCCTGCTTCGCAAAGTAGGGGCCCAAGGCCATTCCGGTGATCCTCATTGCTCCGGAACGGCGACATTGGTACGCCGATCTACTTCGGCTAGTCGCAGACGTTCCTTGGCGACTGCCTATTGGGGTGGACCTTCTGTCTCATGATCCCATACTTCATTCTGCTTTACAGTCCTTGGCTTTAACGGCATGGCTGTTTTAAAGCCAGGTGCTGAGGGACCGAGGTCTCTCGGATTCGGTCACCTCATCTATGTTGTTGGCACGGAAATCTTCCTCCAGAAAGATATATCACCGTACCTGGAAGGCATACATCGCTATGTGCGAGGAACTTGATTGGCGTCCTCGGGCGTATTCCGTTCCCAGGATTTTGCTGTTTTTACAGCGTGGTATGACCCAAAAGCTGGCCTTGCATACCATTGAGGGTCGGATTTCGGCTCGGGCTGTCTTTTTCAACGACCACTACTGGGCCATTCCTTGATTAGCACCTTTTGTGCAGGGGGTTCGCCATGTGATCCCCCCTGTCAAGCCTCCTCTCCCTATTTGGGATCTGAATTTGATGCATCTCGGTTCTCCAAGAACATCCCTTTGAGAATATCAGAGAGATTCCTCTCTTGACCTTGTCACAGAAGGTGGCCTTCTTAGTGGCCATTACTTCGGTTAGACGGGTGTCTGAGTTGGCGGCCTTGTCCTGCAAGTCGCCTTACTTGGTCCTCCACAAGGATATGGCGGTGTTGCGCCCACGACCGTCCTTCTTTTCCAAAGGTGGTCTCGGCCTTTCACCTTAAGGAGGACATTGTTGTCCTCACCCATCGCATGCCTGAGAGTTTGCGCTTCATACATTAAGATGGGTACGAGTCTTACGGGTATACCTGTCTGTTACTGTTTCCATTCAGAAGTCTGACTCACTGTTTGTGTCTGTCTCTGGTCCAAAACAGGGCCAAGCGGTGTCGTCTGCCACCGTCTTTAGGTGGATCAGGCAGACCGTCATACAGGCCTATGCCCTTAAGGGGCGGGCGCCTCCCTTTCCGGTTGCGGCGCATTCCACCAAGGCAATTGGTGCTTCCTGGGCTTTCCGACATCAAGCGTCAGTTGCACAAGTGTGCAAGGCGGCGACCTGGTCGTCCGTTCATACCTTTTCAAAATTCTATAAGGTTGATGTGGCTGCATCTTCGGATGCTCCCTTCGGCCGCAAAGTGTTGCAGGCTGCTGTTTAATGTTGCAACTCCTCCGTTGAGGAGCTCTGCTTGTTTGGAGTGAAGTTTTGGTTGTTCCTTTACTACTGCTCCCACCCTTCTGATACTGCTTTGGGACGTCCCATACATTTACAGTATCCAGCTGTGTCAGTCCATGGAGGATAAGAGAAAATAGGATTTTTGTACTCACCGTAAAATCCGTTTCTCTGACGTCCATGGACTGACACAGCACCCACCCTTCCTTTTTAGGGTTTGTACTGCTTTGTTACGAACTGAGGCTACTAGCTGCGGGTGGGAGGGTAATGTCCGGAGGGACTGCCCCCCTGGGCGGGGCTGTTCAGCTCTGGCTTGTTCTAGAATGTATGTTTCTAACATTCTGCCTAGATCTTCTCCTGCAAGCAGGGACATATACCCACACGTTTACAGTATCCAGCTGTGTCAGTCCATGGACGTCAGAGAAACGGATTTTACGGTGAGTACAAAAATCCTATTTTTCTCCTCTTTTTAGGAAGCTTACTGACATGCTATCCTCCTTGTCCCATTTCCCACTGTCCTGGTTTGGTAGAATCTCTGCGGTCTGTATGACCTACCTTCCAAAACTGTTGTATTTCTTCCGAGTCCTGCCGGTCCCAATCACCTCCTATATTATACGAAACCACCAACGCAAACTTTTGAAATTTATTTGGGGTTTCACTCGACCCTGACTTAATAAACGGGTCCTATATGCTCGGCGGATCAGAGGGGGTCTCTCGGTCCCCAACCTTCAGGCATACTACACGGCAGCGAACATTACTCCATTAACGCGTCTTCATGACACATATCAAATGTCGCTATGGGCCACAATTGACCTGGTTGACTCACACCCTATACCCATTTCCTCTGTACCCTGGCTCCCTCCCCTGAAACGCCCACATGGGTTGGGACCGTGTATGGCTCACATTCTCCGTCAATGGGACTCTGTTAAATACTCGGCCAGTCTACTGTCCCCTCACCTGCCTCTGTTGCACCTTACTTATTGCCCATTATTTCCCCCCAGTTGTGAGAACCCTAAACCATTCTTATGGTGGGTGGAGAATGGATTTACTGATGTACATTCTCTGTGCACCTCTATCCCTGCTGCAGTGTGTGCAAACCTGGTCAAGGACTACAGGAAACGTATGATCTCTGTAATTGCAAACAAAGGTTTCTGTACCAAATATTAAGTTCTGCTTTTCTGATGTATCAAATACTAATGTCATGCAATAAAAATGCAAATGAATTACTTAAAAATCGTACAGTGTGATTTTTCTGGATTTTTGTTTTAGATCCCGTCTCTCACAGTTGAAAAGTACCTATGATAAAAATCACAGACCTCTACATGCTTTGTAAGTAGGAAAACCTGCAAAATCTGCAGTGTATCCATTACCGGTACTTGTTCTCCGCACTGTAGGTTCGTTATTCACACTGGGAAACAGGGGATAGGATTACAGTGTACAAATATATCAAAGATGACTTCAGTAATTGTAATAAACTGTATATTTTAAGGACCCTGAAAAGAACACAGGGCCACAATTTGAGGTTGGAAGAAGATTGGGGAAAGGGTTCTTTACTTTTTGAGCAGTTAAATTGTGGAATTCTATTCCCTAGGAAGTTGTACTTGCCGAGAGTGTTAACAACCTCAGAAACCTTTTTAGATGTCCTCCTTATGAAACAGAATATACAAGGCCATGGGAATTGATGATGATTAATAATAATAATAATAATTATTATTATAATAATACTCGCACACATAGGTTAAACTGGATATACCTGTGTCTTTTTTTTTTTTTTTAAACTTTATAAACTATATAGGAAGAAGAGGCTTAAGTGGACTATAATGGCACTGTATGTGAAACTGATAGTCAGTCGAAGGTATAAATATAAAATATTTTTATTACAAAGTATAAAGAAAGTTCATGTACATATTTATAGATTAAAAGTATATTTTGTGACAATCATGAAATCACTCACTGTAGACATTCTATTGTTACCAATGAAATATCAGACATAAACAATTGCATAGTACAGAGGCTCTACATGTTTTGCGGTTAATTCCGTAGAATCCGCTTCCTCAGGAGCTAGATACAAGCAATATTTGTCAGCAGATAAACATGCGTTTTGTCACGTAACTATAAACGATATATGTAAGCCTCTTCTTCCTATACAATGCTTTGATGGGACGAAGGCACCAATCCAATTTCTCTTATACTCTTAGCACTTCTATACATAACTTTATAAACAATGTAACAATTATACAGGATTTATACAGCACCAACCGTTTTTGCAGCACTTTACAAAAAAAAGGGATGCCAAATAAGTGTATGTAATTTAATATCTGAAATATTTGAAAGGGCAGATTTAAAAATACCAATTTTCTTCCTCAGTTATTACATTGAGGAAGAAAAACTGAAAAATTATTCCTAGTCAAATCACAATATATCAATTTAGATCAAGCACTCTACTCTTGTATAAAGGCTGTAGGAGTCTTGTTAAGTAGCAACTCTATCACTGAGATCAGCATTGTCAGTGATGGGGAGTTCACAGGTGCCATTTTAAAATGGCAAGTGAAAAATAAATGGTGTTCTCTGATGCCAAAAACTGAACCTGAGGGAAATAGATTAAAAACAGGCTTTGGAAACTGCATCACTAAAAGTACCGTATTTATCGGCATATAACACACACACAGGCCTATAACACGCACCTTAACTTTAAGAGGGAAGTTTCAGGAAAAAAACTTTACACGGACCCCCTGCATAGTACATGGACCCCCTGCATGGTACACCCCTGTACAACAAGACAGCCCCTTTCATTATAAAGACCCCCCCTGCGCTGCCAGCATACTCTAAAGTTGAGAAAACTTCACACTGTCAGCCTATGAGCTCCTTCTCATACACCACTCCTCCTGTGTCACTCTCATTGTAAAGCAAAGCTTCTAAATACCGTGGACCCGGTTATGTGACTCCTCTCTTTCATTGATGGTCACGTGACCGCTCTCCTCATTAATTAAGGGATTCAGAGGCTTAGATTTACATTGAGAGTTACACAGGATTAGCGGTATATAACAAAGGGCTGGCAGTAATGTTTTCTGAACTCTAAAGTTTACTGCCAGCGCTGTCCCACGGCCAGGAGAGGCGGGGCGGCCGGCCTGACACCCTCCCAATAGGTGGAACTCAGGGCAGACCGCCCGATCCCCGCCCCCTGTTGGTGGAAAAAAAAAAGAAAACAGATAACAGCGTACAACATGCAGGCACGGTTTACCCTCTATTTTCAGGGTAAAAAAAAGTGTGTGTTATCTGCTGATAAATACGGTATATTATATATCCTCTTGTTGCTTGTTAATGCAAAGCTACGGGTGAATGTGGAACTCCTTGGATGAAATGTGTTTTTTTTTCTCTTTTCGTCCATGGACGGACACCGCTCCTTAAATCTTGACATGTGGGTTATGTTCCTGTTCATAGGAGAGGACTAGGCAGAACATGTTAGTTATCTTAAAACATGTAACTTTAACAGAGTTGAACAGCCCCGCCCAGGGGGCGGTCTCTCCGTACATAACCCTGCAGTCAGCAGCCTCAGTTTTTTTCTGCCTAGCAGAGGAGAAGGACGTTTTTTTGTGATATCTTCTATCAACTGTCTGGGCAACAGGCTGGATATTATAGATCCTTGTAGTCTTCCCAGTTCCGGCCATCGAGCGTGCCAGTCCTTAGCTTCACGCTGGTTCTGCCACAACGTACCCCATCGCTCCAGGGGTGGCTGGTGAGCACATGCTCCGGGGTCCACATATGACTGGGCTGCTTGCTGTCTCACTCACAGTGGACCGGGCCGACAGCTACTCCGTACCATCGGTTGTGGGTCTGTCAGGGATGGGTAAGTATGGTTCCTCCTGTCTCGGCAGGATGGAACAGCTGGGCATTCCCAGGATTAAGGGGTTTTCCTGTCCTCCCTTTCCCTGCTCTCTGTCTCCCTTCCCCTCCTGCCCTAGGGCCCGATGCGCCCGGGGTGTACCTGTGGGGGGGCTCCGAGTCCCTGTGGGGCGTCTGGGTCTACTTTCTGTGAGAGGGGGTGCTGTCTCCTGGGAAGTCTCTGCAGGCCTTCTCGTCCACATTCCGGGGGTCGTGCGTCATTTTTTGCGGCGCTGACGCCATTTTTAGTGTATTTTTTTTTCTATATTGAGATTTCCATTGGCAGCCATTTTGTCGTGGCCGCGCTGTGGCGCAGGTCGGTATTGCGGGCGGCCATTTTCTTGTGGTCCGCGCCCTTTTTATCTGAGGCGTCTGGTGGCCATTTTGGCGTGGGTTTGGCCTCTAGCACTGGCTTTCTGAACGGCGCACAGTCATTCTCCTCACAGTTTTTTCATCACACACGTGCTCTGTATACAAGGCAGGCAGCGGTGCTGAACGGTCTCCCTCTGGGTGGTAAGTCCCCTGGGTTACCCCCCCCGGTCAGTGCAGCATGGAGGGTGGACTCTTAAGTGTTTTTCACTTGGTCCCTGAGGGCTGTCAGTCGGTGTTTATGGGGTCAGTATGTGACCTTTCTTCCCCTACATTGCCAGAGGCAGCTAATGGTGCCCCTTCACCTGCGGTTTCCATGGATACGTTGTAGACAGTCCTGGAATCATTTGTTGTCAGGGTAGAAACGGCGTGCGGGCGTAAGGGGGGTAAAAAAGCGCCCCCTTCCCCCGCCATCTTCTAGGGAGTGTTAGTCAGGGCACTTATGAGTGCACTTCTGATGCTGTGCGGGACACTCTCCAGCTGGTAGATGCAGCTGGGACTTCCGCAGAGGAGTCTGTCTCCTTTGGGTCACACAAATCTGACTGCTTTGTGACAGTTTTTCCTTATGTTACTTTCTTTGGTAAGTTCATAGATAAGGAATGGGAATGCCTGCAGAGGTCCTTTGTGGTCCCCCAGCGCATGGCGGTCAGTTATCCTCCATAAGGTAACCACTCTCCCTGTAAGGACCCTACTTATAGGAGGTCTAACGCGGTGTCCGGCTCCAGGTTCACCATGCTGGGGTCAGTGTTTCGACCTATATTGGCTGCGACTTGGGTGTCTCAGACTTTCACTGAATGGAGGGCAGCACAGTGGTGTAGTGGTTATCTCCCTCACCTGGCAGCAAGGGGTCACTGGTTCGACCCGGACCCCGTCACTATCTGCCGGGAGTTTTCATGTTCTCCCTGTGTTTGCGTGGGTTTCCTCCGGGTACTCCGGTTTCCTCCCACATTCCAAAGACATGCGCGCTTTCAGCGCCACAGTAAAATCATATACACTAATACATGCTCAGTGTGTGTATGTAAAATGATTTCCAGAGCCTCTGTATCTGCGGTGGTACTGCGCCGCCTGATTGGCTGGGATGCTGGTCCACTGACCAAGCATCCAAGTGAGCTCTGGCAGATTGCCTTTCAGAGGTTTTTTTTGGTACCTCACTGGACGACATTGTTAAGGATGTCACTGGAGGTAAGAGCACACTTCTCCCGCAGTCCTCTAAGGGGAAGGAGCCGCGCCGTTGGCCGGGGCCCTCCTATTCTGCGCAGAAGCTGTATTTTTGTCAGTCAGGGTCAGCCGGCAGATCCTCCCAGACTGACAAGGCTCCAGCTGGGGGACAGAAGAGTCCCTGGGTGCGGAAACCGAACAAGCCGGCTAACAAACCTGCTACTTCATGAAATTTTGCCCCCGCCCGACTCAAGGGTGGGGGGGGGGGGGCGACGGCTTAGCGAGTTTGCAGCTCTGTGGACCTCCCTGTTCTCTGACAGTGGACCTGCGAGGTGGTCGCTTTGAGGTAAAAGATAGTTTCTTTCTTGTCCACCAAACAGATCTTTCCCTCAAATCTTTCTCTCCTTCCGGCTGGGAAGCTGTACAAGATTTGCTCAGGTGCGGAGTAATTTTACCTGTGCCCCTGGAGGTAAGGTTTCAGGGATTGTGTTTGAATCTGTTGGTAGTCCCAAGGAAGGATGGTGTCAGTCCAATCTTGGACCTCAGGGTCCTCCTATACCTTTGTGAGGTTGCTGCGCTCTGGTGTCCCTGGACATTAAGGACGCATACTTGCATGTCCCCATCTGCAACAGCCATCAGAGGTTTCTAGTAAATATATAACCAGCAAAATTTGCTAATCGCATAAAATTAAGTTTCAGAAAGGCATAAAATACTCAATCTAAATGAAATAATAAAAGTTCCAGGGTGCATAAATACTAAAATGGAAGTGATCCAAATGTGATACCAAAGTGCAGTGTGCATATAAATCAGTATACATAAATTTCCATATAAAGCAAGGATAAATAACACAATGTGCAAATCAGCTGCAGTGTGCAAACATAGCAAACAGACGGATTGCGATATTGACTGCAAAGTGCAAACGAAAAGAATATTGCGGTGCAAGTGCAAAATTGCTAAATGCAGGTGTGCAAAGTCCACTAAGGTGCAAAAAAATGTCCAATTTAAAATGGAAAGAATAAAATCCAATCCAACAAATTATGTGCAGAGAACACACTTTAGGACTGTGACCATTGCAACAATGTATACTTTCTTCAGAGTGTGGTTATTTTCTTGTGCAAAACAAGTGCTGGAGAGATTAAAAATCTCTTCTTCGTGTGACACACACAGTATTAAGAGTGGCCTCTTACCTTGCGCTAATAAGGTAACTGCATGTATAGAAATATTAGGGGTGGTTGTTCCTTCTTTGTGGTCCTGGATCAGGTATGAATCCTAAATGGTGTCTTTGTCTCTCGGTGGAAGCAAGGATATTGGAAGAAAAGAGGGGGGTCTGGATCGTGTAGTACGTTTTAAACCAATATGATATGTTTATTTACAAAGCAGTATAAAGGTACTCACATTCAACATAAATAAAAAACACTTATCTCCTTACGAGCAGCGAGCTCTTCAGCCTGCGTCTATCTGTGTGCCTCTCCGTCCCTACGCGTGGCGTCACGGTCACGTGACTTCATCAGGGGATGATGGGAAGCACAAAGAATGTCTTTAAATAGTCTTCTTAATTGGAATCAATGGAGCAGCCATTTTCTTGTAGCTCAATGCAAATCGTCATTGGCGGCCATTTTCCCAGAGACCGTGCCTGACGATGAGCGCGGCCATTTTATAGGTTATCAGAATACTATGTCAATAATGTTGGCGCAGCCATTTTCCCTGTGATTTAATCTACAGGATCCTGGCAGCCATTTCCTTGGAGTCCATAAGTACATAGATACAATTCTTTATAAAATCTAGCCGTACATCAAAGGGGAGCTATGTAATATGGAACGATTAAATAATACAGCTGTCATATATCATGAAGAGCGCATATGTCAGTGGGTATATCATATGCTAATTGAGAATGTATCACAATGGGATGGATTAAAAACGTAGCTCCAGTATCGCAGCCACAGATGGAAGCTATGCATTAGGGATGGCCATAGACATTATTTGCCAGCAGTAATGGCAATTGCAGATCTGCAATCACCCACTGTGGTAGTATACAGGTAAAAGGTAGGTCCGGTAAACATTAGATAGACGTATTCATATAAAAAACAGCTTATATGAAAAAACTGGCTAAAACCTGACATAAAACCAGATATGATAAATATAAAAATAGGTATATAAAAAAATTGGTAAAAACCTGAGAGAATGTGTGTGAGAGGGGCATGAAAGGGCAGGGTTGTATCATATAGATGGAGTGGCATGCTGAGAAATAAATAATGGTTATTGGAAATCTAAAAATCACTAAGGAAACGGTTAAGATCAAATTCAACGTTAAGTCCTCTTGGTGTGAAAGTAGCAAGGGTAAAAATCCATTTGGATTTTAATTGGCTAAGGGTCCTCACTTTGTGTCCACCCCGCCAATGTTTGGTGTATGGTTCAATTCCCCAGAACTTGAGCTCTGTGGGGTCTTTATTGTGGTGTAGAAGGAAATGTTTTGATACACTATGTTTGTCAAATCCTTTTAGTATATTCTGGATGTGCTCCTTAATGCGTACCCTTAGGGGTCTTTTAGCGTGCCCAATATATTTGAGGCTACAACTGCACTCAAGGGCATATACCGCTCCTTCAGTGTTGCAACAAACAAAATCTTTGACCTCATAGGTGTCTCCTGTGCTGGTAGATGTAAAATTGAGTCTCTTTTCATTCGGTCGTTTGGTTCTTTTACATACAAAACACCTCTTGCAGGGATAAAAGCCCTTCCATGTAAAAAAGGTGAAGAGTTTCTTTGGTGGATCCGGTACATTTTTCACAATTTTATCCCGTATTGTTGGTGTGCTTTTGTATATAAATCTAGGGTTAGTTGGTAGTGTGTCTTGTAGTTGTTTATCCGCCAACAGTATATGCCAGTGTCGCTTAACGATTTTTTCAATTTTCTTGTATTGCACATTGTAATCCAGGATTATGGATGCTGATACCTGTGTAGATTTCTGTCTAGTTTTGTCCTTAATTCAGCTCGATTAATTTCTGCCACTTCAGCTATCTTCTCTTTGATGAATGAATTTTCATATCCTTTTCTGATGAATCTCTGTCCCATTTTTTCCACCTGGTCTTTGAAGGTGTCTATACTAGTGCAGTTTCGTCTTAAACGCATAAGCTGACCCTTTGGGACATTGAAAAGCCAATTTTTATGATAACAGCTCTCTATCGGGAGGTAACTATTCCTGTCCACGTTTTTAAAGTGGATCTGTGACTTGAATCCAGAGTCTTCTTGTATGATCTCCAGCTCAAGGAATGTTATGCTTCTCTCGCTGATGTCCCATGATAGTTTAATATTCCTGTCATTTATATTCAAATTTTCCAGAAAAGATTCGAATTGATTGGCCTCCCCTTTCCATAGGATAAAAACAACATCAATATATCTTTTGTGTATTACTAGTTCATCAGGTTTATCAATAAAAACACTGCCACGCTTGGGACAAATTTGGCTCCCATCGCAACTCCAGTCTGCTGATGGTAATAGTTTTTATTATACCAAAAATAGTTGTTCTTAAGACAGAAATCGAGACCTTTTATTAAGAATTTTCTCTGTATGCATGGTACCTTGGTGTATATCCTCAAACCCCATTTTGCGGCTTCACATGGTTGGTAATGGAGGATTATCATATACAGAGAGGACACATCTGCGGTAGCCATAGTCCAGGGACCATCTTCTCTGGGGATATTTGCTATAGTCTGTAGCATCTGTTTAGTGTCCCTCAGGTATGCTTTCGTGTCCTGTCTTGAAGATAATGGACTATATTTTGGCCCATTCTGGACGTGAGTGAATCTATTCCGTTTACAATTGGCCTTGTCGGTGGATTGGTCTTATATTTATGTACTTTGGTAGTTGAGTACATAACTACCCAAATGACCCTGATCAAAAGTTTACATACCCTGGTGATTTTGGCCTGATAACATGCACACAAGTTGACACACAGGGGTGTGAATGGCTTTTAAAGGTAACCATCCTCACCTGTGATCTGTTTGCTTGTAAATAGTGTGTGTGTGTATAAAAGGTTAATGCGTTTCTGGACTTCTAACAGACCTTTGCATCTTTCATCTAGTGCTGCACTAAAGTTTCTGGATTTCAAGTCATAGGGAAAGCAAAAGAATTGTCAAAGGATCTGAGGGAAAAGTTAGCTGAACTGTATATAAAACAGGAAAGGGATAATAAAAAGATATCCAAGGAGTTGAGAATGACAATCGGCAGTGTTCAAACTGTAATCAAGAAATGGAAAATGAGGGGTTCTGTTGAAATCAAATCACGGTCAGGTAGACCAACTAAAATTTCAGCCACAACTGCCAGGAAAATTGTTCAGGATGCAAAGAAAAACCCACAAATAACTTCAGGTGAAATACAGGACTCTCTGAAAACATGTTGTGTGGCTGTTTCAAGGTGCACAATAAGGTGGCACTTGAAGAAAGTTAGGCTGCATGGTCGAGTCGCCAGAAGAAAGCCATTACTACGCAAACACCACAAAGTATCCCGCTAACTATACGCCAAACAGCACAGAGACAAGCCTCAAACCTTCTGGCACAAAGTCATTTGGAGTGATGAGGCCAAAATTTAGCTTTTTGGCCACAACCATAAACGCTACATTTGGAGAGGAGTCAACAGAGCCTATGATGAAAAGTACGGAGGTGGATCGCTGATATTTTGGGGATGTGTGAGCTACAAAGGCACAGGAAATTTGGTTGAAATTGTTGGCAAGATGAATGCAGTATGTTATCAAAAAATATTGGAGGAACATTTGCATTCATCAGCCAGGAAGCTGCCCATGGGACGTACTTGGACATTCCAACATGACAATGATCCAAAACACAAGGCCAAGTCGACCTGTCATTGGCTACAGCAGAATAAAGTGAAGGTTCTGGAGTGGCCATCTCAGTCTCCTGACCTCAATATCATTGAGCCACTCTGGGGAGATCTCAAACGTGCAGTTCATGCAAGACAGCCCAGGAATTTACAGGAACTGGAGCCTTTTTGCCAAGAGGAATGGGCAGTTTTACCATCTGAGAAGATAAAGAGCCTCATCCACAAATATCACAAAATACTTCAAGCTGTCATTAATGTTAAAGGGGCAATACACAGTATTAAGAACTGGGGTATGTAATCTTTTGATCAGGGTCATTTGGGTAGTTTCTGTTGCCATTATGATTTAAAAAGAGTAAACATTTGATTGATAATAAATGGCTTCAGCCAAACACTAACCAGGAGTGAAAGAAATTTTTTTGTGTTATCATTCATATTCTCTGAAAAATGGCCAAGAAATCATAAATTCTGCCAGGGTATGTAAACTTATGAGCACAACTGTATATGCATTTCATCGTATTTTGCATTTTTTCAGAAGTTCAGCATTAAGTATCAGTTGTTTAGTCAGTGGTTTCTCAAAAAAAAAAAAAAAACGGTTAGGTGACGACATGCAGAGAACGAATGGTCACCTTTGTTAACCACTTGGTGTTTACATGTTAAAAACAGTTTTTTTTTTTGCTCGAAAATTACTTGGAACCCCCAAACATTATATTTGTTTCTCTTATCATCCATGGACTGACACGGCGTCTCTTATTCACTGTACACGTGGGTTATGTCCCTGCTTGCAGGAGAAGACCTAGGCAGAATGTGAGATGTTATACATACATTCTAAAAGCCAGAGTTGAACAGCCCAGTTTTTTTCTGCCTAGCAGAAGAAGACGTGGCTCTCTCAGGAGCCAGTCTCCTGGAAGATTTTACTTTTCATTTTTATTCCTTTGGGAATTTTATTATTTTATTTTTTAAAACCTTCAATCAACTGTCGGCTGGGCAACAGGTTGGGTACACTGGTATCCTCGTAGTCTTCCCTGTCCGACCATCGAGCGTGCTGATCCTCGCTTTGTGTGCGTGAGACTCAGTTCACGACATGCCCCATGACTCCAGGGGTGGCCGGGTTGCTTTCATGCTCCCGCGGTCCTCTCAAGATTGAACAGTACCTGACAGACTGTATCTCTCGCGGTGGACCAGGCCGACAGCTACGCAGTACTACTCTGTGATAGGTCTGTCAGAAACACACCAGTGGGTCCCTCAGGGGACAGGTAAGTAGTCTCTCCTGCCTGCAGGTGAGTACAAAATGCTGTGTGTGTTTCTGTGTGGGGGATTTTCCCTGTCTCCCCCTGTGTTGTATTGTCAATCCCTGTCACCATTGCTGGTGCTGTGCTGTGGGGGTGCCTGGGGGTCATACTGTCCTGTGGGGGGGGCTCATGCTGGTCTGCATATTGCTGGGGGCCTTTTGTGTGATTTTGGGGCCTGGGCGCCGTTTGGCACTGTGTGTGTGCTGTTTTTAATATTAACTGCGCATGGCGGCCATTTTTCCGCAGATCGCCTCAGTGAAGTGCGGAGGCCATTTTCTTGTAGCCCGCGCGCTTTTCAGCACTAGTTTGGCCTCTATCGCAGCTGAAACAGCGCAAATCTCCTCACAATCTCCTCACAGCTCACTCGCGCTGACACAGCGCGGTACAGACAGCAGAACTGAGCGGTCCTGGTCCGGTCTGGTGAGTCCCCTGGGCGCCCCCTCCTCAGTCAGCACAGCCTGTGGGTGGACTTTTTTTTTATCTGAGGAGTCTCAGAGAGGGGCAATATGGAGTCAGTGTCACAGCTTCCCCTTACATGTTTGAGGCAACAGGCAGTGCTCCAGCACCTGCGGTCCCTATTGACCAGTTGTCGGCAGTCCTGGAATCATTTCTGACCAGGAGGGAAGCGGTGTGCGAGCGCAAGGGAGCAAAAAGGCCCCTCTCCCCACTTTATCTCTACAAAAAAAGGGGGGGGTTCCGCTGATTCAGATATGGGCCTAGGCACTACCGCTCAGGACCCTAGCTCTGAATATTTTGATGGTTTTGAACAGGACATTCCTTGCGAGGAAGACTCCAGTTCTGAGTCAATAAATGACAGGGCGCTTGTTAGTGAACTCATTGATACGGTGAGGGACACTCTCAAGTTGAATGCTGCGGATGCAGAACCTCAGGCGGACAGTCTCCTTTTGGTTCTTTTAAGGCTGGGCCTTCTAAAAAGGTTTTTCCATATGTACCTTTCTTTGACCAGCTCATTGATAAGGTCGGGGAAAAAGCCGCAGAAGACTTTTATGGTCCCGCTGCGTTTGTCTATCAGATACCCCTTGAAGATGCCCTACTTAAAAAGTGGGCTTCTCCCCCAGTGGTCAACCCTCCAGTCGCCCGGTTGAACAAGGCCACCACTCTCCCGATGGATGGTACTCCTGCATTTTAAGGACCCCACTGACAGGAGGTCAGAAGTGGCGAGCAGAGCCATGTTTGCCTTGTTGGGATCCGCCCTACGGCCTGTGGTAGCGGCGACCCTTGTGTCTCAGACACTTACGGGATGGGCAAAAATTTTGCACCAAACTGTACAGGAGCATAATCTTCCTCCAGACACTATTGCTCTGGCCCACCAAATGGTGCAGGGCCTGATTTATGTGTGCGACGCCACGTTAGACGCGGCCCCTTAATATCCAGGGCCTCTGTCTCGGCGGTGGTATTGCGTCGTCTTATCTGGTTGAAATGCTGGTCTGCTGACCTAGCCTCTAAGAAGCTTCTGACGGATCTACCATTTAAAGGTGGTAGGCTTTTTAGTGCTGCGCTGGATGACATCATCAAGGATGTCACGGGAGGTAAAAGCACTCTTCTTCCTCAGACTAGCAAGGGTAAGGAGGCCCGCCGTAAGCAGGGTCCTTCCTTTCCAGCAAAAAAGTTTTTTTTTTCGTCAGTCAGAGTCCACGTGTAGGCCCTCCCAGACTGACAGCAGTGCGGCTGGTGGACACATGCGCCCCTGGGTGTGCGTAAGCCAAACAAGCCGGCTCCCAAGCCCGCCTCCGCGTGAAGTCTTGCCCCCACCTGACTCTGGGGTGGGGGGATGACTTCGCAGGTTCACGGATCGGTGGACCTCCTGGATCTCCTACCGGTGGGTGTGCGAGGTGGTCACCTCAGGTTACAGGATAGAGTTCCGTTCCTGGCCCCAGACAGATTCTTCCCTCAAATCTTCCTCTCCTTCCTGCCCGTCGGGCAGCCCTATGGGGGCTGTTCAGGATTTGATCAGGTCCGGAGTGATTGACGGAACCGGCACACAGGAGAGGTTTCAGGGATTCTACTCGAATCCGTTTGTCATCCCAAAAAAGGACGGGGTTCGGCCTATCCTGGACCTCAAGGCCCTGAATGCCTTTGTGAAGGTGCAAAAAATCTGCAAGGAATCTATTCGCACGGTGATCGATACACTCCATCAAGGGGATTTTCTGGCGGCCTTGGACATCAAGGACGCCTACTTGCATGTTCCGATCTGCGCAAGTCACCAGAAGTTTCTGCGCTTGCGATCGGCGAAGTCCACTATCAATCTGTGGCTCTTCCTTTCGCCCTAGCCTTGGCACCGAGGGTGTTCACCAAGGTGCTTGCACCGGTTCTAGCTTTGCTGAGACAGCGAGGCATCGCTGTCGTGGGCTATCTTGGACGATCTTCTTCTAAGAGCAGAAATTCGCTCAGAATTAGAAGACAGTGTGACTATCGTCAGTCAGACCCTCAGGGACTTCGGGTGGCTCCTAAACATTCAGAAGTCAGTCCTGGTCCCGACTCAGCGTCTGGAGTATCTAGGTCTGATTCTGGACTCCTTGGAGGCAAAGGTATTCCTACCTCCAGGGAAGTTACTGACACTTCAGTCTGCAGTGCGGGTGCTGACATCCCGATAATGGTTGTCACTCCGTTTTTGCATGAGAGTCCTGGGACTCATGGTGGCCTCCTTCGAGGCCGTTCCATATGCCCAATCACACACCAGGGCATTGCAGAAGGAGATCTTGCTCACTTGGGACAAATCCCCGTTGTCTTTGGATCTTCTGATCCAGGTGAGTCACCTGATCAGGGCGTCCCTGACATGGTGATTGGGGTCCCCGGCTCTTCGGTCCGGGAAGTCGTTCCTCCCCATCCAATGGACGGTGTTCACGATGGACGCCAGCCTGACGGGTTGGGGTGGAGTCTGGGGAGTCCTGTCGGCCCAAGGGCTTTGGACTCCGGATGAAGCCCGTTTACCGATCAATGTTCTGGAAATACGGGCCATCGGACTTTGCCTCTCCTCGTGGTCTGAGAATACAGAATCGCTCCATCAGGATCCAGTCGGACAACGTCACGGCGGTGGCATATGTCAACCATCGAGGGGGTACTCGGAGCTCAGCTGCGGCTTCCGAGGTCACCCATACCCTGAAGTGGGCCAAAAGAAGCGTGCCGGCTCTGTCGGCCGTTTACATTCCAGGCATAGACAATTGGCAGGCGGACTATTTAAGTCGCCAGACGCTGGACCAGGGAGAGTGGTCCTTGCACCCGGAGGTATTTCAACTCCTTTGCCGACGGTGGGGCACGCCGGATGTTCGGTGATCCTCATTGCTCCGGATTGGCCTCAGGCGTCACTGGTACGCTGATCTGGTACGTCTCGTCGCGGACGTTCCCTGGCGGTTGCCAATAAGGGAGGACCTTCTGTCTCAAGGTCCTATATTTCATCCTGCTTTACAGTGTCTGGTTTTAACGGTATGGCTGTTGAAAGCCAGGTGTTGAGAGACCGAGGTCTCTCGGACTCGGTCATTTCGACCATGTTAAGGGCATGGAAGTCTTCCTCCAGAATGATCTATCACGTACTTGGAAAGCTTACATCGCCATTTGCGAAGAGCTGGACTGGCGTCCTCGGACGTATTCCGTCCCTAGAATCCTGCGTTTTCTGCAGCGTGGAGTGGCCCAAAAGCTCGCTTTGAGTACCATTTAAGGGTCAGATTTCGGCCTTGGCCGTCTTCTTTCAGTGACCACTAGTGGGTCTTTCCTTGGTTAGCACCTTGGTACAGGGGGTTCGCCATGTGCTCCCTCCTGTCAAGCCTCCTCTCCCCCCGTGGGATCTGAATTTGGTGCTCTCGGTTCTCCAGGAACCTCCCTTTGAGAATATCAGGGATATTTCCCTCTTGACTTTGTCTCAGAAGGTGGCCCTTTTAGTGGCAATTACTTCTGTTAGACGAGTGTCTGAATTGGCGGCCTTGTTCTGCAAGTCGCCATATTTGCTCATCCATAAGGATAAGGTGGTGTTGCGTCCGCGACCTTCTTTTTTGCCAAAGGTGGTCTCGGCCTTTCACCTAAATGAGGACATTGTCCTCCCGTCCTTGTGTCCTCACCCATCGCATCCCAGAGAGTTTGTGCTTCACACATTGGACGTGGTACAAGCCTTGCGGGTGTACCTGTCTGCTACTGCTTCTATTCGGAAGTCTGACTCACTGTTTGTAACTGCCTCTGGTCCAAAACAGGGCCAAGCGGCTTAGTCTGCCACCATTTATAGGTGGATCAGACAAACCGTCATTCGAGCCTATGCTCTCAAGGGGCGGGCGCCTCCCTTTCCGGTCACGGCGCATTCCACTAGGGCAGTGGTTCTCAACTCCAGTCCTCAGGGCCCACCAACAGGCCAGGTTTGCAAGATAACTGAAATGCATCACAGGTGATATAATTTGCTGCTCAGGGATTGCAGTATTCTAGTCTGCATCTCACCAAGGTAATACTTAAAATCTGGCCTGTTAGTGGGTCTTGAGGACAGGAGTTGAGAACCACTGCACTAGGGCAATTGGCGCTTCCTGGGCTTTCCGATATCAAGCGTCGGTTGCACAAGTGTGCAAGGCGGCGGCCTGGTCGTCTGTTCATACCTTATCTAAGTTTTATAAGGTTAATGTGGCTGCATCTTTGAATGCTTCCTTCGGCTGCAAGGTGTTGCAGGCCGCTGTTTAGAGTTTCAACTCCTCCGTTGAGGAGCTCTGCCTTGTTTGGAGTGAGGTTTTTTGGTTTTTCCATTTAGACTGCTCCCATCCCTCTTGACACTGCTTTGGGACATCCCACGTGTACAGTGAATAAGAGACGCCGTGTCAGTCCATGGATGATAAGAGAAAATAGGATTTTTGTACTCACCGTAAAATCCTTTTCTCTGACATCCATGGACTGACACGGCACCCACCCTTACTTTTAAAGTTTGTACTGCTTTGTTACGAACTGAGGTCTGCTGACTGCAGGGGGTGGGTTATGTCCGGAGGGACCGCCCCCCTGGGCGGGGCTGTTCAACTCTGGCTTTTAGAATGTATGTATAACATCTCACATTCTGCCTAGGTCTTCTCCTGCAAGCAGGGACAACCCACGTCTACAGTGAATAAGAGACTCTGTGTCAGTCCATGGATGTCAGAGAAAACGATTTTACGGTGAGTACAAAAATCCTATTTTTCTAACACCCTAGAGAATAAAATGGCGGTCGTTGCAATACTTTTTGTCACACCGTATTTGTGCAGCGGTCTTACAAGCGCACATTTTTGGGGGAAAAAAAACACTTTTTTTAATAAAAAAATAAGACAACACTAAAGTTAGCCCAAATTTTTTTTATATTGTGAAAGATAATGGTACGCCGAGTAAATCGATACCCAACATGTCACGCTTCAAAGTTGCGCCCGCTTGTGGAACGGTGACAAACTTTTACCCTTAAAAATCTCCATAGGCGACGTTTAAAAAATTCTACAGGTTGCATGTTTTGAGTTGCAGAGGAGGTCTATGGCTAGAATTATTGCTCTTGCTCTAACGATCGCGGCGATACCTCACATGTGTAGTTTGAACACCATTTCCATATGCGGGCGCTGCTCACGTATGCGTTAGCTTCTGCGCGCGAGCTCGTCGGGACGGGTCGCTTTAACCACTTGCCAAACCGCCGCACACACATATACGTCGACACAATGGCACGGGCAGGCAAATGGGCATTCCTGTACTTCCCTTTAAATTTGCCGCCCAGCTGGCGCGTGCGCACCGCGTGCCTCGTGAGTGTGCTCGCGGGTATCGGGAACTTGATGTTCCCCGGCGGCCCGCGATTGCGGTCGGCAAAGGCAGAACAGAGGGATGCCTTTGTAAACAAGGCATTCCCGTGTTCTGCCTAGTGACATATCACTGATGTACTGTTCCCCATGATCGGGAGCGGTGATCAGTGACGTGTCACTGGTAGCTCCTCCTCCCAACAGTAAGAATCACTCCCTAGGACTGACTTAACCTCTTTAGCGACACCTATTGGTTAACCCCTTCACTGCCAGTGTCATTTTTACAGTAATCGGTGCATTTTTATAGCAATGATCGCTGTAAAAATGACAATGGTCCCAAAAATGTGTCAAAAGTGTCCAATATGTCCGCCATAAAGTCGCAGTCACGATAAAAATCGCAGATCGCCGCCATTACTAGTAAAAATTTTAAAAAAATGCCATAAAACTATCCCATATTTTGTAGACGCTATAAGTTTTGCGCAAACCAATCAATATACGCTTATTGCGATTTATTTTTTACCAAAAATATGTAGAAGAATACATATTGGCCTAAACTGAGAAAAAAATCTATTTTTTAAAACAAAATTGGGGATATTTATTATAGCAAAAAGTACAAAATATTGCTTTTTTTTCAAAATTGACGCTCTATTTTTGTTTATAGCGCAAGAAACATCCCTTGTAATAGGAAAAAGAATGACAGGACCTCTTAAATATGAGATCTGGGGTCAAAAAGACCTCAGAGCTCATATTTAGACTAAAATGCAATATAAAAAAATGTATAATTTTATGTCATTGTAGCGGGGTGTTCCCCTTTAATGCAGAGAGACTACATTATCCAGAACCCCATTCGGCAATGTTCCGCCGCAAAGGCTCATGGGAGGGGTTATAAAAGGAGGAGGCGAGGCTGGGCTTCGGCCTCTTTGGGACACGAGACTTCAGAGACTGATCCTCCTGTGCGGACGTGTCGGAGTGCAGGGCCTGAAGCCTGAGGCCTTGCGCAGCACCAAAGAGCCTTCCACCCCTCTGCGAGCCTGGGTGGCATCTGACTTTGCTCGACTACAGCCTTGTTGGATCGGGGACCCGATCGCTGAAGAGACGGAGTGTGTGTGTGAGGACACAACAGGTGGAAGTTCCCGGACTGGGATCGTAGTCCGGGTGGGTGAGAGGGCATATGCCCAAACGATATACTGTTACTGCATATAGGCCTATAGACTGCCGTGGCCTATGAGTTGTTCTTAGTGCTCTTATTGAAGACCCCTTGTTAGAACTGAACCTACCGTTCACATAGTCAAGTTTCTACTCCATCTTTACCTACCCCATTGGATTACAAAGTTTGTACTCTATTAATGTGCACCACCGTTAAAGATCTGCCGGTGAAGAAAAAGGACTAAGTTGTAGATATCAGAACCAGGCCTGGTGGGATTTCTAAGGTGTTTTGGTTACTGCGCCACAGGGCACTTAGCTAACGGTCGCCCGCGTGGCGCACTTGTTAGGTGTTAACCTTATAGTGTGTTAGTGTGGTTGGGCTCTGCATTACAAATGATTATTCTGTAAACTGTCATTGATGTTACCCTTTTCTTTACCAATAGCTCAAGTAAAATCTTACCTTTATTTCAATTTAATATTGTCTCAATGCTCAGTTATTCATACAGTATAAGATATACAATTTACTGTCAGTACTAGCTGTGCCAGTAGGGGGTAGAGCATATTGCCGGGGGTTGGCGGAGCTGTCTTCAGGGCCCAAACTAGATCTGCGGCCTTCTTAGTTGGAGGTATCGCTACACGTGGGGGTTCTCGTCCGGGATCCTGATGCAGCAAGTGAACGCCAGAGGTGCCGGCATGGACCCCATGGATCCACGAGCGGTAGAAGAATGGTGCAAAGCCTCTAACGCAGAGCCAAACCAGTCGATAGTCATCAGCCTCCCAGGGGAGGCATGGTCGACTGAAACGGTAGAGGAATTGATGAAGTCAGTGTCCCCAAATCACACACCGTTGGTGACGGAGATAAAGTCAGACCCAGACACCTCATATCAGTATGCATTAGTGGAGTACTGGAACGGGATGCCAGAGGCCTGTAAGCGCAAGTGTGTGCGGACGCCAGACAACAGAACTTATAGGTTGGCGCACGCAGTAACTGAAAGAAAGGAACCATCACCAACGGGATCACCGCAGGCTGTGGCCCGTACCCCACCGGGAGAAAGGGACAGGGCGACGCCCCCGGTGGCGCCTGCACCTGCCACTGTTATATCACCAGAACTGATAGGTGCGATAGGGGATCTGCTAACCAAGTGTCAGAAGGCAAACACGGTGCATGTAGAGAATAGCTACCGGAGACTAAAGACATTCTCAGGGAAGCTCCCGGTCCCCGCAGGGGAAGAAGACTTTGACACCTGGGTGGAGCAGGCATTGCAGGCAGTAGAGGCATGGGAGGTGCCTGAAGCGCAGAAGAGGCAATGAGTGATGGAAAGCCTTAAAGGCGCAGCAGCAGAAGCAGTGAAAAGCTTTCGGTTTGGGAACGCAGATTGCACGGGTCAAGACTGTCTAGCCATGCTGCAAGAAGAGTTTGGTCAATTGGAAAAGGTGACTGAGATGGTCTACCAGTTTGAACACACTTTCCAACAACCGGAGGAGAAACTTTCCGAGTATGTTAGAAGACTGAACAGGTTGTTGTGCAAGATTGTGTTGAAGAAGGGGATGAGGCCCCAAGACACAGATGCGGCAAGAATGAAGCAAGTCTTAAAGGGAGCGCTGCGCTCTGATCCAGTTTGGTTGCACCTGAAAACCTCAGGAGGAGGAACGTTGCTGACTAATGCTGACTTGATAAAAATCATCAGAGATGAGGAGGCACTGCAACAGGACCAGCAGTTGATTAGGACAAGTGTTGTACCCGCACAGGTGCTAGTCAATCCAGTAATGACCCCTGAAAGATTCGGAGATAGACACCCTGAAAGCTCAAATGTCCAAGGTGTTAGAGATGTTGACCTCTCTGATGGAAAAAGACACAGAGAGTCCCAAGAGAGAAGTACCAAGGAAGGAATTATTCCCAGTTGCCTCAGCACCCGCATCTTTACAAGAATGGGGAGATATCGTCTGCTTTAACTGTGGAGGAATTGGACATATTGCGGTTACATGCTCCAGTCCCAAAAAGAAGAAAATAGACAACCGCAAGCCGGCGGGAAACTTCAGAGGGCCCTGGTGAAGGAGTCAACCGGGTGCCCATCACCTTCAGTGAGCTCCAAGCTGAAAGCAAAGCAGAAAACAACAGGAGATAAAACGCCTCGGGGGAAACACAACATTCCTCAACAGAGATACACCCCAGAGAAAGGGGGTAAGACCCCTCAGAAGAGGCACAGCACTCCCCAGAGGGGGTGCACACCTAGGAAAAACAATAGTGTCCCTCAGCGGGTCCCTACACCCAGTAAAGGGGGGGAGTCAATGCATACCAGACTCAAGAAAGACTGAAGTCCAAAGGGGATTGGACGAGAGGAGGTTCAAAGAAAAAAAGTCTGAAGGAAGCGACTCCTGCCGGGCCTTACCCGGAGAAGCTGGTAGGCCCATCTCCTATAGTGTGCATTCAAGTGGAGGGAGTATACACCAGAGCAATCTTGGATACTGGGGCGCAAGTAACCCTGCTATACAGAGACTTTTACGATAAGTACTTAAGTCACCTACCCATCCGGAAAATAGAGGGACTAGAGATATGTGGGATTGGAACCCAGAACTTCCCCTACGATGGCTATCTGCCTGTCAGGATGACCTTTGACCCATCTGTGGCTGGAAAAGCCGAAGTGTTTGACACTCTGGCAGTTGTGTGCCCTCGGCCACCAGGAGCCAACAAGAGCTCCCTGATAATAGGGACAAACACGGACCTGGTCCGAAGACTTCTGACCCCTCTAGTGAAAGAGAAAGGGGCAGCGGTCACCAAGATCCACCCCATGCTGAAGACAGCTTACCAAAGGCTGGTCTTAGAGCAGAAGACCCCAGGAGAGGGGATAGGGAAGGTGTGGAGACTTGGAAGAGGAGGGATAGTGCTGCAGCCCGGTGAAGTAACCTGTCTCAGAGCCACTGTGAAGCTTACTTGGGAGCAGCCTGGACCCTTTGTCATGTTGGAATCTGATCCAAGAGAAGGGTCCCACGGTCTAGAAGTGATACCAGAAGTGATTCCGCTGAAGGCCCTAAAGAAGGCCCATTGTAGAGTCCCAGTGAGTGTTAGGAACAATACGGATGGCCCCATGGAGGTCCCAGCCAGGATGCTGCTAGGCCAGGTGAGCCCTGCTGCCCCTGTCAACCTGTCAGAGGTGGGCGAAGGAGGAGATGCTTGGGAGAAGATATCCATGGAAAACCCGAATCTGCCCAGGGCTTGGAAAGAGAGAGCCAAGGCCCAGCTGAACAGATGGGAGAAGATCTTCTCTAAAGATGAGTTCGATTTGGGGTGTGCAAGGAGTGCCACCCATCGGATCCGCCTCCAGGAAGATAAGCCCTTCAGAGAGAGAGTTAGGCGGGTCCCCCTAGTGGATCTGGAGGATCTAAGGGAACAACTCTCAGAACTCAAAAGGACTGGAGTGATACAGGAATCTAGAAGCCCCTATGCATCCCCGATAGTGGTGGTCAGGAAGAAGAATGGGTCATTGAGGCTCTGTATCGACTACAGGACTCTCAACAGGAGAACCATACCCGACCAGTATACCACTCCAAGGATAGAGGATGCCCTACAGAGCTTGTCTGGGACCAAGTGGTTCAACGTTATGGATCTCAAAAGTGGGTACTATCAGATCCCTATGCACCCAGAAGACAAGGAGAAGACAGCCTTCATAACCCCAGTAGGGTTCTTTGAATTCGACCGGATGCCCCAAGGTCTGTCTGGAGCCCCAGCTACCTTCCAGCGTCTCATGGAGAAGACTGTAGGAGACATGAACCTTATTGAAGTCCTTGTATACCTGGACGATGTCATAGTCTTTGGAAGAACCCTGGAGGAACATGAGGAGAGGCTGGAAAAAGTCTTCAGGAGACTCAGTGAGGAGGGACCCAAACTTTCGCCTGAAAAGTGTCGGTTCTACCAGTCTTCTGTGAACTATCTGGGGCACATAGTGTCCGAAGAAGGGGTGGCCAGAGACCCCGAGAAATTGGAGGCAGTTACCTCCTGGCCACGGCCCACCACAGTAACAGAACTCAGATCCTTCTTGGGTTTCTGCTCCTACTATAGGATGTTTGTGGAGGGATTCGCCCGAATTGCTAGACCATTGAATGAACTGCTCAAGTCTGAGGGGGAAGAGGACGACTCAGGGCCCAGGAAGCCGGGAGAGTCGGTCAGAGATCAGTGGAACCAGAAGTGTGAAGAGGCCTTCCAGGCATTAAAGGAGAGCCTAACTACTGCCCCAGTCTTGGCCTACGCAGACCCAACCAAGCCCTATGAACTACACGTAGATGCTAGTCATGACGGTCTGGGAGGAGTACTTTATCAAGAACACGAAGGGCAACAACGGCCTGTTGCCTATGTGAGCAGGAGCCTGACACCCTCTGAGAAGAACTACCCCACTCACAAGCTGGAGTTCCTGGCCCTCAAGTGGGCGGTAGTAGACAAGCTCAAAGACTACCTGTATGGGGCAGAGTTCACTGTGAAGACCGACAACAACCCCCTTACCTACCTTTTCACCACGGCCAAGCTGGACGCCACTGGACACAGGTGGCTGGCCGCACTGTCTGGATTCAACTTCAGGCTAAAGTATAGGCCAGGGGCTGGGAATAGAGACGCAGACGCTCTGTCCAGGAGATCTCATGCCCCCACCAGTGATATAGAAGATTGGACCCAAGTGGCACCGGACGGGGTGCGGGCCCTTTGTCAAGGAGCTGAATTCCAGGCCAGAGGAGGCTCCAGAGCAGAAGAAATAGGAGTTTCCATGGTGGGAGTCCCAAAACACTACTGTGGAGTGACTCAATTGGACGAAGACAACCTGCCGAGATTGTCCAAGAAGGATTTGAGGAGTGACCAATTGGAAGACCCCATGGGGAGATTGGTCCTGGAGGCCCTGGAGAATCAGGATCCAAACAAACTCCTGTGTCATCCCTCAAAGGAAGCTCGCCTGTTGAGGAAAGAATGGGACAGGTTGGAGGTACATCAGGGAGTGGTCTACCGAAGGGGCCCCTCTGATGACTCAGAAGATAAGTGGCAACTGTTCCTCCCAGAGAAACATCGAGAGACTGTTCTGATTGCCCTGCATGACAATCATGGCCATCTAGGGGCTGAAAGGACCTTTCAACTTGTCAGAAGTCGGTTCTATTGGTCCTGCATGAGGGCAGAGGTAGAAGAGTACTGCCACTCATGTGCACGATGCATCCAGAGGAAGACTTTATCCCATCAAGCTGCCCCAATGGGCCATCTACAAAGTCAAGGCCCAATGGATCTGGTATGCATTGACTTTCTCTGCCTTGAACCCGACCCGAGTGGACTAGGAAATGTTCTGGTGATAACCGACCATTTCACCCGGTATGCCCAAGCTTTCCCAACCAAAGATCAGAAGGCCTCCACCGTAGCCAAGGTACTCATGGAGAAGTACTTTGTCCATTATGGGCTGCCACAGCGACTTCATTCAGATCAAGGAAGGGACTTTGAGAGTAAACTGATCCGGAAACTCCTGGATTTGTTGGGAATCAAGAAGACTCGAACTACACCTTACCACCCACAAGGAGATGCTCAGCCGGAAAGGTTTAACCGAACCTTGCTCAACATGTTGGGGACTCTGGAAAGTGAGAAAAAGCAACATTGGAGCAAACATATAGCAGCTCTAGTACATGCTTACAACTGCACCATTAGTGATGCTACAGGCTACTCCCCATATCGACTCATGTTTGGGAGAGAAGCGAGACTACCTGTGGACTTGGCCTTTGGCACCTCTCTGGACCATTCCTCAGCCACATCCCACAAAGGATATGTGGACAGGCTCAGACATAGCCTGAAAGTAGCCTATGAACAAGCTCAAGCGGCCTCAGATCAAAGGGGGGCTCGAAACAAAAGGTCCGGGTACAAGACCTACAGCCCGGGGATCGAGTACTGTTACGCAATCTGGCGGTCCCTGGGAAGCACAAACTTGCAGATAGATGGAGATCTGAACCTTATGTCATCTGTAGGAAGTTGCCGGGCCTGCCTGTCTACAAGTTGAAGCCGGATGGAAAGGTGGGCCCTCTGAAGACGTGGCATCGAAACCACCTGCTCCCTCTTGCTGAGGCAGTTAGAATACCTCCCGTGGGAGACTCCACTGAACCGGCCTCTATCCTGGATACTCCTAGGCCGAACACTCGGTCGCAGGGTTCTCGAGATGAAGATGGAGAGGCCTCTCAACTTAGTGAAAATGAGGATGGAGAACTTAATTGGCTGTGGCCTTCCCCAACTCCAGGAACTTCTACCATAGACCTTCCAATCACTGAGGACACCACAGATGAAACACTGAACCCAGAAGCCACAGAGTTCATCCCCTCTAGTCCTTCAGCAGATTACTGGGAAGATGCCCATGATGGTTACTCAGAGGAAGAGGAGCCTGTGGCACCAGAGCCAGAAATCCCAAGAGAGCAAAGGGCTCGAAGAGTCATCCGGCCTCCTAAGAAGCTGACCTACCCACAAATGGGGAATAGCTCAGAGGATTCTGTAGTTACCGCTAGGAGGAATGCTGAAAATCCGGATCCCTCCACTGTCCATTTAGTGGAGGGCAACCCCAGCTCACTCTCTGGCACAGCTAGGCAGGCCACCTATGATAATGTGACCTGTGGGCAAGGGAATTCTACTCCTCAGTTTTGGTGGGAATTCCCTATGCCAACATCGTTTGTAGAATTGTCTAGAGTTGTACATAGTCTTTGTTAAGGTTTATCTTTGGGGACCAAAGAGTTCAAGTGGGGGGAGTGTGTAGCGGGGTGTTCCCCTTTAATGCAGAGAGACTACATTACCCAGAACCCCATTCGGCAATGTTCCGCCGCAGAGACTCCTGGGAGGGGTTATAAAAGGAGGAGGCGAGGCTGGGCTCGGCCTCTTTGGGACACGAGACTTCAGAGACTGATCCTCCTGTGCGGACGTGTCGGAGTGCAGGGCCTGAAGCCTGAGGCCTTGCGCAGCACCAAAGAGCCTTCCACCCCTCTGCGAGCCTGGGTGGCATCTGACTTTGCTCGACTACAGCCTTGTTGGATCGGGGACCCAATCGCTGAAGAGACGGAGTGTGTGTGTGAGGACACAACAGGTGGAAGTTCCCGGACTGGGATCGTAGTCCGGGCGGGTGAGAGGGCATATGCCCAAACGATATACTGTTACTGCATATAGGCCTATAGACTGCCGTGACCTATGAGTTGTTCTTAGTGCTCTTATTGAAGACCCCTTGTTAGAACTGAACCTACCGTTCACATAGTCAAGTTTCTACTCCATCTTTACCTACCCCATTGGATTACAAAGTTTGTACTCTATTAATGTGCACCACCGTTAAAGATCTGCCGGTGAAGAAAAAGGACTAAGTTGTAGATATCAGAACCAGGCCTGGTGGGATTTCTAAGGTGTTTTGGTTACTGCGCCACAGGGCACTTAGCTAACGGTCGCCCGCGTGGCGCACTTGTTAGGTGTTAACCTTATAGTGTGTTAGTGTGGTTGGGCTCTGCATTACAAATGATTATTCTGTAAACTGTCATTGATGTTACCCTTTTCTTTACCAATAGCTCAAGTAAAATCTTAACTTTATTTCAATTTAATATTGTCTCAATGCTCAGTTATTCATACAGTATAAGATATACAATTTACTGTCAGTACTAGCTGTGCCAGTAGGGGGTAGAGCATATTGCCGGGGGTTGGCGGAGCTGTCTTCAGGGCCCAAACTAAATCTGCGGCCTTCTTAGTTGGAGGTATCGCTACATCATTAAAAAAAAAAAAAAAAATGTCCCTTTAAGAGCATTGGGGCGGAAGTGACGTTTTGACGTCGCTTCCACCCTGCAATGATATGCAGATGAGTGGGGGCCATCTTCCCCTCACTCGTTTCCATACCCAGGCAGGGATAGCATCCGATCTATTTCCATACCGACGGCTCTGGAGAGCGGTGGGTGGGCCCTCTCCCGCCGCCGATAAAAGTGATCTCGCTGCGTATCCGCCGTGGAGACCACTTTTATCTGAAAGCGGACCGCCTGCTCTTGAGAGTATCGGGGGTTATGGTAGCTAGCTGCTACCATAACAACGGTATTCCTCTTCAAAGTAGCAACGTATTCCTGCGGTGGGCGGGTCCATAAGTGATTAAACATTGCCATGCTGCTAAATTAAGACTCAAAAAGTTGCTGGCTATTGACACAGTGTGAGGATTGATAGATTTCACATTAGGTTGTAACTGTGTATTAAGTGCGTTTGCATGGGGACTTTTACATTGCAGATGATGAACACTGCGGGATAGTTCTTATTACTTGAACAGATTGCCAAGTTGTTCTGTTGAAAAGTCTTCATTGCTAAAGCTGACCGGGTCCTGATGGAATTGTTTTTCCATCCTGGCTACAGTTAACTGCAAATAAAGTCTTTTTACCAAAATGCTGTAGTTAAAGGCCAATTTATATGGTACTAAACGCTCACCAGCTGTATTGGCATAAAATATACTAAGCACAGATTTGCCCTATGTAATGAAATGCACCCTTTTCTTCATTACACATTATAAATATGTTAAGAGCAATGTCTCTTAAGCATTTCACTGTTACCATAGCAACTGTGATTTTATTTAAAAAGCACTGGCTCCATTCATTTTGGGTGGATTTCAAAATGCTTGTGCTGCATTGAAAGGTACCATCTGTTGTACTAGAATGTGCCGTAAAACAGTTGCCAGTGTGTAGTCATTTAGAAACTTTGTTTGTTCTTGGACTTGGACCAAGGTTTAGCCCTTGCTTTACTCAGATGAACTGAACTTGTGTAGTCTTGTAGGTCAACACTTTGGGCAATGTAATTTTCATTACTGAATGCTATACAACTGGCCAGTTCAAAATATTTATTACTTTGAGTAGTGAGTGTGGCACAGGGAGCTACTTTTAAAGAGAATTGGTCACCAATGGGCATTAGTAGTAGTCTAAGTCTCTACTCATTAACTATTTTAACAGCTCATTTCAGCTTTACCTCTGAGATGACTTTTTTCAGGTTGGATCCTTTGCAAGATAGTGTCACTTTGCCCTGCATATAAGAAAAAAGACTAATAGATTTTTTTTTAAACTTGCAATTTTAATAACTTGGTGTATCTACAATAAATAACAAAAAAAAAAAAGAAGCATAGATTACCTTTCTTGCTAAGCTTCATGCTACACCCATACATATGGTGCAGCATGAAACAGTCACATTCAAAAGCCCACCACCCCATCCCATACTGCAACACCCCCCTCCCCCCACCCCCTTTACCTCCTGACTCACAGGGTTGTTTTTCCTGCACACGTCTGGTTCATCTTGAATTTAGCCTTACTGTGTTGCCATCCACCTACCTCCAACTGTGAATGGAAAGCCTACAAGCTCCATCTGCCACAGCAGCAGAGGGACTTCCAGATCACAAGCATGGTGACTTCACTGCATTTTCAGTTCACGGTTTACTTTCTCCACCCCCATAATTGACGGTCTGTACCTCTGTACAGACCTGGGGCTGAGGGAACAGTCTGCAGGCGTCTGCAATGCATTCGTGATGCACTTATGGTTACAATGCTTTGCAGTCTCCAGTAAAAAAATAATTATTTCTTAGGCTGCATTCACACTACAGCGCTTTAATCATGGGCAGAGTTGCCGTGAATCTGCCCACGATTTGAGAGCACCGAGGTGTGAATGATAAAACGCAGAACTCAGTATCTCAGAAAAAGTTCAATATTGTAGACTCATGGTGTCACTCTAATCAGCTAATTAACTCAACACCTATAAGGCCTGGTTCACACTGGGGCGACAAACGCTCCGACATTAGGAGCTCATGTCGCATGACGTGTGAAAATCAATGAATCCCTATGAGAGCCGTCTTAACTGGTCCGACACAAGTCGGTCCGACATTAAAAATGCTCCCTGTACTACTTCTGTCCGACTTTGATCCTGCTTCAGCCCATTGACTATCATTGAAGTAGGATCAAAGTAGTATCCTGTTCATGAAAGTCGGACCGATGTCGGACCAATGTAGGACCAATGTAGGACAGATGTCGCAGAGCAAAGTAGGATGAAAGTCGTGTCGTATAGTGTGAACCCAGCCTTAAGGTTTCCCGAGCCTTTAAATGGTCTCTTAATCTGGTTCAGTAGGTTACATAATCCTAGGGAAGACTGCTGACTTGACAGTAAGGGTCATTCACACCATATGCAGGCCAGTGCTTTTTTTTCTGCATGTAAAGTAGGTTATATGGTTTTCAATGGCATAGTTCACATCAGTGATTTCAGTTCCAGTGCGTTCCCGTTCCAGAAAAAAAAGTAGAAAATGTTGCATTTTACCTGCACTGGACTGTACTAGAACGCTGTAAAACGCATCAAAAACGCACTGGAACACACGAAATGCACCAAAAACGCACTGGAACAAAATTGTCATTATTTAAAGCGGAATAAAACCCATTGATTTAACTGTTTAAAAAAACAGTTACATTCCCGGCATGACGGGAATGCCATTTGTCCCAATGGTTGTGCTCTCAACCAAACTGCCAAACCATCCAATGGCTGGTGTCATAATTGATCACATGTGCAGCACAATGGCAGTTGAAAATTAAACAGAGGCTAAGATGGCAGCTACCTGAAAAAGATAGGAGGGTTTACTTCCACTTTAAGGTTAAGAAAAAAGTGGGGTGAAAAAAGCACTGGACTGCATCAAAAACTTACCAAAAAAGCACCTAGAACGCATCCGGATTGCGTTTCTATGGTGTGAACTGGCCCTAAGGATGGGCTCAGGCGTGTTCGCAACTCCACGTGCCGGCGCCTAGCCAGGAAGCTGACACTGCGCATCGCTAATCACAGGAAATTAGACATTCCCGATCCACGGCTGCACAGATCGGGAAATGTCTCACTACCTGTAATAGGCGCTGCACAGTGTCAGCTTCCTGATGGTCACGTGGAGTTGCGAACACGCCTGAGCCCATCCTTACTTGACAGTTGTCCAGAAGACATTCATTTACACCCTCCACAAGGAGGGTAAGTCACAAAAGGTCATTGCTAAAGAAGCGGTTTGAGTGCTGTATCCAGGCATATTAATGGAAAGTTGAGTGGAAGGAAAGTGTGGTAGAAAAAGCTGCACAAGCAAGCAACAGGGATAACCGCAGCCTTAAGAGGATTGTGAAGCAAAGACCATTCAAGAATTTGGGGGAGATTCACAAGGAGTGGGCTACGGCTGGTGTCAGTGCTTTAACCACTTCTGGATTAGCTCACGCCGATATACGTCGGCACTTTGAAGAGGGATATCTTTGTTATGGCACCAGCTAGCTGCCATAACCCCGGTATCCTCTTCTTCAGTGAGCGCTCCGGTTTCCGATAATGGTGGTCTCTGTGGCGGATTTGCCGCAAGACCACTTTTATCAGCGGCGGGAGAGGGGCCTCCCTCGCGCCGCGCTCCGGTGCCCTCCCTCCCGCCGCGCTCCGGTGCCCTCCCTCCCGCCGCGCTCCGGTGCCCTCTGCCGCTTACCGAAGCCGTCGGTAGCGGCGGAGGCAAACGGATCCTTCTTCCTGCTTGGTATGGAGATGAGTGAGGGGAAGATGGCCCCCACCCGTCTCCATATCATCGCTGGGCGGAAGCGGCGTCAAAACGTCACTTCCGCCCATAGTTCTTAAAGGGCCATTTTTTTTATTGCATTTTAGTGTAAATATGAGATCTGAGGTATTTTTTTTTACAAGGGATGTTATATTCCTTGTAATAGTAATAAAAGTGTCACAATTTTTTTTTTTTTAAAAGAACAGTGTAAAAATAAAAAATAAAAGGTAAAATAAATAAGAAAAATAAATAAATACATTTTTAAACACACCCCCTCCCGCCTAGCTCACGTGCAGAAGAGAACGCATACGTGAGCAGCGCCCATATATGAAAACAGTGTTCAAACCACACGTGAGGTATCGCTGCTATTTGGTAGAGCGAGAGCAATAATTCTAGCCCTCGACCTTCTCTGTAACTCAAAACATGCCACCTGTAGAATTATTTAAACGTCGCCTATAGAGATTTTTAAGGGTAAAAGTTTGTCGCTATTCCACGTGCGGGCGCAATTTTGAAGCGTGACATGTTTGGTATCCATTTACTCAGCATAACATTATCTTTCACAATATATATTGTGACAGCAGGAAGGTAAAGTCACCTGGTTGCATCCAGGGGGGTAGATATATTTCGCCCAGATTCAGGCTTTACGCCGACTTATACAACTAGGTGGAGAGTTGTATAAGCCCAGCTGAGGCTAGTAGGCTCATGGATGACTCATACCTCTAGGGAGAGTGCTGGGCGTCGTGCAGACAGGGAGTTGATGAGACCAGCTGAAGCTTGTCAGCTCATTTAGGCCTCTATAAGAACTCCCAGCTTCATTAGATGTTGGCTCATGCCTGGACCCAGACCTGTGTGGACTGTCTAGGGAGAGTGAACCCCTGTGCGGTGAGACAAAGCCTGTGTGGCTATTTGCTTGGACACTTAAAAACCAGGGACTTAGGCACTAGGACAGCACTAGGCTGATCCCAGTTGTTAGTTAGGAAACCTGTATGTTTAGTCAGAGGTCAAGTTGACCAGGATTTATTTTGTTTGTTTCTTTTGCTTTGCTGTGTTTTGTCACTGTAAATAGAAAATAAACCGCACCTTTTTGATTTTGAAAACCACAACCTCCGTTTGCTGGGCCTGTTTTTGTGTGGGGAGCCCATCTCGGGGGTCACACACACCCGCTGCCGAGCTAACCCCCTCACAGTTGGTGGAGAACCAGTGGCAGTTTTTTTTTAAGCCAGCATGGAGGAGATACTGAAGCAGCTGGCTCTAGCAAATGCCAATCAACAGCAGACAAATGCAGGTTTGCAAAAGAGCCTTGCAGCTCAACAACAGAACTTCGCAGCCCAGCAGCAAGCTCATCAACAGAGCCTTGCAGCCCAGCAGCAAGCTCATCAACAGAGCCTTGCAGCCCAGCAGCAGACAAACGTAACTTTGCAACAGAGTCTGGAGGCTCAGCAACAAGCCCAGCAGCAATCTGAGGCCCGCTTCATAGACCTGTTGCAGAAGCAAGAGCAGAGACTACAACAACAGATGGAAGCAGTAATGCAGCAACGTCCGCAGACCAGTGAGGAAAGCCGTCCCACTAATACCGCGTCCTTTGGGGTGAGTCGTTTATTGACAAAAATGACTGGAGAGGATGATCCAGAGGTATTTTTGACCACATTTGAAAGGACCGCTGAAAGAGAAAAGTGGCCTGAGGAGCAGTGGGCTGGACTGGTGGCTCCTCTGTTAACTGGTGAATCGCAGAAAGCTTACTATGACCTAGAGCCTAACCAAGCAAAAGACTATGTGATGCTAAAAGCTGAAATATTGGCAAGGCTGGGTGTCACCCAGGCTGTCCGGGCTCAGCGTGTGCATAACTGGACTTTCCAGCTTGGAAAACCCCCCAGGTCTCAAATGTATGATCTCATTCACCTGAGCAGAAAGTGGCTACAGCCAGAGACTTTGTCCGCACCAAAGATTGTGGAACGTGTTGTAATGGATCGGTTTTTGAGAGCTCTTCCTACTGCCATCCAAAAGTGGGTAAGCCATGGAGACCCAGAGACGGCCGATGGTCTTGTGGATCGTGTGGAGAAATACTTGGCTACAGAGAACCTGACGGCCTCTTCCAGAGACACTCGGACTTTCCACCCTAAGACCAGACCATCCCCAGGGGCGGATAAGAGGATTCCAAGGGGTGAGGGTGGAGAGAGTGAGAGGGTGGGAGCTCTACCCCAAGTTTGGCGAGAACAGCCTGGGAAATCAGCGGCTCAAGAGGCGGCAAGAAGGATCGTTTGCTACCGCTGCCGGCAAGCGGGACATATTGCAGCCAATTGCCCGGTTGTGGAGGAACCCATGCAGTGTGACTTTCTGACGGGCAGACGTCAGTCGCTGTGTGCGACAGTCGCATGCACTGCCATTCGAGGAACTGAGAAACATTTATGCAAAATGTGTGTTAATGGTAGAAATGTTGTGGTATTGCTGGATTCAGGTAGCCTTGTGACCCTGATAAAGGCTGAGTTAGTTAAAACAGAGGTCTCTGGGAATAGCAAGGTAGCTGTTATTTGTGTGCATGGGGACACCCGAGAGTATCCAGTGACTACAGTGTGTTTCGAGACCCCCAAAGGTACCCTCTCTCATCCAGTGGGCTTAGTATCTCAGTTACCGCATGACGCCATTGTGGGAAGGGATTTTCCGAAGTTCTGGGAACTGTGGGATGATCCTGAGCCCCCCACTGGTGCCCCTATGTACCAGGAATGTGATAGCCAGAACTCCCCTGAGAGTGGTGAGGACTCTCCGGAATTTCCCTTATCAGTATTGGCAGGGGAGACTCAAGAAACTGGAGAGGAGCCCACCTCCTCAGACGAAAACCTACCGTCTGTGGAGTTTTCTGATCTTGAGGTTCACAGGGAAAACTTTGCCACAGAACAGTTGAAAGACCCCGCCCTAATAAAGGCACGGGAAAACGTAGTGAAAATAGATGGCGAGTTAGTGAACCCAGATAATACCTGCACTTACCCATACTTCAGCGTAGAGAAGGACCTACTGTATCGGGTGGCAAAAAGGGCAGAAGAAACCGTTGAGCAGCTTGTGGTGCCCAAACCTTACAGGAAGTTGGTGTTGGAGTTGGCCCATGGGCACATTCTTGGAGGTCATCTGGGGACAGAGAAAACCCGAGAGAGGGTATTACAGAGATTCTATTGGCCGGGGGTGATGAAGGACATAGAAAATTATTGTTCCTCCTGCCCTGTGTGTCAGAGGTCGGCCCCGATGCCACATTTCCGTAGCCCGCTGGTCCCTCTACCCATCATTGAGGTCCCGTTTGAGAGGATCGCCATGGATTTGGTAGGTCCTATAATCAAGTCCGCTAGGGGGCACAGTACATATTAGTTATAATGGACTATGCCACCCGTTATCCAGAAGCGATCCCTCTCCGAAATACCTCGGCCAAAACCATAGCCAAAGAGCTATCTCTTGTGTTTAGCCGGGTGGGTATTTGTAAAGAACTGCTTACGGACCAAGGTACACCCTTTATGTCCCGGGTTATGAAGGAGCTGTGTAAATTGTTCAAAGTGACGCAATTACGTACATCTGTGTATCACCCCCAAACCGATGGGCTGGTTGAAAGATTCAACAAAACCCTAAAACAAATGTTGAAGAAAGTGGTGGATAGAGATGGAAAGGATTGGGACTGTCTACTTCCTTATCTGATGTTTGCTATTAGGGAGGTGCCCCAATCCTCTACGGGATTCTCCCCCTTTGAGTTACTGTATGGGAGACACCCAAGAGGGCTGTTGGATATTGCCAAGGAAACTTGGGAAAGTGAGAGTTCTCCCCACAGGAGTGTGATTGAGCATGTCGCCCTGATGCAAGACCGAATTGCACAGGTAATGCCCATCGTGAAGGAACATTTGGCCCAAGCGCAGTTAGCACAGCAGAGAGTGTACAACCGTGGAGCCAAGACCCGTACCTTTTCCCCGGGGGATAGGATACTGGTACTTGTCCCTACGGTTGAAAGTAAATTCCTTGCCAAATGGCAAGGCCCCTACGAGATAATGGAAAAAGTGAGCGAAGTGAATTACAAGGTCAGACAACCAGGAAGGCGAAAGCCCGAACAGATCTATCATGTTAATCTGTTGAAAGCCTGGAGGGATAGAGAGTCCCTAGTCGCAGACACTTGGTCACCAGCTCAAACTGGTTGCGTGATTCCTGAGGTTGGAATAGCAGCCACCTTGTCACAACCCCAACAACAGGAGGTTAAGGAGTTTGTGCTTCGCAACAAGGAGGTATTCTCTGAGCTGCCGGGACAAACATCTGGGGTAGAGCATGACATCATTACCCCGCCCGGTGAAAGGGTGAAGTTAAAACCCTATCGGATCCCAGAGGCCCGACGGGAGGCAATACGGGAGGAAGTACAGAAAATGCTGAACTTAGGGGTGATAGAGGAGTCCCAAAGTGATTGGTCTAGTCCCATTGTGTTGGTGCCTAAACCGGATGGGAGCTGGCGATTTTGTAACGATTTTCGTCAGTTGAACAAAGTTACAAAATTTGACACCTACCCCATGCCACGTATAGATGAGTTGATCGACCGGCTGGGAACAGCCCGATACATGACGACTCTTGACCTCACAAAAGGGTATTGGCAAATCCCCCTGGCCAAGTCGGCCAAAGAGAAAACCGCATTTGTAACCCCAGACGGGGCGTTCCAATATAAAAGAATGCCGTTCGGGTTACAGAATGCGCCGGCCACATTCCAGCGGAAAATGGACCAGATGCTGAGGCCCCATCGGAAGTATGCTGCGACTTACCTGGATGACGTAATTGTCCATAGCACAGATTGGGCCTCACATCTGCCAAAAGTGCAAGCAGTCCTGGACTCTGTTCGGGAAGCGGGGTTTACGGCTAACCCCAAGAAGTGTACCATTGGGCAGGAGGAGGCCAAATATCTTGGGTACACCATTGGGAGGGGAGTAATAAAACCCCAACTCAACAAAGTCGAGGCCATCCAGAGTTGGCCACGTCCCAACAGCAAGAAGCAGGTACGAGCCTTTCTGGGAATCGCTGGGTATTATCGGCGATTCATTCCCCACTTTGCTTCTAAGGCTGTGCCCCTAACCAACCTGACGAAGGGGAAAGGGTCGGTCATGATTAAATGGACCCCCGAGGCTGAGGCAGCATTCCAATTCTTGAAACAAGCCTTATGTAGCCAGCCAGTGTTGTACTCACCCGACTTCTCTAAAGACTTTGTCGTACAAAGTGATGCGTCAGATGTGGGGTTAGGAGCAGTATTGTCCCAGGTCTGGAACGGGGAAGAGCACCCAGTCATTTACCTCAGCAGGAAGTTGAAGTCCCATGAGGTAAATTACGCCACCGTTGAAAAGGAGTGTTTAGCGGTGAAGTGGGCTCTAGATTCCCTTCGGTACTACCTGCTAGGTAGGCACTTTGATATGGTTACGGATCACGCTCCGTTAAAGTGGATGGCTCAAAACAAGGAAACAAATAGAAGAGTGAATAGGTGGTTCCTGGCCCTCCAGGAATTCAACTTCACAGTAAAGCATCGCCCTGGCGTTCAAATGGGGAATGTGGATGCTTTGTCTCGAGTACATGAATGCCTGATTGCTGGTGTTCCAACCCCGAGGTTAAAACAAGAGGGGGGGGTATGTGACAGCAGGAAGGTAAAGTCACCTGGTTGCATCCAGGGGGGTAGATATATTTCGCCCAGATTCAGGCTTTACGCCGACTTATACAACTAGGTGGAGAGTTGTATAAGCCCAGCTGAGGCTAGTAGGCTCATGGATGACTCATACCTCTAGGGAGAGTGCTGGGCGTCGTGCAGACAGGGAGTTGATGAGACCAGCTGAAGCTTGTCAGCTCATTTAGGCCTCTATAAGAACTCCCAGCTTCATTAGATGTTGGCTCATGCCTGGACCCAGACCTGTGTGGACTGTCTAGGGAGAGTGAACCCCTGTGCGGTGAGACAAAGCCTGTGTGGCTATTTGCTTGGACACTTAAAAACCAGGGACTTAGGGACTAGGACAGCACTAGGCTGATCCCAGTTGTTAGTTAGGAAACCTGTATGTTTAGTCAGAGGTCAAGTTGACCAGGATTTATTTTGTTTGTTTCTTTTGCTTTGCTGTGTTTTGTCACTGTAAATAGAAAATAAACCGCACCTTTTTGATTTTGAAAACCACAACCTCCGTTTGCTGGGCCTGTTTTTGTGTGGGGAGCCCATCTCGGGGGTCACACACACCCGCTGCCGAGCTAACCCCCTCACAATATATATTAAAAAAAAAATAGTGCTTACTTTACTGTTGTCATTTTCTAATTCAAAAAATTGTATTTCTCTTATCGTCCATGGACTGACACAGCTGGATACTGTAAACGCGTGGGTATATGTCCCTGCTCGCAGGAGAAGATCTAGGCAGAATGTTAGAAACATTCTAGAACAAACCAGAGCTGAACAGCCCCGCCCAGGGGGGCGGTCCCTCCGGACATTACCCTCCCACCTGCAGTCAGCAGACCTCAGTTTTTTTCTGCCTAGCAGAAGGAGAAGACGTGGCTCTCTCAGGAGCCAGTCTCCTGGAAGATTTTACTTTTAAATTTTATTCCTTTGGAAATTTTATTATTTTATTTTTGAGACCTTCAATCAACTGTCGGCTGGGCAACAGGTTGGGTACACTAGTATCCTCGTAGTCTTCCCTGTCCGACCATCGAGCGTGCTGATCCTCGCCTTGTGTGCGTGAGACTCTGTTCACGACATACCCCATGGCTCCAGGGGTGGCCGGGTTGCTTTCATGCTCCCGCGGTCCTCTCAAGATTGAACAGTACCTACTGTATCTTTCGCGGTGGACCGGGCCGACAGCTACGCAGTACGACTCTGTGATAGGTCTGTCTGAAACAAGCCAGTGGGTCCCTCTAGGGACGGGTAAGTAGTCTCTCCTGCTGCAAGGTGAGTACATGCTGGCTGTGTTTCTGTGTGTGGGGGGTTCTCCCTGTCTCCCCCCTGTTATGCTGCTCTCTGCACCCTGTACTGGTGCTGTGCTGTGGGGTGCTTGGGGGTCACTCTGGCCTGGCTGGGCGCTCATGTCTGCATTTTTTTGTGGTGTGTGAGGTGATTATTGCGTGCGCCGTTAGCGCGCGCATTAGCGGGAGCTTTGAATTTCGCGTTTGGCGGCCATCTTGGAGTTCAATGGCGCAGTTGTAGCTGCGGCCAGCGCCCATTTTCTTGTGGCCGTCGCGCATTCATTTTTGATTCTAGCGGCGGCGCGAATCCCCTCACAATCTCCTCACAGACTGAGCGGTCCTTAAGGGTTGGTGGGTCCTCCTCAGCGTAGCCAGTGGGTGGACTGTATATTCACTGTATAGTGTATAAGGTCTCAGAGGGTGGCGTTATGGAGTCTGATACACCTGCTCTCCACACTTGCCTGGGCCAACTGGCAGTGCTCATATGTTCAACATGTTCATGTTTCCTGCACCTGCGGTCCTTATGGACCAGTTGTCAGCAGTCCTGGAATCATTCCTTGTCAGAATGGAAGCGGTGTGTGAGCAAAAGGAGCTATAAGCCCCCTCCCCCCACAAACTTCTTTAGTGAAGGAGTCAGATATGGGCCTAGCTATTGGGCTCAGGACCCTAGCTCTGAATATTTAATATTTATGAACAGGACATTCCCTTGTGAGGAAGACTCCAGTTCTGTGTCAGTGAATGACAAGGCGCTTGTAAGTGATCTCATTGATGATGTGAGGAACACTCTCAAGCTAGAATTGCTGTGACAAGCCTTTCACTGTTTTCCACACATGCTGCCTCAGAGCAGCATGGATGATACATGGTGGGGGGGAGGACTTTATTCATTTATGTCTCTGGTCCCTGTGAGCCTTCAGTGTGATATCCTGAGGCAACATTTCCCGCCATTTCCTGGGGAACGCTGGAGCTCTGACAGACACACGGTCTGAGGATCAGAGGTTACCTGTTACCTGCATGCTGCTTCGGCAGCACAGTCAAGCAGGTTGGAATGATACAGAGAAGATTATGCGCCTCTGCGCCATAATTTAAACTCATCCTATACCTCTACACTGCATACATTCACAGTGTATGTATGTGTTATTGGTCTCTGTGTCTGCGTGAGTGTTCCCCCACGTTCCATTGCTGTGTTTCAGTGCCATGCATGATATAAACATACAAAATATGTTTATGTACGACTCCAGATACATTCACAGTATATGTATGTATTATACTCTGTGGGTCGGCGGGGGCTCCGGTGTCCTCCCGCGCTCTCATGGTATGTGCGCTTCGGCTCTCCGCACAGTATAGACATGTTCAATATGTTTATTGCACATACTATACATGTTTACAGTATGGGTATACTGTTTGCGTGGAGTTCTTCCGGGTGTTCCGGTTTCCTCCCACGCGCTGACGGTATGTGCGCCTTTTGGCCTTCTGCACAGTTAAACATGTTCAATGTTTATCACGCATTCTATAATACCTACACGGTATGTGTAGGCAGTCTGTGTGGTTTTCCTCCGGGTACTCCGGTTCCCTCCCACACTCCATTGGTATGGGCGCTATGCACAGTCTAAATTTGTGCGATTGGATATCCACATACTAACATACCTACCTGGTATGTCTGTGCAGTCTGCGTGGGTTTCTGCCCACGCTACATGACATGCATGCCTTTGGTGAAATACACGGTGTAAACATACACATTATGTCTATACACTACACTAAATACATTCACAGTAGTTGTAGGTATTGCATTCTCTGAGTATGCGTGGGGTACTTCGGTTCCTCCCACGCCCTAACAGTGTGCGCGCCTTCGGTGCTATGCACACATGGGCTTATGCAAAATGTTTAGCACACATACTATAATACCTACACGGCATGCGTATGCAGTCTGCATGGGTTTCATCCGGGTGCTCAGGTTTTCCCCTGCGTTCCAATGGTGTGCGCATTCTCAGCGCTATGCACAGTATAAACATGTGCAATTTGTTCGCAGGCTAACATACCTACACAATTGTGTACGCAATCTGCGTGGCTGGTTTACGTCCAAGCCCCGATGATGTGCGCGCCTTCGTCGCTGGCACAGTATATACGTGTTTAATAGGTTTATCCACACATACTAAACTACAAACGCCGTATGTGGTGGTATTATGCTCTTTGTGGCTGGGTGGGTTTCCTCCCACACTCTATTTGCACGTTTGACGCAATACATAGTATAAACTATGTGTTTGTACAATCAGCACTTATCCATGGGTAGCTGCTGGATGGAGTATTGTAACAAGGATCCCTGGTTTCAGGGGTATCACTTTCCACCTGCTTTCAGTGGTGATTAGAAGCGCTGGCTTGGACTGTGTTCGCCAGGCTGAGGTTAGCGTTACGCCCGTTAGTGGCTGCGTCTCTGGCGTTTTTTGTAGCTCAATGACTGGGCAAAAGCCTCTGCTTCATCCATCAGTCGTCTAGCAGGTGCACTGCAACTGCTTTAGCCTTTAGGGTCTCTGTGCCCGGGGTGGGTTTGCGCCACCTGTGGAGGCTGAGGTACTAGTCCTCTGACCGAGTTTCTAGGGAAGTTCCGTCAAGTTGCCTTTATTGGCCAACAGTTGAGGCACCCTGTACACCGGGGCCTCCCTTCTCCGATACATTGCGGAGTCTCTTTGGGATTTTCATACATCTCACTGCAAGACGGTCCTGTCGGCCGTGTGCATTGCAGGTGAAGGGTCCTTGCATCCGGAGGTGTTTCCACCTCCTTTAACGGAGGTGGGGCACCGGAAGTGGACCTTATGGCCTCTCGACTCACTCGCAAGGTGGCAAGATCGTGGTCAGGTCCAGGGACCCCTGGGCGGACGCGTCAGACGCGTTGGAAGCCTGTGGGGGCAGTATCACCTGATATATGCTTACCCTCCGCTACTGTTGTTGCCTCGCCGGCTTCGCAGAGTAGGGGCTGAGGCCATTCCAGTGCTCTGGAACTGCGACATTGGTTCGCCGATCTACTTTTGCTAGTCGCAGACATTCCTGGCGACTGCCTATTGGGGTGGACCTTCTGTCTCATGATCCCATACTTCATCCTGCTTTACAGTCCTTGGCTTTAATGGCATGGCTGTTTAAAGCCAGGTGCTGAAGGACCGAGTTCTCTCGTATTCGGTCATCACTTCTATATTGTTGACATGGGAATCTTCCTCCAGAAAGATATCTCACCGTACCTGGAAGGCTTACATCGCTATGTGCAGAAAAATTGAGTGGCGTCCTCGGATGTATTCCGTTCCCAGGATTTTGCTGTTCAGCGTGGTGTGACCCAAAAGCTGGCCTTGCATACCTTTTTTTTGAGGGTCGGATTTTTGCCCGGGCTGTCTTTTTCAACGACCGCTACCGGGCCATTCCTTGATTAGCACCTTTTGTGCAGGGGGTTCGCCATGTGATCCCCCCTGTCAAGCCTCAACTCCCTACTTGGGATCTGAATTTGATGCATCTTCGTTCTCCAAGAACATCCCTTTGAGAATATTAGAGAGATTCCTCTCTTGTCTTTGTCCCGGAAGTTGGCCTTCTTAGTGGCCATTGCTTTGGTTAGACAGGTGTCTGAGTTGGTGGCCTTGTCCGGCAAGTCGCCTTACTTGGTCCTCCATAGGGATATGGCGGTGTTGTGCCCACGACCGTCCTTTTCTAAGGCTGGTCTCGGCACTTCACCTTAAAAAGGACATTGTTCTTCCGTCCTTGTGTCCTCACCCATCGCATCCCTGAGAGTTTGCGCCCCATACATTAAAATGGGTACAAGCCTTACGAGTGTACCTGTCTGCTACTGTTTCCATTTGGAAATCTGTGTCTGGTCCAAAACAGGGCCGAGCGGTGTCGTCTGCCACCGTCTCTAGGGAGATCAGGCAGACCGTCATACAGGCCTATGCCCTTAAAGGGCGGGCGCCTCCCTTTCCGGTTGCGGCGCATTCCACCAAGGCAATTGGTGCTTCCTGGGCCTTCCGACATCAAGCGTCGGTTGCACAAGTGTGCAAGGCGACGACCTGGTCGTCCGTCCATACCTTTTCAAGATTTTATAAGGTTGATGTTGCTGCATCTTCGGATGCTCCTTTCGGCCGCAAAGCATTGCAGGTCGCTGTTTAATGTTGCAACTCCTCCGTTCAGGAGCTCTGCTTGTTTGGAGTGAAGTTTTGGTTGTTCCTTTACTACTGCTCCCACCCTTCTGATACTGCTTTGGGACATCCCACGCGTTTACAGTATCCAGCTGTGTCAGTCCATGGACGATAAGAGAAAATAGGATTTTTGTACTCACCGTAAAATCCATTTCTCTGACGTCCATGGACTAACGCAGCACCCACCCTTCCTTTTAAGGTTTGTACTGCTTTGTTACGAACTGAGGTCTGCTGACTGCAGGTGGGAGGGTAATGTCCAGAGGGACTGCCCCCCTGGGCGGGGCTGTTCAGCTCTGGTTTGTTCTAGAATGTTTCTAACATTGTGCCTAGATCTTCTCCTGTGAGCAGGGACATATACCCACGAGTTTACAGTATCCAGCTGTGTCAGTCCATGGACGTCAGAGAAATGGATTTTACGGTGAGTACAAAAATCCAATTTTTTTCCCAAAAAAGTGTGCTCGTAAGACCGCTGCGCAAATACGGTGTGACAGAAAGTATTGCAATGACCGCCATTTTATTCTCTAGGGTGTTAGAAAATAATTTTCTAGCAAAAAAAAAACTGTTTTTAACTTGTAAACAACAAATCTCAGAAAGAGGCTTGGTCCTTAAGTGGTTAAGAGCCACCACACACAGACGTATCCAGTACATGGGCTACAACTGTTGCATTCCTTGTGTCAAGCCACTCCTGAACTAGAGATAACGTGAAAAGCGTCTTACCTGGACTAAGGAGAAAAAGGCCTGGGCTGTTGCTCAGTGATCCAAAGTCTTCTTTTTGGATGAAAGTAAATTTTGCATTTCATTTAGAAATCAAGATCCCTAGTCTCTGGAGGAAGAGTGGAGAGGCACAGAATCCAAGTTGCATGAGGTCCAGCGTGACGTTTCCACAGTCAGTGATGACTTGGGGAGCCATCTGCTGGTGTTGGTCCACTCTGTTTTATCAAGTCCAAAGCCAGCGCAGCCCTCTATCAGGAAATTCTAGAGCACTTTATGCTTCCCTCTGCTGACCAGCTTTATGGAGATGCTGATTTCATTTTCCAGCAGGACTTGGCACCTGCCCACACTGCCAAAAATACCAATACCTGGTTTAATGATAATGGAATAACTCTGCTTGATTGGCCAGCAAACGCGCCTGACCTAAACCCTTTAGAGAATTGAATCTGTGGGGTATTGTCAAGAGGAAGATGAGAGACACCAAACCCAACGATGCAAACAAGCTAAAAGTTTACTATCAAAGCAACCTGGGCTTCCATAACACCTCAGCAGTGCCACAGGCTGAATGCCACGCCGCATTGATGCAGTCATTTATGCAAAAGGAGCCCCAACCAAGTATTTTTCAGTAAGCCAACATTTCTGTATACAATTTATTTTTATTTTTTTATTGGTCTTATGTAATAATCACATTTTCTGAGATACAGAATTTGGGTTTTTCACTAGCCATAATCCTCAAAATTAAAATAAAGAAATGCTTGAAATATATCACTCTGTGTGTAATGAATATATGAGTTTCACTTTTTGAATTGAATTACTGAAATAATATTCAAATTTTTTGAGATGCACATGTATATCCAGGTACCTTGAGGCAGTTGGACAGTGGCAAAAACAAAGCAGCAGGGAAATCCCTCTATAGCTGCTCCCAATCCCAGCTAGCCTCAGTTTTTCTACGAAAGTCCTTAGGTGATGGGGCAGCTGCTCTCTGAGAGAAACTTTTCTTCTGCCAAGATTCCTGGCTGTACCATAGCCACTGTGGTTCCTTTCTGCATCTTCTAGATTGGTTGACACCTTGGGAGTCCTAACCCAGACCCTGCTTGGAGACGATGCAGGGCCAGCCAGAGATGTAGCTTTGGGCATTGGATTCTGCTTGGGTGCTTACCTTGGCCTGTAGCGCATTTTGCTATTTAAGTCCGGGGTTGTAGTTTGCAGAGGCTGTTTCTCAAGACTTTTGGGGTATGCACATTGCTAAGTGAAAAGAAAAGATGAGGTTTGGTGTCCAACATCCTGCCGCGAGTTTGAAGACATTAGCCACAGTAAGTACAGGGCATGGCCCCCACCCCACTGTCCTAGAGGGCTGGCATTTTTATGCCTTTGATTGTGGTGGAGTGTAGGCTGCCACATCTTAAATGGTGTGTTGCAGCCATGAAGCAGGAATGGGAGTCATTTCAATTTCGTGCAGTTTTTCTCAGCCTTCTGTGGCAATCTGTTGCGCAGCCTCAAATTCAGTGGCCTCACAGCCTGTGTGTGCCATTTTTTTCCTCTTGATGCACTCTCTGTTGGGACCAGGAGCCCCCGGCTCCCACAGTGCAGCAAAGTGATCTTTGGACTCCTTTCTTGGTTCATAAGCCGTTAGTGCCGGCACAGAAAACCTCACCCTTGCCTATACACAGCAGTAAAAGTTGTAAGTACCCCTTTGGGGACATTTAGCACAACACATGACAAATCACAAGAAAAGGGGCAAAGGGTTAGACAACTTTTCTAGGGAGGGGTGGGTGTCTAGCTCCACAGGGCACTAGTACCTTCTGTTCAGTTACCCTTAGTCTGATTCTTTGCCATCCTCTGGACACTCAGCTGGCATTTCAGCTGCACATCCTTTCTTCTACCTATATAAAGCGGTGTTTCTCTTATGTTTGTTGATAGACGCAGCTCTTCTGATTATTGACCGTAGGGTTTTTTAGCACCAACTATGGTCAAGAATCAGAAGATCTGTGTCTGTCAGTGAACTTTGAGAAAGGGATTTTACAGTGAGTAACAAAAAAGAAATCCCTTTCTCTCATGGTGTGAGTAAAGGAAATTATATCCCAGGAAATACTCGGTGGGATGAATCCTAACTTTTCTCCAGTCTTGGCCCTGAGTACAATCAAGAGTCAGACATCGACTCTAGCAATCTTTTTGAAAGATCGCTTGCCTGGCATTCTTTAGTAAAAGCCTTTGTGCAGGGAATTGTTCACATAGTTCCACCTATACACATACCTCCCAACTTTTTGAGATGGCAATGAGGGACACCTAGTAGCAAAAGTATTTAGGCATAGGACACACCCCTGCCACGCCCCCTTAAAGGAGAATTATACAAAAAGATTATTAGTTAAACCCACAAGTGCTTTTTTTTTTTTACCACTACTATTCTTTTATACTGATGGATTTGTGGGATGAAAGCAACCCAGAAGAGGAGGGCTGGATTTTCAATCCCTCTGGGAGTGGTACTGGTGCCTCAGGCACACAGGTACCACTATCCAGCTCTTCCTGTCCCACTTCTGAGGTTGTTTTCGGTTTACCCAAATCCTACAAACCACGATCTAGATCATTCCCGGTAATACAAGGAAACTCGAATATTTGGGCATTTGTTATACAGGTCACTAAGGAAATTGAGGCCACCAATTGGCAGACTGGACCACAGGGTAATCTATCTTTGAAACATAGACAAGCTTTGAAAACTCTTAGGAGCAATCGGTCTATAGTTATCAAACCTTCTGACAAGGGTGGCAATTTGGTAATAATGGATGTGCAACAATACATGGACATGTGCCTAGATATCATCCGCAATCTCGAGTGGTATCGGCCGGTCCCCGGTTCGCACATCCATTACTACCTCAGACAGTATAGGGAAATTATTCTTAGAGCCCAACATAGGGGGATTATAGATTCCAATACATTTAAATATCTTGATATGGAAAATTTTACCACCCCTACTTTTTATGCGCTTCCTAAAGTGCACAAAAATCTGACACAACCCCCTGGAAGACCCATTATTTCAGGGTGTGGTTCTCTGACAGAGCGAGCAAGTCAGCTTATAGACGAATATCTTTATCCACATGTGAAATGTTTATTCTCCCACGTTAGGGACACTATCGAACTTTTGAAGATTATCGATGGTTTACACATACCATCAGGTGCATGGCTTGTGGCCATCGACATTGAGGCCCTATATAACTCGATACCCCATTCCCTGGGGGTCGAGGTTATACGGGGTTTCCTTGATGAGCGAGATTTGGATTCTAGGAAACATAATGATTTTGTTATTGAGCTTCTAAGTTTTGTTTTGACTCACAATATTTTTGTTTTCAAGGGCTCCCACTACCTCCAGATGCAAGGGGTCGCAATGGGGGCCAAGTGTGCGCCCTCTTATGCGAACTTGTATCTGGGGGGGTGGGAGCGGAGCCTTTTTTCGGATGAATCTAGACAAGTCGATGTGAGCAGGATTATTTCCTGGCATCGATACATCGACGATGTCTTTATGGTATGGGGGGGCTCTAAGGATGAGTTGGATGCATTTTTGAACCAGTTGCAAGTAAACACATTTAACTTGAAATTCACTCATATCTTTGACCAGAAGAAAATCACCTTTCTGGATGTTGAGATTTTTGTAAATGAAGGAGGGGAGTTATGCTCTACACTCTTTAGGAAGCCCTCGGCTGGTAACAGCTTATTACATGCGGACAGCTCGCATCCAGAATTCTTAAAGGAAAGTATACCGTATAGCCAATTCTTTAGGATCAAACGAAACTGTACACTAGAGGAAGATTTCCAAAGGGAATCTGATTCCCTTAGTGAACGACTTCAAGCCAGGGGGTATAGTAGGACGAGCCTAAAAAAGGCCTTCAATAAGGTCAAAAATCTGAACAGGCAATCACTAATTTATAAACCTAGACAGAACAAATCAAGTTCATCAACTAGGATTATGACTAAATGTAATCGTCAACATACAAAGATTCGAGGTATCTATAATAAATATTGGTATCTCCTGACTGCCGATCAAAGAATATCTCGTTTTATCAAATCTTATCCAGAGATTACCTAAAGGAGATCAAGATCACTGAGGGATACATTAGTATCAAGCCATCACACTAGTACAAAAATCATTACCAAGAAGCGGACTCCGGGCACTTACCCGTGTAAAAAATGCAACTTTTGCAGATTTATTCTCACGGGTAAAAATGTGTCACTCCCTAATGACACTATATGGACACCAAAATACAGATGCAATTGCCAGTCAGTAGGGGCGGTTTATTTGATGAAGTGTCTATGTGGATCGTATTATGTGGGCAAAACTAAACGTCCTCTGTTTTGCAGGATTCGGGACCATTTCTCTCTGATCGCAAAGCATAGGATGGAGACGCCCATTAGCCGGCATGTGGGGTTATATCACAATTTCGATTTAAAATTCATCAAGTTCTTTGTGCTTGAACACATACCCCAACATGACAGAGGAGGTGAAATTGACAGGAAATTGCTTCAACTTGAAAGTAGATGGATTTATTTATTACAAGCAACCCGGTATCCGGGTCTCAATGAAGGCATTAGTTTTAAACCTTTTTTGTGATGGCGGATCTTGGTGCTATGGGTAATGGCACCACATTGGGAGTTGCATTATGCCCTGCCCCCAAGTTTCTTTCTTGGGAGATATGTATTTCATCTATCTATGTGATCCCCCCCTTCCCGGTTTCATTCATGTGGTCTATGCAGTTCCCCCGCTGTCACAGCCTTACTTGCAGTGTTGCTTTGACATCACTCCCCATGGAAGGTGGGAACACAATGGGGATGATTTGGGGCACTGACGTTGCTGGGGAGAGACTTCTTAAACTCATTGTCTCCCTCTCTCCCTATATCAGGGGGAGAGTGATTCTATGTCAATATATGTATATTAAAACACAAATGATTGTATATTAGGTTTTTGTTATACAGCTGGCTGGTGTCAAATCACCAGCCATCTGCAATACATTGTATGTAATATTCTGTGTGTTTTATTTCTTTTGTTATTTAAGCTGCTTTTGCACACATGTTGGGTTACGGCGGCACCCCGTGGATTGGACCAAATTGGATCTGGATAGGGTAACCTCTTTCTTCTCTTCCCCCTTGTTCATTATTTTACAGGTCTGTGGTGTCACTGCCGTCCTCTCTGCCATGCAACAAGGGCCTGTTCCTCTATATCTGCATTTCCATACGGACGCGTAGGGGCATGCATTTGGACTGAACTTTATGTTCAGGGTCCTATGTCTGCCCACTATTCATGGGGTGGTCTCGGCCTGATGTGATTTGTGGGGGTTTTCCGCGAATCGTACTGGTACTTATCGCCTTGACAGATCCCGGGTCATCTATTTGGATTCTGGTGTCTGCAAAGAATGTTATTCCTTGCAGATGGCGTGCACAGGAAGTGCTCCAGTAACTTCCGGTGTTCCAGTAACAGACTGGGCTCCCATTGCGTCCGTGACCTTCCCTGCGGAGTGACGTCACGCGTCGCATGGATGAGACGCACAGGAAGTGTGAACACTTCCGGCGTTCCATCCACATGCAGGGCATTTTCCTGTGCCCCGCTTTGCGGCATGACGTCACACGCCGCTAATGGGCGGTCGAGGGGGGATATATAAAAGCGGACAGCACAAGCTGTCCTCAGATTTTGGCGGGAGCTCAAACCGGACGAGACTCATAATACAGGTAACTCTAATATGTGGGGTATCTTGTAGACTCACTAACGGGAGTAATTACATGGGTGATAAAACTTACCTTTATGGGGTTTTTTCTTTAGATGGATCTCTACGTCTGTCATTTTTGACTAGACACTTTCATCAATCTCTACGCAATAGTTGTGAAGTACAGATGTGGTCCGGATATAGCTTTTTGCTAATATTGTACGGCACACTTTTGGGATATTTACTATTATTGTAAGTTTCACCCATTTGTTCATGAATTTATTTATTTTTGAAATATGCGGTTATTAACCACTTGCTTACTGGGCACTTAAACACCCCTCCTGCCCAGACCAATTTTCAGCTTTTAGTGCTGTCACATTTTGAATGACAATTACTCAGTCATGCAACACTGTACCCAAATTATTTTTTTGTCCTTTTTTTATACAAATAGAGCTTTCTTTTGGTGGTATTTGATCACCTCTGGGTTTTTTATTTTTTGCGCTATAAATTTAAAAAGACCGAAAATTTTGAAAAAAAAAAAAAATTTCTTAGTTTCTGTGATAAAATTTTGCAAATTATTAATTTTTCTTCATAAATTTTGGCCACAATTTATACTGCTACATATCTTTGATAAAAATAACCCCAAATTTTTTGGAAATTATTTGGTCTGTGTGAAAGTTTTAGAGTCTACAAGCTATAATGCAAATCATAAAAAAATTATCACATCTGATGTACTGGCGGCCTATCTCATTTCTTGAGACCCTAACAAGCCAGGAAAGTACAAATGCCCCCCAAATAACTCCTTTTTGGAAAGTAGACATTCCAAGGTATTTAGTAAGAGGCATGGTGAGTTATTTGAAGTTGTAATTTTTTCCCACGATTCTTTGCAAAATGACGATTTTTTATTTTTTTTCCATCAAAATTGTCATTGTAATAGCTTATTTCTCTCACATGGCATGTGCATACCACAAATGACACCCCAAAATACATTCTGCTACGCCTCCTGAGTATTACGATACCACATGTGTGGGACTTTTTTACTGCCTGGCCACATACAGAGGCCCAACATGCAGGGAGCACCATCAGGTGTTCTAGGAGCATAAATTACACATCTAACTAGTTGACTACCTATTACAATTTTGAAGGCCCTGGAACACCAGGACAATGGAAACACCCACAAAATGACCCCATTTTTGAAAGCTAACACCCCAACGTATAATCTATGAGGCATAATGAGTCTTTTGAACGGTTCATTTTTTTCCAGAAGTTTTTGGAAAATGTGGAAAAAAAATGAAACCGCATTTTTTTTACACTAAGTTGTCAGTTTATAAGATATCTCCAACACATAGCATTTACATAGCAAAAATGACACCCCAAAATATATTCTACTACTCCTCCTGAGTATGGCGATACCCCATGTGTGGGACTTTTACACAGCCTGTCCACATACAGAGGACCTACATTGAAGTAGCACCTTCAGGCATTCTAGGCGCATAAATTACACATCTCATTTCTCAACCACCTATTATAGTTTTGAAGGCCCTGGAGCACCAGGACAATGGCAACACCCACAAAATGACCCAATTTTGGAAAGCTAACACCCCAACGTATAATCTATGAGGCATAATGAGTCTTTTGAACGGTTCATTTTTTTCCAGAAGTTTTTGGAAAATGTGGAAAAAAAATGAAACCACATTTTTTTTACACTAAGTTGTCAGTTTATAAGATATCTCCAACACATAGCATTTACATAGCAAAAATGACACCCCAAAATACATTCTACTACTCCTGAGTATGGCGATACCCCATGTGTGGGACTTTTACACAGCCTGTCCACATACAGAGGCCCAACATGCAAGGAACACCATCAGATGTTCTAGGGACACATAGCATGCACATACCAAGAATTACACCCCAAAATACATTATGCTGAGCAAAGCGTAAACAAAAGATTACCTGTGGTTTTAGTAGCGCAGTTCTACACAGCAGGATAGCACTGGTCCAGGCAGCAGGCGGGGACTTCGTCAGCAATGGCATACACAATTGTCCAGGCAGCAGGCAGGGATACTGTCCATAAACAGTCCTGGGTCAGTGCAGGCAGAAATATTGCCAGCAGTGCCAAAAATATTAGTCCTGGTAGTAGGCAGGTAGATTTGGTGTGGTCAGTTCATGCGACAGGCAGAGGCATGATGGCATAGGTCCTACAGGCAGCAGGCAGAAGTAGGGCCTTGTTCAGGACAGAATGGGGACAGGGGTAGAGGCTTCTCCCACCCAAATCTCTTTGAAGCCTCCGAGTCTCCAGACCCTAATCTAGGATGAGAAAACAAAAAAAAATTGTTTTCTTCATCCAGAAAAACTTTTCTGGAGCCCCTCACATATGTGAGACCCCTGTGTTGAATCCCACTAGTCCAGTAGCAGGGTACAAGATCAATCCAAGAGGCAGGCAAAAAGCATGGTCAAACAGTCCAAGGTCAGTTCCAGATCAGGCAGAGGTAGTACAGAATCGTTAGGCAGAAGCGTGGTCTTATAACAGTCCAGGGTCAGTTCCAGATCAGGCAGAGGTAGTACAGAATCGTTGAGCAGAAGCGTGGTCGAATAACAAGCCAGGGTCAGTTACAGAGCAGGCAGTAGCATAAGGGGTGTGAAGGCAGGCAATGAGGATTACGTTTACCATACTTCACTAATAATTTAGTGAAGTATGGTAACGGCGAAAGCAACCAATTACACAGAGGCCTGGTTGGGAAGGACACTCCGCACAATAATAAACTGTGTCTCGTCTGACTCCTCCACTGGCACACACCTTACATTTTTTTTGCCCTCGTCGGCCTGTTGACGTGGGAGGGACTTTATCGGGAAAGTGACGTTCGGAGAGTCGACTCGTAACATCAGATCGGATGTTTTGGGGTGGGCCATTCTGGAATATCAGGGCAGTGGTGATTTCCTCCTGGTAGCCAAGGAAGGGTAGGGGGGTTTTGGGTGGACTTGCGGTAAATAATATAAGAGTTATATATGGCCAAATGAAAAAAATAAATTGCTACTTTTTTATACCAATGGTATGTCCGTCTTGTGGAAAGATAGGGTTCCAGCATTTGGTCGTTAAAGTCGACTCCCCCCATGAACAAATTGTAGTCCTGGATGCATTTGGGCTTTTGGATGGTGGTGCCATTCCTTCTGGGGATTTCCACGAAAGTATCGTTGTGGATGGAAGATAACATATATACATCCCTTTTGTCCTTCCACTTCACTGCCAGAACCTCCTGGTTTCGCAGACTTGCCGACTCTCCTCTTCTCAATTTCTTATTCACAAGACTTTGAGGAAAGCCCTTCTTTCTGACCGTGCCACATGCTGGCGTCTTCTTCAGGTGAAGGTTGCGAAACAGGGGAAGGGATGTATAAAAGTTATCTACATATAAGTGGTAGCCTTTTTCAAGTAGGGGGCTGATGAGTTGCCAAACAACTTTCCCGCTTGTTCCCAAGTAGTCTGGTCAATTGGGGGGATGCAGCTGGGTGTCCTTCCCTTCATACACTAGGAAGCCATACAGGTACCCTGTGACTCGGTCACAGAGTTTGTACACCTTCACCCCATAGCGGGCCCTTTTGCTGGGGATAAATTGCTTTATTTGAAGCCTGCCACTAAATTTTACAAGGGACTCATCCACACATATGTGTTGGTCCGGGGTATATAACTGGGGGAATACTTCTGAAAAGTAATTTAGTAAGGGCCGAATTTTGAAAAGCCTGTCATAATTTGGGTGATTTCGAGGAAGGCACTGGGTGTTATCGTTGAAGTGGAGAAACCTCATGATCATGAGGTACCTGGTTCTGGGCATTACATTGGAGAATATTGGCATGTGATAGATGGGGCGTTTGGACCAAAAGGAACGAAAGGTGTTTTTTGGGTTGAGTCCCATGCAAAATGTGAGGCCTAAAAAAAACTTCAACTCCTCCACCGTCAGGTCTCTCCACTCGAAATGACGGGCATAATAGGATGTAGGATTACTTGCAATAAATTGCTGGGCATATAGGTTGCACTGGGTGACCATGTTGGCTAGCATGTCCTCTGTAAAAATTAGATTGAAATAATTGATTGGGGAAAAATTGTCCGTGTTCACCTGGACTCCTGGCTGGGCAGTGAAAGGGGGAATGTTGGCTTCTCCTGAATTAGGAGGAAGCCACAAGGGGTTCTGGAGGGCATAGGGAAGGCCGGCATGGGTCCTTGGCCTTTCTTGCTGAGGCACTGCGGTGCTGGTGGATGGCACTGCGGTGCTGTTGGATGGCACTGCGGTGCTGGTGGATGGCACTGCGGTGCTGGTGGATGCTACTGCTGCCTCAGCAGAGCGCCTTCTTTTGGCGGGCCGACTATCTCCCTCCTCTGAGGCTGTCTCTGTTCCACTACTGAAGACCGGCTCATAGTTTACGTCCGACTCAGAACCTGAATCGGAATCTGAAAAAGAGAGCTCCCCGTGGCTCTCAGGCGTGGAAAGAATTTGGTATGCCTCCTCGGCGGTAAAACACCTTTTCGACATTTTGGTTGCTGGCGGTGGTTTTGCGACTTCACAGGTGTGTGGCGCAGATGGGCCCTGATTGATTGCACAGATGTGCACTAATAAGGCGGCACAGATGGGTACTGAGATGGTGGCACAGATGGGTACTGAGATGGTGGCGCAGATGGGTACTGAGATGGTGGCGCAGATGGGTACTGAGATGGCGCAGATGGGTACTGAGATGGTGGCGCAGATGGGTACTGAGATGGTGGAACAGATGTACACTGATGAGGCAGCACAGATGTGCACATATTGATGGCAAAGATGGCACTAATGAGGCGGCACAGAAGGCACTAATGAGGCGGCACAGATGGCACTAATGAGGCGGCACAGATGGCACTAATGATGCGGCACAGATGCGTATTGATGAGTGGAACAGATGTGCACTGATTGCACAGGTGGGCACGGATGAGGTGGCACAGGTGGGCACGGATGAGGTGGCACAGGTGGGCACGGATAAGGTGACACAGGTGGGCACAGATGAGGTGGCACAGGTGGGCACGGATGAGGTGGCACAGGTGGGCACGGATGAGGTGGCACTGATGAGCACGTATTGCACACTGATCACAGGTGGCACAGGTGGGCACAGATGGCAGAGGTGGGCACTGTGTTTTGACTTTGACTGTTTTGACTGGGCACTGATTGGGCACTGAAAGAAGCAGTGTAACTCACTTACACACACAGATCGCTCTCTCTCCTCACACGCGGTGTCTGTGTGAGGAGGGAGAGCTGGCACTGAGAGATAATCTCATATGTTTACATTTGAGATCATCTCTCATTGGGCTCCTCGATCGCGCTGTAAATAGCCGCTCTGATTGGCTATTTACCGTGATCTGTGAATGGCTGTGTCCAAGGGACACGACCAGCACAGAAGTTCCCCGATGCGCACTCGGGAGCGTGCGCAGGGAACGAGGAAAGGGGAGGCCGTATAATGACGGCCTCCCGGCATTGTAGAGCCACATTGTGGCCGCATAAAGTCGTCTGCTGGGCGCGAAGGTGTTAAATATGGAACTAGCATGTTTAAAATATTTTCTGGATATTGATAATGTCTAGATGGATCCATCAAACATTTGACTTTGAGAATAGTATCTGATTTCACCCGGTTTATCAACGAACTTGAGCTCCCGCAATTTCTTGTTCATACATCACGGGACACAGAGCAGCATAGTCATTACTATGTGGGTTATATAGAATTACCTTCAGGTGCTGGCACTGGCAACTTCCAAAACAGGAAGTACCCTCCCCTATATAAGCCCCTCCCATCCGGGAGTACCTCAGTTTTTTGCCAGTGTCTAAGGTGTTGGCCAAGGTTAACATGTATTCATCTGGGCTTGTGTACAGGTTCTCTGGGCCTTAGCAAGCTATTCCGGATCCGACCAAAAAAGCTTCATAGCTAAACGGTCGGTACCCGGGCCTTGCAGAGAAGAGCAGGGTTTTGCCTGTAATGCCTCTCTTAGGAGGGCTGGACCCTGGGATCCAGAGCTCTGGTCATACCCAAAACCAAGAGGCTATCTGTGCAGGGTGCTATACAGGTCCAGGGGAGTGGAATCCTTGGGAACCCGGTCCCTGAAGGTCTAGTACAATGCCTGCCGTGAGAGGTGAAGTTTGGGCTTCTGTGGACCAAACAAAGTCCTGCGGCGGGGAAAAGGTAAGTGGGGGCCCCTCAGGAACTTGGTTCTATTGAGGGGACCCCCAAGCCTAATATGTCTTTCTGCCTGTTACCTAAAGGGTATTCCCGCTAATAGCTGTATATGCCTAAGAAATCCTAGAAATGTTTTTTCATAAGGGAAGTTTTAAAAAAACTGTAAACCTGGAAATGTTTTTCATAAAGGAGGTTTTAAAAAAAAAAAAAAAAAAAGACAAAAGTGCGGTACCTGTGTTTGTCCACTAGAGGCCGCTGTGGAACGTCTTTTTTCTTGGGACTATTCCTTCCATGGTGAAAGTCCAGGCAGATGAGTGAGCTCTCTATCAGGGAAGCTGCATTCCTCTGTCATGCTGCCAAGTAGTTTCCTTCCATCCCCGAGTCCTGGTAAAACAGGGACCCTGGCTCCTCTCCCTACATGGCGCCAAGAGCGCACACGTGCACGCGCGCGCACACATGCTTTCTTTTTATAAGGTTTAGCTTCAAAAAAGGGGGCGGAGCCTGGCGGATGACGCGCTCTGTGCGCCCAGCGCTTCTGCGCATGCGTGGGCGTCCCAGCAAGATAAAAGGACTCAGTCCACGCTGCTTGCTATGGACACAGAGCATGAAAAGGAGCTGGTAGCATGGTATAGGGGCTTACAGCAGGCGGTTGATACAGGCATCCCCAGAAAGACGCATTAGTAGACACCCACTGATGTACATAGCAGCAAATTGCATTAGACTATTTCAGTAAGGGGTGTATTGCGGCTGGAATACCTCAGCTTTGAACTAAGGAATATGCCGCCTAAAAAACTCTGAGATATACCTCTCAGGAAGTGTAGGGGGTCTCCATCGGGCTCTGAGGATCTGGAGCAGTCATCTGCACCCTCCTCCCCTGAGAAATCAGAGGTTAATACCCATAAGGAACCCCCGGGAGTGCCAGGTACTGCGGCTGTCCTCAGTCCACCTGCTCCTGCATATATAACAGAGGAGGTTTTTTCCTCAACTCTGGAGGGATTGGAGCAGAGATTGGCTGCATTGATCGCTTATTCTCTACAGGAAAGAAAGCGCGCCAGATCTCCATCACCTCCATTAGAGTGCCTGTTGGCAGAGCAACAGTCCCAGGAAGGGACCGACCTACCTGAAGGGGATCAGGAGGAGGTTAGCTCTGTTTTTGAGGAATCGACAGTAGATGAACCATTTTCAGCATCACAGACTGAAAGATTGTGGGTCCAGACCCTAACTGACATGGTTCGATCTGCATTTAAAATGCCTCTTGTTGAACCATCAACTACTGCTGTCTCCTCATTGGGGTCGCTAAAAGCTCCCCAGGTTAATTGCTCCTTTCCAATACATCCATTATTGGAAGGACTTATATACCAGGACTGGGAACATCCTGATAAACTATTTGTTCCGCCTAAAAGGTTTCCGGTGATCTATCCCATGGAGGAAAAGTTCACCCAGAGATGGAATGTTCCTACGGTGGATGCAGCCATCTCTTCTGTGAACAAATCACTGACATGTCCAGTAGATAATGTTCAAATGTTCAAAGATCCAGTGGATAAAAAATTGGAATCTTTATTAAAATCTGCTTTTTCCACAGCAGGGGCTGTTACACAGCCAGCAGTGGCAGCTATTGGGGTCTGCCAAGCTTTAAAGGATCAAATGAAAATGGTCCTGAGGGATTTGCCAGACCAACAGGCCCAGGCTCTGGCTGATCTGCCTAGAGCATTATGCTTTGCGGTTGACGCCATCAAGGATTCTATCCATCAGGCCTCCCGCCTCACGCTGTCTTTGGTACATATGCGTAGGCTTCTGTGGCTTAAAAACTGGTCTGCTGAAGCTCCCTGTAAGAAGCTCTTAGTTAGCTTCCCATTTCATGGGGAACGCCTTTTTGGCGAAGACCTGGATAAGTATATCCAGAAGATTTCCAGTGGTAAAAGTACTCTCTTACCGAGTAAGAAGAGGTCTAGGGGTCCATCTTTTAAGAGGACTACCTCTCCTATCCCTGCGACGTCTGCTACTAAGCAGTTCCGACGGCCTCCTCGGTCAAACTCAGGAGGTAAAAATCAGGGACAGCCACAGGGTAATAAAAAGCCCTGGATCCGAAGAGGTACTAAACCAGCCTCCAAGTCAAGCCTATGAAGGGCTGCCCCCACTCAAACGGGTGGGGGGAAGACTTCAGTTGTTCGCAGAGACCTGGCGGGAGACGATCAAAGACAGATGGGTGCTCTCCGCAGTAACTCTGGGATACAAGTTGGAGTTAAGAGTCTCCTCCGTCCCATTTTATGTGGTCAGGCATGCCAAGAGACCCTCTGGAAAGAGGGTCTCTCCTATTGGTGTTAGAACAACTATTGCTCCAAGGAGTAATTATGGAGGTTCCTATGGAAGAGTGGGGGTTGGGTTTCTACTCAAACCTTTTCACAGTCCCGAAGCCAAACGGGGACATAAGACCCATATTGGACCTAAAGAGTCTAAACAAATTTCTAAACGTCCGGTCTTTCCGGATGGAGTCGATCCGATCGGTCACCGCTGCCCTACGAGGGGAGGAATGGTTAGCCTCGATCGACATCAAAGATGCTTACTTGCATGTTCCCATCTTTCCAGGTCATCAAAAATTCCTACGCTTTGCAGTAGAAGGGCGCCATTTTCAGTTCAGAGCCTTACCATTCGGTCTGGCCACAGCACCACGAGTGTTCACAAAAATTCTGGCCCCACTGTTGGCCGATCTAAGAACACGGGGTGTAACGATAAATGGCATACCTAGACGACCTGTTGTTGATGGACCACTCAGTTGCCAAGCTAGAAGTGGTAATTATCGATACAATCAAGTATCTTGAATCTCACGGTTGGGTCATCAACCTGGACAAGTCAGCCCTACAGCCAGTGAAAAACCTGGTATATCTAGGGCTACGGCTGGATTCAGACCAGAGGAAGATTTTCTTACCTCTAGACAAGGTATCCTCTTTGAGGGGCTTGGTCCGTCTGCTTTGTGCAAAAAGACAGCCGTCCATACGCCTGTGCATGAGGCTGCTAGGAAAGATGGTAGCATCATTCGAAGCTGTGCCATACGCCCAATTCCACTCAAGGAATTTACAAAGGGCCATATTGTCAGCCTGGAACGGAAAAGTTCAGGCTCTAGACTTCCCGATGGCTTTGTCCCCTTCCGTTCGGAAGAGTCTCTGCTGGTGGTTGATCCCCCAGAATCTCCAGAAGGGAAAACCCTTCAGCCCGATATCTTGGAAGGTGGTCACTACAGATGCCAGCCTTACAGGCTGGGGGGCAGTACTGGAGCAATGGTCTCTCCAGGGCAGATGGTCAAATGTAGTAAAAACCCTGCCCATCAATCTCTTAGAGATACGAGCAGCCCGGTACGCCCTAGTAGCCTGGACATCCAGACTCCAAGGGTCCCCTGTCAGAATTCAATCAGACAATGCCACAGCAGTGGCATATATCAATCATCAGGGAGGCACCAGGAGTCGTGCAGCCCAGAGGGAAGTAAGTCACATCCTGGAATGGGCAGAAAAGCATGTCCCATGTATATCAGCTGTCTTCATTCCAGGGGTGGAGAATTGGAAGGCGGACTTTCTGAGTCGCCAACAGTTATGCCCAGGGGAATGGTCCCTTCATCCCGAGGTCTTCCGAGCAATATGTCAGCGGTGGGGAACACCAGATGTAGATCTGCTAGCATCCAGATTCAACGCAAAGGTGGACAGGTTTGTCTCCCGGACAAGGGATCCCCTCGCTTGCGGCTCGGATGCTCTGGTGTTCCCTTGGGATCAGTTCAGACTGATATATGCATTCCCTCCGCTACAATTGTTGCCTCGACTCCTTCGCAGAGTCAGGTTGGAGAAGAAGCCGGTGATCCTGGTGGCTCCAGCGTGGCCCCGAAGGGCCTGGTACGCGGAGATCATCAAAATGTCTGTGGGGAGTCCTTGGACCCTTCCACGTCGTCCGGACCTGCTTTCGCAAGGACCGATATACCACCCTTCCTTACTAACTCTAAGTTTAACGGCCTGGCTATTGAGTCCCACATCCTAAAGAAGAGAGGTCTCTCTAACTCTGTGGTATCAACTATAATCAATGCCAGGAAGCCTGTATCCAGGCAGATCTACTATAGAGTTTGGAAGGCGTACATCACTTGGTGCGAGGCCAGAAAATGGCATCCACGTAAGTACGTTATAGGCAGAATTCTGGACTTCCTGCAGTGGGCTGTAGACAGGAAGTTTGCCTTAAGTACTATCAAGGGCCAGGTTTCGGCCTTGTCAATACTATTTCAAAGGCCCCTGGCTATGCATTCACTTGTCAAATCCTTTATGCAGGGTGTGACTCGTATTATTCCACCGATTAAGGCTCCCATATGCCCATGGGATCTAAATTTGGTTCTGTCGGTTCTGCAGAAGCAGCCATTTGAACCTTTGCGGCACATTTCCTTGGTTCTACTCACCAGGAAATTGATATTTTTAGTAGCCATATGCTCGGCTAGAAGAGTGTCGGAATTAGCCGCCATGTCCTGTAAAGAGCCATATCTGGTTATCCATAAGGACAGAGTAGTATTACGTCCTCACCCAGCCTTTCTTCCTAAGGTGGTATCGAGGTTTCACTTGAACCAGGATGTGGTTCTTCCTTCTTTTTTCCCCAAACCAAGCTCGGTAGAGGAAAAGTTATTGCATTCTTTGGATGTAGTAAGAGCAGTTAAAGCTTATCTAAAAGCCACTGCTCAGATTCGTAGAACGGATTCTCTGTTTGTTCTGCCGGAAGGCCCCAGAAAGGGTCAGGCAGCATCAAAATCTACTTTAGCCAAGTGGATTCGACAGGTCATAATACAAGCCTATGGCTTGAAAAGTGGACCGCCTCCGTTCAAAGTTAGGGCGCACTCCACGAGAGCAGTTGGAACTTCATGGGCAGTGCATCACCAGGCCTCCCTGGCGCAAATTTGTAAGGCCGCAACATGGTCTTCAGTACACACGTTTACTAGGTTCTACCAGGTGGACGTGAGAAGTCAGGAGGATGTCGCCTTTGGGCGCAGTTTGTTGCAGGCCGCAAAAGATCCTCATGCCTGATGGCGCCCAGCTTATGTATGGTGTATCCCCCCCCTCATGTGGCATTGCTTTGGGACGTCCCACATAGTAATGACTATGCTGCTCTGTGTCCCGTGATGTATGAACAAGAAAGTAGGATTTTTAAAACAGCTTACCTGTAAAATCCTTTTCTTGGAGTACATCACGGGACACAGAGCTCCCACCCCTCTTTTGGGGACACGTATTGCTTTGCTACAAAACTGAGGTACTCCCGGATGGGAGGGGCTTATATAGGGGAGGGTACTTCCTGTTTTGTAAGTTGCCAGTGCCAGCACCTGAAGGTAATTCTATATAACCCACATAGTAATGACTATGCTGCTCTGTGTCCCGTGATGTACTCCAAGAAAAGGATTTTACAGGTAAGCTGTTTTAAAAATCCTACTTTTTTGAATAATACATCAGAGGAGGGGGTGAGTAGTGGCTATAGTGATCTGCCTGCAGCCGGATCTTCTCTTTCCCCAACCCCTATATGTGGACTTTTAGTCCTGAATTTGTGATTCTTATTTAAATATTTACAGGCTATTATCAATAAGATTGGAGCCTAAAATATATATCTTCATCCTCCCTTATGTGATTTGTGACTATGGCGGACGTGGTCGTTGCGATGAGATGTTGACGGTCACTGACACATATCATAGACCTTGGTGCCCTCATCAGGTAGGCACCCCAGTGAATAGTGGGAGGGATGTGGGGGATTTGCACTGTCTGATGAAGGGGAGGTTCTGGTTTCATGGGATGCCGTCTGTGCATGTTGTGCTAAAGTGTGCTTTAATTTTTTTGTTATCGTATGTTTCTTTGTTTCTAATTGTTGTCTTTTGTTTCCAAATTTTTCTTTCACCTTTTAAGCTGGAAAATTCTTCATTAAAAAATTCATCTCATGCGTCTATTCCTGATGAAGCCTTAGTGGCGAAACTGTAGAATCCCTATAGACGCATTCTTGCAGTTGATGTTACCTTATGACTCTATACTGATGGGTAGTAGGTGTATACCTACGGTAGTCATATATATGTGTATATATCACTGTATTTTATGTATGTAATCAATAAATATATTTTTTCTATTTTTATATATATCACTGTCTTTGTGATTTATATTTCCTTGTCAATCAGCACCTTTAAAATCCCACATCCTGTTTCGCTATTTTTCACATTATTTACAGGGATGATGGTGCGGTTAATTAATTACATATTTATATGCTGATACTCGACCACCTTCATTTACCAAAAAGATTATTAGTTAAACCCACAAGTGCTTTTTTTTTTACCGCTACTATTCTTTTATACTGGCTTTTGAAATTTACAAATGCAACAATTAAGACATTGGATGAAAGGTTTAGCACTGGGAAACACTTTTTGATAGATAAATAGTGCATTTTATTTACAGCTATATAGATCAGATCAAAATGAGGGACAAATGAGAAAGAACAAGGGACTTTGTTCCAAATCGGGGACAATCGGGAGCTATGTATGCATTAGGGTTGTCCCGTTGCCACTTTTTTAAGACCGAGTACAAGTACTCGCCCATTACCGATACTTTTTTTAGGGCTGCAACTAACGATTATTTTCATAATCAATTGGCCGATTTATTGTTTCGATTAATCGGTTAATTACCCTAAAAAAAAGTGTGGTGTATATTTAGTTAATATGTAAAGTTTAAAAAAGGCAATTTATTCTTAAATATCTCTATGCAGTGGTAAATAAAAATAACCAATTCTATGGTTAGGGAGCAAAATCTCTAATCCACTCTGAGAATAACTGACAGATTAGATATCCTGTATATACTATTAGAGGATGAATCTGGTAAATATCAGATATCATTATTAGAAATAATAAAAAACTTCTTGGTCAAAGGAATTTTCAGACAGTGTATGTGGTTTTCGTTCAGAAATTACAAGCAAGTGAATATTTCAAACAAAACATTTTTTCATTCAGCGAATGTACAAAGATTTTTCGTATTAGTATTCTCGTCTGAAAACTGTTCCGTCTGGCCAGCATAAGCTCAGTACACACCTATACTGTTTGCTTTTGCTGTGCGTTTTGATTTTTGTGCATGTGATTTTGCTGCGATTTGCGCATTTGCATTTTTTTGTGCTTTTTTTTTTTTTTGGCCAATTTGTTGTTGGGCAGATTAAAATACACAAATTGCTGCAAAAACGCATTACATGCTTTTCTGCAGCTTCTCTATTGAAGTATATTGTACCAAAAAAAGCACCGTTTTGCAGTGAAAAAAGTCCTTGACCCTTTCCAAATACGCAGCAGCGGAAAAAAGCATAGATGTGAACGTGTCCCATAGGAAACCATGGTAAATGAACTGTAGTGCGTTTCTGCAAAAAACGCATAAGTGTGAATCAGGCTTAAGAAGTTTAGTAACATAATGGGGTTAAAAAAACTAAAATTAGCCCTTTATAGTGCAAAAGAGCAAATAATGGCTACTGTAAGAGGTTAATTTTTTTTTCTATGGAACAGTGAAAGTAATATTTACAGTAGCTATTATTTGCTCTTTTTGTACTATAAGGGGCTAATTTTCGTTTTTTTAACCCCATTATGTTACTGGCCGATTAATCGATTATGAAATCAGTAATCGATTAATTTCATAATTAGTTGTCGATTAATCGATTCGGTTTTTTTGGCCCTCCTTTTTTTAATGTCATGTGACCGTGACACATGTGTCAGTAGTTTTTTTTTTTTTTTTTTTTTACAATTTTTATTTTTTGTTATGTTTTTTTTTTTGTTGTTTTTTTTTACAATGTTTTCTTTTTTTTTTTTTTTTTTAGGTGGGGCGGGGGAGATGGACAGTGTCAGTGTTTTTTTAATTTTATTTTTTACAATTGTTTTTTATTATTTATTGCATTTTTTATTTTTTTGTTATCAGCCCTGTTGGGGGGGGGGGGGGGGGCTTTGGTGAGATATCAGGGGTCTTAACAGACCTCTGACATCTCACCTTTGAGACAGGGAAAGGTACTAAGGACACAGATTCCCCATTCCCTTTCTCAGCAGCCTCAGCTGCACTGAAAATGAATTGAGAGGAGACAGCGGCTCCTCTCCATTCATAAACTGAGACGTCGTAAACACAGGTTACGATGTTTCAGCTATGTGAATGGACACTGTTCATTCGGAAAAGGAAGGAGACAGATTTCCCGGCTCCTACCTCTGCTCTCCATCCTGACAGATCGAGGACAGAGGGGGTGGTCGACGATATGGAGGGAGACAGCAGAAGGGAGGGGGCACGGAGGAAAACTGGGGGACAGCAGCAGAACGAAGGAGGAGACAGAGGGGGACTGGAGGAGGATACAGGGACAGTCAGTAGGGATCGGTGCGGTGGGGGGAGTTACAATCACTAATTACCCTGTATAGATTTCACTAAAGCAGCTAAAAGCTGTGGGGGGGGGGGAGGGGGGATTCCGGGGAGAAGCGGCTGTCAGGCTTTATTGAAAACTATACTGGGGTGATTGGTGCTTGTAACTCCCCCTGCTGCACCGATCATCCCTGACTGTCCAGGTATCGGGTAAAGCATCGGAGCATTTGCCCGAGTACGAGTACTCGGGCAAATGCTCGGTATCAGTACCGATACTAGTACCGGTATCGGCACCACCCTAATATACATCCACCAGTGACACTGTGGGACCTCAACCTGGTTCTGACAGCTCATCAGAAACCACCCTTTGAACCTATTAGAACTATCCTTCTGCTTGCTCTCACTTTCTTTTCCCATCGTCCCTTTGAGACAAGTTTCCAAGTTGGCGGTTTTGTGCTGCAAGAAAACACTTTCTTTTTGCTTTACAGGAAAATAGGTGTCTTGAGGCCTTTCTTATACGGTGGTGGCACAGGACATTGTACTTCTATCCCTCTGTCCTGCTGTAGTACTTTGCAATGAATTCCATTCATTGTGTAGAAGTGGTGCATGGTGCCTTTCTTCTACCTTAACCAATACATTGTACTTCCATCTATCTGTCCTCCAGTACAACCCAATGATATTTCCCCCCATTGTTTTAATGTGGTACAGGCTGTTCAAGTTTTCCTGTCAGCTCCTATTTATTACAGGTACTTCTATAGTGCTAACAATTTACTTAGTGCTTCATGGGCCTTCCGTCATCAGGCGTCAGTGTCGCAAGTTTGCAAGGCGGCCACATGGTCGTCAATGCACACTTTCATTAAGTTTTATAAAGTGAAAGTTTTGGCATCTGCGGATGCGTCCTTTGGCCGCAAGGTTTTGCAGCCTGCTGTTTAGAGGGTCTCTTCCCTCTTTGGAATGTGTTTTTTCAGGTGGGGCTCCTGTTCTTGTCAAGCTTCTGTTACCTTGTGTTTAGCCTTGGGTTTTTGTCCCACTCTCATTTTCCTTTTTGGCACTGCTTGGGGATGTCCCTATGGTTCTGAATATGGAGCGCTGTGTCTGTCAATGAACAAAAGAGAAAATGGGATTTTTGTTACCGTAAAATCCTTTTCTTTGAGTTCATTGACAGACACAGCACCAACCCCTCTATGGAATTTTTGTGATACTGCTTACTACTAAACTGGAAGCCTATAGCAGAGAGGGGGATTTATACCAGCTAGGACTGCCCATAGGCATAGCCAAATTATTTTTTTCTGCCTAGTGTCCTACTCCTATAGGGGGCAATTTAACCCTATGGTTCTGAATATGGAGCGCTGTGTCCTTCAATGAACTCAGAGAAAGAGATTTTACGGTAACAATGTTTTTTTTACTTTCTACTATAAAACATATAAAAAAAATCAAATGTTCAAAAATGTAGGCCAGTATGTATTCTGCTACATGTTTTTGGTAAAAAAAAAATCTTAATAAGCGTATATTGATTGGTTTATGCAAACGTTATAGTGTCCTCAAACTATGGGATTTATTTATGTTGTTGTTTTTATTATTTTATACTAGTAATGGAGGTGATCGGTGACTTATAGTGGGACTGTGATATTGTGTCAGACAATCGGACACTAACTGACACTACGTGATTCTGCCCACACCTGCCACCCTGTAGCAGTAAAAGTGCTATAGGGCGGTTAGCAAATGGTACAAGAACATGGGATGTGTGGTCACCTTATCAACCTATGTACTGTACTAAATCAAAAACAATTAATAATGGTACAAGTGTAACTAAAAATGGTAATCAAAACATATAATGCTGAAAGTTCATATATTATATCTGTGACTGAAAAAATCAATATATCAATGGTGCAAAAATCCAAAGTGCTTGTGGTCTCCTGCACCAGTCTCACAGGCTGCTCACCTCACGTCTAAGTCAAATCAGCAGTGTTCCCCTCTGGGGAATAGAGAAGGCTGACGTGGTGCTGGTAATCTCTTTCCTCCTCCAAATCGCCTATTCCCATGGGATGAAAACCCTGATCATCTTACCAAATATCGTGGATATGCAAAAGAAGGAAGGCAGACTCTAGTGCTCTCCGTTTAAAATGTTTAATTATATATAAAAAAAAGGGTAAGGTATACAACACGCAAAGATAGCACTGTAAACCGTACAAGCTGAAAACACATTTCAGCCCCAATAAGTCTCAAGATGGCCTCGATGTAACGTCAGTGTTTGTTGTTTGGTTTGATTTAGAGAATTGCACTTGTGGGCTTTTTAGCAGTGCTCCACTGTTATCAGTTATTGCAGTTCCCAAATCTCTCCATGAATCACAGAACAATTCCCCCCCCCCTCATGTTATAGGGGTGAGAATAAGAGGAGGTGTTTTGTAGTCCTGACTCGGTTACAGTAATATAGTGAAAACTCTGCTCCTCCATAAATACTGTACATTGCGTGAGCATTTTCACTCTAGGACAGGAAGTACATTATTGGCTGGATCAGCTCTAGAAAGGACTCCTGTAGGGTTTTTAACTATTTGGGGCTCCACTTCACTGCATCTGAGCACCACAAACACAAAAAACGCTATTTAATTTCTAATATTTAAAGTATCCATCCATGTCTCTCTGCTTTATTTTCCTAAGAAATCACTTTGATAAACACCCCCTAGCATTTCTGACTGGCAATCTTGATCAAGGGTAGATGATTCATGTAGCATTTACTTCCTGGAATCCATCTGCCCTTAGCTCGGCAAGCAGGAGGGTATGCTTTGCTGAAAAAAAAACATCCGTCCCTCCTGAAAACTCCTGGGATGTATGGCATCACTTGCCTAAGCCTGGAAACACCTAAAGAACTGTAAAAAAATGGATAGTAAAAGGTCAGCCTTTTTTTAAATCAGATATAATGTAACTCTACTCATGGCTAAAATCCCCCCCCCCCCCCCTACAAACAGCTAGGAGTAAACAGTAAGTTGCTTAAAAAAAATAACATTTCAAAAACAATTAAATGTGTATTTACTATATATCCTTTGAAGCTATATTAAACTCCAATTTAAAAAAAATGCAGACACTCAGGTATTTTATGACAGAAGAGACCCTAAGGCCCCATGCACACGAGACGCAGGTGCAAACTCTGCTGAACACACGTTTTTAAACGCTGAAACCGGCGTTTATAAACGCGCGTTTTGCCGCGTTTGCGGCCGCGTTTAGCCGCGTTTGCGTTTATAAGCGTTTCATCATAGACCCTCCCTAAGCTCAAAAAAGAGTACATTTTAACCATTTCAGCCAGTTTGTGAGACCAGAGTGAGTAGCAGCAGCTGAGAGAGCAGCAGTGTACTTGTATCTAGCGTATCACTTGCCACATCATCTGCCACAAGTTGGGGATTGTCCACTTGCCACGTCACCTGGCCACATCACCTGGCCACGTCACCTGCCACAAGTTGTGGATTGTCCACTTGCCACGTCACCTGGCCACATCACGTGCCACGTCACCTGGCCACATCACGTGCCACGTCACCTGCCACAAGTTGTGGATTGTCCACTTGCCACGTTACCTGGCCACGTCACCTGGCCATGTTACCTGCCACGTCACCTGGCCACGTTACCTGCCACGTCAGCTGGCCACGTCACCTGCCACAAGTTGTGGATTGTCCACTTGCCACGTCACCTGCCACGTCACCTGGCCACGTCACCTGCCACAAGTTGTGGATTGTCCACTTGCCACGTCACCTGGCCACATCACGTGCCACGTCACCTGCCACAAGTTGTGCATTGTCCACTTGCCACATCACCTGGCCACGTCACCTGCCACGTCACCTGGCCACGTCACCTGCCACAAGCTGTGGATTGTCCACTTGCCACGTCACCTGGCCACATCACCTGACACAAGTTGTTGATTGTCCACTTGCCACGTTACCTGACACAAGTTGTTGATTGTCCACTTGCCACGTTACCTGCCACAAGTTGTGGATTGTCCACAATGCAATGCAAGCAATTACAGTTTTCTTTTATATTTTTTAATAGTTTTTCATCATTTGCCATCATTTTTGAGACTTCTAATGTTAAAAAAAAGGTCACCTTTAAAAACGCTTATAAACGCAAACGCGGCAAAACGCCGGTACCGCGTTTAGCCGCGTTTATCCGCGTTTAGCAGCGTTTAGCGTCTGAAACGTGGAAAACTTTTGCGTCTGAACCCATTTTTTTGCTTCTGGAAAAACGAGGTTAAACGCAACTGCTTGTAAACGCCAAAAAACGAGAGTGTGTGCATGGACACATAGGATAACATTGAATGGGTTCAGGAGCAGTTGAAAAAAGCGTCCAACTGCCTCTGAACGCGCGTTCAACAGCAAATAACAGCGTCTCGTGTGCATGGGGCCTTATGATCTCTTCCGTAATAAATACATCCCTCCGCCTGTCAGCAGTAATGTGCACAGAGGTGCACATGTGCAGCTCAGATTACAGTTAAGGCCCCATGCACACGAGACGCTGTTATTTGCTGTTAAACGCGCGTTCAGAGGCAGTTGGACACTTTTTTCAACTGCTCCTGAACCCATTCAATGTTATCCTATGTGTCCATGCACACAGTCTCGTTTATTGCCGTTTTTAGGCAGTTGCGTTTAACCTCGTTTTTCCAGAAGCAAAAAAATGGGTTCAGACGCAAAAGTTTTCCACGTTTCAGACGCAAAACGCGGCTAAGCGCCGCTAAACGCGGCAAAACGCGGTACCGGCGTTTTGCCGCGATTTCGTTTATTAGCGTTTTTAAAGGTGACCTATTTTTTTACATTAGAAATCTCAAAAATGATGGCAAATGATGAAAAACCATCAAAAAAATATGAAAAAAACCTGTAATTGCTTGCATTGCACTGTAGACAATCCACAACTTGTGGCAGGTGAAGGTGGCAAGTGGACAATCCACAACTTGTGGCAGGTGATGTTGCCAGGTGACGTGGCAGGTGGAAATCCACAAATTGTGGCAGGTGACGTGGCCAGGTGACGTGGCAAGTGGACAATCCACAACTTGTGGCAGGTAACGTGGCCAGGTGACGTGGCCAGGTGACATGGCAGGTGACGTGGCAGGTGGACAATCCACAAATTGTGGCAGGTGACGTGGCAAGTGGACAATCCAAAACTTGTGGCAGGTGACGTGGCCAGGTGACGTGGCAGGTGGACAATCCACAAATTGTGGCAGGTGATGTGGCCAGGTGATGTGGCAGGTGACGTGGCAGGTAACGTGGCCAGGTGACGTATCAGGTGACGTGGCAAGTGGACAATCCACAGCTTGTGGCAGATGATGTGGCAAGTGATACGCTAAATACAAGTACACTGCTGCTCTCTCAGCTGCTGGTCTCCCAAAATGGCTGAAATGGTTAACCACTTAAGCCCCGGACCATTTCGGACCATTAGGACCAAGCCTGTTTTTGGGATTCGGCACTGCGCTGCTTTAACTGTAAATTGTGCGGACATGCAATGTTGTACCCAAATGAAATTTGCGTCCTTTTCTTCCCACAAATAGAGCTTTCTTTTAATGGTATTTGATTGCCTCTGCGATTTTTATTTTTTGCGATATAAATGGAAAAAGAACGAAAATTTTGAAAAAAGATATTTTCTACTTTTTGTTATAAGAAAAATCGAATAAACTCAATTTTAGTCATACATTTAGGCCAAAATGTATTCAGCCACATGTCTTTAGTAAAAAAAATGTCAATAAGCGTATATTTATTGGTTTGCGCAAAAGTTATAGCGTTTACAAACTAGGGTACATTTTCTGAAATTTACACAGCTTTAAATTTATGACTGCCTATCTCATTTCTTGAGGTGCTAAAATGGCAGGGCAGTACAAAACCCCCCCAAATGACCCCATTTTGGAAAGTAGACACCCCAAGGAAATTGCTGAGAGGCATGTTGAGCCCATTGAATATTTTTTTTTTTTGTCCCAAGTGATTGAATAATGACAAAAAAAAAAAATACAAAAAGTTGTCACTAAATGATATATTGCTCACACATGCCATGGTTATATGTGGAATTGCACCCCAAAATACATTCTGCTGCTTCTCCTGAGTACGGGGATACCACATGTGTGGGACTTTTTAGGAGCCTAGCCACGTACGGGACCCCGGAAACCAAGCACCGCCTTCAGGATTTCTAAGGGCGCAAATTTTTGATTTCACTCCTCACTACCTATCACAGTTTCGAAGGCCATAAAATACCAAAATAGCACAAACCCCCCCAAATGACCCCATTTTGGAAAGTAGACACCCCAAGCTATTTACTGAGAGGCATGTTCAGTCCATGGAATATTTTATATTTTGCCACAAGTTGCGGGAATATGACAAACTTTTTTGTTTTTGCACAAAGTTGTCACTAAATGATATATTGCTCACACATGCCATGGGCATATGTGAAATTACACCCCAAAATACATTCTGCTGCTTCTCCTGAGTACGGGGATACCACATGTGTGGGACTTTTTGGGAGCCTAGCCGCGTACGGGACCCCAAAAACCAAGCACCGCCTTCAAGGTTTCTAAGGGCATACATTTTTGATTTCACTCCTCACTACCTATCACAGTTTTGAAGGCCATAAAATGCCAAGATGGCACAAAACCCCCCCAAATGACCCCATTTTGGAAAGTAGACACCCCAAGCTATTTGCTGAGAGGCATGTTGACCCCATTGAATATTTTTTTTTTGTCCCAAATGATTGAATAATGACAAAAAGAAAAAAAAAATGTACAAAAAGTTGTCACTAAATGATATATTGCTCACACATGCCATGGTTATATGTGGAATTGCACCCCAAAATACATTCTGCTGCTTTTCCTGAGTACGGGGATACCACATGTGTGGGACTTTTTGGGAGCCTAGCCGCGTACAGGGCCCCAAAAACCAAGCACTGCGAACGCTGCAGTTATGTGTGTTGTGTTTGGTAAGTGACAGTGATCGATCGATACTGCACTTGGGTGGGCTGGGCTGGGCTGGGCGGAGGGGCTAAACGCAGGCGCTAGCAGGTATCTGGGCTGATCCCGCTAACACTGCGTTTTTGGGAACCCTAAACCGCTGGGGATGCTAGTATAGATCTGATCAGATCTGATCAGATACTATACCACTAAGGGGGGTGTATGCTTTGCGCGTGGGTGTTAGCGTTACTGTCACTAACCTAACACTGCCTGGGGCGACGCAGACCCTCTCTGGCGCTAAAACCTAATTGATCTCACCCGCCGGGCGATCAGGGGGGTTAAACCTTTATTGGGTTATATACGGCGGGTGCCCTGATGCTATAAAAAGCAAACTAATCAACCAGCGTCACCCGTAACCTTTATATGGTGATCACTGGTGAAAGGGTTAACTAGGGGCAATCAGGGGGTTAAAACCTTTATTAGGTTAAATATGGGGGTACCTGACACTATATAAAAACCTGACGGGTAACCTAAATAACTAAATAACTTACTGGCTAACCAGTGACACCAGTGACGCTTATACGGCGATCACTGGTGAAAGGGTTAACTCTAGGGGCAATCAGGGGGTTAAAATAATATATGGGGGTACCTGACACTAATAAAAACCTGCGGCGAACCTAAAAAAAAAATAACTGCCTATCTAAAACACCAGCGACACGAATACAGCGATCGGAAAAACAATCGCTTAGTGACGCTGAAGTTAGAGGGTGAAAGGGTTACCTGGGGGGTGATCAAGGGGTTAAACCTTTATTAGGGGGGGTTAGGGGGCTACCCTGGACCTAAAGGGGCCTAATCCTAACTGCCCTGCAACTTTTTACAATCACAGATGACACTAAATGCAGTGATCAGTAAAATAAATGATCACTGCAATCAGTGACACTGTGATTGGGGGCTTTGGGGTGACCTGGGGGGTGATCTGGGGGTGACTGGGGGGTGATTTGTGTGCCTATGTGTACCTAGGTGTCAGTGGACTGTTGGTGCACTAACCTGCTTCTTCTCTGCTCGGCGCCGGGAACGGAAAGACCGCGGCGAGGGAGATGACATCACTTCCTCCAGCCTTGTTTACATCACATGGCGGAGGAAGCATTTTCATTGGCCGGGAGCGATCGCGAGGGGGGGGGGGGCGGAATCGAGCGGCCGCCCCCTCATGCCTGATCGCTCCCGAACACTTAACGGCCGCTCACTGCAGTGAAGGGGGGTCCGGATGGACCCCCCAACTGCACAAAGGCGATCACGTAGATCTACGTGATTCTGCCTGTCCGTGCCATTCTGCCGACGTAAATCGGCGGTGGGCGGTCGTTAAGTGGTTAAATAATGTTTTTTGAGCTTAGGGAGGGTCTTATGATGTTTCTTAACTAAACGCCTATAGACGCAAACGCGGTAAAACGCCGCTAAAATCGCGGCAAAACGGGCGTTTTTAAACGCCGGTTTTAGCCTTTAAAAACGTGTGTTCAGCAGAGTTTGCACCGGCGTCTCGTGTGCATGGGGCTTAAGGCACCCACTCTGTGTCATGATCAAGTGACTCCAGTGCTCATGTACATGAGTGATGTCATCTAGGCCGGCAATTTAAGCGGCAGACTGAAGACCAGGAGAAGATGGATGCGCACAAGCACCGGCAGTGCAGCGCTGGAGGGCATCCTTTGACAGGTAAGTCGGTCATAATGTTCTAGTATGAGGTGCATATTATGGCATAAACCTGCAGAGGGCCCATTTACGATTTTTTTTTCCCCATGACTAGAGTTGAGCGGACACCTGGATGTTCGGGTTCGACGGGTTCGGCCGAACTATGGAAAAAAGTTCGGGTTCGGGACCGAACTTTAACCCGAACCCCATTGAAGTCAATGGGGACCCGGACTTCTAAGGACTAAAAAGGCTCTAAAAAAAGTAATGGAAAGGGCTAGAGGGCTGCAAATGGCAGGAAAATGTTGTTAAGAGCATGGCAAGTGCTCTGCAAACAAATGTGGATAGGGAAATAACTTAAAATAACATTAAAAAAATAAAAATAAAAAATAATAATCTTGACCTAGGAGGACGAGGTCCATATGGAGTAGGAGGTTGAGGTGGCGGTGGATGTGGCTGTGTAGGTGGAAGCGGCGGTGGAGGAGGACGAGGTAGCCAACACTGATTCAAAAATACAACAATGGCTGGGTAAGGCCGGTGATGTGTCGAATTCTGTCCCCCGTCAAATAGTGTCCACCCTGTACTGCGCTTGCTCAGTATGTAGGACAAGGGGATTTCTAAAATCTCCCAAGACGAACGGCGCCTGCGTGGTGAGTTCAGGTGAAGGCCACACCATCCGTGGTTCAAGCCGAGCCAAGTGAGGCCGTGCCCGAAGCGTGGCGAACGAACCGAGCCCATGAGGGGCCCTGTTACTATGTGCTACCGTATGTCCACTTGGATGGTGGGGCTTGAACCTGCACTCACAGCGCAGGCGCCGTTCATCTTCGGAGATTTTGTGAATCTCCTTGTCCTCTGTACTGCGCAAGCGCTGCGCCTTCGCAGTATGGGCCGGACACAATCCGATGGCCGGACAGTTTTTGTCACAACACCGGTATACATGTCTATTCTGCACAAGGTACGGACAAGTCCTGTGGGATCCATGCCTGGTTCATTTTAATGAACGTGAGCTTGTCCACATTGGCTCTGGACAGGCGGCTGCGCTTGTCTGTGATAACGCCCCCTGCCGTGCCAAATACACGTTCAGATAATACACTGGCTGCAGGGCAGGCCAGCACCTCCAAGGCATAAAGGGCAAGCTCAGGCCATGTGCCCAATTTGGAGACCCAGAAGTTAAAGGGGGCAGACCCGTCATCCAGTACGTGTAGGCCTGTGGACACATACTGCTCAACCATGTTGGTGAAATGCTGCCTCCTGCTAAGACGTTCCATCTCAGCTGGTGGTGCTGGTTGTTGTGGCGTGCTGACAAAGCTTTTCCACATTTCAGCCATGCTAACCCTGCCTTCTGAGGTGCTGCCGGTGCCCCGGCTGCGTTGGCGACCTCTTCCTCCTCCTCTGCCTTCGCCTTGTGCTTCCACCGTACGCCCGCTGTCAGGTGGGAATGCCACCAGCAGCGCGTCTACCAGCGTGCGCTTGTAATTGCGCATCTTACGATCCCGCTCCAGTGAGGGAATTAAGGACGGTACGTTGTCCTTGTAATGGGGATCCAGCAGGGTGGCCACCCAGTAATCAGCACCAGTTAAAATGTGGGCAACTCGGCGGTCATTGCGGAAACACTGCAGCATGTAATCGCTCATGTGTGCCAGGCTGCCCAGAGGCAAAGAAAAGCTGTCCTCTGTGGGAGGTGTATCGTCTGTGTCCTCTGTATCCCCCCAGCCACGCACCAGTGATGGCCACGAGCTGGTCTGGGTGCCACCCTGCTGTGAAAATGGCTCCTCCTCCTCCATCTCCTCCTCCACCTCGTCATCCTCCAGAACTGTGCCCTTTCTGCCGGAAAATTGTGTACCTGGCGTTTGTTGGTGCAGGAACCCACCCTCGTAGCCACTTGTGAAAGACTGCCCTGAAAGCCTTTGAAATGATCCCCCTTCCTCCTCCTCCTCCTCATCCTCCTGTGCCACATCCTCTTCCATCATCGCCCAAAGCGTTTTTTCAAGGAGGCATAGAACTGGGATAGTAACGCTAAGAACGGCGGCATTGGCACTGGACATGTTGGTGGAGTACTCGAAACAGCGCAACAAGGCACACCGGTCTCGCATGGAGGCCCAGTTATTGGTGGTGAAGTGGTGTTGTTCCGCAGAGCGACTCACGCGTGATTGCTGCAGCTGAAACTCCACTATCGCCTGCTGCTGCTCGCACAGTCTGGCCAGCATGTGCAAGGTGGAGTTCCACCTTGTGGGCACGTCACATATGAGGCGGTGAACGGGAAGGCCGAAGTTACGCTGCGGCGCTGACAGGCGAGCAGCAGCAGGGTGAGAACGCCGAAAGTGCGCACACACAGCCCGCACTTTCTGCAGCAGCTCTGGCATATTGGGGTAATTTTTAAGGAACCTCTGGACCACCAAGTTCAGCACATGCGCCAGGCAAGGGATGTGCGTCAAACCGGCTAGGCCCAGAGCTGCTACGAGATTTCGCCCATTATCGCACACCACCAGGCCGGGCTTGAGGCTCACTGACAGCAACCACTCATTGGTCTGTTGTTCCATGTCCCTCCACAACTCCTGCGCGGTGTGGGGTTTTTCCCCCAAACAGGAAAGTTTTAAAACTGCCTGCTGTCGTTTACCCCTGGCTGTGCTGAAGTTGGTGGTGAAGGTGTTACGCTGACCGGATGAGGAGGCAGTAGAGGATGAGGAAGCGGAGTAGGAGGAGTTAGCAACAGGAGGCAAACTGAAGCGCCCTGCAATCCTCGGTGGTGGAAGGACATGCGCCAAACTGCTATCTGCCTCAGGCCCAGCCGCCACTGCATTTACCCAGTGTGCTGTTAGGGAGATATAACGTCCCTGACCGTGCTTACTGGTCCACGCATCCGTAGTTAGGTGGCCCTTGCCACAGATGGCGTTGCGCAGTGCACACCTGATTTTGTCCCCCACTTGGTTGTGCAGGGAAGGGATGGCTCGCCTGGAAAAATAGTGGCGGCTGGGCACGACGTACTGTGGGACAGCCAGTGCCATCAGGCTTTTAAAACTCTGCGTCTCCACCAGACGGAATGACAGCATTTCAAAGGCCAGGAGTTTTGAAATGCTGGCATTCAGGGCCAGGGATCGCGGGTGGCTAGGGTGGTACTTCCTCTTCCGCTCCAATGTTTGGGAGATAGAGAGCTGAACGCTTCCATGGGACATTGTGGAGATGGTTGGTGACCCAGGTGGTAGTGTTGCTGGCAGATCCTCTGTTTGCGGGGTGGCAGGTGCCACTGTCACTACAGAGGTGGATGAAGAGGCCGAGACTGCAGCAGAAGAGGAAGCAGGAGGAGCCAGAGACCTTTTTTGGTTTTTGAGGTGTCTACTCCACTGCAGCTCGTGCTTTGCACTTAGATGCCTGGTCATGCAGGTTGTGCTCAGGTTGAGAACGTTTATGCCTCGCTTCAGCCTCTGATTGCACAGCCTGCAAACCACTCGTGTCTTGTCATCAGCACATTGTGTGAAGAACTGCCACGCTAGGGAACTCCTTGGACCTGGCTTTGGTGTGCTCGGTCCCTTGCTGCGTTGGGCAGTAGCAGACATACTGTCTAGCTGACAGACGCTCCGCTTTTGCACCCTGATCCCTCTTCTGCTGTGCTGGTGGCTCTGTGCGACCACCGCCTCTTCCTCCAAACTACACTGGTCACCTGCATAACGTTCATTCCATGTGGGGTCGAGGACCTCATCGTCCTCCACATCATCTTCCACCCAGTCTTCACCCCTGCCCTCCTTGTCTGTCTGCACAATTGCGAAAGCAGCAGCAGTTGGCACCTGTGTTTCGTCATCATCCGAGACGTACTGCGATGGTCCTCCCATGTACTCATCATGAAACATAAGTGGTTGGGCATCGGTGCACTCAATCTCTTCCACTTCTGGGGCAGGGCTAGGTGGATGGCCCTGGGAAACCCTGCTAACAGAGTCATCGAAAAGCAGAAGACTGCTGCATGATTTGGGGCTCAGACTGCTTGGCTAATTTGCAAGGGGGTGAGGTGAAAGACTGATGGACATGGGTTTCAGGTGCCAACTCTGTTCTTTCATCAGAAGAGTGGGTGGGAGACAATGTGAAGGAACCTGAGGCACTGTCAGCAACCCAATCTACTATTGCCTGTACTTGTCCTGGCCTAAACATTCGTACAGCCTCATTAGGCGCGAAAAAATACCGCCGCAGGCTCGGTCGCCTACTCGTACCTGAGGAAGGTGTTTCACTTGTGCGTGTATCTGGCACAGATCCACCACGTCCTCTCCCTGCAACAGGAGCTCCACCAGCAGCACCACGACCGGGGCCACCACGTCCCTTTGACCTTCTCCTCATATTTTCCAAATTTAGGATCTTGCCCTAAATGGGTGTTTTTGGAAGAGCAGAACACACCCACAGTACGTAACCGCTGAATCGCACAGCTACAGAACTGCAGAAAATGCTATTAAAAAAAAATGTTTTTTTAGTATAGCACAGTAGGAGAAAACTATATAGAAATTGTTTATTTCACACACCTCCAAATATGTATAACACACTGCAAACTATTTTTTGTGCCCCTGAATGGCTCTTTTTGCAAGCGTACATTAAAGTGCAAATTTTATTTTTATTTTTTTTGCCCTAAACGGGTCTTTTTTTGCACGAGCAAAATAAAATGCTTTTTTTTTTTTTGCCCTATGGGTCTTTTGGAAAAGAGCACAATAAAGTGCCTTTTTTTTTTCCCCCTAAAAGTTAGATTTTCTCTGACACTGGGCTCATGGCAGTGTAAAAAGACTGCACTGCAACACAAATAGGTAAACCTATGCAGATCGCTGATTTTAATCTCTGAATCTGGACTCCTATATAATATTCTCTCTCCCTGAAAGCACCAACACAGGAACCTGGCCCTACACTACACTATCTCTCTATCTTTTCCCTCAGATTGTAGAATCAGGACTACCTCATCTATTTTTCTATCTCTCCCTAAAAGCAGCAGCAGCAGACTAGATCATCTCCCTATCTATTCTGAAGCAGAGTGACATGTGTGCTGTGTGCCTCTAGCTTATATAGAAGCTGGGTCACATGTTGCACTGACCAATCACAGCCATGCCATTAGTAGGCATGGCTATGATGGCCTCTAAGGGCACACGAGCTAATCAAAAGGTGATTGGCTGGCCCCTGAAGCATTTCTAAATGCGTAATTAGATTGCCGAACCCGGACTTTTGCGCAAAGTCCGGGTTCGGGGAAAAAGCTAAAGTTCGGTACGGACCCGAACTTTACAGTTCGGGTTCGCTCAACACTACCCATGACAATTAATTCTGCTTTAATATATGCACATATAGAAAACTTTTTTCTCTTATCGTCCATGGACCGACACAGCTCTCATACTGATTACATGTGGGTATATGTCCCTGCTTGCAGGAGAAGACCTAGGCAGAGTGTTAGATGTTAAAACATTCTAGAACAAGCCAGAGCTGAACAGCCCCACCCAGGGGGCGGTCCCTCCGGACATTACCTTCCCACCTGCAGCCAGCAGCCTCAGTTTTTTTCTGCCTAGCAGAAGGAGAAGACGTGGCTCTCTCCGGAGCCAGTCTCCTGGAAGATTTTTACTTTTAAAATTTTATTCCTTTGGGAATTTTATTATTTTATTTTTGAGACCTTCAATCAACTGTCGGCTGGGCAACAGGTTCGGTACACTAGTATCCTTGTAGTCTTCCCTGTCCAACCATCGAGCGTGCTGATCCTCGCCTTGTGTGCGTGAGACTCAGTTCACGACATACCCCATGGCTCCAGGGGTGGCCGGGTTGCTTTCATGCTCCCGCGGTCCTCTCAAGATTGAACAGTACCTACTGTATATTTCGCGGTGGACCGGGCCGACAGCTACACAGTACGACAGTACGACTCTGTGATAGGTCTGTCTGAAACAAGCCAGTGGGTCCCTCTATTGGCACCAAGGGTGTTCTCCGAGGTGCTTGCGGGATGGGTAAGTAGTCTCTCCTGAAGAGAAGGTGAGTACATGCTGGCTGTGTTTCTGTGTGTGGGGGGTTCTCCCTGTCTCCCCCCTGTTATGCTGCTCTCTGCACCCTGCTGGTGCTCTGCTGTGTGGGGATACCTGGGGGGTCGTTCTGCCCTGGGGGGGCCGCTCCATGTCTGTTTAATATGCTGGAAAGTGTTCTGGAGGACTGTGTGTGGGGTTTTGCGTGCGCCATTGGCGCGGTATTTTAAATGTAAAAAGTGCGCCATCGGCGGCCATGTTGCCGCGGCTCAAGCACAGTTATACAAGCGCCCGGCGGCCATTTTCTTGTAGCCGCGGCGCTTTTAGTTTAGTTTTCGGCCTCTAGCGGCGCTACTGAACGGCGTGAAATACCTCTCTCCTCACAGATTCTTCCCTCTCCTCAGGCTTCACCCGCGCTACAGCGCAGCTCATACAGCGGAACCGAGCGGTCCCTAAGGGTGGTGAGTCCTCCGGGTATCCCCTCCTCAGCCTCAGCACAGCCAGTGGGTGGACTGTACTATTCACTGTAATAGTGAATAGGGTCTCAGAGGGTGGCAATATGGAGTCTGGTTCACCTGCTTCTCCCCACTTCTCAGAGGCAACTGGCAGTGCTCCTGCACCTGCGGTCCCTATGGACCAGTTGTCGGCAGTCCTGGAATCATTCCTTGTCACGCTGAAAGCGGTGTGCGAACGCACGGGGGCTGTAAAGCGCCCCCTCCCCACACAATCTCCACATGGGGAGTGCTCTGACTTAGATATGGGCCTAGCTACTGCTGCTGAGGACCCTAGTTCTGAGGATATTGATGTGTTTGGACAGGACCTTCCTTGTGAGGAACCACTTACTGACAGGGTGCTTGTAAGTGAACTCATTGATGCTGTGAGGGACACTCTCAAGCTGAATGTTGAGGCTGAGGAACCTCAGGTGGAAACTATGACCTTTGGTTCTTTGAAAGCCGTGTCTTCAAAAAAGGTTTTTCCATATGTGCCTTTTTTTGATACATACATTGACCAAGTCTGGGATAAGCCGCAGAAGACTTTGATGGTCCCGCGGCGCATAGCCTTAAGGTACCCCTTTAAGGAGGACTAAGTTAACCACTTTACGACCGCTCACTGTATATATACGTCGGCAGAATGGCACCGACAGGCACAATCACGTAGAGCATACGTGATTGCCTTTGTACAGTTGGGGGGTCCAATCGGACCCCCCTCCTATACAGTGAGCGGTGGCTAAGTGTCCGGGAGCGTTCCGGGATGAGGGGGCAGCCATTCGTTTCTGGCCACCCCCTCGCGATCGCTCCCGGCGAATGGAAATGCCCCCTCTGTCTGTGTCAGACAGAGGGAGCAGGAGGAAGTGATGTCATCTCTGGTGCGGCGCTCACATATACCGAGCGCCGTACAAGAGAAGATATCAGGTCAGTGCACACTACACTACACTGACACCAGGACACATAGGGACATAAATCGCCCCCCAGGCCCCCCAGATCACCCCCCCAGCCCCCAGTCACAGTGTCACTGATTGCAGTGACCATTTATTTAGTGATCACTGCAATCAGTGACATTTGTGACTGTAAAAGTGTCACCAAAGTTTAGTCTTAGGTCCAGTGTAGCCCCCTAACCCCCCCTAATAAAGGTTTAACTCCCTGATCACCCCCCAGATAACCCTTTCACCGCCTATCACCACTGTCGCTTAGCGATAATTTTTCTGATCGCTGTCTTAGCGTCAGTGATGCCGATCGGCAGCCAGTAATTTTTTTTAGGTTCGCCGCAGGTTTTTATAGCGTCAGGTACCCCAATATATTATCTAATAAAGGTTTAACCCCCTTGATCGCCCCCCAGGTAACCCTTTCACCCCCTATCACCACTGTCACTAAGCGATCGTTTTTCTAAACGCTGTCTTAGTGTCTGTGATGCAGATCGGTAGCCGGTAATTTTTTTTAGGTTCGCCGCAGGTTTTTATAGCGTCAGGTACCCCAATATATTATCTAATAAAGGTTTAACCCCCTTGATCGCCCCCCAGGTAACCCTTTCACCCCCTATAACCACTGTCGCTAAGCAATTGTTTTTCTAAACGCTGTCTTAGTGTCGGTGATGCAGATCGTAGCCAGTAATTTTTTTTAGGTTCGCCGCAGGTTTTTATAGCGTCAGGTACCCCAATATATTATCTAATAAAGGTTTAACCCCCTTGATCGCCCCCCAGGTAACCCTTTCACCCCCTATCACCACTGTCACTAAGCGATCGTTTTTCTAAACGCTGTCTTAGTGTCTGTGATACAGATCGGTAGCCGGTAATTTTTTTTTAGGTTCGCCGCAGGTTTTTATAGCGTCAGGTACCCCAATATATTATCTAATAAAGGTTTAACCCCCTTGATCGCCCCCCAGGTAACCCTTTCACCCCCTATCACCACTGTCGCTAAGCAATTGTTTTTCTAAACGCTGTCTTAGTGTCGGTGATGCAGATCGTAGCCAGTAATTTTTTTTAGGTTCGCCGCATGTTTTTATAGCGTCAGGTACCCCAATATATTATCTAATAAAGGTTTAACCCCCTTGATCGCCCCCCCAGGTAACCCTTTCACCCCCATCACCACTGTCGCTAAGCAATCATTTTTCTAAACGCTGTCTTAGTGTCGGTGATGCAGATCGGTAGCTGGTAATTTTTTTTAGGTTCGCCACAGGTTTTTATAGCGTCAGGTACCCCCATATATTATCTAATAAAGGTTTTAACCCCCTGATTGCCCCTAGTTAACCCTTTCACCAGTGATCACCATATAAGTGTTACGGGTGACGCTGGTTAGTTAGTTTGCTTTTTATAGTGTCAGGGCACCCGCCGTGTATATAACCCAATAAAGGTTTAACCCCCTGATCGCCCGGCGGGTGATATCAATTAGGTTTTAGCGTCAGAGAGGGTCTGAGTTACACCCCAGGCAGCGTCAGGTTAGTGCCAGTAACGCTAACACCCACGCGTGAAGCATACACCCCCCTTAGTGGTATAGTATCTGAACAGATCAATATCTGATCTGATCAGATCTATACTAGCGTCCCCAGCAGTTTAGGGTTCCCAAAAACGCAGTGTTAGCGGGATCAGCCCAGATACCTGCTGGCACCTGCGTTTTGCCCCTCCGTCCAGCCCAGGTCACCCAAGTGCAGTATCGATCGATCACTGTCACTTACAAAACAAAAACACACATAACTGCAGCGTTCGCAGAGACAGGCCTGATCCCTGCGACTCCAGTGCTGTAGGAGGTGATTTCACCACCACAGTTAAAAAAAAAAAGCAAATATGCCGAAGCATTGGGGCAGCAGGGGCGGAGGAGCGATTTTGCTCCTAATGCCGCGTACATACGGTCGAAATTCCGACGGGGGCTTGCCCGTGGAAAAGTCCGACCATGTGTGTGCGGCATAACTTTTTTGCGGGAGGATGCCCCCATGCTTCGGCATATATAAATGGTGCGTGTATGCCCATCATTGGAAGTGGGTGGATGAAGGGCGGTATTCTAATGGTGGGCATACCCACCGATCAATCTTTTTTTTTCGTTCAGCCAACTGGCTGCATGAAATAAAAAGATTACAATACATGTCCAACAAGGACCAGCAACGTACTGGTATGTTGCTGGACTTTGAATGTTTATACCAGAATGATGCCTGCGGGTTTAGGTATCATCTTGGTATCATTCTTTTCAGCCTGCGGCCGGCTTTCATGTAAAAGCAATCCTAGCGGCTAATTAGCCTCTGGACTGCTTTTACAAGCAGTGGGAGGGAATGCCCCCCCCCGGATATAAAAAAGCGCCATTGGGAAAGCCTTTTATCACACCGATCTTGGTGTGGTCAGATGCTTTGAGGGCAGAGGAAAAATCTAGGGTCTAGAAGACCCCAGTTTTTTTTAAAAAAAGAGTACCTGTCACTACCTATTGCTATCATAGGGGATATTTACATTCCCTGAGATAACAATAAAAATGATAAAAAAAAAAAATACTTGGAAGGAACAATTTAAAAATAAAATAAAAAAAGCAAAATTAATAATAAAAAAAAAAAGAAAAAAAAAAAAGCACCCCTGTCTTGCCCTGCTCTTGCCCAATGGCGAACGCAAGCGTCGGTCTGGCGTCATATGTAAACAGCAATTGCACCATGCATGTGAGGTATCACCGCGAAGGTCAGATCGAGGGCAATCATTTTAGCAGTAGACCTCCTCTGTAAATCTACTGGGGTAACCTGTAAAGGCTTTTAAAGGCTTTTAAAAATGTATGTAGTTTGTCGCCAATGCGCGTTTGTGCGAAATTTTAAAGCATGTCGTGTTTGGTATCTATGTACTCGGCCTAAGATCATCTTTTTTATTTCATCAAACATTTGGGCAATATAGTGTGTTTTAGTGCATTAAAATTAAAAAAAGTGTATTTTTTAACCCAAAAAATGCGTTTGAAAAATCGCTGCGCAAATACTGTGTAGAAAAAAAAATGCAACACCCACCATTTTAATCTGTAGGGCCTTTGCTTTAAAAATATATATAATGTTTGGGGGTTCAACATAATTTTCTTGCAAAAAAAAAAATGTTTTCATGTAAACAAAAAGTGTCAAAAAGGGCTTTGTCTTCAAGTGGTTAGAAGAGTGGATGTAAGCTTCCTAATGTGTATAAAATGCCAGAACAGTTCAAAACCCCCCCAAATGACCCCATTTTGGAAAGTAGACACCCCAAGCTATATACTGAGAGGCATGTCGAGTCCATGGAATATTTTATATGTTGACACAAGTTGCGGAAAAACGACAATTTTTTTTTATTTTTATTTTTTTGCACAAAGTTGTCACTAAATGATATATTGCTCAAACATGCCATGGGCATATGTGGAATTACACCCCAAAATACATTCTGTTGCTTCTCCTGAGTACGGGGATACCACATGTGTGAGACTTTTTGGGAGACTAGCTACGTACGGGACCCCAAAAACCAAGCACCGCCTTCAGGCTTTCTAAGGGTGTAAATTTTTGATTTCACTTCTCACTGCCTATCACAGTTTCGGAGGCCATGGAATGCCCAGATAGCACAAAACCCCCCCAAATGACCCCATTTTGGAAAGTAGACACCCCAAGCTATTTGCTGAGAGGTATTGTGAGTATTTTGCAGATCTCGCTTTTTGTCACAAAGTTTTGAAAATTGAAAAAAAAAAATATATATATATATTTTCTTTCTTCATTTTCAAAAACAAATGAGAGCTGTAAAATATTTGCCATTCCTCTCAGCAAATAGCTTGGGGTGTCTATATTCCAAAATGGGGTCATTTGGGGGGGGGTTTTGTGCGATTTTGGCATTTTATGGCCTTCGAAACTGTGATAGGTAGTGAGGAGTGAAATCAAAAATTTGTGCCTAGAAATCCTGAAGGCGGTGCTTGGTTTTCGGGGTCCCGTACGCGGCTAGGCTCCTAAAAAGTCCCACACATGTGGTATCCCCGTACTCAGGAGAAGCAGAAAAATGTATTTTGGGGTGTAATTCCACATATAACCATGGCATATATCATTTAGTGACAACTTTTTGTAATTTTTTTTTTTTTTTGTCATTATTCAATCACTTGGGACAAAAAAATAAAAAATTCAATGGGCTCAACATGCCTCTCAGCAATTTCTTTGGGGTGTCTACTTTCCAAAATGGGGTCATTTGGGGGGGGGGTTTGTACTGCCCTGTCATTTTAGCACCTCAAGAAATGAGATAGGCAGTCATAAATTTAAAGCTGTGTAAATTTCAGAAAATGTACACTAGTTTGTAAACTCTATAACTTTTGCGCAAACCAATAAATATACGCTTATTGACATTTTTTTTACTAAAAACATGTGGCTGAATACATTTTGGCCTAAATGTATGACTACAATTGAGTTTATTCGATTTTTCTTATAACAAAAAGTAGAAAATATCATTTTTTTTCAAAATTTTCGGTCTTTTTCCGTTTATATCGCAAAAAATAAAAATCGCAGAGGCAATCAAATACCATTAAAAGAAAGCTCTATTTGTGGGAAGAAAAGGACGCAAATTTCGTTTGGGTACAACATTGCATGTCCGCACAATTTACAGTTAAAGCAGCGCAGTGCAAAATTCTGAATTCACCTCTGGTCCTCTAGCTACCAAATGGTCCGGGGCTTAAGTGGTTAAGAAGTGGGCTCATCCCCCAGTGGTCGACCCCCCGGTCGCCCGTTTGAATAAGGCTACCATGCTCCCAATGGAAGGGACTCCTGCATTTAAGGATCCTGCAGACAGGAGGTCAGAAATGGCGTGTAGAATTATGTTCACCTTATTGGGGGCCGCCTTACGCCCTATTGTGGCGGCGACACTTGTGTCTCAGACACTCACAGGCTGGGCACGGATATTGCACCAGACAGTGCAGGAGCATAATCTCCCTCCTGAAACCATTGCCCTGGCTCACCAGCTTGCGCAGGGTTTAGTCTTCGTGTGCGATGCCACTGTGGATGCGACCCCTTTAATAACGGGGGCCTCCATTTCTGCTGTGGTGATGCGCGTCACCTTATCTGGCTGAAATGCTGGTCGGCCGATCTAGCTTCCAAAAAGCTCCTGGCTGACTTGCCCTTTAAGGGCGGTAGACTGTTTGGGGCCGCCCTGGATGACATTATTAAAAACCTCACAGGAGGTAAGAGCACCTTCCTTCCCCAGTCTATTAAGGGAAAGGAGCCCCAACGCAGGCCGGGCCCTTCCTTTCCGGCGAAGAAGAAGTTTTTTCCACGGGTAAGCCCACCCAGACTGAAAAAAGTGTGACTGGGGGACAAAGACGTCCCTGGGTGCGTAAGCCTACCAAGCAAGCTCCCAAGTCCACCACCGCATGAAGTCTTGCCCCTGCCCGACTCCTGGGTGGGGGGACGTCTTTGCAGGTTCTCGGTGCGGTGGACCTCCCGGATCTCCGACCGGTGGGTGTGCGAGGTGGTCACCTCGGGATACAGGATAGAGTTCCACTCGTGGCCCCAAGCAGGTTTTTTCCCTCAAACCTCCCTCTCCTTCCGGCCCTCTTGGGCGCCGTACAGGATTTGCTCGGGTGCGGAGTAATTGTGCCGGTTCCGTCACAAGAGAGGTTTCAGGGGTTTTACTCAAACCTGTTTGTTGTCCCGAAAAAGGACGGGGTTCGGCCAATCCTGGACCTCAAGGCCCTGAATGCCTATGTGAGGGTACATAAATTCAGGATGGAATCCATTCGCACGGTGATCGCGACACTCCACCAGGGGGATTTTTTGGCGTCCTTGGATATCAAGTACGCTTACTTGCACATCCCAATCTGCGCAAGCCACCAGAGGTTTCTGCGCTTTGCCATAGGCGAAGTCCACTATCAGTTCGTGGCCCTTTCCTTCGGCCTAGCATCGGCACCACGGGTTTTCACCAAGGTGCTGCCCCCGGTTCTAGCTTTGCTGAAACAGCGAGGAATTGTTATCGTGGGCTATCTAGACGATCTCCTTCTCAGAGCAGAAAATGGCTCAGAATTGGAGGAAAATGTGACGATGGTCAGTCAGACCCTCCGGGACTTCGGATGGATTCTGAAGATGCAGAAGTCGGCTCTAGTCCCGACTCAGCGCCTGGAGTATCTGGGTCTGCTCCTGGACACTTCGGCAGCGAGGGTGTTTCTACCCTCAGAGAAGTTACTGACACTTCAGTCGGCAGTGCGGGTTCTGACGTCCCGAAAATGGTCGTCAATTCGCTTCTGCATGAGAGTCCTGGGACTAATGGTGGCCTCCTTCGAGGCGGTTCCGTATGCCCAAGCACACACTCGGGCATTGCAGAAGGGAATTCTGTCGGTTTGGGACAAGTCTCCTTTGTCATTGGATCTTCAGATCTGAGTGAGTCACTCTGTCAAGGCGTCCCTGACGTGGTGGCTGAGATCCCCGGCTCTTCGGGCCGGGAAGTCGTTCCTCCCCATCCATTGGACGGTGATCACAACGGACGCCAGCCTGACGACCTGGGGAGGAGTGTGGGGAGTCCTGTCAGCTCAAGGGCTCTGGACTCCAGCCGAATCTCGTCTCCCAATCAACGTCCTGGAATTGCGGGCGATCAAGCTGTGTCTCGCCGCATGGTCGAAGAGGCTACACGGCCGCTCGGTCAGAATCCAGTCGGACAACGCCACGGCCGTGGCGTATGTCAACCATCAGGGGGGCACTCGGAGCTTGGCTGCGGCATCCGAGGTCACCCACATCCTAAGAAAACTGTCAGGCGGACTATCTGAGCCGCCAGTCCCTGGACCAGGGGGAGTGGTCCTTGCATCCGGAAGTGTTTCAGCTCCTTTGTCGACGATGGGGCACTCCGGATGTGGACCTGATGGCGTCTCGACTCAATCGTAAGGTGTCGAGGTTTGTGGCCCGGTCCAGGAATCCCTGGGTGGATGCCTCGGACGCGTTAGTGGCCCCGTGGGGTCAGTATCGCCTGATGTATGTCTACCCTCCGCTGCAGTTGATTCCTCGTCTGCTGGGCAGGGTAGCGGCCGAGGGCATTCCGGTAATCCTCATTGCTCCGGACTGGCCTCGGCGTCATTGGTACGCCGACCTGGTACGTCTCGTCACGGACGTCCCTTGGCGCCTGCCCTTGAGGGAGGACCTTCTATCTCAAGGTCCTATCTTTCATCCTGCTTTTACAGTCTCTGGCTTTAACGGCATGGCTATTGAGAGCCAGGTGCTGAAAGACCGAGGCCTGTCAGATTCGGTAATTTCAACCATGCTTAGGGCACGGAAGTCTTCTTCTAGGAAGATCTATCACCGTACCTGGAGAGCTTACATCGCTATGTGCGAGGAACTGGACTGGCGTCCATGGACGTACTCTGTTCCCAGAATCCTGAGGTTCTTACAGCGTGGTGTTGCTCAAAGGCTGGCTTTGAGTACTATTAAGGGTCAGATTTCGGCTTTGGCCGTTTTCAAAGACCCCTAGCTGGTCATTCCTTGGTTAGCACTTTTGTGCAGGGTGTAAGCCATGTGGTTCCACCTGCCAAGCCCCCGCTCCCTCCTTGGGATCTGAACTTGGTGCTTTCGGTTCTTCAGGAATCTCCTTTTGAGAATATAAGAGATATTCCTCTTTCAACTTTGTCTCAGAAGGTGGCTTTTTTAGTGGCCATCAATTCTGTTAGACGGGTGTCTGAGTTGGCGGCTCTGTCATGCAAGTCGCCTTACCTGGTCCTCCATAAGGATAAGGCGGTATTGCGACCGTCTTTTCTTCCTAAGGTGGTTTCGGCTTTTCACCTTAATGAGGACATTGTCCTTCCGTCCTTGTGCCCTCATCCATCGCATCCTAGAGAGGTTGCGCTTCACAATTTAGACGTGGTGCGTGCCTTACGGGTATACCTGGCGGCTACTGCTCCTATTCGGAAGTCTGACTCGCTGTTTGTATCTGTCTCTGGTCCGAAACAGGGCCAAGCGGTGTCGTCTGCCACCATTTCAAGGTGGATCAGGCAGACCGTTATACAGGCCTATGCCATTAGGGGACGGGCGCCTCCCTTCCCGGTCACGGCGCATTCCACCAGGGCAATCGGTGCTTCCTGGGCTTTCCGACATCAAGCGTCGGTTGCACAAGTGTGCAAGGCGGCGACCTGGTCGTCCGTTCATACCTTTTCAAAGTTCTACAAGATTGATGTGGCTGCATCTTTGGATGCTTCCTTCGGCCGCAAAGTGTTGCAGGCTGCTGTCTTATGTTGCAACTCCTCCGTTGAGGAGCTCTGCTGGTTTGGAGTGAAGTTTTGGTTGTTCCTTACTTTTTTGCTCCCACCCTTTTCTTATACTGCTTTGGGACGTCCCACATGTAATCAGTATGAGAGCTGTTTCGGTCCATGGACGATAAGAGAAAATAGGATTTTTGTACTCACCGTAAAATCCGTTTTTCTTACGTCCATGGACCGACACAGCACCCACCCTTCCTTTTTAAGTTTGTACTGCTTTGTTACGAACTGAGGCTGCTGGCTGCAGGTGGGAGGGTAATGTCCGGAGGGACCGCCCCCCTGGGCGGGGCTGATCAGCGCTGGCTTGTTCTAGAATGTTTTAACATCTAACATTCTGCCTAGGTCTTCTCCTGCAAGCAGGGACATATACCCACATGTAATCAGTATGAGAGCTGTGTCGGTCCATGGACGTCAGAGAAACGGATTTTACGGTGAGTACAAAAATCCTATTTATTTTTTTTGCAGTGGATCTTGCACTTTTTTTTTAGATGTCTTTAGTATCTTACTTTCAAATGTGGGCACCTGAATTCCCAGTTTTGCCCACTTATTACTACCATTACAGATAACTTCCACTCTGTCCGTAGGATTTTATATTTACTTTGCAGGATGACTAAAAATCTAGACTGGTGGTACATTTAGAAAAATCTAATCATGAACACAAATGGTCACCGGAGTCCCTAAGAAATATGTCAGTAGGTGGTTCAGCCAATCCCAGCATCTACCCATACCCATTTGAAAAAGCAGGCCCTTTTGTTCTACATTTTTGCATCTAATTTGCCTGTGCTCTGCAATTTGGGAAATCTCTGCATTGTTAAAATTGCCTACATTATTCAAAACATGTCATGTGTCGTGTTGCATTGTAAATCCATATTTATACACCTTTAATTTTAGGTTGCTAGACAAGGACAGGAGAAGACAACTGTATTAGAAGTGTTTGAAGTTGGACATCAAAGTTTTGAATGGTTTCCATTGCCTACTGCTGTTTCTCCTACTGTTTCAAAAGAGTCCTGCACAACTGATCTTAGGCATGAGCCCAGCCAGAGTAATGAACAGTTGGCAGAACCTATGTTATCTAAATCCAGAAATCAAAGCCCTCAGTCTCTAAATGCTGTTAACAATTTGGAACCCAGCTTCAGGGTACCAGGTTCTAAAGAGAATGAGCGAGTCTGTAGTAAAAATTCAACTGAGGATCACGAAGAATTGCAAAGTGGAGCCACAAAGAACATCAAAGAGCTAATGGCTTTTCAGAGGAGTTCCAAAGAGCGTGTTAAAGCACCACTTGCCTCACAGAAAAGTTTCATAAAGAGCATCAAAGTGCCTCAAAATTTACAAAAAGGATTAGTGGATAATCTAAAAGAACCAAAGACCTCTCAAAAAAAAACTAAAAAAGCCATCCAAGGACCTCATGTGTCACAAAAGGGTTTTGAAAAGAATGTGAAAGAACCTCAGACATTACCAAAACAGACTGTTTACTTATGGCCTACTGTAACATTGGCAAAAAATAGCAAAGGTAAAGAGGAACCCAAATGGGCAGAACCTCCCGCTCAAAAAGCGTCAGCGTTTAATGATGTGATGGATGTTGAAGAACCCGTTTTAGCAAGTGAGGGCAAATTGCAAGTGATGCAAGAAAGTGTAGACAAAACAGAAGCAGCAGGATCGCTGGATAACTGTCCAATTTGTCTGATGCAGTTTCCCAAACAGTAAGTACATTGCCTAACCTGCCTGAAAAGTTGAAAAACTTGCTAACTTGACAAGTGGAGGTAGTATAGTGATTTATGGGTGTCCTGCTAGAGTTCTATACAAATACATATAACATGGGTTCATTTGTCAGTCTTGGAGTTCATAATGATAAGTCAAAGCCATGCAGATATCTCATTGAGAATGACAGGTAGGCAGTCACCTGCTGCTCATTGAGTGATTCACACGAGCACTGTGACTTGTGATGTGGACAGTGATGCATGCACAAAAGGAAGTGAGGAATGAAATTTCCCTTTAGGAGAAAAAATATAAAAAAACACGGGTTCTAACCTTTTCCATTGGAATCGGGCTTAAAAGAGACTGTTACTTGCTTGACATGCACCCTTGATGGCTTAAAGGGATTGTAAAGGTACAATTTTTATTAAAAAACATAAAATAACAAACGTGTCTATACTTACCTACTCTGTGCAATGGAATTGCACAGAGCGGCCCAGATCCTCCTCTTTTCAGGGCCCCCGCCAGGGCTCCTGGCCCTTCCTCTCTGGCCAGTGCCCCCATGGGAAGCCGCTTCCCATGGGGGCACTGATGTGTGCTCGCACCCGAGTCCCTCTGCTGCGTCCATTGTCACAGACAGCGGGACCCGGCCCCCGCTCCCTTGTCACTGACTTTGATTGACAGCACTGAGAGACAGTGAAACCCGGAAGTGAGAGGAGGGAAGACCTTCAGACGTACACGGCTGTGGATTAAATGAGGTCTCAGGTAAGTTAAAGGGGGGGTGAGAGGGGTTGCTGACACCTAAACATTTTTTACCTTAATGCAAGGAATGCATTAAGGTAAAAATTGTTTAGACTTTACAACGACTTTAAGCTGCATATTACTTTGTTTACATGTTGAATAAAGAGTAGAATGATAAGCTGGTATGTCCTGGTTCATTAATGCCCACCTGACCAGAATATCTACAAGTAATTTTTATCAATTATGCACCAAATGGTTGTAATTTTGTATAGTCAATCATGTGATTTACCCACATCTGCAATAATACACATCTAGGCAAGTAAAACACTTTTATTTCCCAGGTTAGCAATAGGCTTTATAAGTCACATGTACACCGCCTCCTGCTTTGTTCATTGGACAGTCTAGCAGCATGATTACTACTGTCCAATTGGCAGGTGAGCTATACTGTAACCTTTCTCGTTCTGTGAAAGTAGTACTTTTTGATAGGTAAACCGTAAACATATTTATTTTAACTGTATTTGGCATACTCCAAAAAGAGACACAGTGTTAGTACTGATTGTCTCACAAGGCTGGTCATGGAACATGGTAGAGCATTCCTTATTTGAAAGCAAAGTATGGCCAAACATTTTTTGGCCATACTTCTCTTCTGGATCACAGGAGTGCACTTATTTCTGCAGTCCTGTGACCAGATTCAGCCAACAGTGGCTGACATCACAGGGCCAGTCCAGGTTCTGGGAGGATCTCGACTTTAAGGTTGGGATCAGATGCCTGCCTGGCAGCTGGCTCAACATGCCACCAAGAGCCTGAGCCAGCCACTCCCCCTCCACAGCCCAGTAATCCGGTGAGTGCTGGAGGGGCGCAGAGCAGATAGTGGTGATTGACAGTCACCATTCTCTGCTTAATAAAGACCAATAACTATGTGATCAGCGGTCATGTGATGCTGAAGCCATATAGGCGAGTATGTAGGCTTTGTTTTTGTTTTTTTTATATCCCACAGTACTCCTATTAAGATAACACCAGTGTAAAAGGAAGCATTTGTGTGCTGGCAATGCGAAAACACAGCATACAGTGGATATAAAAAGTCTACACACCCGTTAAAAATGTCAGTTTTCTGTGATGTAAAAAAATGAGACAAAGATAAATAATTTCAGCACCTTTTCTACCTTTTTAATGTGACCTATCAACTGTAAACTCAGTTGAACAAACTAAAATCTTTTAGGTGGAGGAAAGTAAAAAGAAAAAAATAATAATAATATGGTTGCATAAGTGTGCACACCCTTAAACTAATACTTTGTTGAAGCACCTTTTGATTTTATTACAACACTCAGTCTTTTTGGGTATGAGTCTATCAGCATGGCACATCTTGCCTTGTCAATATTTGCCCACTCTTCTTTGCCAAAACAGTCCAAATCTGTCAGATTGTGAGGGCATCTGCTGTGCACAGCCCTCTTCAGATCACCCCCCAGATTTTCAATCAGATTCAGGTTTGGGCTCTGGCTGGGCCATTCCTAAACCTTAATCTTCTTCCGGTGAAGCCATTACTTTGTTGATTTGGGTTTATGCTTTGGGTCGTTGTCATGCTGAAAGATGAAGTTCCTCTTCATGTTCAGCTTTCTAGTAGAAGCCTGAAGGTCTTGTGCCAATATTGACTGGTATTTGGAACTGTTCATAATTCCCTCTACCTTAACTCATGCCCCGTACACACGATCGGAAATTCTGACAAGAAAAGTCCGATGGGAGCTTTTGGTCGGAAATTCAGACCGTGTGTATGTTCCATTGGACTTTTGCTGTTGGAATTTCCGCCAACAAAAGATTGAGAGCAGGTTCTCTATTTTTCCAACGGAAAAAGTTCCTATCGGAAATTCCGTTCGTCTGTATGCAATTCACGCATGCTCAGAATCAAACCCCCCCCCCAAATGACCCCATTTTGGAAGGTAGACACCCCAAGCTATTTGACGAGATTTGTTGAGTCCATGGAATATTATTTTATATTTTGCGGGAAAATTAAATTGTATTTTTTTGCACAAAGTTGTCACTAAATGATCTATTGCTCAAACATGCCATGGGCATATGTAAAATTACACCCCAAAATACATTCTGCTGCTTCTCCTGTGTACAGGGATATGACTTGTGTGAGACTTTTTTGGAGTCTAGTCATGCACAGGACCCCGAAAACCAATCACCGCCTTCAGGCTTTCTAAAGGCATAAAATTGTGATTTTACTCCTCACTACCTATCACAGTTATGGAGGCCCTGAAATGTCCAGATAGCACAAAACCCCCCAAAATGATCCCATTTTGGAAAGTAGACCCCCAAGTAGACACCACAATGGGGTCATTGGGGGGGGGGGGGTTGTGCTATCTTGTAATTTCATGGCCTCCGAAACTGTGATAGGTAGTGAGGAAGTGAAATCACCATTTCTCTTTCGTCCATGGACAGACACATCTCCTTCATTCTTGACCTTAGGGTTTATATGCCGTCTATCAGGAGAGGACTAGGCAGACATGTTAAACAGTTAAAAACATGTAACTACAGCAAAGCTGAACAGTACCGCCCAGGGGACGGTCCCTCTGGCTATAACCCCTCACCCTGCACTCAGCAGCTCAGTTTTTTTCTGCCTAGCGTAGAAGTAGGACCTGGCTCCCAGTTGGGACTATTGGTCCTGGAAATATTTTGCTTTTTTCTACTTTTTTGATCCTGAGATCTACTATCAACTACCGGCTGGGTGACAGGCTGGATAATATAGATCCTTGTAGTCTCCCCAGTCCGGCCATCGAGCGTGAGCAGACCTTTAGCTACGCGCTGGGTCGGCCACGACATACCCCGTTTGCTCCAGGGGTGGCCGGTGAGCTATATGCACTGCTCTCTGAGTCACAGTGTGCCATGGCCGACAGCCATTCCGTACTGGTCGACTAGGGGGTCTCTCACTCTCCCTGTCCTCTCTCCCTGTCCTTTCCCTCCTCCCCATGCTTCTGTGTGAGCTGGACCTGCTGTGTACCTGCCGGGGGGGGGGTTCCGGGTCCTGGCCCTGGCTGAGGGCTGCGCTGGGTGTCCAGGGTCCACTCTCCATGTGGGGTGTTGTCTGGTCTGTCTTTTTTGGGGGCCTCTGCTTGGAGGCCCAGCGTGTTTGCGGCCTTTTTTCTATTGCCTCAGAAATGATCGGCGGCCATTTTAGCAGAGACGGCGCCATTTTCCTGTAGCCGCGCTAGTGTAACTGCTGAAGCAGCCGGCGGCCATTTTCTTGTAGCTCGCGCTCTTTTTTCCTGAGGCAGCCATTTTCTTGTAGCTCCAGCTTAGTTTTGGCCTCTAGCGCTGGGAATGTCTTTCAGAACGGCGCAAACAGCACAGAACACCTCAGGCACAGGGTGCAGGAGAGAGAGCGGACCGCAACGCTGTACCTGGGTCAGGGTGGTGAGCCCTCTGGGGGGCCCTCGGTCTGTAAAAAACGCCCCCCTCCCCCCAACATTTTCTGGGGAAAGCTCTGATTTAGACTCTGGCCTGGCTGTGGCACACGGCCCCTGTTCTGACGTGTCAGAGGATGCATACCAGGACCATTCGGACAGTGAGGATGAATCTGTGTCCGGGTCAACGCAGGAAAAGACGCTTGTTGGAGCTCTTATCACCGCTGTGCGGGAGACTCTTAAGTTGGAGGATACGGCGGGGGCATCTACTGAGGTGTCGTCCCTTTTGGGTCCCACAAGCCGGCCCGCACTGCTAAGGTGTTAACCTACCTAACTTATATTGATAAGTTTATATACAAATAATGGGAACGACCGTAGCGGGCCTTTTCGGTCCCAAAGCGATTGGCGGTCCGTTACCGCCTTCGAGGAGAGTGTCCTAAAAAAATGGACATCTCCCCCATTTTGTGCTATCTTGCCATTTTATGGCCTTCAAAACTGTGATCGGTAGTGAGGAGTGAAATCAAAAATTCACACCCTTAGAAATCCTGAAGGCGGTGCTTGGATTTTGGGGTCCTGTACGCGGCTAGGCTCCCAAAAAGTCTCACACATGAGGTATCCCCATACTCAGGAGAAGCAGCAGAATGTATTTTAGGGTGTAATTCCACATATAACCATGGCATGTGTTAGCAATATATCATTTAGTGACAACTTTGTGTAATTTTTTTTGCAATATTTCAATCACTTGTGACAAAAAAATAAAATATTCAAGGGGCTCAACATGCCTCTCAGCAATTTCCTTTGGGGTGTCTACTTTCCAAAATGGGGCCATGGGAGGGGGGGGGGTTGTACTGGCCTGCCATTTTAGCACCTCAAGAAATGAGATGGGCAGTCATAAACTAAAAGCTGTGTAAATGACAGAAAATGTACCCTGGTTTGTAGACGCTATAAATTTTGCGCAAACCAAATAAATATATGCTTATTGACATTTTTTTTTTACCAAAGACATGTGACTGAATAAATTTTGGCCTAAATGTATGACTAAAAATGAGTTTAAAAAAAATAAATAACAAAAAGTAGAAAATATTCTTTTCCCAAATTTTTGGTCTTTTTCTGTTTATATCGCAGAGGCAATCAAATACCATCAAAAGAAAGCTATATTTGTGGGGAAAAAAGGACGCAAATTTTGTTTGGGTACAACATTGCATGACCGCGCAATTACCAGTTAAAGCAGCGCAGTGCCAAATTGTAAAAAGTGGGTCTGGTCTTTGGGCAGCCTAATGGTCCGGGGCTGAAGTGGTTAAAGGTGGAAAAAGTTCAGAAATTATTTCTTTGTCTCCTTTTTTTACATCACAGAAACCTGACATTTAACAGGGGTGTGTAGACTTTTTATATCCACTGTGTATGTTTATAATTTTCTAAATAAATGTGCCAAATGAATGTAAAGTAGTATATATTAAAGAGAGAATTTTGGATATGTAGAACTAAAACATGTTTTCCTCTTTAACAGGTTTGCACAACTTGATATGGACAGCCATTTGGCTCAGTGCTTGTCAGAGACAACAGTTGATGTTGTGTGGTAATGTAATCACCTGTATAAAGATTAAAAAAAGAACAATAAATGCCTTGGGTCTCTTTATGCTTTAGTAACTTAAAAAGACTGGTTGTTGGGGTCATTGGTGGGCCAACAGCCAAACCAAAATATTCCAATGTGCAATGTACCAAAAGAAAGAAAAAACAAAAATGAAATGGTAATCCTCTATTAAAAATATACAGTAAACATTTTTATGCCACATACCATGCTGCAAACTCCTAAGGATAGGTTCACATCAATCTTGCTGCAAGAAAAGGCAAATTGCCCTGTCTCCAGTGTGGCCTGTTCACACCAATGCGTTGCAGGGGTGTGTGGACGGTGTGCACTGAAAAAATGACTGCGTGCAGTACAGTAAAACCTTGGTTTGAAAGTAACTTGGTTTGAGAGCATTTTGTAAGACAAGCAACATTTTTTAATATATTTTGACTTGATAAACAAGAGATGTCTTGATATACAAGTAGCGTCAAGTCACAACTAAGTACAAAATAGAAGAGAGGTGCCTCTAAGTGTAGCAATACAGTTACATTTAATGAAGATACAACATTTAGAAACTCACATGGTTGATGATTAAAACAGGCACCGGTGATCAGGGATTTTTTGTTTTTTTTACACTGATTGCTTATCAAAGTTATTATTACTGTTTAAGCAGTCGGTAACACACAAATAAACATAGCAAAAAAAAAAAAACCTGCTTTCTTCTACATTCATCAATGGACACAGCTCTTCTGATTCTTAACTAGAGGGTTTATAGCGCCACTTATAGGAGTAGGAAAATAGGTAGAAAAAGAACACAGCACTGCCTATGGGCAAGCCCCTTTAGTATAAAACCCCCTCTCTGCAATAGGTTCCATAGTTTTCCCTTTTTTTTTTTCCTGCGGAGATCTTCTATCAACAGCTGGGATGTGCGATGGGCTGGATAGTCTAGATCCAGTGGTCATTCCAGTCTGGCCAATGAGCACATGCAGACCTTTAGCTACATGCTGGGTCTTCTGCGACAGCCCCATTCTGGACCAGGGCAACCAGCGTGTTGAACGTCTCAAAGGGATACATAAGACTGGACTCCGGAGTCTGCGTCAGTGTTACTGTGTTCGAAAGCTCCCCCACTTCGGTGGAGAGGAGGATATGTCTCAGGAGCCTTACCTGCAAGCTCCGCTGGATTGGTAAGTAGATGCCCCTCTTCACTCCGTGGACTTGGTGTGGGGTGCAGGCACTCCTTACGGTGGTTGGTTCTTCAGGGTCCCCTCCCCCCTTCTGGCCTTAGGTGTCCCTCCTATCCTCCCTGGCAGAGCTTTCCCTCTGTCTTCCAGTACCTGGAGCTATGGCTGAGTGGCCTGGGTCTCTCGCCTTGGGCATACCTGGGCAGGAGGGGGGGGGGGCTCTCTCTGCCGCTTCTGTCTTAGGCCTCTTGCACACTGTAGCTTGAAAAAAGCTCAGAACAGTGTATTTTTTTTTTTACTGATCTAGAATGCAGGCCATTGTTTACAATGTGCCTGTACACACAGGCTTGCAAACTAGGGCTACGTATTTTTGAATAAACAAAAAAAAAATTTAAAAAGCGGTTGTCCCGGTCCCTATTTTGTGCTGGTGCGTGCAAATACGCAGATATGAGCATAAATATGAATGGATTTTCCCTAGGAATGTATTGTGTGCACAAAACAAACACCTGAAAATCTGTCCAAAAAAAAAAGCAGATCCTGAGCACAGTAGCGACAGCGGACAGTATACAAGCAAGAAGTATGCAGATATGTTAGCTTTATCAATGATTTAAGGATCTCACCACCCAGCGATCATGGCAAATTGTATCCAGAATGATAATACCTAGTGCTATAGATATCTGTGGTCAGGCAAAGTACCTGTGGGATAGTTAGCGCAGTCCGGATGTAAAAAAAAAATCCAGCATTTTCTTGAGTACCAGTTCACCATCCTGGGTATCTCTTATGTAGCATTTCCTGTACAACCACTGGTGACTCTGAGGTCTGAATGGTCCTATTATCTTGCTTTTTTACTCTCACTCATACGGTTGCCATCACCCCTGGGATTTTTGTGTCTGAGCTGGTGGCCTTGTCCTGTAAAGCAATGTTTCTCAACTCCAGTCCTCAAGTACCAACAACAGGTCATGTTTTCTGGCTTTCCATTATTTTTCACAGATAATTTGATCCGTTTTACTGCCTTAGTAATTACCACAGCCATTTCATCTGAGGGAAATCTTGAAAACATGACCCGTTGAGGGTACTTGAGGTCCAAGACTTAGCCCTGGTCCTACACAGGGCTAAGGTGGTTTTGAGGCCTAGAGTCTCCATCATTCTTAAGGTGGTTTTCTTATCACCTCACCTCAAACAGGAAATTTTTCTTTCTCTATCCAGCCTGGGTTTAGTTTATGATGTTCAGCCATTGCTTCCATTTTGTCAATACTTTTTTTTGATCATTCCTGATGGTACTCATAAAGAGGAACCAGCTTCTTGCTCCACTATTTCTCAGTGGCTGGGACAGATCATCATAAAAGATTGTGGTCTTGGGGGCGAGGTTCAACCCTTTCTTGTAAAAGTGCACTCTACTAAATCTGAGTGTTTTTTTTCTTACTTTTTGGCACCGGGCAACGGTTTTCCAGATTTGCAAGGCTAACACCAGTTCTTTTGTTCACACGGTTTTTAGATTTTACGATGTGGATGTTCAGGCTTCTGCAGGTGCAAGCTTTGAACAAAAGGTAGTTTGGGCAGCTCTTTGAATTCCAGGCTGCCCCCAGTTTTCCTGCTTTATGTTATCTGGTTAGTGTCTGTTACTGCTGCCCACCCTCTCAGTTGGACTGCTTTTGGACATCCTGGTTGTCTATGAATCTTTTATCCCCGAATAAACGAGAGAGAAATTTGTTTTTTTGGTACTTATCATAAAATAATTTTTTTGGAGTTCATTAAGGGACACAAGACCCTAAAAACTTGGTAGTAGGTCAAACCCTTCCCTACTCAAAACTGGAAACTCTTTACTACACTGTTTATATTCTCAATTAAATTTTCAATATCAGGGCTTTTGTAAAGGTACTTGCTGGAGGGGGTGCCTAAATCTTTTATTTATTAGGAGGTATGAAGTAGTGGAATATATTAGCGGATGATCGTGGACAGGTTAGAAAGCCTTGTCCTAACAATATTACTTTCCTCAGAAGCCAGTGTCGAGAGGATTCTGTGCTCAACAGATATGGGGTTGTTAAGGACAGTAAAAGCAGAACTTCATTCAAAAAGTTAAGTTCTGCTGTTTCGAATCCTCCTCCCACCCACCAAGGAGAGGATGGTGTCTCTTATCCTGCCCACAAACCACATATCCCAAGAAGTTTTAGGACCAAAGTGCTGTGTGAGCTCGCAAATGCCACAGTGGAAAATCACAGCCAGCGCCAATATCTAAGATGGCGGCACCAGTGACCCACAGCAGTAAGGAGAACTGGGAAGACAGCGCTGAACCCCAGGTATGGGTAAGTACCTGATTTTTATGTTGGCATCTACAGTATTTGTAGCTGGCAACTTTAAAAAATTCAAGCTAAACTTCATCTTACAGTTCATTCACACTTGTGCGACTTAAAGATCATGCAATTGCCATTGCGACTTTACCGTGAGACTTTGGATTAGTGTGACTTTGTTTTTTTGTTTACAAACAATTTTTATTATAGAAAAGGTCAAGGTATAAAAGGAATTACAATGATGGTACAGGTATGTATACAAATATTGTTAATATTGAGCATTGTACAGAGGAAAAAGAAAAGGGATTTTGTGAAGTCAGGTATAAAAATGCATATAGTTCAAATCAGGTCAACCAAGAGTACTGTAGTGGAGAGAAGACTAAACGACAATTACATATATGTCAAGAATAGGAGGTTAAAAAAAAGGTACTAAACCAGAGAGGTGGTATCCCAGAGAGTCAATTTTTTTGGGTAAAGGGGCATAGAATCATATAACGTGGTGAATGCTTTCAGAATGTTTAATGTTCGACATGCGGTTGAGAATTTGTGGCCAAGGTACCGTAGTGGAGCGCCAATTAAATGCTATGGACCAATGGATGGAGCTGAGGAATGTATGGATTAACCTTGTGCTAGTCATTGGAATATCCTGTATAGGGGTGAATAAAAGACATATTTGGGGTGTAAGAGATCTTTCTACTGGATATTTTTTCTATTCTAATACTGGCCTTATGCCAAGTGTCTTTAATGTGGGGACAATCCCCAAAAATATGCAAAAGTGTTCCCTGGGTGGGGAAACCCCTAAAGCAGAGAGGGGATAGTGAGGGATAACATGAATTGAGTTTAACAGGGGTAAGATACCATCTATAAAGTAGTTTGATGGCGATTCCCTGATCGAGGTTGTTTTGGTACATTTGTTTAGGTTTGTAAAAATAGTATCCCATTGATCAAGAGTAAATGAGGTATTTAAATCTGATTCCCATTGTAGCATGGGATGTGATTTATCAGGCATGTTGGTCTCATTTAAACTTTTATATATTCTGGAGATTAAACCCCTGTCACGGGGGGAGGAGATACAAATTTGCTCAAATTGTGTATAGGGGGGTGGAGTGTAATTGAGTAATATTTTTGATATAATTGTCTTATTTTTGTATAGATCTCTAGTTCAGTAGGAGAGATATTGTATTTTGTTTGTAGTCTGGTGAAAGTGAGGAATGCATTGTCGTGGGAGAGCGATTTTAAATGTGTTAGATTATGTAACTTCCAATACGTTAGCAAGTTTTCATCTTGAGCTCTATCTGGGGGGGAAAAACGTGGGTGACCTATGTGACTTTGTTTTTGACCAATGTGATCATTTTGTTTGGTTGCTTCATTTTCTAATGAATTCCAAATTTTCAGATTGATTCAAAACGAAAACTGAAAAGACTGATTTGAATTCTGTGAGAATAGCTGGTTGTTAAGAAGCAGGCCGGGAAGCCCACTGCCGCGTCCTTAAAAGAGAAGTATGGGTTGTTTTTCCCCCCCCCCTTTTATACTTACCTAGGTGGATGCAGCATGGGACCGATGCTCCATCTGTCCCCCGGCGTCTTTACACTGAGAACCGAGCCATCGAACATTGCCGATGGCTCCGTTATCACAGATACCCGAGAGGAGAGCTGCTGACTGTCAATCAGCAGTTCTCCTCTCTGCTTCTCCATGCTCATTGGAGCGCTGAGGGGGGAGGGGTGGGGATCAGCCGTCTCAGCAGCTCGCTAAGAGGCTGAGACAGGCATCAGTCCAGGCACCTGGTGGATCCAGATTTAATTGTTGTGATGACGCGGTGCCTGGACTGATTCCAGTGATGTCAGCAGAGCGCAAACTTCAGACCGCTCTCTGCTGGAAACGGATCACAGGAGTGCAAAACTAATTTCACTCCTGTGACCCTTAGGAGAAGCCCAGCCAAAGAAGCTCAGGCTGGAATTCTCCTTTAACAACCAATGACTTATCAGCGCTGTCAGTGGGTTTCCCCACTGACACAGAATGTCGGCAACAATGAAAAAAAACTGTGTGGTTCCCCACCCCCTATCCATACCAGGCCATACACATAGGGTTGTTTTGGAGCAGGGGGGCCTCTGCCGGGCACATTTAGCCTGATATGGTTCAGGAAGGGGGGGGGTGCTCTCTCGTTCCCCTCACTTTCCTGACCTGCATATTTGGAGAAGGGTTTGGTGTGGATTTTTTTGATTGCCTGCATTTTTTTCACAAGTCGCATATAGATCATGCAGGTGCGACTTTCATGCAACTTTTGATGGTTTACATTGAAGTCTATATCCCCCAAGTCGCAAGAAAATTAGGAAAAAGTAGTGCACTACTGTATCCACTTCATGCAAAATCACGTACCTGTATGTCATTTTGTTGAAGTGGTTGTGGGTGATATCTGCAGCCAGAAGCATCACCCGGTACCATTTTTTTAGAGCTGGCGGTCGGCTTTCAAGTGATAACAACCAATGCACCTAATGAGCCGCTTGGCGTTATCACCGGCAACGGGAGTGTATGTCTCCGCCCCACCGGGAGACCCGAGCGGCTGGTTGGAGTCCCCAACAAAGCCAGAATCGGATCTGCGATGTAGTAACCTGGAAACAAAGTCACTTCCGGGTTTACGCTGAAGCCAACAGCGCCGATTTAAAAAAATCGAAGGTATTCAAAAATTTTGATTTTGGTGTTTTTTTAATACTTTAGAGTACAGAGGAGGGGTTTGGGGTTAGACCCCAGATCCCTCCATAGAGTACCTGTCACTGTCACAAGGGATGTTTACATTCCTTGTGACAGCAATAAAAGTGATCAGATTTTTTTTTAACCACTTGCCAACCAGCCGCTGTGGTCATACTGCGGCAGGTCGGCAAGATCCCGCGAACCATCGTACCTGTACAAAAAGGAAATCCTATTGGAGGGTATGGAACTTTAAGTCCAATAGGATTTCCTTTTTGTCTTTTCTTGTAAAGGGATAATGGCGCTAAACAACTAAAATTGGAAATTGATCATTCTAAATCTTATATTACATCATAGCTGTATGTCGGTCCCTTTAAGCGGGATAGCAAGCGCGCACGCCACATCGCGTGGGTGCAATGCTCGTGACCAACAGCCGCGAGCACGAGAGGCAGAACAGGGACGTGTGTGTATAAACACACAAATCCCTGTTCTGTGAGGAGAGACAGATCGTGAGTTCCTAATAGCTAGGAACAATGATCTGTCATTTCCTCTAGTCAGTCCCCTCCCCCCACAGTTAGAACACACAGTCAGGGAACGCAGTTAACCCCTTGATCGCCCCCTAGTATTAACCCCTTCCCTGCCAGTGACATTTAACCACTTAAGCCCCGGACCATTTGGTAGCTAAAGGACCAGAGGTGAATTCAGAATTTTGCACTGCGCTGCTTTAACTGTAAATTGTGCGGACATGCAATGTTGTACCCAAACGAAATTTGCGTCCTTTTCTTCCCACAAATAGAGCTTTCTTTTAATGGTATTTGATTGCCTCTGTGATTTTTATTTTTTGCAATATAAACGGAAAAAGACCGAAAATTTTGTAAAAAAATGATATTTTCTACTTTTTGTTATAAGAAAAATCGAATAAACTCAATTGTAGTCATACATTTAGGCCAAAATGTATTCAGCCGCATGTCTTTAGTAAAATGTCAATAAGCGTATTTCTCTTACCATCCATGGACTGACACGGTGTCTCTTTACACTTTACACGTGGGTTATGTCCCTGCTTGCAGGAGAAGACCTAGGCAGAATGTGAAATGTTATACATACATTCCAAAAGCCAGAGCTGAACAGCCCCACCCAGGGGGCGGTCCCTCCGGACATAACCCTCCCACTACAGTCAGCAGACTTCAGTTTTTTTCTGCCTAGCAGAAGGAGAAGACGTGGCTCTCTCAGGAGCCAGTCTCCTGACCTATTTTTATTCCTTTTCTGGAATTCTTTTTTATTTTATTTTTGAGAATCTTCTATCAACTGTCGGCTGGGCAACAGGTTGGGTACAAGATATCCTCGTAGTCTTCCCTGTCCGACCATCGAGCGTGCTGATCCTCGCCTTGTGTGCGTGAGACTCAGTTCACGACAGGCCCCATGACTCCAGGGGTGGCCGGGTTTGCTTTCATGCTCCCACGGTCCTCTCAAGACTGAACAGTTCCTGACTGACTGTATCTTTCGCGGTGGACCGGGCCGACAGCTACTCAGTACTGCACTGTGATAGTCCTGTCAGAAACACACCAGTGGGTCCCTCAGGGGACGGGTAAGTAGTCTCTCCTGCCTGCAGGTGAGTACAAAAAGCTGTGTGTTTCTCTGTGGGGGATTTTCCCTATCTCCCCCTGTATTTCATTGTCACTCTGTCACCATTGCTGGCGCTGTGCTGTGTGGGGTGCCTGGGGCTAATGCTGGTCTGCAGATATGCTTGGGGCCTTTTTTTGTGTGTTTTGGGGCCTGAGCGCCGAGTGCCGCTGTGTGTGTGCTGTTTTTTTCACTTTTGCTGAGTCATGGCGGCCATCTTGCCGTGGATCGCCTCAGTGAAGTGCGGCGGCCATTTTCTTGTAGGCCGCGCGCTCTTCAGCACTAGTTTTGGCCTCTAGCGCTGCTGTAACAGCGCAAATCTCCTCACAGCTCACCAGCGCTGACACAGCGCGGTACAGACAGCGGAACTGAGCGGTCCCTGGTCCGGTTTGGTGAGTCCCCTGGGCGCCCCCTCCTCAGTCAGCACAGCCTGTGGGTGGACTTTTTATCTGAGGAGTCTCAGAGGGGGGCAATATGGAGTCTCTGTCACCAGCTTCCCCTAAATGTCAGTGGACAACAGGCAGTGCTTCAGCACCTGCGGTCCCTAGGGACCAGTTGTGGGCAGTCCTGGAATCATTTCTGACCAGGATGGGAGCTGTGTGCAAGCGCAAGGGAGCAAAAAAGCGCCCTCCCCCCACTTTACTTCATGAGGGCAGTGCGCTGATTCAGATATGGGCCTAGCCACTACCGCTCAGGACCCTAGTTCTGAATGTATTGGATGGTTTTGAACAGGACATTCCTTATGTGGAAAACTCCAGTTCTGAGTCAGTAAATGACAGGGCGCTTGTTAGTGTACTCATGACTGCGGTGAGGGACACTCTCAAGCTAAAATTCTGCGGATGCAGAACCTCAGGCGGATACAGTCTCCTTTGGTTCTTTTAAGGCCAGGCCTTCTAAAGAGGTTTTTCCATATGTACTTTCTTTGACCAGCTCATTGATAAGGTCTGGGAAAAGCCGCAGAATAATTTTTTTATGGTCCCGCGGCGTTTCTCTATCAGATACCCCTTGAAGATGCCCTACTTAAAAAGTGGGCTTCTCCCCCAGGGTCGACCCTCCAGTCGCCCGGTTGAACAAGGCCATCACTCTCCCGATGGAGGGGACTCCTTCATTTGAGGACCCCACTGACAGGAGGTCAGAAGTGGTGAGCAGAGCCATGTTTGCCTTGTTGGGATCCGCCCTACGGCCTGTGGTAGCGGCGACCCTTGTGTCTTAAACACTTACAGGTTGGGCAAAAATGTTGCACCTAGCTGTACAGGAGCATAATCTTCCTCCAGACACAGTTGCTCTGGCCCACCAACTGGTTCAGGGCCTGGTTTATGTGTGCGAGGCCACGTTGGACGCGGCCCCTTTAATATCCAGGGCCTCTGTCTCGGCGGTGGTATTGCGTCGTCTTATCTGGTTGAAGTGCTGGTCTGCTGACCTAGCCTTAGGAAGCTCCTGACAGATCTACCATTTAAAGGTGGTAGACCTTTCGGTGCTGCTCTGATAGACATCGTCATGGATGTCATGGGAGGTAAAAGCACTCTTCTTCCTTAGACTAGCAAGAGTGAGGAGGCCCGCCGAAAACAGGTGCCTTCCTTTCCAGCAAAACGGGGTTTTTTCGTCAGTCAGAGTCCACGGGTAGGTCCTCTCAGACTGACGGCAGTGCGGCTGGTGGGCACAAGTGCCCCTGGGTGCGTAAGTCGAACAAGCGGCTCCCAAGCCCGCCTCCGCGTGAAGTCTTGCCTCCGCCCGACTCTGGGGTGGGGGGACGACTTCGCAGGTCACGAATCGGTGGTCCTCCCGAATCTCCGACTGGTGGGTGTGCGAGGTGGTCACCTCAGGATACAGGATAGTATTCCGATCCTGGCCCCCAGACAGATTCTTTCCCTCGAATCTTCCTCTCCTTCCTACCTGTCGGGCAGCCCTCTTGGGGGCTGTACAGGATTTGATCAGGTCCGGAGTGATTGTGCCGGTTCCGTCACAGGAGAGTTTTCAGGGATTCTACTCGAATCTGTTTGTCGTCCCAAAAATAGGACGTGGTTCGACCTATCCTGGACCTCAAGGCCCTGAATGCCTTCGAGAAGGTGCAGAAATTCCGCATGGAATTCATTCGCACGGTGATCGCTACACTCCACCAAAGGGATTTTCTTCTGGCGTCCTTGGACTTCAAGGACGCCTACTTGCATGTTCCGATCTGCGCAAGTCACCAGAAGTTTCTGCGCTTGCGATCAGCGAAGTCCACTATCGATTGTGGCTCTTCCTTTCGGCCTAGCCTTGGCACCAAGGGTGTTCACCAAGGTGCTTGCTCCGGTTCTAGCCTTCTGTTACAGTGAGGTATTGCTGTCGTGGGCTATCTGGACGATCTTCTGCTAAGAGCAGAAAGTGGCTCAGACTTAGAGGAAAGGTGACTATCGTCAATTAGACCCTCAGGGACTTCGGGTGGTTCCTGAACATTCAGGAGTCAGTCCTGGTCCCGACTCAGTGTCTGGAGTATCTAGTTCTGATTCTAGACTCCTTGGAGGCAAAGGTATCCTACCTCTGGAGAAGTTGCTGACACTTCAGTCTGCGGTGCAGGTGCTGACATCCCGAAAATGGTTGTCAATCCGTTTTTTTGCATGAGAGTCCCAGGACTCGTGGTGGCCTCCTTCGTGGCCGTTCCGTATGCCCAATCACACACCAGGGCATTGCAGAAGGAGATCTTGTCCACCTGGGACAAATCCCCGTTGTCCTTGGATCTTCAGATCCAGGTGATTCACCTGGTCAGGGCGCCCCTGACATGGTGGTTGAGATCCTCGGCTCTTCGGTCCGGAAAGTCGTTCCCCTCCCATCCAATGGACGGTACTCACGACGGACACCAGCCTGACGGGCTGGGGTGGAGTGTGGGGAGTCCTGTCGGCTCAAGGCCTTGGACTCCGGACGAGCCCGTTTACCAATCACTGTTCTGGAAATATGGGCCATCGGACTGTGTCTCTCCTCAGGTCGGAGAGAGTACAGGGTCGCTCCATCAGGAGCCAGTCGGACAACGCCACGGCGGTGGCGTAAGTAAACCATCAAGGGGGGACTCGGAGCTCAGCTGCGGCTTCCGAGGTAGTCCGTATCCTGAAGTGGGCCGGAAGAAACGTGCCGGCTCTGTAGGCCATTTACATTCTGGGCATAGACAATGGGCAGGCGGACTATCTGAGTCGCCAATCGCCGGACCAAGAAGAGTGGCCCTTGCATATTTCAACTCCTTTGCCGACGGTAGGGCACGCCGGATGTGGACCTGATAGCCTCTCGACTCAATCGCAAGGGTCGAGGTTGTGGCCAGATCCAGGGATCCTTGGGCGATGCCTCGGATGCGTTGGTGGCCCCATAGGGTCCTTATCGCCTGATATAAACTCTGGTGATCCTAATTGTTCCTGATTGGCCTCAGCATCACTGGTACGCTGATCTGGTACGTCTCGTCGCGGACGTTCCCTGGCGGTTGCCGATGAGGAAGGACCTTCAGTCTCAAGGTCCTATGTTTCATCCGGCTTACAGTCTCTGGCTTTAACGGCAGGGCTGTTGAAAGCCAGGTGTTGAGGGTCCGAAGGTCTCTCGGATTCGGTCATTTTGACCATGTTAAGCACACGGAAGTCTTCCTCCAAGCAGATCTATCACCGTGCCTGGAAAGCTTATATCGCCATATGCGAAGCGCTGGACTGGCGTCCTCGGACGTATTCGGTCCCCAGAATCCTGCGTCCTCTGCAGTGTGGAGTGACCCAAAAGCTTGCTTTGAGTACCATCAAGGATCAGATTTCGGCCTTGGCCGTCTTCTTTCAGCGACCTCTAGCGGGTCATTTCTTGGTTAGCACCTTGTGTTGGGGGTTCGCCATGTGCTCCCTCCTGTCAAGCCTCCTCTCCCACCGTGGGATCTGAATTTGGTGCTCTCGGTCCTCCAGGAACCTCCTTTTGGGAATATCCGGGATATTCCCCTCTTGTCTTGTCTCAGAAGGTGGCCTTTTAGTGGCAATCACTTCTGTTTGACGGGTGTCTGAGTTGGCAGGTTTGTCCTGCAAGTCGCCATATTTAGTCATCCATAAGGATAAGGCGGTGTTGCATCCGTGACCTTCCTTTTTGCCAAAGGTGGTGTCGACCTTTCACCTACATGAGGACATTGTCCTCCCGTCCTTGTGTCCTCACCCATCGCATCCCAGAGAGTTTGCGCTGCACATATTGGATGTGGTACAAGCCTTACGGGTGTACCTGTCTGCTACTGCTTCTATTCGAAAGTCCGACTCACTGTTTGTGACTGTCTCTGGTCCATAACAGGGCCAAGCGGTTTCGTCTGCCATCATTTCTAGGGGAATCAGACAAACCGTCATTCAAGCCTATGCGCTCAAAGGGCGGGCGCCTCCCTTTCCGGTTACGGCGCATTCCACCAGGGCAATTGGTGCTTCCTGGGTTTTCCGACATCAAGCGTCGGTTGCACAAGTGTGCAAGGTGGCGACCTGGTCGTCTGTTCATGCCTTTTAAGTTTTATAAGGTTAATGTGGCTGTATCTCCGGATGCTTCCTTCGGCCGCAGGGTGCTGCAGGCCGCTGTTTAAAGTTGCGACTCCTCCGTTGAGGAGCTCTGCCTTCTTGGAGTGAAGTTTTTGGTTTTTCCATTTATACTGCTCCCATCCCTCTTGACACTGCTTTGGGACATCCCACGTGTAAAGTGTAAAGAGACACCGTGTCAGTCCATGGATGGTAAGAGAAAATAGGATTTTTTGTACTCACCGTAAAATCCTTTTCTCTGACATCCATGGACTGACACGGCACCCACCCTTCCTTTTAATTTCGTACTGCTTTGTTACGAACTGAAGTCTGCTGACTGTAGTGGGAGGGTTATGTACGGAGGGACCGCCCCCTGGGTGGGGCTGTTCAGCTCTGGCTTTTGGAATGTATGTATAACATTTCACATTCTGCCTAGGTCTTCTCCTGCAAGCAGGGACATAACCCACGTGTAAAGTGTAAAGAGACACCGTGTCAGTCCATGGATGTCAGAGAAAAGGATTTTACGGTGAGTACAAAAAATCCTATTATTTATTGGTTTGCGCAAAAGTTATAGCGTCTACAAACTAGGGTACATTTTCTGGAATTTACACAGCTTTTAATTTATGACTGCCTATCTCATTTCTTGAGGTGCTAAAATGGCAGGGCAGTACAAAACCCCCCCAAATGACCCCATTTTAGAAAGTAGACACCCCAAGGAAATTGCTGAGAGGCATGTTGAGCCCATTGAATATTTTTTTTTTGTCCCAAGTGATTGAATAATGACAAAAAAAAAAATTACAAAAAGTTGTCACTAAATGATATATTGCTCACACATGCCATGGTTATATGTGGAATTGCACCCCAAAATACATTCTGCTGCTTCTCCTGAGTACGGGGATACCACATGTGTGGGACTTTTTAGGAGCCTAGCCACGTACGGGACCCCGGAAACCAAGCACCGCCTTTAGGATTTCTAAGGGCGCAAATTTTTGATTTCACTCCTCACTACCTATCACAGTTTCGAAGGCCATAAAATGCCAAAATAGCACAAAACCCCCCCAAATGACCCCATTTTGGAAAGTAGACACCCCAAGCTATTTACTGAGAGGCATGATTAGTCCATGGAATATTTTATATTTTGCCACAAGTTGCGGGAATATGACAAACTTTATTTTTTTTGCACAAAGTTGTCACTAAATGATATATTGCTCACACATGCCATGGGCATATGTGAAATTACACCCCAAAATACATTCTGCTGCTTCTCCTGAGTACGGGGATACCACATGTGTGGGACTTTTTGGGAGCCTATTCGCGTACGGGACCCCAAAAACCAAGCACCGCCTTCAAGATTTCTAAGGGCATAAATTTTTGATTTCACTCCTCACTACCTATCACAGTTTTGAAGGCCATAAAATGCCAAGATAGCCCAAAACCCCCACAAATGACCCCATTTTGGAAAGTAGACACCCCAAGCTATTTGGCGAGAGGCATGGTGAGTATTTTACAGCTCTCATTTGTTTTTGAAAATGAAGGACATATTTTTTTTTTTTCTTTTTTAAATTTTTAAAACTTTGTGACAAAAAGCGAGATCTGCAAAATACTCAACATACCTCTCAGCAAATAGCTTGGGGTGTCTACTTTCCAAAATGGGGTCATTTGGGGGGGTTTTGTGCCATCTGGGCATTCCATGGCCTCCGAAACTGTGATAGGCAGTGAGGAGTGAAATCAAAAATTTAGACCCATAGAAATCCTGAAGGGGGTGCTTGGTTTTCGGGGTCCTGTACGCGGCTAGGCTCCCAAAATGTCTCACATGTGGTATCCCCGTACTCAGGAGAAGCAACAGAATGTATTTTGGGGTGCAATTCCACATATAACCATGGCATGTGTGAGCAATATATAATTTAGTGACAACTTTTTGTACATTTTTTTTTTTTCTTTTTGTCATTATTCAATCACTTGGGACAAAAAAAAAATATATTCAATTGGCTCAACATGCCTCTCAGCAAATAGCTTGAGGTGTCTACTTTCCAAAATGGGGTCATTTGGGGGGGTTTTGAACTGTCCTGGCATTTTATGCACAACATTAGGAAGCTTATGTCACACATCATCCACTCTTCTAACCACTTGAAGACAAAGCCCTTTCTGACACTTTTTGTTTACATGAAAACATTTTTTTTTTGCAAGAAAATTATGTTGAACCCCCAAACATTATATATTTTTTTAAAGCAAAGGCCCTACAGATTAAAATGGTGGATGTTGCATTTTTTTTTCCACACAGTATTTGCGCAGCGATTTTTCAAACGCATTTTTTGGGGGGAAAACACACTTTTTTATTTTTAATGCACTAAAAAACACTATATTGCCCAAATGTTTGATGAAATAAAAAAGATGATCTTAGGCCGAGTACATGGATACCAAACACGACATGCTTTAAAATTGCGCAGAAACGCGCAGCGGCGAGAAACTACATTCATTTTTAAAAGCATTTAAAAGCCTTTACAGGTTTACAATTGCTGTTTACATATGACGCTAGACCGACGCTTGCGTTCGCCTTTGCGCAAGAGCAGGGGGGGACAGCGGTGCTTTTTTTATTTTTTTTTATTTTGCTTTTTTATTTTATTTTTTAAACTGTTCCTTCCATATTTTTTTATTGTTATCTCAGGGAATGTAAATATCCCCTATGATAGCAATAAGTAGTGACAGGTACTCTTTTTTTGAAAAAAAATGGGGGGTTAGACCCTAGATCTTTCCTCTGCCCTCAAAGCATCTGACCACACCAAGATCGGTGTGATAAAATGCTTTCCCAATTTCCCAATGGCGCTGTTTATATCCGGGGGGGGGGGGCATTCCCTCCCACTGCTTGTAAAAGCAGTCTAGAGGCTAATTATCTGCTAGAATTGCTTTTACATGAAAGCCGGCCACTGGCTGAAAAGAATGATACCAAGATGATACCTAAACCTGCAGGCATCATTCTGGTATAAACATTCAAAGTCCAGCAACATACCAGTTACGTTGCTGGTCCTTGTTGGACATGTATTGTAATCTTTTTTTCTTTTTCGTACATCACGGGACACAGAGCGACTTAGTCATTACTAATGGGTTATATAGATTACCTTCAGGTGTTGGCACTGGCCAATTCCAAACCGGAAGTACCCTCCCCTATATAAGCCCCTCCCACCCGGGAGCACCTCAGTTTTTTGCCAGTGTCTAAGGTGTTGGCCAAAGAGTAACATGTGTTTTCACTGGGCTTGCGTACAGGTTCTTTTGGGCCTTAGTAAGCTGTTCCGGATCCCACCAAAAAAGCTTCATAGCTAAACGGTCGGTACCCGGGCCTTGCAGCAGAAGAGCAAGGTTTTGCCTGTAATGCTTCTCTTAGGAGGGCTGGACCCTGGGATCCAGAGCTCTGGTCATACCCACGACCAAGATGTTGTCTGTGCAGGGTGCTATACAGGTCCAGGGGAGTGGAATCCTTGGGAACCCGGTCCCTGAAGGTTTAATTACAATGCCTGCCGTGATAGGTGAAGTTTGGACTTCTGTGGACCAAACAAAGTCCTGCGGCGGGGATCAGGTAAGTGGGGGCCCCCAGGAACTTGGTTCTATTGGGGGACCCCCAAGCCTAATTTGTCTGTCTGTTACCTAACGGTATTCCCGCTAAATATCTGTGTTTGCCTATAACTACTGAAAATGTAAAATTTTAATAGTAGTCAAGAAAAAAAAAAAAAAACAGGGACCGCGGTACCTGTGTTAAACCACTAGAGGCCGCTGTAGTCCATTTTTCTTGTCATGTGGATCTTTGGTTTTCTCAAGTCAAAAGATCCAGGCAGCTGGTAAGTTTCTCTGTGGGAATCCACTTCCTCTGCCCTGTTGCTGCGCTCATCCACCGCACAGGCCCTCCGGCAAAAAGGGCCCTGGCTCCTAGTCCCCTGTTTGATTTCGAAAAGGGCGCCAATGGCGCACGGGCGCGCGCGCGGGCACGTGCACGCGCCTCCTATGGAAAAAAGGGGCGGGGCGGGTGGATGACGCTCGATGCGCGGCGCTTCTGCGCATGTGCGGGCGTCCCAGCATGGTTAAAAGACACAGTACAAGTGTCAGCTGCATGCAAACAGAGCTAGCAACAAACAGTGGCACACAGAGGCGGTTGATGCAGGCATCCCCATAGAAAGGCACTTTAGTGGACACCAGCTGGTATATAGCAGCACCTGTGTTAGACTATTACCAGCAAAATTGGTGTATGACGACGGGAATACCTCAGCTTTGTGCTTAAAGGATATGTCGTCCAGACGCTCCGGAAATAGATCTTCCAGGAAGCCAAAGGGGTCTCCATCGGGCTCTGAGGATATTGGGCATGCTTGTACTGCACCAATCTCCCCTGAGAATTCAGAGGTCAGTAGCCGTAGAAACCCCGCAGGAATGCCTGGTGCTGCGGCTGTCCCCAGTCCACCTGCTCCTGTATATATAACAGAGGAGGTTTTATCCTCAACTCTGGGAGGATTGGAAGAGAGATTAACAGCATTGATCGCTGCTTCCCTGTCTCAGGAAAAGCGCGTCCGATCTCCGTCTCCTCCTTCAGAGTGCCTGTTAGTGGAGGAACAGCCCCACACAGAGATCGACCTACCTGAAGGGGATCAGGATGAGGTTGATTCAGTTATGGAGGAATCAACAGTGGAAGAACCTTTTCTCAGCTTCTCAGGCTGAAAGATTATGGGTTCAGTCTCTGACTAATATGGTCCGATCAGCATTTAAAATGCCTCTGGCGGAACCACCATCCACTACGGTTTCCTCGCTGGGGTCGCTAAAAGCTCCCCAGGCTGTCTGTTCCTTCCCAATCCACCCTTTATTAGAAGGGCTTATTTACCAGGATTGGGAGCATCCTGATAAAATATTTGCTCCCCCCAAGAGATTTCCGGTGATCTATCCCATGGAGGATAAGTTCATAAGAAAATGGAGGGTCCCTACAGTGGACGCAGCCATCTCTTCTGTTAACAAATCACTGACATGTCCAGTAGATAATGTTCCAATGTTCAAAGACCCAATAGATAAAAAATTGGAGTCTTTACTAAAATCTGCTTTCTCTACAGCAAGTATGGTGACACAACCTGCGGTAGCAGCGATTGGAGTCTGCCAAGCAGTGAAAGATCAGTTGAAACAAGTCTTAAGGGACTTACCAGATCAGCAGGCTCTTGCCCTAGCTGACCTGCCTAGAGCCTTGTGTTTTGCGGTGGACGCCATAAAGGATACAATCCAACAGGCCTCCCGCTTTACGCTGTCTATAGTACATATGCGTAGGCTTCTGTGGCTCAAAAACTGGTCTGCTGAAGCTCCCTGTAAAAAACTGCTGGTTAGCTTCCCATTTCATGGAGAACGCTTATTTGGAGAAGATCTGGACAAATATATCCAGAAAATTTCTGCCGGTAAAAGTTCACTCTTACCGGTTAAGAACAAGGGTAGAAGTCCTTCTTTTAAGAGGCCTACTTCTCCAGTCCCGGGCACATTGGCTGTGAAGCAGTTCCGACGGCCTCCGCGGTCAAATTCAGGGGGCAGAAATCAGGGACAATCACAGGGTAACAAGAAGCCCTGGATCAAGAGAGGTACAAAACCTCCCCCCAAGGCATGAAGCGTTGCCCCCACTCAATCGGGTGGGGGGAAGACTTCAGTTGTTCACAGAGACCTGGCGGGACACCATCAGAGACAGATGGGTGCTCTCCGCAGTAAGTCTGGGATACAAGCTGGAGTTAAAAGGCACTCCTCCTGCCCAATTTATGAGGTCAAACGTGCCAAGAGATCCCCAAAAGAGAGGATCCCTACTTCTGGCACTAGAACAACTATTGCTCCAAGGTGTAATCATGAAGGTTCCCCTGGAAGAAAGCGGATTCGGGTTTTACTCGAACCTTTTCACAGTCCCCAAACCAAATGGGGACGTGAGGCCCATATTAAATCTAAAAGGGCTAAACAAGTTCCTAAATATCAGGACTTTTCGGATGGAGTCGATCCGATCGGTGGCCACCGCCCTACAAGGGCAGGAATGGCTAGCCTCGATCGACATAAAGGATGCTTATCTGCATATTCCCATCTTTCCGGCCCACCAGAAATTTCTACGCTTTGCAGTAGAAGGGCGCCATTTTCAGTTCAGAGCCTTACCTTTCGGTCTGGCCACAGCACCACGAGTGTTCACAAAAATTCTGGCCCCATTATTGGCCAATCTAAGAACACAGGGTGTAACGATAATGGCATATCTAGACGACCTGCTACTAATAGACCACTCAGTGGAAAAGCTGGAAGTAGCTATTCACAAGACAATCGAGTATCTGGAATATCACGGTTGGATTATCAACCGGGACAAGTCAGCTCTAAGACCAGTCAAAAGTCTGGAATACTTAGGGCTAAGGCTGGATTCAAATCAGAGAAAGATTTTCTTACCTCCAGAGAAGGTGTCGTCTTTAAAAGATTTGACCCACTTAGTGGGTACAAAAAGAAAACCATCCATACGCCTCTGCATGAGGCTGCTGGGAAAGATGGTGGCTTCATTCGAAGCGGTACCCTACGGTCAATTCCATTTAAGGAATTTGCAAAGGGCCATACTGTCAGCCTGGAACAAAAAAGTTCAGGCTTTAGACTTACCAATGTCCCTGTCCCCTTCCGTTCGCAAGAGCCTCCATTGGTGGTTGGTGCCCCAGAATCTGGAAAGAGGGAAACCCTTCAGTCCGGTTTCTTGGAAGGTGGTCACTACAGATGCCAGCCTCATAGGCTGGGGGGCAGTACTGGAGCAATGGTCTCTCCAGGGCAAGTGGTCAGAAGCAGAAAAGGCCCTGCCCATCAATCTCTTAGAGATACGAGCAGCCCGGTATGCCCTAGTAGCATGGACATCCAAACTCCAAGGGTCCCCTGTCAGAATTCAATCAGACAATGCCACGGCAGTGGCATATATCAATCACCAGGGTGGCACCAGGAGTCGTGCAGCCCAGAGGGAAGCAAATTGCATCCTGGAGTGGGCAGAAAAATATGTCCCAGCCATATCCGCGGTTTTCATCCCAGGAGTGGAAAATTGGAGAGCGGACTTTCTAAGTCGCCAACAATTATGCCCGGGGGAATGGTCTCTTCACCCCGAGGTTTTCCAGGCAATATGCCAGCGGTGGGGAACACCGGATGTAGATCTGCTAGCATCCAGATTCAACGCAAAGGTGGACAGATTTGTGTCTCGCACAAGGGATCCCCTAGCTTGCGGCTCGGATGCCCTAGTGTTCCCTTGGGATCAGTTCGAGCTGATATATGCATTCCCACCGCCACAAGTGTTACCGCGATTACTCCGCAGAATCAGGGTAGAAAAGAAACCAGTGATTCTGGTGGCTCCAGCGTGGCCCCGAAGGGCATGGTACGCGGAGATTGTAAAAATGTCAGTGAGGAGTCCTTGGACCCTCCCACATCGTCCGGACCTGCTGTCGCAGGGACCGATATACCACCCTTCCTTACCAGCCCTAGGTTTGACGGCCTGGCTATTGAAGCCCACATTCTGAAAAAGAGAGGGCTCTCTAATTCTGTGGTATCTACCATGATCAATGCCAGGAAACCGGTATCCAGGCAGATCTATTATAGGATCTGGAAAGCATACATTACGTGGTGTGAGGCCAGGAAATGGCATCCACGTAAGTACGTGATAGGGAGGATTTTGGACTTCCTACAGTGGGCTGTAGATAGGAAGCTTGCCTTGAGTACTATCAAGGGTCAGATTTCGGCCTTGTCAATATTTTTTCAAAGGCCCTTGGCTTCGCATTCACTAGTCAAAGCCTTTATACAAGCGGTGATGCGTATTAGCCCTCCGGTTAGTATTCCCATATGTCCTTGGGACTTAAACCTGGTTCTGTCGGTTCTACAGAAACAACCGTTTGAACCATTACAACACATTTCCTTGGTTCTTCTCACCAGGAAATTGATTTTCTTAGTAGCCGTTTTTTTCGGCTAAAAGAGTATCGGAATTAGCCGCCTTGTCCTGTAAGGAGCCATATCTGGTTGTCCATAAGGACAGAGTAGTATTACGTCCTCATCCAGCCTTTCTTCCTAAGGTGGTATCGAGGTTTCATTTGAACCAAGATGTGGTTCTTCCTTCTTTTTTCCCCAAACCTAGCTCGGTAGAGGAAAAGTTATTACATTCTTTGGATGTAGTAAGAGCAGTTAAAGCTTATCTAAAAGCCACTGCTCAGATTCGCAGAACGGATTCTTTATTTGTTCTGCCGGAAGGCCCCAGAAAGGGTCAGGCAGCATCAAAATCTACTTTAGCCAAGTGGATTCGACAGGTCATAATACAAGCCTATGGCTTGAGAAAGAGACCGCCTCCGTTCAAAGTTAGGGCGCACTCCACAAGAGCAGTTGGAACTTCATGGGCAGTGCATCACCAGGCCTCCCTGGCTCAAGTATGTAAGGCCGCAACATGGTCTTCGGTACACACGTTTACTAGGTTCTACCAGGTAGACGTTAGAAGTCAGGAGGATGTCGCCTTTGGGCGCAGTGTGTTGCAGGCCGCAAAAGATCCTCATGCCTGATGGCGCCCAGCTTATGTATCCCTCCCCTCATTTGGCATTGCTTTGGGACGTCCCATTAGTAATGACTAAGTCGCTCTGTGTCCCGTGATGTACGAAAAAGAAAAAGGGATTTTTAGAACAGCTTACCTGTAAAATCCTTTTCGTGGAGTACATCACGGGACACAGAGCTCCCACCCCTCTTTTTGGGACACTTATTGCTTGGCTACAAAACTGAGGTGCTCCCGGGTGGGAGGGGCTTATATAGGGGAGGGTACTTCCGGTTTGGAATTGGCCAGTGCCAACACCTGAAGGTAATCTATATAACCCATTAGTAATGACTAAGTCGCTCTGTGTCCCGTGATGTACTCCAAGAAAAGGATTTTACAGGTAAGCTGTTATAAAAATCCCTTTTTTCATGCAGCCTGTTGGCTGAACGAAAAAAAGAGATTGATCGGTGGGTATGCCCACCATTAGAACTCCCTTCATCCACCCACTTCTAAAGATGGGCATATATGCCGAAGCATGGGGGCATCCTCCCGCAAAAAAGTTATGCCGCGTGCACACGGTCGGACTTTTCCACGGGCAAGCCTTCGTCGGAATTTCGACCGTATGTACGCGGCATAAAAGGTTATGCCGCGTACACGCGGTCGAACTTTTCCACGGGCAAGCCTCCGTCGGAATTTCGACCGTATATACGCGGCATTAGGAGCAAAATCGCTCCTCCGCCCCTGCTGCCCCCATGCTTCGGCATATATGCTCTTTTTTTTAACTGTGGTGGTGAAATCACCTCCTACAGCGTTGGAGTCACGGCTTTATGTATCGTGGGAGCAAACGCTGTTGCTGTCAAGATAAATAAATCCGCGATGCAACTGAATGGCGTACCTGCTAAGCAAATGATGGTTAACATTAAAACAAAGTAACATTACAGTACAACAGTAAGACCTTACCATACCATACCTGCAAAGCAAATACCAAAACAAAACCTAGTAAAAAATAAAACTTTTTTTTAACGCAACCTGTGCCTAAAATATATATATGCCGAAGCATGGGGGCATCCTCCCGCAAAAAAGTTATGCCGCGTACACACGGTCGGACTTTTCCACGGGCAAGCCTTTGTCGAAATTTCGACCGTATATACGCGGCATTAGGAGCAAAATCGCTCCTCCGCCCCTGCTGCCCCCATGCTTCGGCATATATGCTCTTTTTTTTTAACTGTGGTGGTGAAATCACCTCCTACAGCACTGGAGTCACGGCTTTATGTATCGTGGGAGCAAACGCTGTTGCTGTCAAGATAAATAATTCCGCGCTGCAGTTGAATGGCGCACCTGAAAACAAAAAATTACATACCTGAAAAGCAAGCATGATAAAACATTGCAGAATGGAATACAGTAAAAAAGAGCAGAACAATAGAGAGAGAGAGAGAGAACAATAAAACGACAACTATTTTTGTTTTTTTTATTTTATATTTTTTTAGTGTTTTTGTTTTTTACTTTTTATTTTTTACACTTTTTTTTTTAAACTTTAACAACTGTAATGGTTCGGGTCTCTCAAAATGTAATGGCATCTTGGGAGACCCTGTGTAAGTGTGTCCTAGTCTGTGAAATGCTGTACCCTATGCTAAAACTTCACTTTTGAGTGGTAGCGTTCAAAACATTCACCAAGGCAAAGACCAGGTTTGTCAGGACAGAGTGGACAATAATAACGGGTGTCACGCCTAAATCCGCGCTTGCTACAGACACAACATCTTTTTTGGGGGGTTCATTGGGTAGGGGTACTCGGGAGGAGATGTGTATAATGCCTCTCATGCAGCCGGCTTACTGCATTTGATAGGGGATGGTGAGGTGCAGAACCGCCTGGATACAGGAGTTCTGTGACTATCTCATTCTGGAATTTTAGAAGAGATAAAGTCCCGCCTGAAGCTCTGTATAGCACATGAGCGTTCAGCAAAGCCAATTGGAATAAGGATAGAGACACTTTTTTGTACCAGCGTCTCGCCTTACGGTCAATTAGATACGGCGCCATCAACTGGTCGTTGAGGTCCACCCCTCCCATATTTTTGTTATATTCGTGGACACAGAGGGGTTTCTCCACAACACCAGTCGCCGTACGAATTTGGACTGTCGTGTCTGCATGAAGGGAGGTAAGAAGGAAAACATTCTTATTGTCCCTCCACTTTATAGCGAGCAAGTTATTACACTTTACGCAGGCTCTCTCCCCCAGCCTAAGACGGGCATCTACAAGCCGCTGGGGAAAGCCCCGGCGATTAGGTCGCACGGTGCCACATGCTCCAATCTGATGATCAAACAAGTGACTAAACAGTGGCACGCTCGTGTAATAATTGTCCACATACAAGTGGTACCCCTTTCCGAATAAGGGTGACACCAAGTTCCACACTATCTTGCCAGCGCTCCCTATGTAATCCGGGCAGTTGACCGGCTCAACCTAACTTTCTTTTCCCTCATAAACCATAAAGCTCCATACATAGCCTGTTGCCCTGTCACAGCACTTATAGAGCTTGACCCCGTATCTGGCACGCTTGCTGGGAAGGTACTGCTTGAAAGCCAAGCGGCCAGAAAATTTAATCAGGGACTCATCAACGCAGACAGCTTGATCGGGAATAAACAAGGCTGCAAAACGTTCGTTGAAGTGGTTTATGAGGGGCTGAATTTTATAGAGCCGGTCGTATTCAGGGTCCCCACGTGGACGACAAAGTTCATTGTCGTTGAAGTGCATGAACCGCAAGATCTGCTTGTATCGTTTCCTGGGCATGGAGGCAGAGAACACGGGCATGTGGTCAATTGGGTGCGTGGACCAATAAGCACGCAATGACGGGAATTTATGTGTGCCCATGTTGAGGGAAAGGCCCAGAAAGGTCTTAAATTCGGAAACCGTAATTGGTTTCCAATCTTTGGCAATGGAAGGCAACTGGGGATTAGCGGCGATGAATTGACCAGCATATAAATTACTCTGGTCCACAATAGATCTATAGAGATCTTCCGTGAAAAACAGCGAATAATAATCAATTGGCATAAAATCAGCCGTTTCCACCTGAATACCGGGTTGGGCATTGAATGGGGGAAGTACGGGTTCTGCAGAAGTGGTGGGGACCCAATCAGGATAGGCGAATTCTGCAGGAAGAGCACTATGGGTACGACGGGGCCTGCTTTTGTCTTCTTATTGGTGGCAGTGGGACACTACTTGTGCTTGCCACCTCGCCAGCTTGAACTGCACTTATGGGACTCGCCACGTCACCAAGTGATACTGCAGTGCTGGATGTACGCCCAGGCTGTACTAGGCCGCTGGTGCTTGCCAATTCACCAGAAGGAATAGCGGCGCTAGTACTACTCTGCTCCATGATACGAGAGCCCTGCGGTTCTTGCTCCTCAACAACCTCAGAAGATCGGGTACGCCTGACCCTAGCAGGGACCTCAACTTCGTCGTCAGAGCTATCTGACGTGGGGCCGCTGACGTCACTGTCTTCTACGGGAAGATATTCTGAGCCTGAATCTGACAGATACGTGACCTCCTCTTCACTATCTGTCATGCTCAGAATCTCGTAGGCCTCTTTACTAGTGTACCTTCGACTTGCCATTTTGGGCTCTAAATTTAGGGGTACACTAGTAAGATTCACAGGAAAAAAAGCACCCGACTGTCGTCAGCAAATATATCAAACGCTACAAAAAAAAAACTGTTAGCGGTCGCAGGGATCAGGACTGTCTCTGCGAACGCTGCAGTTATGTGTTTTGTGTTTGGTAAGTGACAGTGATCGATCGATACTGCACTTGGGTGGGCTGGGCTGGGCAGAGGGGCTAAACGCAGGTGCTAGCAGGTATCTGGGCTGATCCCGCTAACACTGCGTTTTTGGGAACCCTAAACCGCTGGGGACGCTAGTATAGATCTGATCAGATACTATACCACTAAGGGAGGTGTATGCTTTGCGCGTGGGTGTTAGCATTACTGGCTCTAACCTAATGCTGCCTGGGGCGACGCAGACCCTCTCTGGCGCTAAAACCTAATTGATCTCACCCGCCGGGCGATCAGGGGGTTAAACCTTTATTGGGTAATATACGGCGGGTGCCCTGATGCTATAAAAAGCAAACTAACCAACCAGCGTCACCCGTAACCTTTATATGGTGATCACTGGTGAAAGGGTTAACTAGGGGCAATCAGGGGGTTAAAACCTTTATTAGGTTAAATATGGGGGTACCCGACGCTATATAAAAACCTGACGGGTTTCCTAAATAACTAACTGGGTAACCAGTGTCACCAGTGACGCTTATACGGTGATCACTGGTGAAAGGGTTAACTCTAGGGGCAATCAGGGGGTTAAAATAATATATGGGGGTACCTGACGCTCTAAAAACCTGTGGCGAAACTAAAAATAAATAACTGGCTATCTAGGGCACCACCGGCACTAAATACAGCGATCGAAAATACGATCGCTTAGTGACGCTGGCGTTAGGGGGTGAAAGGGTTACCTGGGGCGATCAAGGGGTTAAACCTTTATTAGGGGGGGGGTTAGGGGGCTACCCTGGACCTAAAGGGGCCTAATCCTAACTGCCCTGCAACTTTTTACTATCACAGTTGACACTAAATGCAGTGATCAGTAAAATAAATGATCACTGCAATCAGTGACACTGTGATTGGGGGCTGGGGGGTGATCTGGGGGGTGAAATGTGTGCCTGTGTGTCAGTGGACTGTTGGTGCACTAACCTGCTTCTTCTCTCCTCGGCGCCGGAATCGAAAAGACCGCCGCGAGGGAGACGACATCACTTCCTCCTGCCTGTGTTTACATCACATGGCGGAGGAAGCATTTTCATTCGCCGGGAGCGATCGCGAGGGGGTGGCAGAAATCGAATGGTCACCCCCTCATCTCTGATCGCTCCCCAACGATAAACGGCCGCTCACTGTATAGGAGAGGGGTCCGATTGGACCCCCCAACTGTACAAAAAGCGATCACGTACGCTCTACGTGATTGTGCCTGTCGGTGCCATTCTGCCGACGTATATATACAGTGAGCGGTCGTTAAGTGGTTAAACAGTAATCAGTGCATTTTTATAGCACTGATTTCTGTAGAAATGCCAATGGTCCCAAAAATGTGTCAAGTGTCCGATGTGTTCGCCACAATGTCGCAGTCCCGATAAAAATCGCAGATCGCCACCATTGCTAGTACAAAGAAAAAAAAATGCCATAAATCTATCCCCTATTTTGTAGACGCTATAACTTTTGTGCAAACCAATCTATATATGCTTATTGCCATATTTATTACCAAAAATATGTAGAAGAATACATGTCGGCCTAAAGTGAGAAAAAAATTGCTTTTTTAAAAAAATAAATAAAATGGTGATATTTATTATAGCAAAAAGTACAAAATAGTGTTTTTCTCTTATCGTCCATGGACTGACACAGCTGGATACTGTAAACGTACAGGAGAAGATCTAGGCAGAATGTTAGATGTTAGAAACATACATTCTAGAACAAACCAGAGCTGAACAGCCCCGCCCAGGGGGCGGTCCCTACGGACATTACCCTCCCACCTGCAGCCTCAGTTTTTTTCTGCCTAGCAGAAGGAGAAGACATGTCTCTCTCAGGAGCCAGTCTCCTGGAAGATTTTACTTTTAAATTTAATTCCTTTGGGAATTTTATTATTTTATTTTTGAGACCTTCAATCAACTGTCGGCTGGGCAACAGGTTGGGTACACTGGTATCCTCATAGTCTTCCCTGTCCGACCATCGAGCGTGCTGATCCTCGTCTTGTGTGTGTGTGAGACTCAGTTCACGACATGCCCTTATGACTCAGGGGTGGCCGGGTTGCTTTTATGCTCTTGCGGTCCTCTCAAGATTGAACAGTACCTGACTGACTGTATCTTTTGCGGTGGACCGGGCCGACAGCTACGCAGTACTGCTCTGTGATAGGTCTGTCTGAAACAAGCCAGTGGGTCCCTGAAAGGGACAGGTAAGTAGTCTCTCCTACTGCAGGTGAGTACATGCTGGCTGTGTTTCTTTATATGGGGGGGGTTTCTCCCTGTCTCCCCCATTATGCTACTCTCTGCACCCTGTACTGGTGCTGTGCTGTGGGGGTCACTCTTGCCTGGCTGGGGGCGCTCATGTCTGTAGTGGACTCTGGGGAGAGGGGCAGTTTTCCTGGTGTGTGAGGTGGGGACATATTGCGTGCGCCATTAGCGCGAGCATTAGCGCTGTTTGCCTTTTGAATTTGGTGCTCGGCGGCCATCTTGCCGTGGTTCAATGGCGCAGTTATAGCTGTGGCCGGCGGCCATTTTCTTGTAGCCGCTGCGCTTTTACTTCCTGTTTTGGCCTCTAGCGGCGGAGCGAATCTCCTCAGAATCTCCTCACAGATTCTTCACTCTCCTCAGGCTCACAGCACGGTTTCTTCAGCAGAACTGAGCGGTCCTTAAGGGTTGGTGAGTCCTCCGGGTATCCCCTCCTCAGCGTAGCCAGAGGGTGGACTGTATATTCACTGTTGTAGTGTATAAGGTCTCAGAGGGTGGCGATATGGAGTCTGGTACAGCTGCTTCTCCACACTTGCCTGAGGCAACTGGCAGTGCTCCTGCACCTGCGGTTCCTATGGACCAGTTGTCGGCAGTCCTGGAATCATTCCTTGTCAGATTGGAAGCGATGTGTGAGCGCAAGGGAGCTGTAAAGCGCCCCCGCCCCACATATTCTCCTGTAGGGGAGTGCTCTGTCTCAGATATGGGCCTAGCTACTGCCGCTCAGGACCCTAGCTCTGAGGATTTTGATGTCTTTGGACAGGACATTCCTTGTGAGGAAGACTCCAGTCCTGAACCAGTAACTGACAGGGTGCTTGTAAGTGAACTCATTGATGCTGTGAGGGACACTCTCAAGCTGAATGTTGAGACTGAGGAACCCCAGGTGGAAACTGTCTCCTTTGGTTCCTTTACAACCGTCTCTTCAAAAAAGGTCTTTCCATATGTGCCTTTTTTTAATACATTCATTGACCAAATCTGGGATAAGCCGCGCCGCTTAGCCATAAGGTACCTCTTTGAGGAGGACCTGGTTAAGAAGTGGGCTCACCCCCCAGTGGTCGACCCCCCGTCGCCCGTTTGAATAAGGCTACCACGCTCCCAATGGAAGGGACTCCTGCATTTAAGGATTCCACTGACAGGAGGTCTGAGGTGGTGAGTAAAACTATGTTTGCCTTATTGGGGTCTGCCTTCTGCCCTATTGTGGCGGCGACACTTGTGTCTCAGACACTCACGGGGATGCTCAAAGATTTTGCACCAGACGGTACAGGAGCATAATCTCCCTCCTGAGACCATTGCCCTGGCTCATTAACTTGTGCAGGGCCTGGTCTATGTGTGCAATGCCACTTTGGATGCAGCCCCATTAATATCTGGGGCCTCTATCTGTGGTGCTGCGTCGCCTTATCTGGCTAAAATGCTGGTCGACCGACCTAGCTTCCAAAAAGCTCCTGGCTGACTTGCCCTTTAAGGGCGGTAGACTGTTTGGGGCTGCCCTGGATGACATTATTAAGGATGTCATGGGGGGTAAGAGCACCTTCCTCCCTCAGTCTGTTAAGGGAAAGGAGCCCCTCCGCAGGTCGGGCCCTTCCTTTCCGGTGAACAAGAAGTTTTTTCGTCAGTCAGAATCCACGGGTAAGCCCGCCCAGACTGAAAAGTGCAGCGGGGAGGGGGGGCACAGGCGTCCCTGGGTGCGTAAGCCCACCAAGCAAGCTCCCAAGCCCGCCACCGCATGAAGTCTTGCCCCTGCCCGACTGTGGGGTGGGGGGGACGTCTTTGCAGGTTCACGGTTCGTTGGACCTCCCGGATCTCCGACCGGTGGGTGTGTGAGGTGATGACCTCCGGATACAAGATAGTTCCGCTCATGGCCCCCCAAACAGGTTCTTCCCCTCAAACCTTCCTCTCCTTCCTGCTCGCCGGGCGGCCCTCTTGGGGGCCGTACAGGATTTGCTCATGTGTGGAGTGATTGTGCCAGTTCCGTCACAGGAGAGGTTTCAGGGGTTTTATGCGAACCTGTTTGTTGTCCCGAAGAAGGACGGGGTACGGCCGATCCTGGACCTCAAGGCTTTGAATGCCTACGTGAAGGTACAAAAATTCCGGATGGAATCCATTCGCACGGTCATTGCGACCCTCCACCAAGGGGATTTCCTGGCGTCCTTGGATATCAAGGACGCTTACTTGCACATCCCAATCTGCGCAGGTCACCAGAGGTTTCTGCACTTTGCCATAGGCGAAGTCCACTATCAGTTCGTGGCTCTTCCCTTCGGCCTAGCATCGGCACCATGGGTTTTCACCAAAGTGCTTGCCCCGGTTCTAGCTTTGCTGAGACAGTGAGGAATTGTTGAATTGTTGTTGTGGGCTATCTGGACGACCTCCTTCTAAGAGCAGAAACTGGAGGAAAATGTGACAATAGTCAGTCAGACCCTCCGGGACTTCGGGTGGCTTCTGAACATGCAAAAGTCTGTTCTGGTCCCGACTCAACGTTTTGAGTATCTGGGCCTGATCCTGGACACTTCGGCAGCGAAGGTGTTTCTACCCGCGGAGAAGTTACTGACACTTCAGTCGGCGGTTTGGGTCCTGATGGCCCGAAAATGGTCGTCTATCCGTTTCTGCATGAGGGTCCTGGGAATAATGGTGGCCTCCTTCGAGACGGTCCCGTATGCCCAATCACACACTCGGGGATTGCAAAAGGGGATTCTGTCTGTTTGGGACAAGTCCCCATTGTCATTGGATCTTCAGACCTGAGTGAGTCACTCAGTCAAGGCATCCCTGACGTGGTGGCTGAGATCCCCGGCTCTTCGGACCGGAAAGTCGTTTCTCCCCATTCAGTGGACGGTGGTCATGATGGACGCCAGCCTGACGGGCTGGGGAGGAGTTCTGTCAGCGCAAGGCCTCTGGACGAATCTCGTCTCCCAATCAACGTTCTGGAATTGTGAGCGATAAGACTGTGTCTCTCCGCGTGGTTGAAGAGACTACAGGGCCGCTCGATCAGAATTCAGTCAGACAACGCCACGGCCGTGGTGTATGTCAACCATCAGGGGGCACTCGGAGCTCGGCTGCGGCATCCGAGGTTGCCCACATCCTAAGGTGGGCGGAAAGAAGCGTGTCGGCCGTCTACATTCCGGGCGTAGAAAATTGACAGGCGGACTATCTGAGTCGCCACTCCTTGGACAAGGGGGAGTGGTCCTTGCATCCGGAGGTGTTTCAACTCCTTTGTCGGCGGTGGGGCATGCCGGATGTGGACCTGATGGCATCTCGACTCAATCGCAAGGTGTTGAGATTTGTGGCCAGCTCCAGGGACCCCTGGGCGGATGCCTCAGACGCGTTGGTGGCTCCGTGGGGTCAGTATCGCTTGATATACGCTTACCCTCCTCTGCAGTTGATTCCTCGTCTGCTGCGCAGGGTAGTGGCCGAGGGCATTCCGGTGATACTCATTGCCCCGGATTGGCCTCGGCGTCATTGGTACACCGATCTGGTACGTCTCATCGCGGACGTCCCTTGGCGACTGCCCATGAGGGAGGACCTTCTGTCTCAAGGTCCCATCTTTCATCCTGCTTTACAATCTCTGGTTTTAACGGCATGGCTATTGAGAGCCAGGTGCTGAAGGACCGAGGCCTGTCGGATTCGGTGATTTCAACCATGCTTGGGGCACGGAAGTATTTTTCTAGAAAGATCCATCACCGTACCTGGAGAGCTTACATCGCTATGTGCGAGGAACTGGACTGGTGTCCACTGACGTACTCTGTCCCCAGAATCCTGCGGTTCTTGCAGCGTGGTGTAGCCCAAAGGCTGGCTTTGAGCGCTATTAAGGGTCAGATTTCGGCCTTGGCCGTTTTCTTTCAGCGACCCATAGCAGGTCATTCTTTAGTTAGCACTTTTGTGCAGGGGGTTCGCCATGTGATTCCCCCTGCCAAGCCCCCGCTCCCTCCTTGGGATCTGAACTTGGTGCTCTCGGTTCTTCAGGAACCTCCTTTTGAAAATATCAGAGATATTCCTCTTTTAACCTTGTCTCAGAAGGTGGCTTTCTTAGTGGCCATCACTTCTGTTAGATGGGTGTCTGAGTTGGCGGCTCTGTCATGCAAGTCGCCTTACCTGATCCTCGATAAGGCGGTGTTGCGCCCGCGACCATCTTTCCTTCCAAAGGTGGTTTCGGCTTTTCACCTTAATGAGGACATTGTCCTTCCGTCCTTGTGCCCTCATCCATCGCATCCTAGAGAGTTTGCGCTTCACAATTTGGATGTGGTACCTGTCTGCTACTGCTTCGAATCGGAAGTCTGACTCACTGTTTGTGTCCGTCTCGGGTCCAAAACAGGGTCAAGCTGTTTCGTCTGTCACCATTTCTAGGTGGATCAGACAGACCGTTATACAAGCCTATGCCATTAAGGGGCGGGCGCCTCCCTTTCCAGTTACGGCACATTCCACTAGGGCAATTGGTGCTTCCTGGGCTTTCCGACATCAAGCGTCGGTTGCACAAGTGTGCAAGGCGGCGACCCGGTCGTCCGGTCATACCTTTTCCAAGCACCCTTCTGATTCTGCTTTGGGACGTCCCACACGTTTACAGTATCCAGCTGTGTCAGTCCATGGACGATAAGAGAAAATAGGATTTTTGTACTCACCGTAAAATCTGTTTCTCTGACGTCCATGGACTGACACAGCACCCACCCTTCCTTTAAGGTTTGTACTGCTTTGTTACGAACTGAGGCTGCAAGTGGGAGGGTAATGTCCGGGGGCACTGCCCCCTCTGGGCGGGGCTGTTCATCTCTGGTTTGTTCGAGAATGTATGTTTCTAACTTTCTGCCTAGATCTTCTCCTGCAAGCAGGGACATATACTCACACGTTTACAGTATCCAGCTGTGTCAGTCCATGGATGTCGGAGAAACAGATTTTACGGTGAGTACAAAAATCCTATGCAGTGTCGCATCGCAAAAAATGGTAAAGCTTCAATTTAAAGCAAGTGACTTATTTTGAGCCAAGTACAGCAAATACAGTCATGTGTGTGTACACCTTTTAGCAGATACACCAGGAATCAGTATTATTTAAGCTGCACATACACCTGTGTATACGTCCACCCAAAGCTGAAAAATAGGATTTTTTACTCACCGTAAAATACTTTTCTCTGAGTCCATGGACCGACACAGCTTCTCTATTGACATAGTGGGTATTATCCGTTAATTAGGAGTGACTAGGCAGAAAACTTGTAAAAAGTGTTGCATCACACCCTCTACAGTACCGCCCAGGGGGCGGACCCTCTGGGTATATCACCTCAGTCTGCATCTCGCAGATCAGTTTGTCAAAAAGCAGTACAAACTTAAGAGGAGGGGTGGGTGCTGCGTCGGTCCATGGACTCAGAGAAAAGGATTTTACGGTGAGTAAAAAAATCCTATTTACTCTTTCGTCTATGGACCGACACAGCCTCTCTATTGACAAAGTGGGACATCCCAAAGCAGTGTCAGAGAAAAAACGAGGGGTGGTAACAGCATAAAAATAAACTTCACCCCAAACACAAAACAGCACTCCTCCAACGGGGGCGTTGCAACTCTAAACAGCCGCCTGCAAAACTTTGCGGCCGAAAGAGGCATCTGAAGATGCACCTACATCAATTTTGTGAAAGTGTGAGCGGACGACCAAGTCGCCGCTTTACATAATTGGCAAACAGACGCTTGATGTCGGAAAGCCCAAGAGGCACCTATTGCCCTGGTCGAATGCGCCGTGACAGGAAAGGGGGGCGCTTGACCCTTTTAAGGCGTAAGCCTGGAATACTATCTGTTGGATCCACCTAGAGATGGTGGCCGACGAGACTGCTGGGCCCTTCTTGGGACCAGCCACCGAAACAAACAGTGAGTCTGACTTCCGGAACAGGGAAGTAGCAGATAGGTATACTCTCAAAGCTCGGACAACGTCCAAGGTATGCAACGCCGACTCCTTAGGATTCGACAGATGAGGATGAAGTACAATGTCTTCGTTGAGATGAAAAGCTGAAACGACTTTCGGAAGAAAGGAAGGCTGCGGCCGCTGCACCACCTTATCCTTGTGGAAAATCAAATAAGGGAGCCTTGCAGGACAAGGCTGCCAGCTCAGAGACTCGTCTAACTGACGTAACAGCCACCAAAAAGACCACTTTCTGAGAAAGTGTCAACAGGGGAATATCTCTAATATTCTCAAACAGTGCCTTCTGAAGCACCGAGAGGACCAGGTTCAAGTCCCACAGAGGTAGCGGGGGACGGACCGGAGGGGCCACATGTCGAACTCCCTGCACAAATGTACTCACAAGAGAGTGAGTCGCCAGGGGTCGCTGAAAAAAGACAGCCAGGGCAGATATCTGTCCCTTAATCGTACTTAAGGCAAGCCTTTGGTCCACCCCATGCTGTAAAAACAGCAGGATTCTGGAAACCAAATAAGTAAGCGGATGCCATTTCATTTCCATACACATGGAGATGTAGGCCTTCCATGTGCGGTGATAAACCTTCCTAGAGGACGGTTTCTGAGCACTTCTCATAGTAGAGATTACTGAATCGGATAGGCCCCGGTCTCTCAGTACCTGGTTCTCAACAGCCATGCCGTTAAAGCCAGTGACCGTAAAGCAGGATGGAGTATGGGACCTTGCGATAGCAGGTCCTTCCGTAGTGGTAGGCGCCAGGGGACGTCTGCTACCAGACGTACTAGATTGGCTTACCAAGGACGCTGAGGCCAATCTGGAGCGATTAGGATCATTGGAATTCCCTCTGCCTCCGCTCTGCGGAGCAGAAGAGGAAGAAGCCTTAAGGGAGGGAAGGCATAGATTAGCCGATACTGACCCCACGATGCCACCAACGCGTCCGTTGCATCTGCCCATGGGTCCCTTGACCGGGCCACAAACCTCAATACCTTCCGATTGAGTCGGGAAGCCAGAAGACCTACGTCTGGCGTGCCCCATCTTTGGCAGAGGAGCTGGAACACCTCCGGTGTAAGGACCATTCTCCCTGGTCCAGCATTTGGCGACTCAGGTAGTCCGTTTGCCAGTTTTCCACACCCGGAATGTACACGGCCGATCGTGCCGGTACGCTCCTCTCTGCCCACTTCAGGATGCGAGCGACCTCCGATGCTGCAGCTGAGCTTCTTGTTCCTCCTTGATGATTGACATATGCCACTGCTTTGGCGTTGTCTGACTGGATCCTGACTGGACGCCCTTGCAGCCTCTGAGACCATTTGACGAGGCACAGCCTGATCGCCCGGATTTCCAGGACATTGATCGGCAGGCGGGATTCCTCTGGGGTCCAGCGACCTTGCGCCGACTGAACACCCCAGACTCCCCCCCAACCTGTAAGGCTGGTGTCCGTCATGATCACTATCCAGTAAACTGGAAGAAATGACTTCCCGGCCAACAGAGCCGGCGCTGTCAGCCACCATACTAGGGATCTCCTGACTAGGTGGCTTACTCAGATTTGATAATCCAGAGAAGATGGACATCTGTTCCATCTGGACAGAACTTCCTTTTGTAACACTCGTGTGGTATTGAGCATATGGGACCGGCTCGCAGGAGGCTACCATGAGGCCTAGCACTCGCATGCAAAAACGGAGTGACAACCAATTCCTGGAAGTCAGCTGCCGTACTGCAGCCCGAAGGGTCTGCAACTTCTCCACAGGGAGGAATACCTTTGCCTCTGAGGAATCCAGAATCAACCCCAGGTACACTAGGCATTGAGTGGGCACCATTACTGACTTTTGCGTGTTTAGTATCCAACCACAGTCTCGAAGAGTCTAACAGGTAACACCCTGGCAGCAAACGCCTCTAGGATTGCCGACATAGCGTCCATAGACACCTCAGGGGCACCAGCTGCTAAATCTGGTGTTTCAGGGGAGAAGACATCTGGCTCAGATGCCATGCTGACACCCACAGGGCTCCAGGCAAGATATTAATAGACCACCCTCCTGCGCTGCAGAGATGGTTGGTCACCCAGAGGACTCACCACCCTGGATCGGTACCGCTCTGCTGCCGTGTGCTGTGCCTGTGATGCTGTCCCACCGCAGCTGTCAGTCTGCTTCTTTTATCAGCGCTTCCTGTGTGAATTTTTTTGCGCCAGTGTAATGCACCCTAGAGGCCGGAAACTCTCGCAAAATGGCCACCAAACGTCTGTATGGAAGATAATGTGGGCTCTAAGAAAATGGCCGCAGAGCCGAAGATAGAGGCCAAAGTAGCTGTAGACCACAAAAAGATGGCCGCCGAACGGCAATATATACATACAGCGTGGATCATTACAAACATGACCGCCGATCAGTCGATAGAGGCCAGTGGGTGTGGAACTACAAGAAAATGGCGCCGAAACCACAGGAAGATGGCCACCCACTAGAGGCCAAAACTGGCATGGACCACCGCAAAATGGCCGCCAACAGCATGGAGGGGGAAGAAGCACACACACAGCTAAGCAGCAATTTTTTTTTTTACGTTAGTTACAGCCAGCCCCGCTCCAGTGGAACCCCCTAGGTGACCCCCAGCAACCTTAGCTAGAAGCCCAGGGATGAGGGAAGGGCAAGGAGAGAGGGAAGAAAGGGGCCACAACCACTTGGTCTCTCCAGGAATGTCCAGCCGAGGCAGAGGAGTTTAGTTACCTATCCTGCATGTATCATGCTGAAAGACATTTCAAACAGATCATCGTCCACGCACGGAAGGTGACTGTTGGCCAGGCATGCTGTGATTGGACCCAAGGGGACGATCATATGTATGCCCTGGAGCGCGACGCTCACCGGACAGGCTGCTGCGACTTGTCCCTAAGTTCAGCCGAAGCTGAGCGGTCCGATGCATGCCTTGGAGCGTAAGCTCACCCGCCAGGCTGCTGCGACTCGGCCGTAAGGTCAGCCGAAGCTGAGCGGTCCGATGCAGGCCCTGGAGCGTAGGCTCACTGGCCACCCGTGGAGCGTCGGGCATGTCGTGGAAAACCCTGCGCGTAGCTAGGGTCGGCATACGCTCGATGGCCGAAACTGGGGAGACTACAAGGATCGAGGATCCAGCCTGTCACCCAGTTGGCAATTGATCGAAGATCACAGGAAACAAAAAAATGTAGCAAAAAAAAATATTTTTCCCCCGGAACAATGGGCCCGAAGGGAGACATGTCCTACTCCTTGCTAGACAGAAAAAAAACTGATCTGCGAGATGCAGACTGAGGGGATATACCCAGAGGGTCCGCCCGCTGGGCGGGTACTGTAGAAGGTGTGATGCAACACTTTTTACAAGTTTTCTGCCTAGTCACTCCTAATTAACGGATAATACCCACTATGTCAATAGGGAAGCTGTGTCGGTCCATGGACGAAAGCGTAAATGGCCCGGTCATTGAGCAGCCAAATCTTCCGGGGGTGGAGTGGTTAAAGAAACAAGGTAAAAATAATAATATAAATAAAAATTGCCCCCGTCCCTGCGTGCTCGTGCACCAAAGAAAACATACGCAAGTCACGCCCAGAAATGTAAACAGTGTTCAAACCACACATGTGAGGTATTGCCGCGATCGTTAGAGCGAGAGCAATAATTATATAGCAAAAGACCTCTTTAACGCTAAACTGGTAACCTCTAAAAAGTTTTAGATGTTGCCTATGGAGATTTTTAAGTACTGTAGTTTGTTGCCATTCCACGAGTACGTGCAATTTTAAAGCGTAACATCATCTTTCACAATATGCAAACAAAAATGGCCTAACTTTTCAGTGAATTTTAAAATAAACGAAACGGTAGTGTATTTTTTCCCAAAAAATTACGTTTGAAAGACTGCTGCGCAAATACCATGTGACATAAAATATTGCAACGACCGTCATGTTATTCTCTAGGGTCTTAGTAATTTTCTAGAAAACAATACTGATTTTAACTTGTAAACAAGTGTCAAAAATAGGCTTGGTCTTGAAGTGGTTAAAGTCGCTGCGACCAAGTCACACAGATGTGAACGGTACATGGGGTGTGACTTTGGGGTCCAAAGTGGCATGACAAATTGCACAAGTGTGAATGGGGCCTTAACCACTTAACGACCGCCCACTGTAAATATACGTCGGCAGAATGGCACCGACAGGCAGAATCACGTACATATACGTGATTGCCTTTGTATAGTTGGGGGGTCCGATCGGACCCCCCTTCTTTACAGTGGGTGGTCGTTTTACCTTCGGGAGCGATCCGGCATGAGGGGACGGCCGTTCGATTCCAGCCCCCCCCCTCTCGATCGCTCCCGGCGAATGAGAGAGCTTCCCCTGCCTGTGTACTGTTTACACAGGCAGGAGGAAGTGATGTCATCTCTCCTGCGGCGCTCACATATACCGAGCGCCGTACAGGAGAAGATGCAGGTTAGTGCACAAAACAGCACACTGACACCAGGACACATAGGCACATAAATCGCCCCCCCCCCAGATCACCCCCCAGCCCCCAGTCACAGTGTCACTGATTGCAGTGACCATTTATTTAGTGATCACTGCAATCAGTGACATTTGTGACTGTAAAAGTGTCACTACATTTAGTTTTAGGTCCAGTGTAGCCCCCTAACCCCCCCCCCTAATAAAGGTTTAACCCCCTGATCACCCCCCAGATAACCCTTTCACCCCCTATCACCACTGTCACTAAGCGATAATTTTTCTGATCGATGTCTTCGCGTCGGCGATGCTGATCGGTAGCCAGTAATTTTTTTTAGGTTCGCCGCAGGTTTTTATAGCGTCAGGTACCCCCATATATTACCTAATAAAGGTTTTAACCCCCTAATTGCCCCTAGTTAACCCTTTCACCAGTAATCACCATATAAGTGTTACGGGTGACGCTGGTTAGTTAGTTTGCTTTTTATAGTGTCAGGGCACCCGCCGTATATAACCCAATAAAGGTTTAACCCCCTGATCGCCCGGCGGGTGATATCAATTAGGTTTTAGCGTCAGAGAGGGTCTGCGTCACACCCCAGGCAGCGTCAGGTTAGTGCCAGTAGCGCTAACACCCACGCGTTAAGCATACACCCCCCTTAGTGGTATAGTATCTGAACAGATCAATATCTGATCTGATCAGATCTATACTAGCGTCCCCAGCAGTTTAGGGTTCCCAAAAACGCAGTGTTAGCGGGATCAGCCCAGATACCTGCTAGCACCTGCGTTTTGCCCCTCCGTCCAGCCCAGGCCACCCAAGTGCAGTATCGATCGATCACTGTCACTTGCAAAACACAACACACATAACTGCAGCGTTCGCAGAGACAGGCCTGATCCCTGCGACTCCAGTGCTGTAGGAGGTGATTTCACCACCACAGTTAAAAAAAAAAAAAAGCATATATGCCGAAGCATGGGTGCAGCAGGGGCGGAGGAGCGATTTTGCACCTAATGCCGCGTACATACGGTCGAAATTCCGACGGAGGCTTGCCCGTGGAAAAGTCTGACCATGTGTACGCGGCATAACTTTTGCGGGAAGATGCCCCCATGCTTCGGCATATATAAATGGTGCATGTATGCCCATCATTAGAAGTGGGTGGATGAAGGGCGGTATTCTAATGGTGGGCATACCCACCGATCAATCTTTTTTTTTTCGTTCAGCCAACAGGCTGCATGAAAAAAAAGATTACAATACATGTCCAACAAGGACCAGCAATGTACTGGTATGTTGCTGGACTTTGAATGTTTATACCAGAATGATGCCTGTGGGTTTAGGTATCATCTTGGTATCATTCTTTTCAGCCAGCGGCCGGCTTTCATGTAAAAGCAATCCTAGTGGCTAATTAGCCTCTGGACTGCTTTTACAAGCAGTGGAGGGAATGTCCCCCCCCCGGATATAAAAAGCGCCATTGGGAAATTGGGAAAGAATTTTATCACACCGATCTTGGTGTGGTCAGATGCTTTGAGGGCAGAGGAAAGATCTAGGGTCCAATAGACCCCAGTTTTTTCAAAAAAGAGTACCTGTCATTACCTATTGCTATCATAGGGGATATTTACATTCCCTGAGATAACAATAAAAATGATAAAAAATAAATAAATATGGAAGCAACAGTTTAAAAATAAAATAAAAAAGCAAAATTAATAATAAAAAATAATAAAATAAAAAAAAAAGCACCCCTCTCCTGCCCTGCTCTTGCCCAATGGCGAACGCAAGCGTCGGTCTGGCGTCATATGTAAACAGAAATTGCACCATGCATGTGAGGTATCACCGCGAAGGTCAGATCGAGGGCAGTAATTTTAGCAGTAGACCTCCTCTGTAAATCTAACGGCGTAACCTGTAAAGGCTTTTAAAAATGTATGTAGTTTGTCGCCAATGCGCGTTTGTGCGAAATTTTAAAGCTTGTCGTGTTTGGTATCTATGTACTCGGCCTAAGATCATCTTTTTTATTTCATCAAACATTTGGGCAATATAGTGTGTTTTAGTGCATTAAAATTAAAACAAGTGTATTTTTCCCCCAAAAAATGCGTTTGAAAAATCGCTGCGCAAATACTGTGTAGAAAAAAAAATTGCAACACCCACCATTTTAATCTGTAGGGCCTTTGCTTTAAAAATATATATAATGTTTGGGGGTTCAACATAATTTTCTTGCAAAAAAAAAATATGTTTTCATGTAAACAAAAAGTGTGAAAAAGGGCTTTGCCTTCAAGTGGTTAGAAGAGTGGATGTAAGCTTCCTAATGTTGTGTATAAAATGCCAGAACAGTTCAAAACCCCCCCAAATGACCCCATTTTGGAAAGTAGACACCCCAAGCTATATACTGAGAGGCATGTCGAGTCCATGGAATATTTTATATGTTGACACAAGTTGCGGAAAATAGACAATTTATTTTTTTATTTTTTGCACAAAGTTGTCACTAAATGATATATTGCTCAAACATGTCATGGGCATATGTGGAATTACACCCCAAAATACATTCTGTTGCTTCTCCTGAGTACGGGAATACCACATGTGAGACTTTTTGGGAGCCTAGCCGTGTACGGGACCCCAAAAACCAATCACCGCCTTCAGGTTTTCTAAGGGTGTAAATTTTTGATTTCACTTCTCACTGCCTATCACAGTTTCGGAGGCCATGGAATGCCCAGATGGCACAAAACCCCCCCAAATGACCCCATTTTGGAAAGTAGACACCCAAGCTATTTGCTGAGAGGTATGGTGAGTATTTTGCAGATCTCGCTTTTTGTCACAAAGTTTTGAAAATTAAAAAAAAAATAAAAAAAATTTTTTTCTTCATTTTCAAAAACAAATGAGAGCTGTAAAATACTCACCATGCATCTCAGCAAATAGCTTGGGGTGTCTACTTTCCAAAATGGGGTCATTTGGGGGGGTTTTGTGCTATTTTGGCATTTTATGGCCTTCGAAACTGTGATAGGTAGTGAGGAGTGAAATGAAAAATTTGCGCCCTTAGAAATCCTGAAGGCGGTGCTTGGTTTTCGGGGGCACGTGCGCGGCTAGGCTCCCAAAAAGTCCCACACATGTGGTATCCCCGTACTCAGGAGCAGCAAAATGTATTTTGGGGTGCAATTCCACATATAACCATGGCATGTGTGAGCAATATATCATTTAGTGACAACTTTTTGTATTTTTTTTTTTTTGTCATTATTCAATCACTTGCGACAAAAAAAAAATATTCAATGGGCTCAATATGCCTCTCAGCAATTTCCTTGGGGTGTCTACTTCCCAAAATTGGGTAATTTGGGGGGGTTTTGTACTGCCCTGCCATTTTAGCACCTCAAGAAATGAGATAGGCAGTCATAAATTAAAAGCTGTGTAAATTCCAGAAAATGTACCCTAGATTGTAGACGCTATGACTTTTGCGCAAACCAATAAATATACGCTTATTGACATTTTTTTTTACTAAAGACATGTGGCTGAATACATTTTGGCCTAAATGTATGACTAAAATTGAGTTTATTCGATTTTTCTTATAACAAAAAGTAGAAAATATCATTTTTTTTCAAAATTTTCGGTCTTTTTCAGTTTATATCGCAAAAAATAAAAATCGCAGAGGCAATCAAATACCATTAAAAGAAAGCTCTATTTGTGGGAAGAAAAGGACGCAAATTTCGTTTCGGTACAACATTGCATGTCCGCACAATTTCCAGTTAAAGCAGCGCAGTGCAAAATTCTGAAAACAGCTCTGGTCCTTTAGCTACAAAATGGTCCGGGGCTTAAGTGGTTAAAGTAGTGCCTGCACATTCAACTGCCCTTTACTGTCTATGGGTACCTTAAGCCTGTTTGTGTATCATGGCCAGAGGTGATCACATTTATTTCCAGCAGACATTTTTATTTACCATATAGCTAGAACACTTTTTTTCTGTACTCTTATAGTGCATTTCTTTCTCAGAGCAATAAAAGTGTCATTTATGCATCAATGATAAATGATCATGTGTCTGCAAAGCCAATAATTACACATTTTACAGAGCAGGCAGACTAAACGTCACAGTTATTTCTCAGCACTGTCAGAAAAACATGATATGTAACAAAACTTTTTGCTACAGATCACAAAATTATCAGTGGGTAAATAGTCTCCAAGGCTTTTGCTAATTGGTTGCTTGCACACTGTGCTTTGGTAGAGCAGGTCAGCTGGTTCACCCTGTGGACTTTGAGCTCTGTACTTTCCAAGAAAAGTATAACTTGATTAAGCCTCAAGGTTATCCCAGCAGTTTTCAAATTTAGTTATGACTAGTATGTACAAAATGTGTATGGGTTTTGCCTGACCCTCTGTCTGGTTTTGTTTTAAAGTAACCCCTGTCATTTATAGGAGTCAACAAAATGACAAAAAAATCTCCTGCGCTCTCGGTGTATCGTCAAAACACGGGTAGTGTAATTCCGTCTAAAGGCAAAGTCTGAAGTCTTGCAGCCCTCCTCAGAACAATGGGTGTTCATATGGCTAGAGAAAACAAAGGAGAAAGGAGGGCGCACCAACCTAGTGCATTACCACTTAAACGTTTTATTTAAATTATAAAAAGTAGTAATCCTACTCACAATCAAAGCTTAAATGAAAGCTTATCGGAAAAATCAGCTGGAATTTTTCGGCACCTGCCGACTGGACTCAATGACAGAGAGGGTCTGACAATACCTCAAACCTTTGGATAGCTGACGCGTTTCTGGGGCGCACCCCTTTCCTCAGAGCCTAGATGGTCCATAATAGCTCTCCCCCACAAAGACCTCCATTATATGTGTGTGTGCACACATGCAGAGCCATCAGCTCAGGTGACCACAAATTAGCAAGTCCCGCCTCCCACTCCTAGATAGCCCCACCCTTATGGGTGGGGCTTCCACTAACCCCCTTCCCACACAAATAGAAGACACCCCAGCAACCACTCAAAGATGACCTGGGGGGGGGGGGGCTGGACCCTTTAGAAAAGATTAGCAGGAAAGAATGGGCATTATATCCCCACCTTCTAGAAACACTGGCTATTAATAAGCCATCATGTCCTCTAGTGAAGCAGGCCGCCAATACAGCCATGCGTGTCCTCCATAAGGATACCCTCCAAAAGAATGGCCTATTAGGATGTAATCACCTCATATACCGGGGGTGTGTGTAGAGGGAGGGGTATTGGTGTAGACCAATATCGACATATATAGTGTGGTAGAGGGCAGTAGGAACCGAAAAGATCTTACCCCAAGAAATGGAAGCGAAATGTTTTCGCTTCCATTTCTTGGGGTAAGATCTTTTCGGTTCCTACTGCCCTCTACCACACTATATATGTCGATATTGGTCTACACCAATACCCCTCCCTCTACACACACCCCCGGTATATGAGGTGATTACATCCTAATAGGCCATTCTTTTGGAGGGTATCATGGACCATCTAGGCTCTGAGGAAAGGGGTGCGCCCCAGAAACGCGTCAGCTATCCAAAGGTTTGAGGTATTGTCAGACCCTCTCTGTCATTGAGTCCAGTCGGCAGGTGCCGAAAAATTCCAGCTGATTTTTCCGATAAGCTTTCATTTAAGCTTTGATTGTGAGTAGGATTACTACTTTTTATAATTTAAATAAAACGTTTAAGTGGTAATGCACTAGGTTGGTGCGCCCTCCTTTCTCCTTTGTTTTATTTATAGGAGTCAACACTGGTCTTTTGGTAAAACAGTTTGATTGCATACAATGTGTTCACCCTGCAGAGTTTGGCTGCTCCTGAAAAAAGGCGGTTTGGCTGTGTTAACTGTTTATTTGCTGTTGTTAATTAATATAATTAAAAATGTCAACTCTACACTGAGGATTAATGCCTCCTGTCTTGGGCTGGTGGCAGTATAGGAAATGTATGCACATGTAGCCTTTTAGGTATGATTATACAAGCATTCTCACCCTCTGTCATAAGTTTACAGAGCACACCATTTTTTGTTTAGGCAAAGTGTAATGCAGGACTTTTATTGGGGGCCTCCTCCTAAGAATACTGGGTAGCCTTGGTTGCAGTATTTCACTTGTTGGACACCATAAAATGCACAAAGAGGGAGTGAAATTAGAATTGATCTGCCTAAAAAAGAGTTTCTTAATGGGCAAAAAAGTTTTAAAAGTATTACCCAATACTTTCCCCAAACTTTAGTGCATGACAGAGACATATAGCAGGCTCTATTAAATATTGCAAAGCAGGTTATATTTAGGATCTCCTACCATACAGTTAGGAAAATATCAGGTAGAAAATGTTACCTTCTCAACTTCTTCTATGCATATATGCTAGGGGTGTGGCATAGGTAGGTGGTTGGATAGGTATGACCTGTAGGTCTGCAGTTTTTAAATGAGCCAGCTACAGCACTCCAGTGCTTGGGCCTGCTGATAGCTCACTCAGACACAGAGGCCTGCTTTAGTGGATGATCCTTTTCCCCCTCTACCAATGATTTTGTGTTATTCAGGGAGCCCTAGGGCTACTGGGGAGTTATAGTATTAATATGTTGTGATATTTTATGGTTCTTAGTGGCTAACCCATGACCTTTGATATTTTTTATTTTATTTATTTTTATGGTTGAACTAGATGGACTTAGGTTGAAAAAAGACACAACTATTTAACCTACCATGTAACCTGTGGTTACACTACCGGGTTGTTTAAAGCTACAGCTTAAGAATGCCCTGTGTATTATATACTTGGGTGAGGGATTCTTTTCTAGAGCCTATGTATTTATTGTAGCCAACATTTACTTCTAAAATAGGTTAAAAAAAAAGAAAGAAGAGCAGAAACATTTTTCAATAAAGTCTTTAATGTGCAAGAATATAAATGATCTTAGTTGTTTAATTGATTAGTATACCATCCTCTGCACAATTAACTTAGTTAGCAAGGTCTTAACTCATTTCAATTTACAAAACTACAAGAACATATTTACTGATTTACAATCATTAAATTAGCTATAATGTTCATTTACTATTCCAAATAAGACGACTAGATAATTACCAGAGCCATGTTTTTCAATATATTAGTCATTCCCCCAAAAACCAATATTAATTACAGCCTTCATTTTCTTTAATTTATAAAACAATTACTTTTTATATATATATAAAAAAAATTCCCCTTCATTGTGAAACAAAACATTTTTTCATACACTTGCATATGAGCAACAAAAACTGTTTGGCAACACAGGAATATTTTGTAATGCCTTAAATTAAATGTATAAAATCAAGTTTCTTTTTTTTTTTTTTTTTTGTTAAACTTTTTAGCAAATATACATCTGCTTTCTCCATCCTGCACAAAACAAGCACATGAAGTTACACAGGACCAAACCCTTTACACTCAGTGTTGCAGCATAGTTCAATCCAACACACAAAACTGCAGCGATCACTCAGGAATCACACTCAAAAGATAGGGAAAAAATTACAAATTCAAGGAACATCTAGATTGGTTTGTGAAAGGGCGGACTTATTTTCAAATACGTCTTTTTATCAGTGGGTACTTCTGGATATTTTAAGTGTTTTTTTTTTGAATTGTGCATTAAAAAGGGCTTGCTGCAAAACTAAAAAGTAGAGAAGTTTCCCCTGTAAAGAAGAGACATTACTTGCCTGCTTTGCAACCCAAGCTGCTGATTGCACCGTAGCAATTGAGAATGAAAATCAAACATCTGAAACACTGACGGGGAAATGTCATATATGATAAAACAACCACTTTCTGGACTCTTGCGGTTCCTTCCACCAGCCATGACTTTCATTGTAGAACACAGTAATGATGTTAGGGCTGCTGGAAAGAACCACACAGTTCAGTGCGAGGCACTAGGAAGCTTCTACTTCCAAAAGTGTGTCAGATAAGGAAGATTTTCCAGGAACTGTAGCTTAGCGTGAAGATGGAAAAGCAGGACAGGTAAGTAGAATATTACTTCTTTAGCAGGGACCTTCTTTTCTGCTTTCTAATTCTATAACAGGTTTGCTTTAATAGTATAAGTGATTTGAATGGGCGGCCTTAGGATGCTAAAATTAAAGTAAGGTTAGAGAGATGGGAGCTGGTTCTGGGGCTGTTATGTATAAATGTATATTTATTTTTGGAAGGAGGTTGGGGATGTCCAGTAGCAATGTACATCTCAAGGTTCTCAGGTCCCTTTATTTCTTACCGCCATTACAAGTGGGGTCCAGTTCTCACTGACAGATTTTTCAGGTGGACTGTATGTGACTAAATCCTGCAAAAAGAATGAAACTCCATGGTTGCAAGACCCAGAACTAAATTTGGGAACATTGTGTAAAATTTCAGTTAAGGTATGCTGACTTATTAAGCAAATGTATGTAAATAAGGCAAAAAGCAATGTGCAGTAGCAGCTGATCATCAGTCCTTTAATTGATGAGTAGTCTAAAGTGATTTTATCCCACATGAACAGATCTGTAAACAACTGTTATATTCTAATGCTGTCCACACACTAAGTGCTGCCCACCTCTGATTTTGTAGCAACTATAGATTTATTCTCCTTAGAGCCCCGGTTCACACTACCGTGACTTAGGATCCGACTTGTGTCGCGCGACATGACAAATTACATTCAAGTGAATGAGAGCCGTCTTAATGTACACTACTGAAGTCGCTCCGACTTCAGAAAAGGTTCCTGTACTACTTCAAGCTGACTTGTACCCATTGATTTCAATGGAAGTCACCTTCAAAGTCGGATCAGTGTCTTAACTGAAGCAACTTTACAGGAAGAGAAAATAGTTTTCTCAGGCAAGCCCCTCCCTCCCACAGAGCTGATTATTGTTTGATTGGCCACTGGCAAAGTCGCCCGCCTGTCCTGGAGGCAACTTGAAGTTGCCTTGTAAAGTCACGCTGGAAGTTGTGTTGCCCCAGTGTGAACCGGCTCTTTGTGTTTTTGTTTGTCTGTGTCCTAGAAAGTCCAAGCAAGTGCCAGCAACAGAACCACCAGACTCCGTAACTACTCATATTATCCAATGCAGCGCCTGATGACAATGGCACACCAGCAGGTTGTAGCTGCATATAAATGTGTTGTGGTCAGGTTTCCTACTGCAACCTTCCAGACATGGCCCCTTTGTCAAAACTGACACTTTTTCTTTTTTACGAACTTAAATTCTTTGTCTATATATGGCTACGTGTAGTTGTGATGGATTGCTAGAGTAGGCCTTCACACTACATAGCTGGTGTGGACTTAACAAATGGTGACCTAAGACTATCTTACATGTACAGAAATGTACATTGCTGAAAGCATTCTCTGCTCATGGAAAATATAATTCAAAGATTAAATTAACTATAAAGGCCTATGGATACCGGTCAAGGCATTTTCAATGGCTGAAAAGCAGATTAAGAATCAGCTGAGTGCAGATAAATCCAAAAATGGTACGCTGTGCTTTATAAACCTGAAGGAAGTGAAAGTTTGGAGATTGGTTGCTATAGAACCAATCACATGTTTTGTTTTTGTTCCCTAACCCACACTAGAAAATGTCAACTAAAGTTAACAAGGTGACTTTTAAATGCCTTTGTTTTTACATTTTTTTTGTGGTATTGTACCTTTTAACCTCTTGACTGTATCATTGCTGTGCCTCAAACTAAGATTTGCTTTGGTCATGAACATTTTTTTTTTTTCTCTTTCTACTTGAGATTCAGTATTATGAAGCAAGAAGTGAATATTACATAAATACAATGTGACAGCTTTCAGACAAAACTTTAGAAAACATTTTACACTGACTTGTATAGAAGATCTTTGGGAAGTAATATAATTTATTCTGGTCTTCGCTGAGAGGGTGTGGTTGCCAGAAAACCCACCAGTGCTATATATAGATGCTCATATCTATGATCAGAACTTTTTCAAGCAACAGCTCTGCTTCATAGCTGTTACTGTGCACGTCTGGATCTCCTTTGGCTCTCACTGGTCAATACAAACAAATGAACGCAAATCAAAATACCACAGAAGGACCACTCTTTAAATGTAAGCAGGTCCCCCCTTTAATAATTGAATTTGATTCACCACCATCAGATTAAGATGTGGGTTAGTGGATCATATACAGAAAAAGGTTGCTGCAAGCATTCTCTGCTCGAGTGCTATTTCTGTCACAAAGCACGTATATCCTATGTAAACCTTAGAATTATATTACCTTAACCACTACTCCAACATTGAACAGCCGTTTTTAAAATGGTCTACCACAATTCCAGAAGGCCTATTAAATCAATCTCAAATCTCTCATGTTTGGAATGTCCTGTGTAACATGACATATGGGATATGTAATGGATTTGACGGTCTCCTTGTGACCAGCAGCTACAAAATAAATCGGCTAACACCTAGAAAAAAATGTGCTTGACAAGGACGCAGACTATGCATTGGAAGTGAAAGAAGGATACAATTCCACCTGTTAAGGCTAAGGGATTTGTTATCAGGATCTATGGCTGGGCGGCTTGATCTGCATGGAATACTGCATTAGAGCTTACCCAATTAGCAACATGTCATACATTACAAGCTAAGAGTTAGGCACATTACATTATGGATCTTAAGAAAGCCATTCAAATGTGCAATTTTTTTTTTAACCTCCCAACAAATTGTTTTGGTTTTTATTGCCTTTAACATAACCAGACATTCTAGAATTTATCTTTAAGTGCAATATTGCTGTGTTAGCTTTTGTTTGTTAATCCAAATATTTATCTACCCTTATAACTCCAGTGCAATTAATATCTTAGGTTTCCAGTCAATGGAAAGCATGTATGTAACCAGTAGAAACACAGCTTGCCTTAATACCCCGATTTATAAGTGCCACGTAAAGTGATTTGGGGAAGAGAAAGTAATCAGTTCACACCAGGTCCTTTCCTTGGTCTCCTCTTGGTTTGCAGCACATGGCATCTAATGCACTAATGGAAGCGGCTTGCTTACATGATTGCCTGAAATAAAGAGTTCTTCCACGCAGGTGCCCTCGGATGGAGTTGTCATACATTGTAGACCCTTCAAAGAGGCAGGCACAAAAAGTGAATCCCTTGTGTAACTCAGCCGGAGAACTGTCTCTTGGTCTAAAAGAGCAGCTAATACCCAGGGGGAGAGATCTCCCCCTCAGCAGCTAATCCTGTAGTGCTGCTCAGTACTAAGAACCTGGTGTCAGTTTTCCAGCCTCGCATGCATATACTGTAGTTAAGGATACAAGTTCGGATCAATCACATGTTGTTTATTTTTCATAGATGTTAAGGTCCTTCATACTGTTTCCTCCGTTGACAGCAACAATGGGTTAATGTATTCAAATCCTTCAAATTCTGATTGGTCTATTCGTTTTATTACATCTCTGTAGAAAGAAAAGGGATAGGTGGAAATTAGCTGTGATGTGCATCATACAGCTAAAAGTACATCTTAATCACTACATTGTTTATACCAGCCTTTTTCAACCAGGGTGTCTTCTGGGATCTTCAGGGGGGCCTTGGCAAAATGCCCAAAAAAAAAAATAGCCTCAAATTGCCAGCAAGCTGGTAGGTGAATCTTGTTTGCATTTTTTTTTTGTTACACAAAGCCACAGGTTTTAATTTGTGCAGCATTACAACTTTGGGCACCATGCGAGCCAGCTTCTAGGATTCTAATAAATGATCATGTCATGAATTGTTAGGGAAGATATTGAGCACCTGAGAATATCATTGTTTTGTTTGCCCTTCTCCCTCTGCACTGGGGTCACATTAGCGACAAACTGAGGGAAAGGAGAAACACTGGCATACTAGTCGGTACCAGTGTGCAAAGGTGTATAAAATAAATCATCTCAAATGTTGGGTGTTTCAATGTGTGTCAATGCCACTGCATTAAAGTAAAACCATTCATTTCTTTTACATTTTAGAATAGGGTGCCTCAAGATTGTGCATAATTTTAAAGGGTGCCTTGACTGAAAAAAGGTTGAGAAACACTATATTAGATCATTGTGTTAATTTATACAGTATAAGCCAGACAACTGAGGGCAGTTGACAGATCGGGCTGGTTCTAGTTACAACTATCTAACATTTCAATTCAAATGAGCTTTGTTATAGAAAAAAATGCTGTCAGGAGGACTTTTCTTGCAAAAGAGACATTCAATTTTATGTTGCTTCTGAGATGCATGCTTTTTACTCAACTGCCATGTTTCTTCTGAATGTACACTGAACTGCGCATGTGCAACCTAGTGTATATTGTCAGCATGCCATGGTACTAGAGATGAATTAACTCGCTGGGATGACTAATCAAGATGGCCAAAGACCATGAATCTGGAAGAAATCTAAGAGGTATGGGTGACTTTCCTTTTGTTTGTTTTTTAGCATTTATGTACATATTTTTCTTTAGCATGGTCAAGACTGTTAAAAATTCAACTATCTTTGATCTTTGTATGAATTACAGCAGGGGTAGGCAAAACAGCCCTCCAGCTGTTGTGAAACTACATTTGCCATGAGGCATTACAAGGCTGCCAGTTACACTTACTCCCAGAGGCATAATGGGACTTGTAGTTCTGCAACAGCTGGAGGCCCCTAGGTTGCCTACCCCTGAATTACAGCATATTAATATTATGCAGGCTTCTATCCAGCTAGAAGGTGGATTCCTATTTGCTTCATGTGAAGCTGTGCTGTAAAAAGTCCATTGTTTGCAAAACCTTAAAAGCGGTTATTTGCTTGGTTTGAAAAAAAATACCGGTAATAAAAAGGCAGCAGTTACAGATACTGTAGCTGCTGACTTTTAGTAAAGGGACACTTACCTGTCCAGAGGTCCAAACTGGTTCTTCACTGGTCTTTGGTTTCCCAGCATGTTTAGTGAGGGCAGCCAGCTGCCCTTTGTGAATGGTCCCGCAGCCTTCTGGGACCTGTGATGTGTCCCAGCGGTTACACAACACATGTGACACATTGCCACGATCGTCGGAAAGAAAATAATAATTCTAGCACAAGGGCTCCTGTTTAACTCTAAATTGATGAGCTGTAAAAGCTTTTAACCACTTCAACACCGGGCCTTTTTTTACCACCTCAATACTGGGCCTATTCTGGCACTTCTCTCCTACATGTACAAATCATCATTCTTTTGCTAGAAAATTACTCAGAACCCCCAAACATTATATATGGGTTTTTTTAGCAGACACCCTAGGGAATAAAATGACGGTCATTGCAACTTTTTTTTCGTGCACGGTATTTGCGCAATCATTTTTCTAACGCCTTTTTTTTGGAAAAGGTTTCATGAATTAAAAAATAAAACAGTAAAGTTAGCCCCATTTTTTTGTAAAATATGAAAGATGATGTTACACCGAGTAAATAGATACCTAACATGTCACGCTTTAAAATTGCGCACACTCATGGAATGGCGGCAAACTTTGGTACTTAAAAATCTCCATAGGCGACGCTTTCATTTTTTTTTACAGGTTACCAGGTTAGAGTTACAGAGGAGGTCTAGTGCTAGAATTGTTGCACGCGCTCTAACGCACGTGGCAATACCTCACATATGTGGTTTGAACGGCGTCTACATATGTGGGTGGGACTTACGTGTGCGTTCGCTTCTGATCGAGCTACCGGGGACAGGGACGTTTTACATTTTTTTTTTATTATTATTATTTGTTTATTTTACTTAATTTTTTTTATTTTTACACTTTTTTTTTATCACTTTTATTCCTATTACAAGGAATGTAAACATCCCTTGTAATAGGAATGGTGTGTGACAGGTCCTCTTTATGGAGATTTGCGGGGTCAATAAGACCCCACATCTCTCCACCAGGCTGGAAAGCATGAGATTGTGAAAAAAAAATTTGGCTTTGTTTACATCTGAGAACCCGGGCGTGACGTCATCACATCGCGCCCGGGCCTCCGATGGTCAGAGATGACTGGTCACCAGTCATCTCTATGGTTCACCTTCGGCGCCGGACGATTCATTCTCCGGGCCCCTGATGGCACGGGAGAGCCCGAAGAAGCACCGGATGGCGGCGGGAGGGATGTCCCCTCCCGCCGCCTATAAGAACGATCAAGCGGCGGAACCACCGCTATGATCATTCTTATGGCGCACAGAATCGCCGGCAGAACAGAAGGATATCTGAATGATGCTTCTAGCTGCATCTGTGGACATCATTTGACTATGGGCGTTTAGGGAAGTGGTTAAAGTGTCACCTTTTTGGGTATCACATATTTTTGCAATCTCACAGGCATATGCAATTTTAAGACTTAATATGTTTGGTATTTATTTACTCAGCGTAATCTTATCTTTTACTAAAAAGTGTGTAGTATATTGTGTTTTTGGCCATAAATTTAAATTTTGTTATATTTTTTCCCTGAAAATTTGCATTTAATATATAGTTAGTCAGGTTGAAAAAAGACACAAGTCCATCTAGTTCAACCATAAAGTAAATAAAATAAAAAATATCATACAATCCAATATAGCCATTTCTATACCCACAGTTGATCCAGAGCATGCTCCAATTTGCTAGAGCAGGGGAAAAAATTCCCGCCTGATCCTGAGAAATATGACATAAAAATTTGCAACCATTATCTTTTTAGTTTACAGGGCCTCCGCTTTCAGAAAATATACAATATTCTGGGTGTTTAACCACTTAAGGACCGCCGCACGACTATAATATACGTCCTGACTTTGAAGAGGGATATCTCGGTAATGGCAGCAGCTGCTGCCACAACCGAGGTATCCATCTCTTCAGGCGGTGGACCGGTTAACGATAATGGTGGTCTCTGCAGCAAATTCGCCGCAAGATCACCTTTATCGGCGACGGGAGTGGGACCTCCCGCCGCTCTCCCCGCACCCTTTGCCGCTTACAGGAGCCGTCGGTAGCGGCAGAGGCGATCGGGTCCTATCCGTGGCTGGGTATGGATACGAGTGAGGGCAAGATGGCCCCCACCCGTCTTCATACCATAGCAGGGCGGAAGTGACATCATCAAAGGTCCATTTTATTTTTGTAATTTTTTCAAATGACAATTTTTTTTTTTTTATTGCGATTTAGTCTAAATATGAGATCTGAGGTCAGGAAACTCTCAGACTCAGTGTTTTCAGGCCTCGCATTTTATACAAACAGCGACCAGGACATGGCCCTCATTACCTGAGCTAACCTTATCCAATGACCGTTTCGGTCTTGACTTCTGGAGTGGAGCTCAGTTGCGACATTTCCTTAACACTTTTCCACCTCTGGACAGATTTTAACCAACATTGACACCCTTAGAACAAATATGTGAGGGGACGGGGCCTTGCTCTCACTTAATCTATGTATGCACTACTGGATGCCCCCCCAAGAGGACCACGTCCCTCCATGTATAAGGAAGTGGGAAATGACATTAGACCAGGCAGATAGTAAATCTTGCGTTGAAATCTTCAATATCCACAAGAATCCAAGAAACTAATTTTAAAATAATGACAATATGGTACCGTACACCCTCACTACTTAATAAATTCTCCCCGGAGATCCCAGACAAATGTTGGAGGTGTCAGGAGGAAAGAGGGATTCTACTCCACGTTCTTTGGTCCTGCCCAAAACTGGAGTACTTCTGGAGGGAGATACGGTGGATAGCACAGAAATTTACTGAGTATAAACTCCCAGAAGATCCAGCCTTATTTTTGTTACATGTCTCAAACATCCCAGGGAAAACATATAGTAAATTAATTTTGTGCCATCTTATCAACGCTGCTAGATCATGTATCGTACGGCAGTGGAGAGATATGAGCCCTCCCACAATTCTTACATGGGTCACACGAATTGAAGAGGTTAATAGAATGAAGGATTTGTTATTATCGGCTCAAAATCGAAAGGAGACATATTTAGAAACTTGGGGCCAATGGAATACATTTAAATTCTCGGAGGAAGGGAGTTCCCTCTTTGCTCCTGAGAGTATTTGAAAAAGAGAGGAGTGGGGAGGCCTCACTTCCCTGGATGATGGTATAGTAAACTTAACTTTAGCTCGGTGCATTTCCCCTTTAATTCCGACTTCCCCCCCTATCAGTGTCTTTTTTTTTTTTCTCTTTCTATCATTTTTCTCTTTTTTTTTACCCCCCCCCCCCGAGCTCACGTGCAGAAGCGAACACATACGTGAGTAGCGCCCGCATATTAAAACGGTGTTCAAACCACACATGTGAGGTTTCGCCGCGATCGTTAGAGCAAGAGCAATAATTTTAGCCCCAGACCTCCTCTGTAATTTAAAACATGCAACCTGTATAATTTTTTAAACGTCGCCTATGGAGATTTTTAAGGGTAAAAGTTTGACGCCATTCCACGAGCGGGCGCAATTTTGAAGCGTGACATGTTGGGTATCAATTTACTCGGCGTAACATTATCTTTGACAATATAAAAAAATTGGGCTAACTTTACTGTTGTCTTTATTTTTTAATTCAAAAAAGTGATTTTTTTCCCCTTATAAGACTGCTGCGCAAATACGGTGTGACAAAAAGTATCGCAATGACCACCATTTTATTCTCTAGGGTGTTAGAAAAAAAATGTATAATGTTTGGGGGGTTCAAAGTAATTTTCTAGCAAAAAAAAATGTTTTTAACGTGTAAACACCGAGTCTGAAAAACAGGTCAAGTAATTTTATGACAGTTTAAAATTTATACATGTGTGCAAAAATCAAAATAAATAGCTGTAGAACCAAACTGGTTAAAGAGGAGCTCCAGTCTCCCCCAAAAATGAAGTCTACAGCTACAAATACTGTAGCTGCTGACTTTTTAATATAAGGACACTTATCTGTGCAGGGATCCAGCAACCAAACCGATTCTTCAATCAGCTTCGGGTGCAGAGGCCGAGCATCTTAGGTAAGGGAAACAGTGAAGCCATGCGCGAGTCGCACTGTGCTTTCTGAATGGTCGTGTGTGTGTGTGTGTGTGTGTGTGTGTGTGTGTGTGTGTGTGTGTGTGTGTGTGTGTGTCCCAGAAGGCTGGCAATAGTGGCAGCGATCTGAGCAGGAAGTGGGAGCGGGTACCTGTCAAAACCAGATACACGCTTTTCAAAAACAGACCGTGGCCACCCTGTGTTAACCGACTCCATTGCAAGCTGGTCCAGTTCACGTTATGCGAATCAGATGCGGTCCAAAACGTATTTGATTTGCATATATGCAAACTGAGCCTTAGGGCTCTTTCACAATTGTGTGTGTGCAAAAAGTGTTGCTGTTTAGATAGTGGTAGGTGTACAACAGCAGGGGCTTTGTCAAACAAAAACAGAGAGACTGCTGCCATTGCACAGAGCGCAGTAGTCCTATACAAAATACTGAAAAGGCAGGGAGCTTTTTTTTGGCTAGGGCTGGCTCATTGTCTCAAGAGACGCAGCCGTGCTCTTGAGCGAGCATGGCATAAATCTAAATCCCTGCAAGACTTTACCCTCTACAATTCTGCCCTTCTTAAATACAACTCCTGCCTCCACACTGCTAAACAAACCTATTACAACACTCTCATCAAAACCCAGTCAACTACTTTCTACCCTTAATTCCTTACTTCAACTTGATTACCGCTCAACAGATTGCCATCCATTTCAATAGCAAAATCAACAATTCGCAGAGATATCCTCCCCTACCCAACAAATCGGGTCCAACACCACACGCAATACTCTCCTCCTTTTGCCCAGTTACCACAGCTGAAGTTGATAAACGCCTCTCCATGGCCCACCTCACTACCTGTCTCCTCTCCATTACTGCGACCACCTTCCCGCTCTATCCTCAACTCCCTAACCCACATCTTCAACCTCTCCCCCGGCACCTTTCCTTCCCCGCTCAAACATGCACTGGTTACCCCCATACTTAAAAAAAAAAAAAACCTCACTAGACCCCACCTGTTTGAATAACTTAAGATCCATCTCCCTGCTCCCGTTTGCCTCCAAGCTCATCGAAACGCCTTATCCATGACCAAATGAGTCGCTACCTCACGGAAAACAACCTTCTCGACCCCCTACAGTCTGGCTTCCGCCCACAACATTCTACTGAAACTGCCCTACTAAAACTCACCAATGACCTACCAACTGCTAAAACCAATGGCCATTACTACATACTCATACTTTTAGACCTCTCTACTGCCTTTGACACAGTTGACCACCTGCTCCTCCTCCGCAAATTACACTCCCTTGGCCTCCGTGATTCTGCTTTATCCTGGTTCTCCTCCTACCTATCTCAGCGCACTTTCAGTGTCACTTACAACTCCATCTCCTCTTCGGGTACCCCAAGGCTCCGTCCTTGGGCCTCTCCTATTCTCACTCTATACTTCTTTCCTGGGCCAGTTGATAACCTCCCATGGCTTCCAATACCACCTCTATGCCAACGACACCAAGATCTATCTCGCCACTCCTCAACTCACCCCCTCGATCTCCTCACGGATCTCAAACTTACTGAATGACATATCGGTATGGATGTCACCCCACTTCCTCAAACGCAATCTTTCTAAAACTAAGCTTCTTATATTTCCTCCTTCACGGTCTTCCCCCCCCCCCCCCCGTGTGACTTCACCATTAATATGAACAACACAACCATTGGTCCCTCCACACATGCCAGGGTGCTATCCTTGACTCTGACCTCTCCTTCAGCCCCCATATCCAATCACTGGCTAAATCCTGCCGCCTTAAGCTCTGCAACATCTCCAGAATTCGACCCTTCCTGACTAATGACACCACAAAGCAACTTATTCACTCCTTGATTATTTCCCGCCTTGACAACTCAACTCTCTCCTAACCAGGTTGTGAACAAGCAAGCTATCGCTTGTAAAACGCGTCTACCATTGCCTGTATCTGTCTGACCCTGTTGACAATAAAGATGACATCAAGATAAGTTGGAGTTCCAGTCTATTATGAATTCTGCTGCTAGACTAATACACCTCACTAACCGATCCGTGACTGCTGCTCCTTTCTGCCAATCCCTTGACTGGCTTCCCCTACCCCATTGTGTAAAATTCAAAATGCTGACCACAACATACAAGGCCATTCACAACATCACCCCCATCTACATCACCAACCTCATCTGCAGATATTGCCCAAATCGTCCCCTCCGCTCCTCCCAAGACCTCCTGCTCTCTAGCTCCCTTGTTACCTCCTCCCATGCTCACCTTCAGGACTTCTCAAGAGCCTCTACCATCCTCTGGAACTCCCTGCTCTAGTATGTCAGATCAGCCCCTACCCTGTCCACCTTTAGGAGATCCCTGAAAATTCATTTATTCAGGGAAGCCTATCCCACACCCACCTAACAACTGTCCCAGAGCCACCCCCATCAAATCATTCTCTGTAGCTATTGCCTTTTGTACCACCACCCCCTCCCTTTAGAATGTAAGCTCTACAAGCAGGGCCCTTTTGTATTGAACTGTAATTGTGTTGTCCCCCCTATACATTGTAAAGTGCTGCGTGTAAATCTTGTATAATAATAATAATTGACCACCCCCAAAAGAGACAATTTGCTGCATCTGTATTTTATTTTTAGAATTTCAACCGAGACTTCAAGAAAGCTTTAACCACTTCAGATCCGGAAGATTTACCCCCCCCCCCCCCGACCAGTAAATTTTTTGCAATCCGGCACTGTGTTACTTTAACTGACAATTGTGCGGCCCTGCAACACTATACCCAAATAAAATGCCGCCCCCCCCTAAATGGAGCTTTCTTTTGGTGGTATTTGATCAGCCCAGATCCAGACCATTGTAATCCCTCCAGTATGTAGAGGAGTGTGGCAGAATGGGGAAGGATTTATTTTAATGGCAGTCTGGGGTGACCAGGGAATGATGTTGGGTAGATAAGGGTCCGATTGATGTCCTACAGCTGGATATATGAAGTGGTCTGGGAATGATGCAAGCTGGGGGAGATAGGGGACTGAGATGTGTTTAAATAGTGATGTTTATAATAATAATAATAAAAAAATAAACTATTGTGCTCATATACTAACATATACAAGTTATATAATACAAAATTGGTACTCAAAGAATACATTGTCCTATTATAAGATGTAAATATATATCTATATAATCCAGCACCTAGCACTCTGTATGTACAGGTAATGTAAAATCAATTCATGACAATTCATAGAACACCGGCTGTGTATGTAACACAGGGTTACATCGACAGAACACTGGCACAAAGTATTTAGCAGCTGCTGTCCCCCACAGTGGCAAGTGTACCCCACCCCCCTTACCCTGGGCACTCAGTCCGCCCCTGGTCAGAATGGAGGAGCCTGGCTCCATCGGCTAGGTGTGCTGCTGTGATAAGAAGCCGATGTCTGTCACAGAGAGCTTCATTGCGGCGTCTGTCCTCAGACGATTATACAGGGAAAGTACCCAAAGAAGCGGTCCCCTAGGGACGCCGGGGCCCCTTACAGGTGTATGGGCTGTACCCCCCTGATGGCGGCCCTGGCCGCCACACACGCTTGAAACCATCTGAACCAAATAAGTTTATCTTGATCTCATCAGACCACAGGACATGGTTCCAGTAATCCATGTCCTTAGTCTGCTTGTCTTCAGCAAACTGCTGGCTTTCTTGTGCATTATCTTTAGACCAATTTGATGCAGTGTGCGGTGTATGGTCTGAGCAATTAGAAGAGGGAAGGTCTGGACAGCCGCACTCCAATAAAAACGCCTTTATTGTGCAAAATAACAAAAGTACAAACCACAGCAGGGTACAGGATAAAAAATAGCTAGCTATGACTAAGCACTGTTGAGAGTGTGAAAAGCATCAGATTTTTTATCCTGTACCCTTCTGTGGTTTGTACTTTTGTTATTTTGCACAATAAAGGCATTTTTATTGGAGTGCGGCTGTCAGGACCTTCCCTCTTCTAATTGCTATATGCTTAGCCTGCACCTGATGCTTCCACCTTGAGGAGAGTGCCATTTCCACACATCCACCTGGAGCGGTGATCCCTTTCCCATATGGTCTAAGCACTGACAGGCTGACCTCCCCCACCCCTTAAACCTCTGCAGCAATACTGGCAGCACTCATACGTCTATTTCCCAAAGACAATCTCTGAATATGACGCAGAGCACGTGCACTCAACTTCTTTGGTCGACCATGGCGAGGCCTGTTCTGAGTAGAACCTGTCCTGTTAAACCGTTGTATGGTCTTGGCTACCATGCTGCAGCTCAGTTTCAGGGTCTTGGCAATCTTCTTATAGCCTAGGCCATCTTTATGTAGAGCAACAATTATTTTTTACAAATCCTCAGAGAGTTCTTTGCCATGTTGAACTTCCAGTGACCAGTATGAACGAGTACGAGCGACAGCAGCAAATTTAACACACCTGCTTCCCATTCACACCTGAGACCTTGTAACACTAACGAGTCACATGACACCGGGGAGGGAAAATGGCTAATTGGGCCCTATTGGGACATTTTCACTTAGGGGTGTACTCACTTTTGTTGCCAGCGGTTTAGACATTAATGGCTGTGTGTTGAGTTATTTTGAGGGGACAGCAAATTTAAACTTTTGTACAAGCTCACTACCTTACATTGTAGCAAAGTGTAATTTCTTCAGTGTTGTCACATGAAAAGATATATTAAAATATTTACAAAAATGTGAGGGGTGTACTCACTTTTGTAAGATACTGTATGTGTGTGTGTGTGTATATATATATATATATACACACACACACGTGATCCTGTGCAGCGTGGCCACCCTGTAGCAGTAAAGGTGCTATGGGGCAGTCAGCAAGTGGTTAATCTGTGACCTGGAGCCTGGGTTCACACTTGTACGTTGCAGTACACTGCATGTGATTAGCACCGCATTCCCTGCACATCACATGCAATGTCTGTGCGGTGCAATTTGAGCCAATCATTTCGTATGGCTCAAATCGCCCTCCCCCCCCCCCCACACTTGAATTGCATTGCATGGGTTTTCACACCCATACGATCCAAGTCTGGCAATCGCACTGCACTTTGCGAGCCGTTTCAGGGTGTTAAACGAACATTGACACCCGCAGTAGATCGCATGGATGACGTGCAATTGCAGTGCGGTGTACATTAGTGTAAACCAGGGCTAAGCAAGCAGCCAGTAAACTCAAAAGAAAAAAAAAACTCCTTGTTCCGGGTCAGTGATTGGATGGGTAGAGAAGTCAGGATAAGGGTGGCAGCCCTAGAACCTGCTCCTTTAATATTAATTTTTCAAGGACAGCTTCGACAGTCAACATGAACCATTTTTAATCCTTATGCTGCCAGCAGTAGTAAAAAGATGGCAAAGTATATCATATTTACTTGTTTTAAACTTTTTACAATTTTTCAGTTACTTCCCAATTTCTAGGCCTAGGCAAATTATGTCAGATATCCTAGGAGTCTTCAGCAGGGGAGGAAGGGTTTTCTCAGCTAAGCACACCCCCTGTCTGCATGCCTGAGCTAAGGGCAAAGGGATTCTAGGTAGTAAATGCTACATGAATTGTTGGCTCTTACTCTTATGCTAAGGGGGGGCGGGAGGCATCTCAAAGTGATTTCTCAGTAAAATAAAGCATGGAAACATGAATGGATGGGTAAGTTTACTTGGAATATTAAAGATGAATAGCATTTTCAGTTTGTGGTCTCAGATACAGTGTTGTTCCACTTTAAGTGGCTGACTAGTAATTTGCAGCAAAATCTTATCAAATCCCTGGAAATGCTTTTAATAAAGAAGTATGGGAATCAGGTTTTTTTTTTCAGAGTCATACTTACCTAGCTGGATGCAACATCTGTCCCTGCCATCTCGGACACTGAGAACTGAGCACTCAAATACTATCGGTCGCTCGGTTCTCAGAGCCCCGTGAGCAGAAAGCTGATGACTGTTCAGGGAGGAAGCAGCCGACTCATGGTCTCAGTGGCTCACTGAGGCTGAGCCGGGTACCGGTCCAGGCATGTTGGCGGATCCTGACCACATGGTCACGATCTTTTCCGAGCTTGGACCGGCTCTGTAATGTCAACCCTGTCGGCTGAAAATGGGTCACAGGACTGCAGAACAAACTACACTCCTGTGATCATCCACATGAGAAGTACAGCCAAATGAACTTTGGCTGTACTGCTCCTTTAAGTCTCATATTAATGTGTGCTAAAAACAAATTACAGTATACTTGCACACAGATCATATCTTAGGCCCCTTTCACACTGAGGAGTTTTTCAGGCGTTTTGCGCTAAAAATAGCGCCTGAAAAACTCCTGCCCCTGCAGTCTCAATGTGAAAGCCAGAGTGCTTTCACACTGAGGCGATGCAGTGGCAGGACGAGGAAAAAAGTCCTGCAAGCAGCATCTTTGAGGCGGTGAAGGGGCAGTGTGTATACCGCTGCTTTACCGCTGCTGCCCATTGAAATCAATGGGACAGCGCAGCTATACCGCCCGCAAAGCGCCTCTGCAGTGGTTTTTTAACCCCTTCTCAGCCGCTAGTGAGGGTTAAAACCGCTCCGCTAGCGGCCGAATAGAGCCGCAAAAACGACGGTATAGCGGCGCTATACATCCAGTGCTTCAGTGTGAAAGCGGCCTTATTGAATGGAATATAGTCACAACATTATGTCTTATTTTTAATAAACTTTCGTTTTTTTACTTAGATTCTTATCTATAAACACAGAATTGCTGTATATAAACACTTTGTTTCATTTTACGTACTCATCATCTGGTGTAAGTTGCACTGGCTCACTGGTAAACTGTGTGTCAAAGTTGTCCAAACCGTAATCATCTGTTATCTGTGGCTTGAAGGGTGGAACCACCTGCTTCTTCTCCAGCTAGAAGAAAGAGAAATGCCATTTATGTAACAGCCATCCTAATTTCTAAAGTATGTCATATTATGTTGCAACAAGTCACCACCCCATCAACACATGTTACAGTAGAGGAGATCATATGGATGACATACCAATGCAGAAGTGCGAAACCTATTTTTATAGGATTATAAAAAAACGAAAATAAAAGCACAGAATGTTTGTCAGACACTTCCTAAACACACAATGGTCACATACAGAAAGGCATTAACACGAACATACAGAAAACGAAACAAAATACTGTATATTCAGACCACAGGAACATATATATATATATATACAGTACATCACACCAGGGCTCAGCGCCCATCGATCGTGGGCAGGTGATGTTTAGAACACAATCCTTCCTTGCCGACCACCATAACCTGGACAGGAAGGGCAGCATTTGCTGGAACCGATCTGTATTTTCCTCCTGCAGCAGCTGAAAGTCAGCTTCTCCTTCCCCTCCCATCGGCACTCAGCTGCCAAAGGAGAAAAATTACGTACCAGTAAATGCTGCCCCCCACCACCCCTCCTTTCATCTTTTTTTCTGCTGCCCTGGTCCCCCCTTCCCACTGTGGGTGATCGTTTTAAGATGAAGAGTGGGGGAAGGGGTCCCTTCCTTTTCTGAATTAACACAGTAAGTAATCGGTACCAATTTTAAGGCTTGACATGTTGGGTTAGATTAGATTTGTCTGCCCATAGCGCTGATCTCTGTGGTACACTCTAAATGGGATGCCCCTCTATCGAGGGAACTATTACTTCTGTCATTGGACCTTCATAAGGCCTTTGATAGCTTAAATTGGGACTACTTATTTACTATCCTGGAGGCTTTTGGATTTGGCTCTGCCTTTATCTTATTGCTTAAACAACTTTTTAGTAACCCGTCGGCCCAGGTTTCCATTCGTGGTTATAGATCAGCATCGTTTCCTATCCAACGCAGAACAAGACAGGGTTGCCAGCTTTCCCCATTGTTATTCGTCCTAGCAATTGAACCCCTAGCAATTCGATCTCATCCTAATATACATGGCATATGTTGTGGGCAACGGGAGCATAAATTGTTCCCTGTTTGCCGACGACATCCTCATGTATGTCACAAATCCTCATTTAACCCTACCTAATCTTTTGACCCTGTTCTGCCAATTTTCCCAGATCTCAGTGCTCTTTTTTAAATACCCAAAAGACGACGGCCCTTAATATTTCTTTACCCCCTCTACAGTCTCGACCTTACGAAACACCTATAATTTCCAATGGGCACAAAACTCCCTCCCATATTTAGGCATCCAACTGACACCCTCGATCGATACTCTCTATCGGGCTAATTATCCCCCACTTTTCCGTCGACTCCGGGAGGATCTTCAACTATGGGCAGACTATCCCTTGTCCTGGTTTGGTAGAATCAATTCTATTAAGATGACCTTTCTACCTAGGTTACTTTATTTTAGGACCGATTGCAGTTCCGAGGGGAGATATACAGTGACTACAATCGGACGTCCTCCGTTTTGTTTGGAACAAAAAGAAAAATTGAATGAATAAATTGACACTGTACGTCTCAAAACAGTCTGGTGGGCTTGGTCTCCCTAATATACAAGCTTATTATCAAGCGGCTCAAATAACTTGGCTTTCTTACACAACGGCCAAAGAATCTACACCCCTCTGGGTCTCTATTGAGGCCCTCTCGTGCCACCCTTTCGCCATAGGTTCTCTAATGTGGCTCCCTAGCCGTCTTCGCCCTCCTATTTTGTGTCCTACCCTGTCTCATTCACTAGTGGTCTGGGACAGAGTACAACATCGTAAGCCTCTGTCCTCCCCACATACTCCACTAGCTCCCATATGTAGCAACTGCACTTGTTGCAACATCTTAAAGACACATTTCAGATGCCCTCTGGCAAACTATTTAGATATAATCACATTATTTCTTTTGTACAATCTAAACTTAATCCGTTGGATGGACCCCTTGTACTTACGAATTTTGAATTATCTTGCCAAACAAAGGGCCTTTTACGGGGAAGGATATCTACACTATACACTATCCTTACTGACCCGAATGCTAAGTTCTCTTACATGACTCAATTGGAACGGGACTTGAATACCACGTTGGAATTATCAGATTGGCAAGATATTGCCTATGGTTTATCCAAAATATCTATCAATACAACATTAATTGAAGCAAATTACAAAACACTTCTACGTTGGTATTTGGTCCCAATCAGAGTCGCAAAGATGCACCCGTCTGCGTCGTCCGCCTGCTTCAGACGTTGTGGCCACATGGGTACAATGTTTCGTGGCAGTGCCCTGTGGTCACTAGATTTTGGATTCGTATATTTAACCTAGTATATTCTGTGACGGGGGTTAATATACGTAGATCCCCAGTACCAGTGCTTTTTCACAAGTTTTCTGATGAGGTCCCCAAAAAAAAAAAAAAAATCGATAAAACAAATCACATATATGTTTTTGGCAGGTAGAATAACTATTTCAAAATACTGGAAGCAGTCGATGGTTCCCCTTGATTGCGTGAAGAATAAACGTAACTGGATCATGGTTAACCACTTGCCGACCGCTCACGGCATATATACGTCGGCAGAATGGCTCGTACAGGCACAATCACGTACCTGTACGTGGCCCTTTAACTGCAGCCGGCGCGCTCGCGACCCCCCTGCCTTCCCCGTGAGTGGGACCACGGGTCCCGCGGACTCGATCGCCGTGTGGATCCCCGCGATCGTCTCGCGGAGGCTCGGAGCGGGGAGATGTGTAAACACAGCATCTCCCCGCTCCTCTACTGACACTGTCAGCGATCTCCGCTCTGTGTAATCAGAGCGGAGATCGGTGACGTGTCAGTCGTAGCCACGCCCCCCCTCAGTAACACGCCCCTAGGCACATTTAACCCCTTCAGTGCCCCTAGTGGTTAACCCCTTCATTGCCAGTGTCATTTTCACAGTAACCAGTGCATTTTTATTGCACTGATCGCTGTGAAAATGACAATGGTCCCAAAAATGTGTCAAAAGTGTCTGATGTGTCCGCCATAATGTCACAGTCATGAAAAAAATAGCTGATCGCCGCCATTACTAGTAAAAAAAAAAAAACTAAATAAAAATGCCTTAAAACTATACCCTATTTTGTAAACGCTATAATTTTTGCACAAACCAATCAAACGCCAATTGCGATTTTTTTTTTTACCAAAAATATGTAGAAGAATACGTATCGGCCTAAACTGAGGAAAAAAAATGTTTTTTTTGTATATTTTTTGGGGATATTTATTATAGAAAAAAGTAAAAATTTAATTTTTTTCGAAATTTTCGCTCTATTTTTGTTTATAGCGCAAAAAATAAAAACCACAGAGGTGATCAAATACCACCAAAAGAAAGATCTATTTGTGGGAAAAAAAGGATGCCAATTTTGTTTGGGAGCCACGTCGCACGACCGCGCAATTGTCAGTTAAAGCAACGCAGTGCCGAATCGCAAAAAGGGGCCTGGTCATAATGGCCCGTATTGGTCCGGGGCTTAAGTGGTTAACGATAGACTTAGCTGTGTCCTTCGCAATTCTACTAAGAAATTTGATGCAACAGAGGATCCGTGGATACGTTATCTGTCTACACCTTAAAGCGCTTCTGGCTGACCCTCTTCTTTCCTCTCTTTCTTCTTCTTTCCTTTTCTCTCTCTTCTTTTTTTTTTATTTATGTTGATTTGGTTAGTGTTGCTAACTGTAAGATGCTCTGACAGAACATATATCTCTATGTTGACATACTAGTAGAAATGTATACAGGGGTTCCCCTTTTCTTCCCCGTCCCTACCCTTCCCAATTTCCTCCCCCCCCCCCTTTCCTCTGTTCCTTACAACATACATCTTTCTCCCTGTGCAAGTCATTCCTAATGCTATAAGTTAAAGTAGCTTGATGGGACAAGCTGCATCCGGTCCCTAGTTGATTAGAGATGTATTTCTTGACTCTACAGTGAATGACTTAAAAAGGTTTATTTTTATTTTTATTATGTTATATGTTAATTGGCACTCCCGCCAAACGCATTTTATGTTGAGATTGCTCCGTTTCTTATCCAAAGGTTCTATGTTTATTTGAAAGAGTAGCACTACCTGAGGGTGCTGGATTTTCACATCTGTTTTTGTCACAGTTTACCACTTGTGCCTAAAACAACATTGTTACTTCAATAAAAATATTGAAATATAAAAAATCTGTCCGAGATTAGAGCAGGCACAGAGTAATATGCTGTTGCATAGGGCCCCTTGGTGTTTTACTGATGCTCCATCTTCTTTTAAGACACATCCACTTATTGGGCCAACGTATGTGCTCTAGCCTTTTTCTTAAGAGTAAGCTATCAAAGGAAACTCCTTTGTTACCCATTTTGCTCCGGGTCTATGGAAGGGAACCATCCCACCTACAGTCACTCACTAGGGCACACTTAACCCCTACAGCGGCACCTAGTGGTTAACCCCTTCACTGCCATTTTCACAGTAATCCGCACATTTTTAATATAGCACTGATCGCTGTAAAAATGACAATGGTCCCAAAAATGTGTCAAAAGTGTCCGCCATAATGTCGCAGTCACAATAAAAATCGATGATTGATGCAATTACTAGTAAAAAAAAAAAAAAATTTATAAAAATGCCATAAAACTATCCCCTATTTTGTAGATGCTATAGCTTTTGCACAAACCGATCAATAAACGCTTATTGCAATTTTTTTTTACCAAAAATATGTAGAAGAATACGTACCGGACTAAACTGAGGGAAAAAAAAAAGTTTTTTTTAATATATTTTTTGGGGATTTTTATTATAGCAAAAAGTAAAAAATATTGTTTTGTTTTTTCAAAATTGTCGCTCTATTTTTGTTTATAGCGCAAAAAAATTGGATTTTTGTACTCACGGTAAAATCCGTTTCTCTGACGTCCATGGACTGACACAGCTCTAATACTGTAAACGTGTGGGTATATGTCCCTGCTCGCAGGAGAAGATCTAGGCAGAATGTTAGATGTTAGACACATACATTCTAAAACAAAACCAGAGCTGAACCGCCGGACATAACCCTCCTACCTGCAGCCTCAGTTCGTAACAAAGCAGTACAAACCTTAAAAGAAGGATGGGTGCTGTGTCAGTCCATGGACGTCAGAGAAACGGATTTTACGGTGAGTACAAAAATCCTATTTTCTCTTATCGTCCATGGACTGACACAACTCTAATACTGTAAACGTGTGGGACGTCCCAAAGCTGTATCAGAAAAGGGTGGGAGTTGCAACATTTAAACAGCGGCCTGCAACACTGCGGCCGAAGGAATCATCCGAAGATGCAGCCACATCAACCTTATAAAATTTCGAAAAGGTATGAACGGACGACCAGGTCGCTGCCTTGCACACTTGTGCAACCGACGTTTGATGTCGGAAAGCCCAGGAAGCACCAATTGCCCTGGTGGAATAAGCCGTAACTGGAAAGGGAGGCGCCTGCCCCTTAATGGACTGTATAACAGTCTGTCTGATCCACCTGGAAATGGTGGCAGATGACACCGCTTGGCCCTGTTTTGGACCAGAGACAGACACAAACAGTGAGTCAGACTTCCTAATAGAAGCAGTAGCCGACAGGTACACCCGTAAGGCTCGCACCACATCCAAATTGTGAAGCGCAAACTCTCTGGGATGCGATGGGTGAGGGCACAAGGACGGAAGGACCATGTCCTCATTAAGGTGAAAAGCCGAAACCACCTTTGGAATGAAAGATGGTCGCGGGCGCAACACCGCCTTATCCTTATGTAGGACCAAGTAAGGCGACTTGCAGGACAAGGCCGCCAACTCAGACACCCATCTAACAGAAGTAATGGCCACTAAGAAAGCCACCTGCTGGGACAAGGTCAAGAGAGGAATCTCTCTGATATATTCAAAGGTGGTTCCTGGAGAACCGAGAGCACCAAATTCAGATACCAAGGAGGGAGCGGAGGCTTGGCAGGGGGAATCACATGGCGAACCCCTGCACAAAGGTGCTAACTAAAGAATGGCCTGCTAGCGGTCATTGAAAGAAAATGACCAAGGCCGAAATCTGACCCTTAATTGTGCTCAAAGCTAGCCTTTGGGCTACACCCCGCTGCAAGAACCGCAGGATTCTGGGGAAAGAGTACGGTGCGGTACGGTGATAGATCTTTCTAGAAGAAGACTTTCGTGCCCTCAGCATGGTCAAAATTACCGAATCCGAAAGGCCTCAGTCCTTCAGCACCTGGCTCTCAATAGCCATGCCGTTAAAGCCAGAGACTGTAAAGCAGGATGAAATATAGGACCTTGAGACAGAAAGTTCTCCCTCATGGGCAATCGCCAAGGGATGTCCGCGATGAGACGTACCAATCCGGGGCAATGAGTATCACCGGAATGCCCTCGGCCGCTACCCTGCGCAGCAGATGAGGAAGCAGCTGCAGTGGAGGGTAAGCATACATCAAGCGATACTGACCCCACGGGGCCACCAACGCGTCCGAGGCATCCGCCCAGGGGTCCCTGGACCTGGCCACAAACCTCGACACCTTGCGATTGAGTTGAGACGCCATCAGGTCCACGTTCGGCGTGCCCCACCGCCGACAAAGGAGTTGAAACACCTCCGGATGCAAGGACCACTCCCCGTGGTCCAGGGACTGGCGACTCAGTCCGCCTGCCAGTTTTCTACGCCCAGAATGTAGACGGCCGACAGAGCCGGCACACTTCTTTCTGCCCAGCTTAGGATGTGGGCGACCTCGGATGCCGCAGCCGAGCTCCGAGTGCCCCCCTGATGGTTGACATATGCCACGGCCGTGGCGTTGTCCGACTGGATTCTGACCGAGCGGCCCTGTAGCCTCTTCGACCACGTGGAGAGACAGTCTTGTCGCTCGCAATTCCAGAACGATGATTGGTAGACGAGATTCGTCCAGAGCCCTTGAGCTGACAGGACTCCCCAAACTTCTCCCCAGCCCGTCAGGCTGGCGTCCGTCGTGACCACCGTCCACTGGATGGGGAGGAACGACTTCCCGGACCGAAGAGCCGGGGATCTCAGCTACCACGTCAGGGACGCCCTGACAGTGACTCACCTGGATCTGAAGATCCAACGACAACAGGGACTTGTCCAAAATGGACAGAATTTCCTTCTGCAATGCCCGAGTGTGTGATTGGGCATATGGAACTGCCTCGAAGGAAGCCACCATGAGTCCCAGGACTCTCATGCAGAAACTGATTGACGACCATATTCGGGACTTCAGGACCCGTACTGCCGACTGAAGTGCCCAACTTCTCCGAGGGTAGAAACACCTTTGCTGCCGAAGTGTCCAGGATCAGACCCAGATACTCCAAACGCTGAGTCGGGACTAGAACCGACTTCTGCATGTTCAGGAGCCACCCGAAGTCCCGGAGGGTCTGACTGACTATTGTCACTTTATCATCCAACTCTGAGCCATTTTCTGCTCTTAGGAGGAGATCGTCCAGATAGCCCACGATAACAACTCCTCGCTGTCTCAGCAAAGCTAGAACCGGGGCAAGCACCTTGGTGAAAATCCGTGGTGCCGATGCTAGGCCGAAGGGAAGAGCCACAAACTGATAGTGGACTTCGCCTATGGCAAAGCACAGAAACTTCTGGTGACTTGCGCAGATCGGGACGTGCAAGTAGGCGTCCTTGATGTCCAAGGACGCCAGAAAATCCCCTTGGTGGAGTGTCGCAATCACTGTGCAAATGGATTCCATCCGTAATTTTAGTACCCTCACATAGGCATTCAAGGCCTTGAGGTCCAGGATTGGCTGGACCCCGTCCTTCTTTGGAACAACAAACAGGTTCGAGTAAAACCCCTGAAACCTCTCGTGACGGAACCAGCACAATTACTCCGCACCTGAGCAAATCCTGTACAGCCTTAAAAAGAGGGCCGCCCGGCAGGCAGCGAGGAGAGGGAAAGAATCTGTTTGGGGGCCACGAGCGAAACTCTATCCTGTATCCCGAGGTGACCACCTCGCACACCCATCGGTCGGAGATCCGGGAAGTCCACCGAACCGTGAACCTGCGAAGACGTCCCCCCCCCACCCGAGAGTCAGGCAGTGGCAAGACTTCCTGCGGTGGCGGGCTTGGGAGGCTTACGCACCCAGGGACGTTTCTGTCCCCCAGCCGCACTCATTTCAGTCTGGGAGGGCTTACCCGTGGAGTCTGACTGACGAAAAAACGTCTTCGCTGAAAAGGAAGGGCCCGGCCTACGGTGGGGCTCCTTTCCCTTAACGGACTGAGGAAGGAAGGTGCTCTTACCCCCTGTGACATCCTTAATAATGTCATCCAGGGCGGCCCCAAACAGTCTACCGCCCTTAAAAGGGCAAGTCAGCCAGGAGCTTCTTGGAAGTGAGGTCGGCCGACCGGCATTTCAGCCAGATAAGGCGACGCAACACCACAGCAGAGATAGAGACCCCAGATATTAAAGGGGCCGCATCCAAAGTGGCATCGCACATATAGACCAACCCCTGCACAAGTTGGTGAGCCAGGGTCTCTGGAGGGAGATTATGCTCCTGCACCGTCTGGTGCAAAATCTTTGCCCAGCCTGTGAGTGTCTGAGACACAAGGGTTGCCGCCACTATAGGGCGTAAGGCAGACCCCAACAAGGCAAACATAGTTCTACTTCTGACCTCCTGTCAGTGGGATCCTTAAATGCAGGAGTCCCTTCCATTGGGAGCGTGGGAGCCTTATTCAAACGGGTGGCCGGGGGGTCGACCACTGGAGGGAGAGCTTATTTTTTAACCAGGGCCTCCTCAAAGGGGTACCTTACGGCTAGGCGCAGCAGGACCGTCAGTCTTCTGCGGCTTATCCCAGACATGGCCGATTAATCTATCAAAAAAGGGCACATATGGAAAGACCTTTTTTTTAAGAAACGGCTTTAAAGGAACCAAAAGGAGACCGCCTCCACCTGAGGCTCCTCAGCCGCATCATTTAGCTTGAGAGTATCCCTCACAGCATCAATGAGTTCACTCACAAGCACCCTGTCAGTTACTGGTTCAGAACTGGGGTCTTCCTCACAGGGAATATCCTGTTCAAAAACATTAAAATTATCAGAGCTAGGGTCCTGAGCAGCAGTAGCTAGGCCCATATCTGAGTCAGAGCACTCCCCTACTGGAGAATGTGTGGGGAGGGGGCGCTTTACAGCTCCCTTGCGCTCGCACACCGCTTCCATCCTGACAAGGAATGATTCCAAGACTGCCAACAACTGGTCCATAGGGACCGCAGGTGCAGGAGCACTGCCAGTTGCCTCTGACAAGTGTGGGGAATCAGGTGACCCAGACTCCATACTGCCACCCTCTGAGACCTTATACACAATTACAGTGAATAATACAGTCCACCCACTGGCTGCGCTGAGGCTGAGGGGATACCCAGAGGACTCACCAACCCTTATAAGGACCGCTCAGTTCTGCTGTATGTAACCGCGCTGCAGCGCGAGTGAAGCCTGAGGAGAGTGTGAGGAGATTCGCGCCGCAGCAGCGGCGATAGAGGCCGAAAGCGCCGCGGCTCCAAGAAGATGGCTGTCGGCCGCATGTATTACTGCGCCATTGAACCACGGCAAGATGGCCGCCGAGCGCAATTTAAAACACCCCACAGCGCTAATGGCGTCTCCAAACACACACACGGTGTCTCTAAACACTCACACAGGGCAGTACAGACATGAGCACCCCCCGCCAGGCCAGCGCGACCCCCAAGTACCCCCGCACAGTGCCAGTACAGGGTGCAGAGAACAGCATAACGGGGGAGACAGGGAGAAACCCCCCATATAGAGAAACACAGCCAGCATGTACTCACCTGCAGCAGTAGAGACTACTTACCCGTCCCAGAGGGACCTATCACAGAGTAGTACTGAGTAGCTGTCGGCCCGGTCCACCGCAAAAGATACAGCATGGTACTGTTCAATCTTGAGAGGACCGTGGGAGCATAAAAGCCACCCGGCCACCCCTGGAGTCATGGGGCATGTCGTGAACTGAGTCTCACGCACACAAGGCGAGGATCAGCACGCTCGATGGTTGGACAGGGAAGACTACGAGGATACCAGTGTACCCAACCTGTTGCCCAGCCGACAGTTGATTGAAGGTCTCAAAAATAAAATAATAAAATTCCCAAAGGAATAAAATTTTAAAATAAAATCTTCCAGGAGACTGGCTCCTGAGAGAGCCACGTCTTCTTCTGCTAGGCAGAAAAAAACTGAGGCTGCAGGTAGGAGGGTCCGCCCCCCTGGGCGGGGCGGTTCAGCTCTGATTTTGTTCCAGAATGTATGTGTCTAACATCCAACATCCAACATTCTGCCTAGATCTTCTCCTGGGAGCAGGGACATATACCCACACGTTTACAGTATTAGAGCTGTGTCAGTCCATGGACGATAAGAGAAATAAAAACCGCAGAGGTGATCAAATACCACCAAAAGAAAGCTCTATTTGTGTAAAAAAAAGGACGTCAATTTTGTTTGGGAGCCGCGTCGCACGACCGCGCAATTGTCAGTTAAAGCGACGCAGTGCCGAATCGCAAAAAGTGGCCTGGTCTTTAACCTGCCTAATGGTCTGGGGATTAAGTGGATAAAGGAATTAGGAATTGGTCCTTCTACCCTGACTATCCTTTGGAGATGAGGAGGGGGGGGGGGGGAGGAGAAGAGGGAGGCGAGGAGAGGATTTTTATTTTAATATTTCTCATATTTATTTTTTCCTTTGGGGGAAGGGGCAAACGAAAAAAAGAAGAGAGCAGCTTGATACTTCTTTACTACATGGGGATTACTCCTGTGGGTTATGATTGTGCATGATCTGGGATTGTGTTCTTTTTCATGACCAAGACGAAACAGCAATTTGAATGTTTCATTGATATATATTTTACCATGTTTTTTTCAGACTGGATTTCATTTCTAGTTATAAGACATTGGATCTGATGCTTTGTTATTAGTATATCAGTTATAGATGTTAATCATGGAAGATGTAGTTATTTTCCTTAAAAAAAAACAAAAACAAAAAAACAAAAAAAAATAGTCTTCTCCAAACTGTCCTTTGAAACATATGTAAGCCCAGGTAAACTTCTTCAATATGCTTTCTGCGCTGCTAGCAGGCACTTAATAGAGTATATTCTCTTCCCTGGCAGCACTGCACAGAAAAGATGAAGCCTGCAGTGTTCCACCTATAGTAAAGGTAAGTATCACCACTGGTACACACTTTGTGAAACACACAGGCGTGGGGAAATCTACAGGCTCTGGTCAAGAAAACTAGAGTTAGTTACCTGGTAAATCCATTTCCATTAATCCTCCAGGACAACACGTGAGAGAATGGCTCCCATTCACTTAAAACTGGAAACACACCATCCACAATCAAATGAAAAAGAGCACTGTCACCCAGTGCCTTCAGTAGTAAGGAAGAACCGAAGGCATCTAATGGAATAACATAATACCATTATAACCCAATACAACACAGAATATAGGGTGGGGGTCCATGCTGTCCTGAAAGATTAATGGTAATGGAGTTACCAGGTAACTAACTCTAGTTTTCCCATTTCATCTTCCAGGACAGCACGTGAGAGTACATTATAGAATTAACCTATTAGGGTGGGCTACTGCTACCAGGAACCATATTACAAGGCTAAGTCCTGAAAAGACAGCAGAGCAATCCAGATGTGTCAAAACACCGTATGACAATTAGAACCAGGTGGTGACTTTGTAGATCTGTTGAGGCAAAACTACTAATTCTCTGTCCACACTGAGGTCAAAAACATGAGAAATTGCCCAAATCCACTGGGCAGTTCAACTTTTTAAATTATGTACAGTGTGCCCTGAAAAGGTGAACGTGATCCACCTGCATAGAGTGTACTTAGACACCCGAGCAACTGACTTGGGTCTTGTGAATAATATAAATAATATAAAGGCTACTTTACTTTTTCCCCATCATTGCTTAAGATAAAATACTATGGCTTGGTTTCCTCTCTTAGGAACGGTTTGAAAATAAGCCCGAAACCTAGGCATTCAGAATTTCAGATCTATTAGTCTGGGATAAATGTATAGTGGGATTTTGTGAAGGCTAAATATCCTAAAAATAATTGTCCTTGTCCAACAGTGTATAAAAGAAAGACATGCTGAAATGCTGAATGCAGCAGTCACTTAGCCATGTAGTGGCCTCTGAGAGTAGTATTGATCCCTAGAACATTAGATCATTGTTGACTAGGAGTATCCCATGAGGAGACTTGCGCTGTCTGTGTAGCATGGCACCACCAAGAGGGTTTTGGTTATTAAAGCGGAGGTCCACCCAGAAATTAGAATCAAGAACTTAGTGAAAGTGTGAAAGGATGACCAGGTCGCCGCCTTACACACCTGGGAGACAGACGCTTGATGTCGGAAGGCCCAGGAGGCACCTATTGCCCTGGTCGAATGCGCCGTGACAGGAAAGGGAGGCGCCCGCCCTTTTAGGGCATAAGTCTGAATCACGATCTGTCTGATCCACCAAGAAATGGTGGCAGACGAGACCGCCAGGCCCTTCTTTGGACCAGTCACCGACACAAACAGTGAGTCTGACCTCCGAAACTGAGCCGTAGCAGACAGATACACCCGCAGAGTTCGGACCACGTCCAAGGAATGCAAAGCAACCTCTTTGGGATGTGACAGCCGAGGACACAAGGATGGAAGTACAATGTCCTCGATTAGATGAAAAGCCGAAACAACCTTTGGAAGAAACGAAGGCTGCGGGCGTAGCACCGCTTTATCCTTGTGGAGGATCAAGTAGGGAGACTTGCAAGACAAGGCCGCCAACTGAGAAACCCTCCTGACTGATGTAATAGCCACCAGAAAGGCAACTTTCTGAGGGTGCCAAAGGGGTAATCTCTCTGATGTTCTCAAACTGAGGTTTCTGAAGTACCGAGAGCACCAGATTCAAATCCCACGGAGGCAGTGGTGGTCGAACCGGAGGCGCCACATGTAGAACCCCTTGCACAAATGTACTCACCAGTGAATGAGCCGCCAAGGGTAATTGAAAGAAGACAGCCAAGGCTGATATCTGCCCCTTAATGGTGCTTAAGGCAAGTTTTTGATCCACTCCACGCTGTAAGAACAGCAGCATCCTGGAAACTGAATAAGTCAGTGGACGCCACTCCACCTCCTCACACATAGAGATGTAGGCCTTCCATGCCCTCAGCATGGTGGAAATTACTGAATCCGATAGGCCTCGGTCCCTTAGTACCTGACTTTCAACAGCCATGCCGTTAAAGCCAGCGACTGTAAAGCAGGATGAAGTATAGGACCTTGAGACAGAAGGTCCTCTCGCATCGGCAATCGCCAAGGAACATCTGCCACCAGGCATACTAGGTCGGCGTACCAAGGACGCCGAGGCCAATCTGGGGCAATTGGAATCACTGGAATCTCCTTGGTCTCCACTCTGCGAAGCAGACAAGGAAGAAGTTTTAGCGGGGGAAAGGCATAAATTAGCCAATACTGTCCCCACTGAGCCACTAACGTGTCTGCCCAGGGATCTTTGGACCTGGCCACAAACCTCAATACCTTTCGATTGAGTCGAGAAGCCAGGAGGTCCACGTCTGGCGTGGCCCATCTTAAGCAAAGGAGTCAAAACACATCCGGGTGTAGCGACCATTCTCCTTGGTCCAGCATCTGGCGACTTAGGTAGTCCACTTGCCAGTTTTCTACACCCGGAATGTATATGGCCGATAGAGCCGGCATGCTTCTCTCTGCCCACCTCAGGATGGAGATCTCAGCCACCATACCATGAAGCCCTGACTAGCTGGTTCACCTGGATTTGACAATCCAGGGACAATGGAGATTTGTCCCATTTGGACAGGATCTCCTTTTGCAAGACTCGAGTGTGGAATTGAGCATACGGTACCACCTCAATGGTGGCTACCATGAGACCCAGAACTCGCATGCAAAAGCGCAGCGACGTCCACCTGCGGGATGCCAACAGCTTCACCGGAGCCTGAAGAGTCTGCAACTTTTCCAAAGGGAGAAAAACCCTCGCCTCTGAGGAGTCCAGAATCAAGCCCAGGTATTCCAGGCGCTGAGTCGGCACCAACACCGACTTCTGGAGGTTCAGTATCCAACCAACTTCTTGAAGGGTCTGACTGGCAATCGCCACATCCTCCTCTAATTCTGAGTCTGAAGCTGCTCTCAGAAGGAGGTTGTCCAAGTAGCCCACGATAGCGATTCCTCGCTGTCTCAGCAAAGCCAGAATCGGAGCGAGCACCTTGGTGAAAACCCTTGGTGCCGACGCCAGGCCAAAAGGGAGAGCTACAAATTGGTAGTGATCGTCCGACTGCAAAGCGCAGAAATCTCCGATGCCCGACATATATGGGGACATGCAAGTATGCGTCCTTGATGTCCAAGGATGCCAGAAAATCCCCCGGATGGAGTGCAGCGACCACAGAGCGAACCGATTCCATCCTGAACCTTCGTACCTTTACAAAAGGTGTTGAGGGCCTTGAGATCCAGGATTGGACGGACCCCGTCCTTTTTTGGGACTACAAACAGATTGGAGTAGAATCCCTGAAACCTTTCCGGCAGTGGCACAAGTACTATTACCCTGCGCAACAGCAGGTCCTGCACTGCCCCAAACAGGGCGTTCCGACGAGCCGGAAGATGAAGGTTGGAGAGAAAAAAATCTGTTTGGTAGACAAGAAAGAAAGCAGGGAGGTCCACCGAGCTGCAAACTCGCGAAGGCGACCCCCCACCCGAGAGTCGGGCAGGGGGCAAACCTTCATTGCTGTTGCAGATTTGTTCGCAGGCTTGTTTGGCTTGCGAAACCAGGGACGCTTTTGTCCCTTGTCGGCCTGAAAACGCTTACCTGCGGGCCCGGGCTGACGAAAAAAATGCTTCTGAGCGGAAAAGGAAGGCCCTGGCCTACGGCGCGGCTCCTTACCTTTTCTGGATTGTGGGAGCAGCGTGCTCTTACCCCCAGTGACATCCTTAATGTCATCCAGCAAGGCTCCAAATAGCCTCTCTCCCTGGAAGGGCAAATCTGCCAGAGCTTTCTTGAAAGTCTGGTCCGCGGACCAGCATTTTAGCCAAATCAGGCGACGGAGCACCACAGCAGATACTGAGGCTCTGAAAAGCAAGGGAGCTGTATCTAAGGCCACATCACAGACATACTTAAGGCCATGCACCAGCTGGTCGGCCAGTTCCACACAGACCGGGGAAGCCTGTTGCTCTACCAACTCGTGGTGCAACAAATTTGCCCATTCTGTAAATGCCTGTGACACCAGGGCCATGGCCAATACAGGCCATAATGCTGACCCCCACCACCGTGAATATGAATCGGGCCACCGCCTCGGCCCTCCTGTCTGCAGGGTCTTTAAAGGCAGGGGTCCCCTCTACCGGAATCGTGGTTACCTTGTTTAACCTGGATATCGGGGGAGATGTCCATTTTTTCAGGAGACTCTCCCCAAAGGGGTAACGGACCGCCATGCGTTTTGGGACCAAAAAGGCCCTCTGCGGCTGTTCCCATTCTTTGTATTTAAACCTATTAAAATAAGTTAGGTAGGGAAACAGCTTAGCAATTTTAGGGTCTCCCGCACTGTGGTGATAAGTGCGCCAACAAGCGCCTTTTTCCTGTGCTGACCCGGACACAGAGTCTTCCTCACTGTCTGAATGGTCCTGGTCCGCATTCTCTGACACGTCAGAACAGGGGCCGTGTGCCACAGCCAGGCCCGAGTCTGAATCAGAGCTTTCCCCAGAAGATGGTGGGGGGAGGGGGCGTTTTTTACCCCCCTTACGCCCGCACATCGCTTCCACTCTGGCAACAAATGATTCCAGGACCGCCGACAAAGCGTCCACAGGTACCGCAGGTGCAGGGGCACCGGTTGCTACCACAGGGATGTCTGGGGAAGAAGCGCCAGCTTCTGACGCCATGCTGACCCACACTCGCCTGACAGCCACTTAAGGACTAAAGGCAAGGTACACAAAAGGTCCACCGTCCTAGCTGCTACAGACCGAGGGGCCCCCCAGAGGACTCGCCACCCTGACCCAGGTACTGCACAGCGCTGTAAAAATGACAATAGTCCCAAAAATGTGTCAAAAGTGTCTGATGTGTCCGCCATAACGTCACAGTCACGATAAAAATCGCTGATCGCCGCCATTACTAGTAATAAAAAATTATTAATAAAAATGCCATAAAACTATCCTCTATTTTGTAAACACTATAACTTTTGGGCAAACCAATCAAACGCTTATTGCGTTTTTTTTTTTAATCAAACATATGTAGACAAATACGTATCGGCCTAAACTGAGGAAAAAAAGTGACCAGTTACACTTACCGGTAACGGTGTTTCTGGGAAGTCTTCCAGGACGGCACAATGAGAGATGACTGGCTCCACCTGACAGGAAACACAATCAATTCAAAGAGGTTAAAGCACCCGCCCCTCCCCGTGCTCCTCAGTTATGAAAAAGTACAGACCCACACCAGTGCATGAGAGAGAAAACACACACCCAAATAACTCTATACAAACCAATGTATCAACCAAAGCGGTGGGAAGTAGGCCTGCCGTCCTGGAAGACTTCCCAGAAACACCGTTACCGGTAAGTGTAACTGGTCACTTTCTCAAGTCGTCTTCCAGGACGGCACAATGAGAGAGAAGCAAGTAGCTTCAGGCCTACCTTAGGGTGGGACGACTGCTTGCAGGACCTTTCTACCAAAGGACAGGTCCTGAGGTGACAGCAACTCCACTCTGTAATGCCTTAGGAATGTATTCTGGCTTGACCAAGTCGCCGCTTTACAGATCTGTTCCACCGAAGCTCCGGCTTTCTGCCCAGGAGGTTGCCAAAGAGCGAGTAGAATGAGCTTTAACTTTCGGGGCTGTCTTACCGGCCTGGTCATAAGCTATGGAGATTGTCTGTCTGATCCATCTAGATATGGATGCTCTAGATGCCTGTTGGCCCTTTTTCTGTCCAAAAAAATTAATTAGTAAATGGCTGGATTTCCTAAATTCACCCACTCTATCCAGATAAGCTAGCAGACACCGTCTGACATCCAGACAATGAAAGGAGGCCTCTCTTTCATTTTGTGGATTTGAACAAAAGGAAGGAAGAATAATTTCTTGTGATCTATGAAACTTTGACACTACCTTAGGGAGGTACAGGGGGTCCTGCCTAAGAATAACTCTGTCCTCGAATAAACTAAGGAAAGGCTCTTTAATCGTCAGAGCCTGCATGTCGCCTATTCTTCTGGCTGTAGTAATTGCCAGAAGAAAAGCAAACTTAAATGTCAGTAATTTAACTGAAATATCTTCTAGTGGCTCAAACGGAGCCTTAGTTAATTGTTCCAAAACTAACGTAAGGTCCCAGGGCGGGACTCTAGAGATCCGCACCGGGGACAATCTATCCCTGGCCATTAGAAATCTTTTAACTAGAGGGTCCAGTGATAACTTTTTGTCCAAAAAATACGATAAGGCTGCTACCTGTACTCTTAGAGTCTTGGTAGCGAGACCTAAGTCGGCGCCATCCTGGAGAAAGTCCAGGATGACCGAGGTTTCTTGCTGGGATACCTTTCTCACTAGACACCAGTGAGAGAAGACTCCCCACACCTTCCTGTAGATACGTCTGGTGACTTCTTTTCTACTTGAGAGGAGAGTGTTAATCACTCTCTCGGAACATCCCCTCTCCCGCAGGTTCTGCCTCTCAAGCACCAGGCCGTCAGCTTGAAGAAGCTGGGATCTGGGTGAAAGACTGGTCCCTGCCGAAGAAGGTCCACCCGAACTGGTAGATGGAGGGGAGGTGCTACGGACCAGTTCTGTAGAGCGGGAAACCAGGCTCTCTTGGGCCACCAAGGAGCAATTAGAATGAGTCTGGTCTCTGAGAGACCTAGTTTTTGTAGGACTCTTGGAATGAGACTCAGAGGGGGAAAAGCATAAGCCAGGTGAAAACTCCATACCTGAGCCAGTGCATCCACCCCCCCTGAGCCCCACTCCCGGGACAGGGAAAAGAATCTTCTTACTCTCCTGTTCTCCTTGCGGGCAAAGAGGTCTATTTCTGGCCTTCCAAAATGTTGGCACACCAGGTTGAACACCTCTGGGTTCAGCTCCCATTCCCCCTGGAGAATTCGATGACGGCTTAGATAGTCCGCCTCTATGTTGTACCTTCCCTTTATGTGTACTGCCGTAATAGAGGCAATCCGAAGCTCTGCCCAGCCCAGAATCCCTAGAGACAAGGTCAGCAGGGAGGGAGACCTGGTTCCTCCCTGATGATTTATGAAGGCCACCGTGGTCGCATTGTCGGAGAGGATCTGGACCTCCCGGTCTCGGATCCTTTCCTCGAACGCTTTTAGGGCCTCCCCGACCGCCAATAATTCCCGGAAGTTTGAGGAGGCATGTTTCTGATCCTGATTCCAGGAACCCTGGGCTCGGAGTTCGCCTAAGTGGGCCCCCCAACCCCAGGAGCTTGCGTCCGTCGTTATCCTGAGGGGGTCTGTCTGAGTCCATAGATGACCCACCTGCAACTTCTGAGGAAGAAGCCACCAGCTCAGAGAGTCCTTTACTACCTCTGGGATGGAGATTCTGTGGTCTAATGTTCCTCTTGTTCCGTCCCAGGAGGATAAGAGGAATTGTTGGAGGGGTCTGGAGTGGAGCTGAGCCCACGGAACTGCAGGTATACAAGAGGTCATTAGACCCAGTACCCTCATGATGCCTCTGAAAGAGGACTCCCTTACCTCCAACAGAGACCTGACCGCTGTTATGAGGCCCTGGACCTTCTCCTGGGGTAAACAAAGCTTCCTTTGTAAGGAGTCTATCAGGAAACCCAGGTAAATCTTTCTTTGGTCCGGGATCATCGAGGACTTCTCTCGGTTGATGATCCAACCCAGGGATTCCAAGGTACTCACAACCTTGGCCAGGTCTGTCGTTATACCCTCTAGGTGTAGGAAGGCAACCACCTCTGCTACGATTTTTGTAAATACCCTTGGGCTGGAAGCCAGTTCAAAGGGGAGGGCAGCAAACTGCCAGTGTTGAATCCCCTGAGGAGACCCGATTGCGAATCTGAGGAAGGCTTGATGTCCTGGAAAGATCGGGACGTGAAGGTAGGCGTCCTTTAAGTCGATCGTTACCATGTATACCTCCTTCAGAAGGAGTCTTCTGAGGGTGTATATGCTTTCCATGTGAAATTTCTTGTGACGCAAGGAGGTATTCAGGGGTCTCAGGTTTATTATCAACCGGTACTTGCCTGACGGCTTTGGGACAACGAAGATGTGGGAGTAGACCCCCAGTCCGCGTTGTCCCGCAGGTACCGGGACTACAACTCCCTGTTCTGCTAGTTCTGAAATGTTTTGCAGAAGACCTGCTGCCTTGAGGGGGTCCCTGGGGAGATGCGTTACTAGGAACTTTGAGGGGGGGGGGTGAAGAAACTCCAGCCTGTAGCCCTCTTTTATAATGTTGAGAATATGAGGGCTCTGGGTAATACTCTCCCACCTGGAAAGGAATTGGGAAAGTCTTCCCCCTACCCTTACGTCACTTAAAGTCTTTTTCATTTGACTTTTGGTTGGAAAAGAGGATACCTCCTTTTTGCTTATCCTTTCCAATGCCCCACTTCCTATTACCGGCAGGCTTCTTGCTCGAGAAACGATTCCTACCCTGGGGGCCTCGAAAAAATCTTTTTTGGTCCCTTTTAGGTTTAGTGGGGAACTTTTTGCCCTTTTCGGTAGATCTTGATAGGGCTTGGTCCAGCCCTGTACCAAAAAGGAGTGAGCCCTCAAATGGGAGTCCACATAAGCGGGTCTTGGATGCGTTATCCCCATCCCATGTTTTGACCCATACGGCTCTGCGAGCCGAGTTTACGAGGGCACCCGTTTTTGCGGTGGTTCGCACAGTCTCAACTGCAGCATCTGCTAGGTATGCCACTGCGCTACCTATTACCTGTAGAGAGTCTATGACTTCCCTGGACTTGGACACACGGGAAACATGTTCTATTAGTTTGGTTATCCATGTATCCGCGTTCCTAGCTATACAAGCTGAAGCCAGCGCGGGGCTCATTGCTGACGCATTGGCTTCCCAGGCTCTACGCAAGGTCGTCTCAGTACGGCGATCCATAGGATCCTTGATATTACCTGCGTCCTCAAAGGAGAGGTCGGATTGCTTTGACACCTGTGCCAAAGAGGCATCCAATCTGGGAATCTTAAAGAGTTTCTCCTCATCCTCCCCCTTAAAAGGGCACCTACGCTTCCAAGTCTTATATTTCAGAAGCTTCCTCTCAGGTTCCTTCCACTCTCTAAGAATCACATCATGGAGAGCCTGGTGAACCGGGATGGTTCTGGGTTGGGCCCTTACCAAGCCTCGGTACAATCTATCCTGTGCGGATACCTGTTCCGTCGGCTCCTGAATTTCTTCAGAGGTGTAGATTGCACCAAGTAGGCCTTCCATGTCGTCAGCTGAGAAGATGTGTCTTCCTGACCTAGAGCCTTCTTCCTCCTCCTCAGCCTGACTATCTATCAGGCCCTCATCGGATAGTCCCTGATCAGGGATCTCCGAATCCTCCTCTGCCTCTGAGTCCTGAGACAGGAGGGATCTCAGGGATTCTGGGTGTCCTCTCCTGGTTGAGGAGAAAAACTCCTGTGAGGAAGGGCCCTCCCTGCTTGTCTGGGGCTCTGGTTCCTTAGCTTTAAGGGAGGCTTGAAAATCCTTAAGGGTGGCAAGCATCTGGGTTTGGACAGAGAGAAAGTCTCTCATCACCTGAGATGTTTCCTTCCCAGCCAGCTTCTGGATACATTTGAAGCAGAAGGGCTTGGAATGGGTTGAGGGTAATTTCTCGTTACAGTAACCGCATCTTTTGGAGCGGGCAGGGGTTCTAGAGGAACGACTGGCAACCCCCTGGGCAGTGACGTCCTCTCCTGCAATGTAAGAGTACACAGGAATACATTAACAACCAAAAAGAACCCTGTGACAGGCAAGGGGAAAGAGTCGGGGTACCATCCCCCATCATGACCCCTGCTGGCTGGGTTGACTCACCCCCTGTGGTCTCCTCTGTAGCCGCGGCCGTAGTCGGCCTCTCCTCATGCTCCATGTAGGTGAGATGCTCTGCTCCCGATCGCAGTTCCACTGGAGGAGAAAAAAAAAAAAAGGGCGCCTCCTTCCTGGCGTCCCTCCGTTTTTTGAATGCGGTAACAGACGCCGGCCGCCGCCATTTTGCCGGAGACCGGAACCGGAAATGACGCGGCACGCGATGGCGTCATCCTTGACGCTAGAGGACGAATGTCCTAGACGCCGGGAAAATGGCGCCGCAATGCTATGCCCTGCATAGAGCGGCACCCTAAGCAAACAGACCGCGCGAGCGGACGGAGGAACCTGCCAGCCCCCCCCTCCAGGATGGACACCCAAACAGGTAGGAGGGAGGAAGGAGGATATCTGGCCCCTGAAGTCCCGGGTACAGCCCCGCACCTAGGGAGCTTCAGTGCTCAGGGAGGCTCTTCAACTGCCCTCCCTGAGAAGGAATGGGATACCCCCCAGGACGGACAAATAGAGTCCTGCTAGGCCCAGAGGCTTCCCAGGCATGCGGCTCAGCTCCCGGGGGGGGACTTCCAGCCCCAGGCCTTCAGTCTGTGGAAAAAAATAAACGGTTTCGCTGTGGGGAAACACAATCAAGAACTGAGGAGCACGGGGAGGGGCGGGTGCTTTAACCTCTTTGAATTGATTGTGTTTCCTGTCAGGTGGAGCCAGTCATCTCTCATTGTGCCGTCCTGGAAGACGACTTGAGAAAAACGTTTTTTTATATATTTTTGGGGGATATTTATTATAGCAAAAAGTAAAAAATATTGCATTTTTTTTCAAAATTTTCGCTCTATTTTTGTTTATAGCGTAAAAAATTAAAACCGCAGAGGTGATCAAATATCACCAAAAGAAAGCTCCATTTGTGGAAAAAAAAAAGGACGTCAATTTTGTTTGGGAGCCAATCATGCCAGTAATCCTGTGCTCTAACCAGTCTAGGGCTGAGGACAGTTCATCCTTAGTGATAAAGGGTGAAGCAGCAGCGTTGTCTGTGGGCACAATACCAGATAGGCGCAGCGGCTCAGATGACCCGGAAGCCTCTGGTCCTTTAGGGGATACAACACCAGGGATACGACTAGGTTCATCAGGAACTACTGATGATATAGATGTGCCCTTCCCTGTATTGTTTATCATGCGCCTCTTTTTGGAAGACATTTAATAGCCACAAAGAGTGCTTGGGTGTAGATTTAACACACCTCAGAAGGGGTGCCCTTTAATAGGGCTCACCAAGCCCCTATGCAACAATCCGGCTAAGCACCATAGCCTGCCAAGCAACACTTGGTGACTTACGTGACCCGGGTAAGGAGAAATGAACCGTTGCAAGTGTCTGTTCAGAGCCTGCTCTGTGTCCCACAGCTGCCTTCTGGAAGCACCGCATGCTTGGCCTACACAGCTTAAATAAGATGGGTGTACGCCAAAACGTTTGTGCGTACGCACGCACATGATGGTCACCGCACACAGGTGTCCAGCCTTTAGCTAGCTTGACTGATTGTTACAATCAATGGGAGACCCAACAATAATAAAATAAAAGGGGTTTCACTTACCTGTCCAGGTGCAGGGCGGGCCACTTAGAAACGAAGGGCCCAATCCTCACCCTTCACGGCGGGTTCCTGTCACTAGGACCTTCAAGGACTGGGTACCCTTTCATGTTTAGGGTCCACTCCCTTGGACCTGTACAGCACCCTGCAGTAAATGCCTTGGTGCTGTAGTGTCCAGGATTTCCACTCCGCAGGGTCCAACGCCCGAAGGTCGCTTACAGGCAAAACCTTGCCGGATCCCGATTCTTCTTTGCGAGGCTCGGGTACCATTTATCTAAGCATAAAAGCCTGTGTCAAATGGATCAGATCGGTCAATCCCTTGATTCATTTTTGGAACCGTTTGTGGGAATAGAGACCTGGAGCTTAGAGAGCTCACACACTGTGCCATCCACCTTGCAGACACTGGTAAAAAACTGATGTGTTACCTGTATGGGAGGGGTTATATAGGGGATCACTTCCTGTCTAAAGACTTTGGTCTACCAGTGTCCATTCACCTAATGATGAAGTATAACCCAGCAGCCAGCAGGTAATGAATATTAGCCTGACTCTGTGTCCCATGATTTATGAAAAAGAAACCTTGCCTTTTCCCCACCATAGGGATTCCTGGATCACTACAGGCAGTAATGGGGAAATTAGGAAAGACCTACATCACAAAAACTAGGTACGTGCCTAGGCCCTGGCCACCATATTCTCCTCTAGGGAAATGGGTTTTGAGACTTTCCCATGTACTTCCATGCAGTCAGGTTAGCATTAGACAGTAACTACTCATTTACAGGTCTGCTATATCATGCATAGTAAATAACATTAACCCGCGCTATAGCCGAACGACGGCTGCAGCGCGGACCTAGAATGCCGGGAGGACGTCAATTGACGTCCGCCCCTTTCCTCGCTCCCGAGCGCGCAACGGGGAACTTACGTGCCCGCTGTGTAAACACAGAGATCCATGTCCCGTTATGGAGAGACCGATGGTGTGTCCCCTCCCCCAGTCAGTCCCCTCCCCCCACAGTAAGTATCACTCCCTTAGGTACACTTAACCCCTTCAGCGCCCCTAGTGTTAACCCCTTCACTGTCATTTTTACAGTAACCAGTGCATTTTTTATAGCACTGATCGCTGTAATAATGACAATGGTCCCAAAATGGTGTCAAAAGTGTCCGATGTGTCCGCCATAATGCCGCAGTCACAATAAAAATCACTGATCGCCGCCATTACTAGTAAAAAAAAAAATATTAATAAAAATGCTATAAAACTATGCCCTATTTTGTAGACGCTATAACTTTTGCGCAAACCAATCAATAAACGCTTATTGCAATTTTTTATTACCAAAAATATGTAGAAGAATACGTATCGGCCTAAACTGAGGAATTTGTTTTTATTTTTTTAAATGGGGATATTTATAATAGCAAAAAGTAAAAAATAGTGTTTTTTTCAAAATTGTCGCTCTTTTTTTGTGTATAGCGCAAAAAAAAAAAAAACGCAGAGGTGATCAAATACCACCAAAAGAAAGCTCTATTTGTGGGGAAAAAAAAGACGCCAATTTCGTTTGGGAGCCACGTCGCACGACCGCGCAATTGTCATTCAAAGCGTGACAGTGCTGAAAGCTGAAAATTGGCCTGGGCAGGAAGGGGGTTTAAGTGCCCAGTAAGCAAGTGGTTAAACTGAATATTAGCAATATGTAAGGACATTAACCACTTGCCGACCGCTCACGGCATATATACGTCGGCAGAATGGCTCGTACAGGCACAATCACGTACCTGTACGTGGCCCTTTAACTGCCGACGTCGGGGTGGCGTGCCGCCGCTGGCGCACTCGCGACCCCCCTGACCTCCCCGTGAGTGGGACCGCGGGTCCCGCGGACTTGATCGCCGCGGGGATCCCCACGATCGTCTCACGGAGGCTCGGAGCGGGGAGATGTGTGTGTAAACACAGCATCTCCCCGCTCCTCTACTGACACTGTCAGCGATCTCCGCTCTGTGTAATCAGAGCGGAGATCGGTGCCGTGTCAGTCGTAGCCACGCCCCCCCTCAGTTAGTAACACGCTTCTAGGCACACTTAACCCCTTCAGCGCCCCTAGTGGTTAACCCCTTCACTGCCAGTGTCATTTTCACAGTAACCAGTGCATTTTTATTGCACTGATCGCTGTGAAAATGACAATGGTCCCAAAAGTGTGTCAAAAGTGTCCGCCATAATGTCACAGTCACGAAAAAAATCGCTGATCGCCGCCATTACTAGTAAAAAAAATAAAATAAAAAATGCCTTAAAACTATACCCTATTTTGTAAACGCTATAATTTTTGCGCAAACCAATCAATAAGCGCCAATTGCGACTTTTTTTTACCAAAAATATGTAGAAGAATACGTATCGGCCTAAAGTGAGGGAAAAAAAATGTTTTTTTATATATTTTTTGGGGATATTTATTATAGAAAAAAGTAAAAAATATGTAATTTTTTTCAAAATTTTCGCTCCATTTTTGTTTATATCGCAAAAAATAAAAACGCATAGGTGATCAAATACCACCAAAAGAAAGCTCTATTTGTGGGAAAAAAAGGACGCCAATTTTGTTTGGGAGCCATGTCGCATGACCGCGTAATTGTCAGTTAAAGCGACGCAGTGCCGAATCGCAAAAAGGGGCCTGGTCATAATGACCCGTATTGGTCCGGGGCTTAAGTGGTTAATATACGATGATAACTCACACCCTACATAAATATCTTCATACAAGAGATACCGAAGGACATCTAGACAATATCTAGATATGCCCTTGTATTTTCTAGGAGATTTCTATCCCAATGCCATACATACCCAAAATGCATATGCCCATACCTATGACCTTTCTCCCCTCTGAATGCTGGTACAGCAGCTATGTCAGTGTTTGGAAAGGAACTGGGTAAATAATGAACCTGACTAGTTTATGAATGACAGGAGCCCTACCCAATATTTGAAGTCTGACTCCACTCCAGTACAATATGGCACATTGTGATACTAGTGCATGTAAAGTTATGCAGATCATTACTTCAGAGGACTGAGCCTGTAGCAGTAACAGAACGTTAGTAAATGAGACGTACTGATGTTATTTTAACATATACCGTAGTACTGAACTTAAACATACACAGTCAGGTAAAAGGGTCAAAGTGATAGCAAAACTTAATACCGACACACCTATATACAGGCCCTATTTCTGCCCATTACCCCGCATATAATGTGCTGAAAGGTACATATCAAATGAATGAGCGGCCTGCATCTGCAGCAAAATGGCCCTTTACACCAGACATATACAAGCTTACACTACTGTATAAAAACATAGACCTTATGAAAGTTTATAGTGACAACACAACCCTGTGTAAAGGGCCCAGTGTTGCAATCGATATAGCTTCATATATTCACCTACAATGTTAAGACCTCCACTTGGAGAAAGAACACCAAAAATACAACATATAAAAAGGAAACCTCCCAAGTTACTTTTCAAGTTATATGCTTAAATTTCTTCTGTTCACCTCCATGATAGAGGACTGGAACCATATCCTTTACCAGATTCAGGCATGGGGAGAGTATCTGGTAATGGGTGTTGAATGTAAGGGATTTGAACCTCTGCTGAATGAAAGCTCAGCAGCAAATTCCGTGGGCCTTTCAAGTACATATGCAAAGACAAAAGCCCTCCAAAGTCATGTACATAAAACATCAAATTAAAATGACCCTTTAGAATACACAAGACCAGTATTGAGGTGTATTCATACTAGAAACAACAACAAATCTTTCAGAACCTTCTGCAAAAAGGAGCATCTCACAAAGATGACTAATGTAATACCAAATATCTATAGCTATATCTCCCCACATACACATAATGTAATAGGTGGTGGAACATGTATGTATATATGCATGCACACATGTACTAAGACATTGCATAACGTTTATCTCTAAACCATTTACATCCCTGTTGTCAATGTACATTAATGCATCAAGTCAACATATAGCAGATTGTACATGACAATGTAAATGAGGTCAGATTCATAGTGTATTCATCTAATACCCAACAACAATACATATGAAACTGATGCCTATGCCACAAAGCCAACCATTCACATGTCATAGATATAGCCTAATCTCTGGCTACCGATACATTATACATCTATCAGAAGGCGGAAACCAGGAAGCTCCAGGTGATAGAAGTCTAGGCCTAAGCACACCACCTGGAGTGCATAGCAGATACTGGTAGCTCATAATGAGTACAGCTTCAGCTCCTAGACATAACCAAATATTTAAGACAAAAGCAAATATGAGTATCCTTAAATTCCTTGCCAAAAGATGGCTACAGCACGGGCCTTAATTGCTGAGAGGACGTTCATGGACATCATCCCGTGCATGAGCTGCCTGCACTTCCCTGCGGGTCGTTCTCAGCGCACGCTGTGATCACCTAGTCTATGAGATTTTACTGATCACAGATCGCAGTAAGCGGCCGATCCTTACAACGTGATCAGCTGTCAGCCAATGACAGCTGATCACGTGATGTAAACAGATCGGTAATCTGTAAAGCTGTCAGCGTGAGGGAAAAAAAAGACAATCACCAGCTTCTGGCAGAGGGACATCGGTCCCTTACACAGAGAGTGGCGGCTGCCTCATCAGTGAGAGAGCCGTGGCTGCCTCATCAGTGCCCACAATGGCACCTTCCAGTGCCACCGATCAATGCCCACCAGTTCTGCCCATCAGTGTCACCTACCAGTGCCGCTTATGAGTGCCACCCATCAGTGCCCTAACAAACTATGAGACCGTTTTTTTTTTTTTTTTAATCTTCAGTCTTTTTTCGCTTTTTTTAAGCAAAGAATAAAAAACCCAGCAGTGATTAAATACTACCAAAAGAAAGCTCTATTTGTGTGAAAAAAATTATAAAAATTTCATTTGGGTGCAATGTTGCATGACCGTGCGATTGTCATTCAAAGTGCGACAGCGCTGAAAGCTGAAAATTGGTCTGGGCAGAAAGGGGGTTTTTAAGTACCCAGTAGTCATGTGGTTAATATACTACATACTTAATCAATGTATATACACAGTGATTGCAGTACAACTAAATTGCTTTACATAGACCATAGTAAGGTGTTAGACAAACAAAGCCTTCCAGCTCATAAGTCCAAATCTAGTGAGAAATGAAAGCTGCTGACACATTTGGAAGAGGTAGCAACCACAGCAGAGCAATCAGAAGGCCGCCACCTCCCCCCCCCCCCTACAGGTATTAACGAGCAATCATTACGCACAGGTTTGTCTATGCAACCCTTGCATAGAGGTTAAGCCTAGTAGCATGTAAATTAAATGTTGGAGGATACACCTTTAGGCTCGATTCACACTAATGCATGTTGCTTTTGAGCGTTTTTGCGGTGCTTGCCGCGTTTTTCAACATGCGTTTTTACCGCGATCTGTGTTTTTTTTTTGTTTTTTTTTTATTATAAATAAATTTTTATTTTTAGACATTTCCATAAAAAAAAACGCAAATCGCGGCAAAATCGCGATAAAAACGCATCAAAAACTTGGTACTTGCGTTTTTGATGCAGGTCCATTGACTTCTATTACATGCAAAACGCTGCTTTTTGCATGAAAAAAAGTCGCCGACCCTTTCCAAAAACGCAGAGGTACAAAAATGCATTGATGTGAACATGTTCCATAGGAACCCATGTTAAAAAATTTCCATGCATTTCTGCAAAATGCACCAAAAAACGCATTAGTGTGAATGGAGCCTTAGGGCAAGTATACACCAGGTGCAGTTCTATGCGCTTTTTTCTGCACAAAATGCATGCACAGTGTTTTTCATGCATTCAAATGGCTCTAGTTCACACATTTCAGCCAGTTTCTGCACCGGAAACTGACTGCATGGTGTGAACTAGAGCCATTGGAATACATGGAAAACACTGTGCATGCATTTTTAGGGCAGAAAAAAAGCTCACGTAACTGCATCTGGTGTGAACTGGCACTTAATGTTTCTAGTTCGGTCTAGGGGTGTATTATTACCCAAATTCAAGTACAGAAAGACCTGATTAAACCACAGCAGACCCCACTAAGCCATCACCTCCCCTTGATGGAAAAAAAGGAGTGTGTAAGTGATGGTAAACATGGAGTAAGCCGACCCCAGTAGCCCTGCAAATGCACAAGTGTATGTAGGTAGGAGTTAACAGGTTGCAGCTTATGTTGATGTCTGATTTTTGCCAGCACTCTGCTCTGCAGATTGACAAGCGTTAGGGCATCTGCTTCCAAAATGACCACACTAATGGTGGACAGAACCCAAAGCAAATTCACAATGCGTTTGTAGGAGGTACGTAAACACCCATAGTAACCAATACCCAAAGAGAGGACATCCCTCCTAGGGGTAACCCACATTGTGTATTCCCACAGTATGGGTATGGTAGGAAGGAGAGCTATAGAAAAAAAAATCAAAACAACCTACCTTGGAGCCATCTGCCAGATTCATAGCAGATGTCATGGTGGAATCAGACTACATAGTGTAGCTTTGCTGACCAGATGAAGTCTGCTTTAATAGTCCTGGGAAGATCCAGGTCTGCCTACTGCTCCATCCCTCCCTGGTGCCTGTGGATAATGGCACCAGGGTATACTCACAAACCCACTATATTGCTATCCATTTAGGGGGACCTGAGACATAGCAGGCTGCATTCTGTCCTGGCCTACACACAATGGCTTACCTGCCTCAGCAGACATGCGCCCCTCCCATCTGAAAGTAATCAGGGACTTAAGAAGCCTAAACTTCAGCCTCACTGATCCCTTGGAGGGTGGCCTGCTCCAGCCATGCAGTTCTCACTCCAAAAAATTTGGGAAAGCCAGTTGTCATGATCCATATCAATCAGCATCAAACATCAGGAGCTCAGCCAGCAACCAAGGACATTGAGCTTGACCAAATGTGAGTATGGGAGGGCTTCACTAGAGCCTTGGTGTCTACGGGGATAGCTGCTTCTCCTCCAATGGAGAAGGAACCTTGGGGAAAACCAAGATGGTTATGCAGAGGGAAGGTCCCAAAGCTAGGATACTTACAAAAGTAGCCTAGAAAAAACCTTAGATATGCGATCCCTCCAAGCCACTGTCCTGGAATCATGGGGAATCATACACAGGGAGGCCCCTGCAACTAGCACCAAGGCCTGAGGGAAAAACAAACCATTTAGATCAGGGGTGCCCAACCTTTTGAAAGGCAGAGGGCCACAATGAACGGAGTGGGCAGATGACAGGTCTGTGTCCAGTCTGCATATGTAAAGCACAGCCCAATCTACTCTATGGGCCCTCTGATCCAATCAGATGGAAGGAGACGGATCCAATTCAGTTTTTTTTAGCAGATCGGATTGGAGGTAGGAAGGTGTAAACAGACAAGTCTGTTTACATCTGCCACTCCATAGAGGTGAATAGAGGGTCCGATTGGGTTGGACCGATCATGTGAAAGGGGCTTAAGGCTGCTTTTACACTGAAGGTCTGCGGTCTACCCACACCACGGGTGCGGCGCAGTGTACCTGTGGTTTTCCCGCCGGTTAGCTGCACTTTGCCATAGACGTCTATTATATCCTGCAGGTGTGGTGCACTTTCTGAAAAGCCGCTTGCTTCCTCTACTGCCGGCTTCATTCACAACACTGATGCTCTGGGATGGCAGGTTGGCAACCTGCAATATGGGCTTGCCAACCAGCCATTCCAGAGCAGGTGGTCACGGGCCACATGTGGGCCCCCAGGCCACTTGTTGGGCACCCTTGATTTAGATGTTCCTGCTAGGCCAGAGGAAACACAAATACTGAGGACACTGGGTGAGTGTGCTCTTTTTATTTGATTGTGGATGATGTGTTTCCTGTTTTAGGTGGGTGGAGCCACTCTCTCACGTGCGGTCCTGGAAGATGAAATAGGAAAACTGCATATAAAAACAGCTGTGGTGGAATATCTTACCATTTTCCACCTTAACTATAGATCTGGATATGTACAAGTCAGTCATTTGCTTATTCACACAGAAAACATGTCAAAGGATAGAAAAGAATGCTAAATTTAGACAATTTCAATGCTTACTATTAAATATAAATCATTATACAGCTTCATTCAAACCATACAGAATAGGACCAACTGAGTCTATGTTCCTGGGTGACTAATAAGGTATGCATGCCAGCAAGATGTCATTTTACTATTACTCCTAATGTTACAATGAAGTTGTACCCTCCCCTCACTGAGAAAGCTTTTCTATTATTCTGATCCATGTTTGGCAGACATGCCACTAGAGATGTAGATAGAAGCAGTGTATGAGTATGCAGATTTCTCAATCTCCAGCACAGACTTTCTGTATTCCCAACAGACCTGGCTGACTCCACTCACATTCAAAGGGAAGAGTCACAGGCAAAGATCACACAACAAAGGGCTTTAATAAGCAAGAATATTAATAAGAATTTATCATGAGAAAGTAAGTCTGCTTAAAAGACCTGAGGCTTAATCCTTATTGCGTTGTGCACAACCCTCACCCCCACCAGGTCGATGTAATGACGCAATATGGTGTAAGTCAGCTGCAAGGAAGAGCTATGTTTGAGTGTGTTAGTGTGAAGGTTGTGAAGATTTAAATATCAAATTTTATAGTCTGAATCGGCATATTAGCGCTAGCACTAGGATTCATAATTCATATGCAGATTCTTCTGCAACTTCTGTAAAATCTAGTTATTGCAGTGGCTCTGAAAAAGCAAAACACAATTGGCGAGGAAATACCGAGTACCACATACAGTTAGGTCCATATACATTTGGACACAGGCACAACTTTAGTTTTTCTCAGGTATTTACCAAAACATATTGAAGCTATAGTTATATAATGGATATGGGCTGAAAGTGCACACTCTCAAGTTTCATTTGAGGGCATGTACATCCAAATCGGAGGAAGGGTTTAAGAATTACATTTCTTAAGATTAGCCATTCCCTTTTTTCAAGGGACCAAAAATAATTGGACAATTAAATCAAAAGCTGTTTCATGGCCAGGTGTGAGCTATTCATTTGTTATTTCTTCATCAATTAAGCAAGTAAAAGGTCTGTAGTTGATTCTGAGGCCGAGTTCACACTGGTGCGACAACCGCTCCGACATTGGGAGCTCATGTCGCATGACGTGTGAAAATCAATGTTTCCCTATGGGAGCCGTCTTAACTGGTCCGACACATGTCGGTCCGACTTTGAAAATGCTCCCTGTACTACTTTGGTCCGACTTTGATCCTACTTCAGCCCATTGAATATCATTGAAGTCGGATCAAATTCGGAACGCCGTATTGCATGCTCTGACTTTGGCATGCAACTTGTGCTCTGCTGATCTTGAGGGGGAACTCCACGCCAAATTTTAAATAAAAAAACGGCATGGGTTCCCCTCCAGGAGCATACCAGGCCCTTGGGTCTGGTATGGATTTTAAGGGGAACCCCCTATGCCGGGAAAAACAGCGTGGGGGTCCCCCCAAAATCCATACCAGACCCTTATCCGAGCACGCAGCCCGGCCGGTCAGGAAAGGGGGTAGGGACGAGCGAGCACCCCCCTCCTGAACCGTACAAGGCTGTATGCCCTCAACATGGGGGGTGGGTGCTTTGGGGCAGGGGGCGCCCTGTGGCCCCCCTACCCCAAAGCACTCTGTGCCCATGTTGAGGACAAGGGCCTCTTCCCGACAACCCTGGCCGTTGGTTGTTAGGGTCTGCGGGTGGGGGGCTTATCGAAATCCGGGAGCCCCCTTTAATAAGGGGGCCCACAGATCCCGCCCCACCCTATGTGAATGAGTATGGGGTACATCGTACCCCTACCCATTCACCTGGGGGGAAAAAGTGTCAAGAAAAAAAACACACTAGACAGGTTTTCAAAGTCATTTATTAGGCAGCTCCGGGGGGGTCTTCTTCCGACTTCGGGGGTCTTTTCCGACTCTCCGGCGCCTTCTCCGCGCTCTCTGGTGCTTTCTGCTGGGATCCTCCGCTATCTTCTGCCAGCTCATTTACTAGCGTTGGCCCGGTCTTCTCCGTCGTCTTCTTCCCTCTCCTCCCCCTCAAAATCCGTACCAGGCCCCGTACCAATGGCGTGGGGTGCCCCCTAAAAATCCACAAACGACCCTTATCCGAGCACGCAACCTGGCAGGCCACAGAAAAAGAGGGGGGACGAGAGAGTAGCCCCCCTCCCTCCTGAACCGTACCAGGCCACATGCCCTCAACATGGGGAGGATGTCCCCATGTTGATGGGGACAAGGGCCTCATCCCCATAACCCTTGCCCGGTGGTTGTGGTGATCTGCGGGCGGGGGGCTTACGGAATCTGGAAGCCCCCTTTAACAAAGGGGACCCCCAGATCCCACCCCCTCTATGTGAAATGGTAATGGGGTACAAATGTACCCCTACCATTTCACAAAGAAAAGGGTCAAAAATTTTAAAAAGGACAATAGTCGGTTTTTGACAATTCCTTTATTAATGTCTTCTCCTTTCTTCCATCTTCTTCTTCCACCACCTTCTTTTCTCCATTCGGGTTTCTTCCTCCATCTTCATCTTCCTTCGGTATTCTCGTCCGCATCTTGCTCTGGCTTCTTATTCCCCTCTTCTTTCTCTGGCCGATCCGATTGAATTTGAGGTTCCCGCTGTGTGACTCTTCAGTTCTCCTCTGGGTCCGCTGCCACCCGGTGACCCCGCCCCCCTCTGACACCACAGGGAAAGTCCCAGTGAAATCCATGTGCGTCAGAGGGGGGCGGGGTCACCGGGTGGCAGCGGACCCAGAGGAGAACTGATGAACTGAAGCGTCACACAGCGGGAACCTTGAATTCAAGCGGATCGGCCCGAGAAAGAAGAAGGGAACAAGAAGCCGGAGCAAGATGCGGACGAGAACACCGAAGGAAGAAGGAAGATGAAGAACAAGATGGAGGAAGAAACCCGAATGAAGAAAAGAAGAAGGTGGAAGAAGAAGATGGAAGAAAGGAGAAGACATTAACCACTTCGCACCCGGGCCATTCTCAAAAGACTGCCGAAATTGCGGCGCTCAATTGCCGGGAGGACGTCCATGGACGTCTTCCCGTTTACTTCCGCAATGCGCGCATCGGGGAAAAGCTGTGCCCGCTGTGTCAGGCAGGTGCCGATGCGCGTGCCTGGCGGCCGCGATGTCCGCCAGGTACACGCGATCGGCTGTCACAGAGCAGGGACGTGGATCTCTGTGTGTAAATACAGAGATCCATGTCCTGTCAGGGAGAGAGGAGACCGATGCTGTGTTCCTTGTACATAGGGACACAGATCGGTCTCCTCCCCCCACAGTAACAATCACCTAGCAGGGTACACATTTAACCCCTTCCCGCCCCCTAGTGTTAACCCCTTCCCTGCCAATCACATTTATACAGTAATCAGTGCATATTTATAGCACTGTTCGCTGTATAAATGTGAATGGTCCCAAAAGTGTCCGATGTGTCCGCCATAATGTCGCAGTCACAATAAAAATCACAGATCGCTGCCATTACTAGTAAAAAAAAAATAATACAAAAAAATGTAATAATTCTATCCCCTATTTTGTAGGTGCTATAAAACTTTTGCACAAACCAATCACTATACGCTTATTGCGTTTTTTTTTTACCTAAAATACATAGAAGAATACGTATCGGCCTAAACTGAGAAAAAAAATAATTTTTTAAATAAAAATTGGAATATTTATTATAGCAAAAAGTTAAAGAGATTGTGTTTTTTTCAAAATTGTCGCTTTTTTTTTTTGTTTATAGCGCAAAAAATAAAAACCGCAGAAATTATCAAATACCACCAAAAGAAAGCTCTATTTGTGGGGAAAAAAAAAGGACGTCAATTTTGTTTGGGAGCCACGTGGCATGACCGCGCAATTGTCATTCAAAGCGTGACAGTGCTGAAAGCTGAAATTTCGCCTGGGCAGGAAGGGGGTTATGTGTCCAGTAAGCAAGTGGTTAATAAAGGAATTGTCAAAAACCGGCTATTGTAATTTTTAACATTTTTGACACCTTTTTTTGTGAAATGGTAGGGGTATATTTGTACCCCATTACCAATTCACATAGGGGGGCGGGATCTGGGGGTCCCCTTTGTTAAAGGGGGCTTCCAGATTCCGATAAGCCCCCTGCCCGCAGACCCCCACAACCACCGGGAAAGGGTTGTGGGGATGAGGCCCTTGTCCCCATCAACATGGGGACATGGTGCTTTGAGGGGTCACAGACCCCCAAAACATCCTCCCCATGTTGAGGGCATGTGGCCTGGTACGGTTCAGGTTCTCTTTTTCTGTGGCCTGCCAGGTTGCGTGCTCGGATAAGGGTCTGGTGTGGATTTTTAGGGGGACCCCCACGCCATTTTTTTTTTTAGGTTTGGCGCGGGGGTTCCCCTTAAAATCCATACCAGACCTGAAGGGCCTGGTACGGATTTTGAGGGGGACCCGCACGTAATTTTTTTAAAAAAAATTGGCGCGGAGCTCCCCTTAATATCCATACCAGACCTGAAGGGCCTGGTAATGGAATTTGGGGGAACCCCCACGCATTTTTTTTTTTTTCAAAGACTCTCAATGACTTATCTGCATTAACGGGAACCAGCAATTCATTTCAGCCACGAGTACTTTTAAATGACTATTATTTTACTTTAGAAATGTAATTTTGCTCTTGAACTGTTATAAACATGGAAAACATGCGCTACTTTACAGGCATACTATAGACACCCCCCAGGTATGATATTTAGGGCAAGTTTACACTGGATGCAGTGCAGTGCGTTATTTTGATGCATGAAAAACGCAAAGAAAGTTGATCACATTAATGACAATGGCCATGCTGCATTTTTTATGTACAGAACTGTACTGGACCACAGTAAGGGCCAGTTCACACCAGACACAGTTCTGTATGCTTTTTTTCTGCACAAAATGCATGCACAGTATTTTCCATGTATTCCAATGGCTCTAGTTGGCTCTAGTTCACACCATGCAGTCAGTTTCCGGTCAGTTCCTGCACCGGAAACTGACTGCATGGTGTGAACTAGAGCCAACAAAAACCATTGAAATACATGGAAAACACTGTTCATGCATTTTTAGTGCAGAAAAAATGCGCACGAAACTGAACGGAACTGCGTCTGGTGTGAACTGGCCCTAAAACACATCAAAAACACAACGGAACGTACCAAAAACACACTGGAATGCACCGGAACGCACCAAAGACTCACTGCAACACACCCTTAGGGCCAGTTCACACCATAGAAACGCAATCCGGATGCGTTCCAGGTGCTTTTCTGCATGCGTGTTTTTGATGCATTCCAGTGCATTTTTGGTACGTTTGATGCAGTCCAGTGCTTTTTTTCACCCCTCTTTTTTATTAACCATAGATAAGGACAAGTGTGTTCCAGTGCATTTTTGGTGCATTTAGGTGTATTTAGGTGTGTTCTGGTGCGTTTTTGATGTGTTTTGCAGCGTTCCAGTACAGTCCAGTGCAGATTAAATGCAGCATGTTCTACTTTTTTTTGTGGAACTGGAACAAACACTGCCATTTAGAACCATATAACCAACTTTCGATGCATTTTTGATGCATAACAAACGCAATGCACTGCATGTGGTGTGAAATGGCCCTTAAGCAATTTGGCATATTTAAAGGCACTTCTTGTTTTGTTTTTGGTGTTGTCCAAATGGGTGACATTGATATATGTCCCTTAGGGTGGGACCTGGGCCCCCATTTTAAGGCCAATAACTAGAAGAAAAGCCAGCCGAGTGGGGTCTAGCAAAATTAACAAGTCAGTTCCCATAGACTGCAATGGTATTTGTTGTATAACTTTTGCCCCCCCCCCCGAACCGGGGGTGTTTGTCCCGTCTCTAATTTTGTAGCATGCTGGATGATGTGCTTAATTTTGGACGGGGGGGGGGGGGGGGGGGTATTTTCTGCTAGCTGCATTTGTGTTGGTTTGAGCATGCTCAGGAACTTAGTTTTTTTTTTGGTGCTTTTTGTGTGTGAACAGCACCTGGATATTTCTGGGCATGCTCAGAGAGTATGTTTTTTGGGTTAGTAATTGAAGGACATCCTTAACAGGTGTACCCACTTTGAAGTTCAGTCTCTACATTGGGTGAACTTGCATTTTGGCTGGGTTCACACTGATACGACACGACATTCATCCGACTTTCATCCTACTTTGCTCTGCGACATCAGTCCTACATTGATCCTACATTGGTCCAACATCCATGAACAGGATACTACTTTGATCCGACATTGTGCTAGTCTGACTTGTCCTTTGACCAATCAAAACAATCCCAGGGTGAGATAAATTCCTTTTACTGCTGCTGTAATCACCATGTCGGATGTGTAATGTCGGATGGTTAGGACAAGGATCCTACTTTGATCCGACTTCAATGATATTCAATGGGCTGAAGTAGGATCAAAGTCGGACAGAAGTAGTACAGGGAGCATTTTTAATGTCGGACCGACTTGTGTCGGACCAGTTAAGACGGCTCTCATAGGGAAACATTGATTTTCACACGTCATGCGACATGAGCTCCTAATGTCGGAGCGTTTGTCGGACCAGTGTGAACCAGGCCTTTGGGTGTTTCATGGACTGTGCATGTGTTTTCAATTGCCTCATTAGCACACAAACCTATGTTATATAAAGCTTGCAGATTGCATTCTCTCCGTTGCCCTGAAAAGAGGCAAGATTGTGTGTGTGGCGCCGGCCAGCAAAATGTACATTTTGGTGTCCTTATCGAGTTTGTAACACATGCATTTTATTTATTATGTCTTTGCAAAACAGATGTTTGTTTTACTTTTGTTGATTGTTTTTTTTTTTGCGTGGGGGATATGTTCCCCTGAAATATTTTTGATGTTAATGTGTGTCGTTTGTTCACTTTGATTTAATTGTCTGTGCTGCATTATTTTACTAAATCTTTCTCAAGATGTGACTAATGTTTCAAATTTACCTTCATGTCTTTTTTATTTATTTATTTTTTTGCTTACCTTTGTGTTTTCCAAATCCTGTTTTGTTGGCCAATAAAATTTGATGCAAAGTTTGATGTTTTTGTTTTTTTTGGTTTTCTATGCAACAAATGTGATAGCTGTAGCTTAACTATGCTTATTGGTATGTCAAAACAAAACAGGTGTGATTTGTCTACCCTGGTGCCTTCATGGTAGCATTGTGGTGTATTGTGTGCTGCCATGGATAGTCACCAGGAAATAAAAAATACAGAGCGGTAAGTATTCAATTTTCCTTTTTACTGCAGTGGTTCTCAGCCTCAGTCCTCAAGTACCCCCAACAGGACATGTTTTGTGAATTTATCTTATCGAGAATTTCTGTCTAAAATACCAAACCATTGACTCATTTAAAGCACATGTGCAAGATGAAGGAAAACCTGCAAACACGGCCTGTTGGGGGTACTTGAGAAGCACTGATTTAGAGCACTGCACTTAAAAATAGCTCAAGGCAATACGATTTTAATTGTGGGCATTTTGAGGGAAACCAAGTGTTAGAACCCCTGCTTGTTTTTTGTTTTTTTTAGGTTGGGATTTGTGTCCCTTTTAGTAAAATTGGCTTCACTTCCTGTCACACAGCTAAACAGGAAGTGAAGGTAAAACCCTACCAATGTCTTTTCTTGGGGACACACAGATCAATCTAACTAGTGTCCCCAATTAAGCAAATTGCACTCTAGCACTTTGTTGTGTACGTCCCAAATCATTGGGTAGTTTGGGGTTTAGTAAAGGCAAATCCACTCTGCAGTACAAGTGTAGTTGATGAAAATCTGAGGGGAAGCACTGGTGATTGTAACATCCAATCATGTAAAAGCAAAGATGGTGTTTTTTTTGTTTCCTTGCATGTCCCCCTCGGATATCCAGCAAGTGCACTTGTAGTGCAAAGTGGATTAGCCTTTAGTAAATAAACCCAAAATACCTAATAATTTGGGATGTATCCAGCAAAATGCTGGAGTGCAATGTACATAATGGGGAAAGTATTTAGATTGACTTGTGTGTCCCCAAGGAAAGACATTGGTAGGGGTTTACCCTCACTTCCTGTGTGGCTATGTGACAGGAAGTGAATCATTTGGAAGGATAAAGTGGCCAAATTTGGGAGTTGTCTTCACCCTATCAGGGGTGCAGACATCCCCAAAAACTGTCTAGACTTCTAATCCCTCTGCACTCTATCCCCAAGCAAAAATAAGAAGGGATTTCATTAAGTTTAACTTTGCAAAGACACATTCCTAAGTTGAATTGTGATGCATGTCAATGGCCCATTTAGACCCTCTTTAATCACTTGAGATCAGCGCTATAGCTGATCGACGGCCACAGCACGGTCCCCAATTGCCGGGAGTCCGTCAATAGACGTCCTCCCCTTCGCGCGCGCTGTGGTCACCGAGCCACTGAGACTCGGGTGATGACAGATCCGAGTAAGGGGCCGATCCCTGCCCCTTACCACCTGATCAGCTGTCAGCCAATAACAGCTGATCACGGTAATGTTTTTTTTTCTCCTTGTGCTGACAACGTGAGCATAAAAAAGGCAATCACCGGCTTATGTGCAAGGGACATCGGGCCCGAAGAGGAAGAGGCAATTCTGCGTCATCTGTGACAATCGGTAGCCCCTGCCAGTGCCACCTATCAATGCCCACCACTGGTGCCAATCAGTGCCACCTAGCAGTGCCACTTCTCAATGCCCACCAGTGCCAACTAGCAATACCACCTCTCAGTGCCCACCCTTGCCACCTTATTGGTGCCCATCAGTGTACATCAATGAAGAAGGAGAAAAAAATACCTATTTTCGAAATAAATATTAACCACTTCCCTACCGCCCACCGTCAAATGACGTCCTTGACTTTGTGCAGTGACATCTGAATGATGCCTGCAGTTGCAGGCATCATTCAGATATTCTTTTAGCCCGGCGATTCTGTGCACGATAAAAACAATCATAGCGGCAGTTCCGCCGCTTGATTGTTCTTATAGGCGGCGGGAGGGGACGTCCTCCCGCCGCCATCCGATGCTTCTCCGGGCTCTCCCGTGCCATCGGGGGCCCAGAGAACAAATTAGCCAGCGCCGGATGGGAAGCATAGAGATGACTGGTGACCAGATGGTCACCAGTCATCTCTATGACCGTCGGAGGCCCGGGCGCGACGTTATGACGTCACGCCGGGTTCCCGTATGTAAACAAAGCCGTGATCTCGGCTGTCAGCATGAGATCAGTGATTTTTTTTTTACCGATCTCCTGCTTTCCAGCCTGGAGGAGAGATGTGGGGTCTTATTGACCCTGCATCTCTCCATAAAGAGGACCTGTCACAATAGATTCCTATTACAAGGGATGTTTACATTCCTTGTAATAGGAATAAAAGTGATCAAAAAAACAAAAAAGTAAAAAAAAAGTGTAAAAAGATTAAAATAAGTAAAAAACTAAAAAAATTATAATAAGAAAAAACGTAAAACGCCCCTGTCCCCGGTAGCGCGCACTCAGAAGCGAACACACACGCGAGTCCCGCCCACATATGTAAACGTCGTTCAAGCCACACATATGAGGTATTGCTGCGTACGTTAGAACGAGTGCAACAATTCTAGCACTAGACCTCTTCTGTAATGCGAAAATGGTAAACTGTAAAAAAAATTTAAGAATCGCCTATGGAGATTTTTAAGTACTGAAGTTTGGTGTCATTCCATGAGTGTGCGCAATTTTAAAGCGTGACATGTTGGGTATCTATTTACTCAACATAACATCTTTCACATTATACAAAAATATTGGGTTAACTTTACGGTTTTGTAATTTAATTCATGAAACCATTTTTTTTCCAAAACAAAAAGGCGTTTGAAAATTTATTGCGCAAATACCGAGCGAGATAAAAATTTGCAATGACCGCCATTTTATTCCCTAGGGTGTCTGCTAAAAAAACATATATAATGTTTGGGGGTTCTAAGTAATTTTTTAGACATAAAATTATGATTTTTACATGGAGAAGTGCCAGAATAGGCCCGGTGCTGAAGTGGTTAAAATATCCAATTTTTTTTTTTTTTAGTCGGTCTTTTGTATTTATAGTAAAAAAAAAAACAAAAAAAAAAACGCAGAGGTGATCAAATAGCACCAAAAGAAAGCTCTATTTGTGTGCAAAAAATGATTACATTTTCATTGGGTTACAGTGTTGTATGAGCGTGCAATTGTCATTCAAAATGCATCAGCGCTGAAAGTTGAAAATTGGTCTGGGCAGGAAGGGGGTTTAAGTGGCCAGTAAGCAAATGGTTAATATAAGGCTACATGCACACGGACGTTTTTTCAGCCACTTGTTTGAGCGTTTTTTGCAGCTTAAAAACGCCTCTCCATGTTAGCCTATGGCCTCATGGCCACCATGGCGTTTATGAGCTGTAAATGGCATAGCCGTTTTTAGGCCCCATGTACACGGGACGCTGGTGCAAAGTCTTCAGAACTAAGGTTGAAAGCGGCGTTTCTAAACGTGCGTTTTGTCGCGTTTGCATGCCGAGTTTTACCGCATTTGCGTCTAGAAGCGTTTAGTTAGTTAACATCATAAGGAGCTGCCCTAAGCTCAAAAACAGTATTATTAACCATTTCAGCTATTTTGTGAGACCAGAGTGAGTAGCAGCAGCTGAGAGAGCAGCAGTGTAGTTGTATTTAGCGTATCACTTGCCACATCACCTGCCACAAGTTGTGGATTGTCCACTTGCCACGTCACCTGAGACAAGTTGTGGATTGTCCACAATGCAATGGAAGCAATTACATTTTTTTTGTATATATTTTTAATGGTTTTTCATCATTTGCCAAAATTTTTGAGTTTTTCAATGTAAAAAAATAGGTCACCTTTAAAAACACTTCTAAACGAAAACGCGGCTAAACGCCGGTACCGCGTCTGAAACGTGGAAATCTTTGGCGTCTGAACGCATTTTTTGGCTTTCTAAAAAACGAGGTTAAACGCAACTGCCCAAGGAGCAGTTCACACCTTGGAAACGCAGTCCGGATGCATTCCAGGTGCTTTTGTGCATGCGTGTTTTTGATGCAGTCCAGTGCTTTTTTTCCCCCCCTCTTTTTTCTTAGGCCTCATGCCCACGGACGGACGTTTTAAAAAACGGTCTGTAAGGCTCGATTCCCACTAATGCGTTTTTTGGTGCATTTTGCATAAATGCAAGGACATTTTTTAACATGGGTTCCTATGGAACATGTTCACAACAATGCATTTTTGTGCCTCTGCGTTTTTGGAAAGGGTCGGGGACTTTTTTTCCCCAGCAAAAAAGAGCGTTTTGCTTGAAATTCAATGGACCCGCATCCAAAACGCAAGTACTGCGATTTTGCGGCATTTGCGTTTTTTTAATTTAATTTATTAGGCAGCTCCGGAGGTCTTCTTCCAACTTCGGGGGTCTCTTCTGCTCTCTGGTTCTTCTCCCTCTCTCCGGTGCCTTCTCCACGATCTCCGGTTCTTTCTGCCGGGAGCCCCGCTATCTTCTTCCAGCTCTTTTGCTAGCGGGGTCCCGGTCTTCATTGTCGTCTTCTTCCCTCTTCTCTCCGCTCGATGTTGCCTCGTCGCTGTCTGCCGCTACAATGCTTTGTGTGCGGAACGCAACGACTTATATTGGCATGGGGCGTGGCCCCCGTATGACGTCACAGTCCCATCATTCCCTGGGACAGTGACGTCATACGGGGGCGGGGTCACCGAGTGGCATCACCCGGTGACCACGCCCCATGCTAATATAAGTTGTTGCGCTCCGCGCATACAGCATTGTAGCGGCAGACAGCGACGAGGCAACATCAGGCGGAGCGAAGAGGGAAAAAGACGACGATGAAGACCGGGATACCGCTAGCAAAAGAGCTGGAAGAAGATAGCGGGGCGCCCAGCAGAAGGCAGAAAGAACCTGAGATCGTGGAGAAGGCACCGGAGAGCGGGAGAAGAACCAGAGAGCGCGGAGATGACACCGGAGAGCAGAAGAAGAGACCCCCGAAGTCGGAAGAAGACCCCCGAAGTCGTTAGACCCCCGAAGTTGGAAGACCCCCGAAGTTGGAAGACCCCCGAAGCTGCCTAATAAATTACTTTAAAAACCTGTGTTGTTTTTTTATTGACTTTTTTGCCACCAGGTGAATGGGTAGGGGTATGATGTACCCCATACTCATTTACATAGGGTGGAGGGCCCGGGATCTGGGGGCCCCCTTATTAAAGGGGGCTCCCGGATTCCGATAAGCCCCCCGCCTGCAGACCCCGACAACTAACGGCCAGGGTTGTCGGGAAGAGGCCCTTGTCCCCATCAACATGGGGCAGGGTGCTTTGGGGGGGGCGCAGGGCGTGCCCTGCCCCAAAGCACCCAACCCCCCCATGTTTAGGGCATGCGGCCTGGTACGGTTCAGGAGGGGGGCGCTTGCTCGCCCCTCTCCTTTCCTGACCTGCCGGGCTGCGTGCTCGGATAAGGGTCTGGTATGAATTTTGGGGGGACCCCACGCCGTTTTTCCGTCATAGGGGGGTTTCCCCTTAAAATCCATACCAGACCTAAGGGCCTGGTATGCTCTTGGAGGGGAACCCATGCCGTTTTTTTATTTAAAATTTGGTGTGGAGTTCCCCTTCATGATTCATACCAAACACAGGGGACAGCGAGCGCGAGGCTTGCAGTACCTTGTCACCGAGAACATTCTCGGGCAGGTACTTCAAGTCGCCTTCAGGACACGACCTGAGCGTCTGCTTCACGCTCAAGTCGTGTTCAAGTTGACTTGCAAAGTCGCGCTGCCCCTGTGTCAACCGGCACACGAGTCGCCCCGCAAGTCGGATCGTCTTGATCCGAATTCCCGGGCGACCACTATTCAAATCAATGGGCTCCCATAGGGAACCATTCATTTTGAATAGAGATACAAGCGCCGCTGACATTTTTATTTACTATCACAGTGCGCCGCCAGTTCATGCGCCCAATTAAGGATTTATCCGGCGCACCAATTAAGGTATGAACCGGCGCAGCGTACTGTTGTTAGTAAATCACCCCCATAGTGTTGTACATTACTGCATGTATACCAGTGTCCACTTAGCTGTTAAGGTTTGTGGGGCTTTTCTACTCCACATCTTTCAAATAGAAGGTCACATTTCTGAAATGTCCTGGGCTGTGGTGCTGCTTAGCCAAACCCCGTCCATCAAAGTTCCTACCTCTTATACCAATGTATCATGGTGAATGCAAAAGACTTGTGCCAGATAGCACAGCATACCTTCAGAGGTCTAGTGGCATCCATACCTCGATGGGAGCGAGGGCAAAATGGGGACCTAATCAATATTAGGTGGGTGGTCAGTCATAAGGTTATGGCTGATTGGAATATACCCACTTTAGCCCAGGAGGATTTGGCTGCCCAATGACCAGGCCATTTTTTGCGATTCGGCACTGCGTCGCTTTAACTGACAATTGCGCGGTCCTACCACGTTGCACCCAAACAAAATTGACATACTTTTTTTCTCTTACCATCCATGGACTGACACGGTGTCTCTTTACACTTTACACGTGGGTTATGTCCCTGCTTGCAGGACAAGACCTAGGCAGAATGTGAAATGTTATACATACATTCTAAAAGCCAGAGCTGAACAGCCCCACCCAGGGGGCGGTCCCTCCGGACATAACCCTCCCACTACAGTCAGCAGACTTCAGTTTTTTTCTGCCTAGCAGAAGGAGAAGACGTGGCTCTCTCAGGAGCCAGTCTCCTGACCTATTTTTATTCCTTTTCTGGAATTCTTTTTTATTTTATTTTTGAGAATTTTCTATCAACTGTCGGCTGGGCAACAGGTTGGGTACAAGATATCCTCGTAGTCTTCCCTGTCCGACCATCGAGCGTGCTGATCCTCGCCTTGTGTGCGTGAGACTCAGTTCACGACAATCCCCATGACTCCAGGGGTGGCCGGGTTTGCTTTCATGCTCCCACGGTCCTCTCAAGACTGAACAGTTCCTGACTGACTGTATCTTTCGCGGTGGACCGGGCCGACAGCTACTCAGTACGGCACTGTGATAGTCCTGTCAGAAACACACCAGTGGGTCCCTCAGGGGACGGGTAAGTAGTCTCTCCTGCCTGCAGGTGAGTACAAAAGGCTGTGTGTTTCTCTGTGGGGGATTTTCCCTGTCTCCCCCTGTATTTCATTGTCACTCTCTGTCACCATTGCTGGCGCTGTACTGTGTGGGGTGCCTGGGGGTCAAACTGTTATTGGAGGGGCTAATGCTGGTCTGCAGATATGCTTGGGGCCTTTTTTTGTGTATTTTGGGGCCTGAGCGCCGAGTGGCGCTGTGTGTGTGCTGTTTTTTCACTTTTGCTGAGTCATGGCGGCCATCTTGCCGCGGATCGCCTCAGTGAAGTGCGGCGGCCATTTTCTTGTAGCCCGCGCGCTCTTCAGCACTAGTTTTGGCCTCTAGCGCTGCTGTAACAGCGCAAATCTCCTCACAGCTCACCAGCGCTGACACAGCACGGTACAGACAGCGGAACTGAGCGGTCCCTGGTCCGGTTTGGTGAGTCCCCTGGGCGCCCCTCCTCAGTCAGCACAGCCTGTGGGTGGACTTTTTATCTGAGGAGTCTCAGAGGGGGGCAATATGGAGTCTCTGTCACCAGCTTCCCCTAAATGTCAGTGGACAACAGGCAGTGCTTCAGCACCTGCGGTCCCTAGGGACCAGTTGTGGGCAGTCCTGGAATCATTTCTGACCAGGATGGGAGCTGTGTGCAAGCGCAAGGGAGCAAAAAAGCGCCCTCTCCCCACTTTACTTCATGAGGGCAGTGCGCTGATTCAGATATGGGCCTAGCCACTACCGCTCAGGACCCTAGTTCTGAATGTATTGGATGGTTTTGAACAGGACATTCCTTATTAGGAAAACTCCAGTTCTGAGTCAGTAAATGACAGGGCGCTCGTTAGTGTACTCATGACTGCGGTGAGGGACACTCTCAAGCTAAAATGCTGCGGATGCAGAACCTCAGGCGGATACAGTCTCCTTTGGTTCTTTTAAGGCCAGGCCTTCTAAAGAGGTTTTTCCATATGTAACTTTCTTTGACCAGCTCATTGATAAGGTCTGGGAAAAGCCGCAGAAGGATTTTTTTTATGGTCCCGCGGCGTTTGTCTATCAGATACCCCTTGAAGATGCCCTACTTAAAAAGTGGGCTTCTCCCCCAGGGTCGACCCTCCAGTCGCCCGGTTGAACAAGGCCATCACTCTCCCGATGGAGGGGACTCCTGCATTTGAGGACCCCACTGACAGGAGGTCAGAAGTGGTGAGCAGAGCCATGTTTGCCTTGTTGGGATCCGCCCTACGGCCTGTGGTAGCGGCGACCCTTGTGTCTTAAACACTTACAGGTTGGGCAAAAATGTTGCACCTAGCTGTACAGGAGCATAATCTTCCTCCAGACACAGTTGCTTTGGCCCACCAACTGGTTCAGGGCCTGGTTTATGTGTGCGACGCCACGTTGGACGCGGCCCCTTTAATATCCAGGGCCTCTGTCTCGGCGGTGGTATTGCGTCGTCTTATCTGGTTGAAGTGCTGGTCTGCTGACCTAGCCTTAGGAAGCTCCTGACGGATCTACCATTTAAAGGTGGTAGACCTTTCGGTGCTGCTCTGGATGACATCGTCATGGATGTCATGGGAGGTAAAAGCACTCTTCTTCCTTAGAATAGCAAGGGTGAGGAGGCCCGCCACAAACAGGGGCCTTCCTTTCCAGCAAAACGGGGTTTTTTCGTCAGTCAGTCCACGGGTAGGCCCTCTCAGACTGACGGCAGTGCGGCTGGTGGGCACAAGTGCCCCTGGGTGCGTAAGCCGAACAAGTGGCTCCCAAGCCCGCCTCCGCGTGAAGTCTTGCCTCCGCCCGACTCTGGGGTGGAGGGACGACTTCGCAGGTCACGAGTCGGTGGTCCTCCCGATTCTCCGACTGGTGGGTGTGCGAGGTGGTCACCTCAGGATACAGGATATTATTCCGATCCTGGCCCCCAGACAGATTCTTTCCCTCAAATCTTCCTCTCCTTCCTACCTGTCGGGCAGCCCTCTTGGGGGCTGTACAGGATTTGATCAGGTCCGGAGTGATTGTGCTGGTTCCGTCACAGGAGAGTTTTCAGGGATTCTACTTGAATCTGTTTGTCGTCCCAAAAATAGGACGTGGTTCGACCTATCCTGGACCTCAAGGCCCTGAATGCCTTCGAGAAGGTGCAGAAATTCCGCATGGAATCCATTCGCACGGTGATCGCTACACTCCACCAAAGGGATTTTCTTCTGGCGTACTTGGACTTCAAGGACGCCTACTTGCATGTTCCGATCTGCGCAAGTCACCAGAAGTTTCTGCGCTTTGCGATCAGCGAAGTCCACTATCGATTGTGGCTCTTCCTTTCAGCCTAGCCTCGGCACCAAGGGTGTTCAACAAGGTGCTTGCTCCGGTTCTAGCCTTCTGTTACAGCGAGGTATTGCTGTCATGGGCTATCTGGACGATCTTCTGCTAAGAGCAGAAAGTGGATCAGACTTAGAGGAAAGGTGACTATCGTCAATTAGACCCTCAGGGACTCGAGTGGTTCCTGAACATTCAGGAGTCAGTCCTGGTCCCGACTCAGTGTCTGGAGTATCTAGTTCTGATTCTGGACTCCTTGGAGGCAAAGGTATCCTACCTCTGGAGAAGTTGCTGACACGTCAGTCTGCGGTGCGGGTGCTGACATCCCAAAAATGGTTGTCAATCCGTTTTTTGCATGAGAGTCCCGAGACTCGTGGTGGCCTCCTTCGCGGCCGTTCCGTATGCCCAATCACACACCAGGGCATTGCAGAGGGTGGGAAGCTCCTGTCCCTGCGGTTAGTGAACCGGACTGGCATGCAGAACCTCACAGGTTCGATCCCACATGGAGCAACCGCTAAATAACATTGCAGAAGGAGATCTTGTCCACCTGGGACAAATCCCTGTTGTCCTTGGATCTTCAGATCCAGGTGATTTACCTGGTTAGGGCGCCCCTGACATGGTGGTTGAGATCCTCGGCTCTTCGGTCCGGAAAGTCGTTCCCCTCCCATCCAATGGACGGTACTCACGACGGACACCAGCCTGACGGGCTGGGGTGGAGTCTGGGGAGTCCTGTCGGCTCAGGCCTTGGACTCCGGACGAGCCCGTTTACCAATCACTGTTCTGGAAATACGGGCCATCGGACTGTGTCTCTCCTTAGGTCGGAGAGAGTACGGGGTCGCTCGATCAGGACCAATCAGACACCGCCACGGCGGTGGCGTATGTAAATCATCAAGGGGGAACTCGGAGCTCAGCTGTGGCTTCCGAGGTAGTCCGTATCCTGAAGAGGGCCGGAAGAAACGTGCCGGCTCTGTAGGCCATTTTACATTCTGGGCATAGACAATGGGCAGGCGGACTATCTGAGTCGCCAATCGCCAGACACCGGACCAAGAAGAGTGGTCCTTGCATATTTCAACTCCTTTACCGATGATGGGGCACGCCGGATGTGGACCTGATGGCCTCTCGACTCAATCGCAAGGGTCGAGGTTGTGGCCAGATCCAGGGATCCTTGGGCGATGCCTCGGATGCGTTGGTGGCCCCATAGGGTCCTTACCGCCTGATATAAACTCCAGCGATCCTAATTGTTCCGGATTGGCCTTAGCATCACTGGTACGCTGATCTGGCACGTCTCGTCGCGGACGTTCCCTGGCGGTTGCCGATGAGGGAGGACCTTCAGTCTCAAGGTCCTAGGTTTCATCCGGCTTACAGTCTCTGGCTTTGGCTTTAACGGCAGGGCTGTTAAAAGCCAGGTGTTGAGGGACCGAGGTCTCTCGGACTCGGTCATTTTGACCATGTTAAGGACACGGAAGTCTTCCTCCAGGCAGATCTATCACCGTGCCTGGAAAGCTTATATCGCCATGTGCGAAGCGCTGGACTGGCGTCCTCGGACGTATTCCGTCCCCAGAATCCTGCGTCCTCTGCAGTGTGGAGTGACCCAAAAGCTTGCTTTGAGTACCATAAAGGATCAGATTTTGTCCTTGGCCGTCTTCTTTCAGTGACCTCTAGCGGGTCATTTTTCTTGGTTAGCACCTTGTGTTGGGGGTTCGCCATGTGCTCCCTCCTGTCAAGCCTCCTCTCCCACCGTGGGATCTGAATTTGGTGCTCTCGGTCCTCCAGGAACCTCCTTTTGGGAATATCCGGGATATTCCCCTCTTGTCTTGTCTCAGAAGGTGGCCTTTTTAGTGGCAATCACTTCTGTTTGACGAGTGTCTGAGTTGGCGGCTTTGTCCTGCAAGTCGCCATATTTGGTCATCCATAAGGATAAGGCGGTGTTGCATCCGCGACCTTCCTTTTTTGCCAAAGGTGGTGTCAACCTTTCACCTACATGAGGACATTGCCCTCCCGTCCTTGTGTCCTCACCCATCGCATCCCAGAGAGTTTGCACTGCACATATTGGAGGTGGTACGAGCCTTACGGGTGTACCTGTCTGCTACTGCTTCTATTCGGAAGTCCGACTCACTGTTTTTGACTGTCTCTGGTCCATAACAGGGCCAAGCGGTTTCGTCTGCCATCATTTTTAGGGGAATCAGACAAACCGTCATTCAAGCCTATGCTCTCAAAGGGCGGGCGCCTCCCTTTCCGGTTACGGCGCATTCCACCAGGGCAATTGGTGCTTCCTGGGTTTCCCGACATCAAGCGTCGGTTGCACAAGTGTGCAAGGCGGCGACCTGGTCATCTGTTCATGCCTTTTAAGTTTTTTATAAGGTTAATGTGGCTGCATCTTCGGATGCTTCCTTCGGCCGCAGGGTGCTGCAGGCCGCTGTTTAAAGTTGCGACTCCTCCGTTGAGGAGCTCTGCCTTATTGGAGTGAAGTTTTGGTTTTTCCATTTATACTGCTCCCATCCCTCTTGACACTGCTTTGGGACATCCCACGTGTAAAGTGTAAAGAGACACCGTGTCAGTCCATGGATGGTAAGAGAAAATAGGATTTTTTGTACTCGCCGTAAAATCCTTTTCTCTGACGTCCATGGACTGACACGGCACCCACCCTTCCTTTTAAGTTTGTACTGCTTTGTTACGAACTGAAGTCTGCTGACTGTAGTGGGAGGGTTATGTCCGGAGGAACCGCCCCCTGGGTGGGGCTGTTCAGCTCTGGCTTTTAGAATGTATGTATAACATTTCACATTCTGCCTAGGTCTTCTCCTGCAAGCAGGGACATAACCCACATGTAAAGTGTAAAGAGACACCGTGTCAGTCCATGGATGTCAGAGAAATGGATTTTACGGTGAGTACAAAAAATCCTATTTTCCCCACAAATAGAGATTTCTTTTGGTGGTATTTGATAACCTCTGCGTTTTGTTTTTTTGCGCTATGAACAAAATAGAGCGACAATTTAAAAAAAAAAAAAAAAAAGCAATATTTTTTACTGTTTGCTATAAATATCCCCAAAAAATATATAAAAAAAAAAAAAAAATTTCCCCCTCAGTTTAGGCCAATATGTATTCTTCTACAATGAGAAAATGTATAATGTGTTGTAAATGAATTCATGTTTGTCATGTTACAGATCAGAGAATGCCTCTGTGCAGATGACCTAATCCTCACTTACGATAGGCTGCACAGTTCAGCTGTATAGACAATAACGTTATCACTCCCTATATTTATCCTATATTTGTGTGACTAAGCTCACTTACAAAACATGGGTGCCGTGTACCATTTATAGCACAGCTGTTTAGAGGAAATTGTTCAACTGCTCAACTAGATTTTAGCCAACAACCATTTCCTACCAATTTACCTAATAAAGTAAATGAGATGGCTGTTCTGGAAAGCATTAAGATTAAAATGATACAAATATATATAATTATTCAAGCAGGTCACTGTTCAAGATCTCACACACCAGACCACACAGCATGGAAGTCACAAATTGTGTTAAAGGGACAGATGCAACTATGTATAAAAAGACGTCATACTACTGATTGTGTTTTATGATTTCACCCATTGGTTCATTTGCCCAGCACTTAAGATCTACATAGTAGATGTAAGGATTAATTAAAGGGGTTGTAAAGGTTTGTTTTTTATTTTATAAATAGGTTTCTTTAAGCTAGTGCATTGTTGGTTCACTTACCTTTTCCTTTGATTTACCTTCTAAATGTTTTTTGTCTTTGTCTTTGGTGGAGTTGTTTTCAGTTTGCAAAGACAAAGAGAAATCGCTAGCCATACGTATATAGATTATTATTTTTTTGATTCAGCCTGCAGGCTGAACAGAAAAAAATCTGCCAGGTTCACGCTACACAACATGGATGGATGAACCTCCTGCTGTGACTATTGTTTGGTAACAACCAATTCTGCCAGCTGTCAACATACCTGAATAGTGCCCTGCATCTGATTGGATGCAGGAGCGGTTTGGCCAACAGTTTTTCGCCTGGCTCAGGCAGGAGTTTGCTGAAAATTGCTCTTGTTATGTCAGCTTTTGTTACATGTTGGCTAAGGATGAGCTCCGGCGTGTTCGCACACGCCACGTGCAGAGCCCGCCAAGAAGTCGGCACTGTGCTGCGCTAATCACAGGCAGTGAGACATTGTCCTGATGCGTGGCTGCAGAGATCGGTAAATGTCTCACTGCCTGTGATTAGCGCAGCGCAGTTCCGACTTCCTGGCAGGCTCTGCACGTGGGCTGTGCAAACACGCCAGCGCCCATCCTTAATGTTGGCTAAGCTCCCAGCACAAATGACATGGGGTAATAGCTTACTTCTATTAATTCAGAAAAGGAAAGCAGAAGCTGTCCACCTCAGTATCTTTTGTTGAAATGTGGCTCTGGTCCCCTGAAATTCTCTGTTGCAATCAAAAGTACCTGACACACAAGGCTTATATGACTGCATCAGTTTTGTGTAAGTAGGGTCTGCTTACAGCAGATGTCGGCCCTGTGTATTTTACAATCAGGCAAGGTATAGTGCAGCCATGCAGTATTGTGTATGTTTGGCAATGAAAACTCCTAGAAACATTTAAATAAAATACTATTGTTCATAGGTCATGTGACCTCTATATAAAACGGCTTCCAGCTTTACACGGTTTGGGCGGTAGAGAAGCAGCAGCACATCTCTGCACACTGAAAGACCCAATTTCAGCTTCTAATATGTATTATTTTCCTACAATTGTACGTATTTTTTGTGTACACAGCAGTCTTGTAAAAGCACATTAATATACTACAGAGGTGTGTGTTTATTCCTTTAACTGCGACCTAAATGATACTAAAACAAAGCAAAAGAGTAAAAAAAGTGGATCACAACACTTTGAGCATAATTCATGAAGCTAAAAACACCAGGATAAGGATCCTTATCAAAATGAAACTTTAGTCTGAAAATTAAGTCCTGATAGATCACTTCACACTGGCCAGTTTTGCAGGTATAGCTATGGAAAACATTAAAAAGAAGTCCTGTATTGTTTAAAATCCAGTAATGCCTTGTCTCACCCTGTTCTGCACATGCTCAGTTGCTCTCTATTCTTGGCATGATGCCTAAAATCAGAGTCATTAGTGACCGATCTGCTGACACTTTAAAATGTACTGTTGCTTAAGGCCCCTTTCACACTGAGGCGTTTTTACCGCGTTTTCGCGGTAAAAATAGCGCTGTAATAACGCCTGAAATAATCCTGCCCCAGCATTCTCAATGTGAAATCTCTGAGGGCTTTCACATTGAGGCGTTTTGCTGGCTGGGCGTTGAAAAAAATCCTGCAAAAACGCCTATCCCCATTGAAATGAATGGGATTCGCGGTAAAAACGCATAGGCATAAGCGTTATGTTAAAAAATAGCGCTAACGCCTATGCGTTTTTAGCGCGTTCGCGCCAATTTTAGCGCAAACGCGGTAAAAACACATAGGCGTTAGCGCTATTTTTACCGCGATCGCGGTAAAAACACGGTAAAATCGCGGTAAAAAATGTCATTATTTTTTAGCGTTTTTTCAACGCCTCAGTGTGAAAGGGGCCTAAGGGGGAGGGAAGAAAGGAAAAGATTGTGCAGTGGGAATACAGATCAGGGGAAGAGAGAAAATAAAAGCAGGAGAAATGACAGGACAAACTCTGCTTCAAGGGAGACACAAAAGAGTTAAACTTTAAAAGCTCTTTATAACCACTTGACCACTGGGCACTTAAACCCCCTTAATAACCAGACCAATTTTCAGCTTTCGGTGCGCTCACATTTTGAATGGCAATTACTCAGTCATACAACACTGTACCCATATGAATTTTTTGTCCTTTTTTTCACACAAATAGAGCTTTCTTTTGGTGGTATTTAATCACCGTTGGGTTTTTTATTTTTTGCGCTATAAGAGAAAAAATACTTTTTTTTTTCGTTTCTGTTATAAAATTTAGCAAATTACTATTTTTTCTTCATAAATTTTGGCCAAACTTTATACTGCTACATATCTTTGGTAAAAATAAGTACAAATTGGTGCATATTATTTGGTCTTTTGTGAAAGTTATAGAGTCCACAAGCTATGGTGCCAATATCTGAAAATTGATCACACCTGAAGTACTGACGGCCGATCTCATTTCTTGAGACCCTAACATGCCAGAAAAGTACAAATACCCCCCAAATGACCCCTTTTTGGAAAGAAGACATTCCAAGGTATTTAGAAAGAGGCATTGTGAGTTTTTTGAAGTTGTCATTTTTTCCCACAATTCTTTGCAAAATCAAGATTTTTTTTTTCTTTTTTCACAAAATTGTCATATTAGCAGGTTATTTCTCACTCACAGCATATGCATACCACAAATTACACCCCAAAACACATTCTGCTATTACTCCCGAGTATAGCGATACCACATGTGTGAGACTTTTACACAGCGTGGCCACATACAGAGGCCCGACATGCAGGGAGCACCTTCAGGCGTTCTGGAGCACCCAGGCCAATTCTGACATTTCTCTCCTACATGTAAAAATCATAATTTGTTTGCTAGAAAATTACATAGAACCCCAAAACATTATATATGTTTTTTTTAGCAAAGACCTTAGAGAATATAATGGTGGTTGTTGCAACTTTTTATCTTGCACGATATTTGCGCAGCAATTTTTTTAACGTGTTTTTTACGGAAAAAAAATGTTTTGTGCTTAAAAAAAAAAAACAGTAAATTTAGCCCAATGTTTTTGCATAATGTGAAAGATGAAGTTACGCCGAGTAAATAGATACCTAACATGTCACCCTTAAAAATTGCACATGCTCGTGGAATGGCGCCAAACTTCGCTACTTAAAAATCCCCATAGGCGACGCTTTAAATATTTTTACTGGTTACATGTTTTGAGTTACAGAGGTGGTGTAGGGACAAAATTATTGCTCTCGCTCCAACGTTCGCGGCGATACCTCACATGTGTGGTTTGAAAACCGTTTTCATATGTGGGCGGGACTTATGTTTGCGTTCACTTCTGTATGCGAGCTCACGGGGACAGGGGCGCTTAAAAATTTTTTTTTTTTTTTTTTTTATTGTTCATTTTACTTTATTTATTTTAGTTTGACATGTTTTTCCGCCCCAAAAACTTTTTTGCTCACTTTTATACCTATTACAAGGAACGTAAACATCCCTTGTAATAGGAATATGGCATGACAGGTCCTCTTTACAGTGAGATATGGGGTCAATAAGACCCCACATCTCATCTCTAGGCTGGGAAGCCTGAAAAAAAATCCTGGCTTTGATCATAGCGGTGAGTCGGTAGAAGCACCGGAGGGCGGCGGGGGGGGGGGGGGGGACATCCCCTCTCGCCTCCCGTAAGAATGATCAAGCGGCGGAACAGCCGCTATGATTGTTCTTATGGTGTAGGGAATCGCCGGCTGAAAAAGCTAATATCTGAATGATGCCTGTAGCTGCACCCATCATTCAGATATCCCCGCACAAAATCAAGGACGTCATATGACGGCCGGCGGGCGGGAAGTGGTTATTGCAGAGTATTGCCGGGCATTGCGGAGTATTGCAGGCCATTGCGGAGTATGGCAGGGTATTGCACAGGGGGTATTGCACAGGGTATATTGTGCAGGGTATTGCAGAGTATTGTGCAGGGTATTGTGCAGGGTATTGTGCAGAGTATTGTGCAGGGTATTGTAGAGTATTGCGCAGGGTATTGCAGAGTATTGCACAGGGTATTGCAGAGTATTGCGCAGGGTATTGCAGAGTATTGCGCAGGGTATTGCAGAGTATTGCACCAGGGTATTGCAGAGTATTTTTCAAAGTATTGCGCAGGGTATTGCACAGGGATGGCTGAGCAGGGATGGATGGATGACTGGATCTGTGACTGCAATTGTCACAGATCCAGCTCAGTGCTGCTGCCATGATTCGCTCTCTCCCCCTCTCCTCTCACACTGTACCGATCGGTACAGAGAGGGGAGAGAGGAACCGGTGTCATCACATGACGCCGGTCTGTTTACAAGTGATTGCTCCGTCATTTGACGGAGCGATCACGTGGTAAACTCCCGCTATCAGCGGCGATTTACCGCGATTCGTGATGTGCCGGGTCCTCTGGACCCGGCGGTCACAGAGATTCCCGTGTGCGCGCCCCAGGGGGCGCGCGGGAGCGCGATTCTGGGAGGACGTTATATAACATCCTCCCAGAGTTAAGCAACCACCTTGTCGACGTTATTTGTCGGCAGGTGGTTGTAAACTGGTTAAAGCTCTTTATAACTTTATAACCTCCGATTTAAAGCGGTGTTCCGCTCCCCCCCCCCCAAAAAAATAATGCATTTAAAAACCACCAGCTACACATACTGCAGCTGCTGGCTTTTAATAAATGGACACTTACCTGTCCTGGAGTCCAACAATGTCGGCACCCACAGCTGATGTTTCCATCAGCTGTCGGGTGCTGCCGCTGCCATTGCGGGTAATAGTACCCGGCAGTGTAGCCTTTCGGCTTCACGCCGGGAACCCTACTCCGCATGTGCGAGGCCCGCTCCTCCTACTGGCCCGGTGGCCGGAGGAGGGAGCCCCGCGCTGACGTCACGGGCCACGGCCCGGACTCTTGGAAGTGGGAAAGGATACCTGTCAAAGTCAAACTCAATGTTCGCCGGGAGCCTGTGATCGTGTCACGGAGCGGCAGAACGGGAAGATGCCTATGTAAACAAGGCATTTCCCTGTTCTGCCTAGCAACATGACAGATCTACTGCTCCTTGTCATCGGGAGCAGTGATCTCTGTCATGTGCTAATGAGACCAGCCCCCCTACAGTTAGAATCACTCCCTAGGACACACTTAACACCTTGATCGCCCCCTAGTGTTTAACCCGTTCCCTGCCAGTATCATTTACACAGTAATCAGTGGATATTTGTAGCTCTGATCGCTGTATAAATGACAAAAAAATATATAATAAAAATGCCATGAATCTATCCCCTATTTTGTAGACGCTATAACTTTTGCGCAAACCAATCAATATACACTTTTCTTTTTCGTACATCACGGGACACAGAGCGACTTAGTCATTACTAATGGGTTATATAGATTACCTTCAGGTGTTGGCACTGGCCAATTCCAAACCGGAAGTACCCTCCCCTATATAAGCCCCTCCCATCCGGGAGCACCTCAGTTTTTTGCCAGTGTCTAAGGTGTTGGCCAAAGAGTAACATGTGTTTTCACTGGGCTTGCGTACAGGTTCTTTTGGGCCTTAGTAAGCTGTTCCGGATCCCACCAAAAAAGCTTCATAGCTAAACGGTCGGTACCCGGGCCTTGCAGCAGAAGAGCAAGGTTTTGCCTGTAAAGCTTCTCTTAGGAGGGCTGGACCCTGGGATCCAGAGCTCTGGTCATACCCACGACCAAGATGTTGTCTGTGCAGGGTGCTATACAGGTCCAGGGGAGTGGAATCCTTGGGAACCCGGTCCCTGAAGGTTTAATTACAATGCCTGCCGTGATAGGTGAAGTTTGGACTTCTGTGGACCAAACAAAGTCCTGCGGCGGGGATCAGGTAAGTGGGGGCCCCCAGGAACTTGGTTCTATTGGGGGACCCCCAAGCCTAATTTGTCTTTCTGTCTGTTACCTAACGGTATTCCCGCTAAATATCTGTGTTTGCCTAAAAGGGCCCTGGCTCCTAGTCCCCTGTTTGATTTCGAAAAGGGCGCCAATGGCGCACGGGCGCGCGCGGGCGCGTGCACGCGCCTCCTATGAAAAAAAAGGGGCGGGGCGGGTGGATGACGCTCGATGCGCGCCGCGGCGCTTCTGCGCATGTGCGGGCGTCCCAGCATGGTTAAAAGACACAGTACAAGTGTCAGCTGGATGCAAACAGAGCTAGCAACAAACAGTGGCACACAGAGGCGGTTGATGCAGGCATCCCCATAGAAAGGCACTTTAGTGGACACCAGCTGGTATATAGCAGCACCTGTGTTAGACTATTACCAGCAAAATTGGTGTATGACGACGGAAATACCTCAGCTTTGTGCTTAAAGGATATGTCGTCCAGACGCTCCGGAAATAGATCTTCCAGGAAGCCAAAGGGGTCTCCATCGGGCTCTGAGGATATTGGGCATGCTTGTACTGCACCAATCTCCCCTGAGAATTCAGAGGTCAGTAGCCGTAGAAACCCCGCAGGAATGCCTGGTGCTGCGGCTGTCCCCAGTCCACCTGCTCCTGTATATATAACAGAGGAGGTTTTATCCTCAACTCTGGGAGGATTGGAAGAGAGATTAACAGCATTGATCGCTGCTTCCCTGTCACAGGAAAAGCGTGTCCGATCTCCGTCTCCTCCTTCAGAGTGCCTGTTAGTGGAGGAACAGCCCCACACAGAGATCGACCTACCTGAAGGGGATCAGGATGAGGTTGATTCAGTTATGGAGGAATCAACAGTGGAAGAACCTTTCTCAGCATCTCAGGCTGAAAGATTATGGGTTCAGTCTCTGACTAATATGGTCCGATCAGCATTTAAAATGCCTCTGGCGGAACCACCATCCACTACGGTTTCCTCGCTGGGGTCGCTAAAAGCTCCCCAGGCTGTCTGTTCCTTCCCAATCCACCCTTTATTAGAAGGGCTTATTTACCAGGATTGGGAGCATCCTGATAAAATATTTGCTCCCCCCAAGAGATTTCCGGTGATCTATCCCATGGAGGATAAGTTCATAAAAAAATGGAGGGTCCCTACAGTGGACGCAGCCATCTCTTCTGTGAACAAATCACTGACATGTCCAGTAGATAATGTTCCAATGTTCAAAGACCCAATAGATAAAAAATTGGAGTCTTTACTAAAATCTGCTTTCTCTACAGCAAGCATGGTGACACAACCTGCGGTAGCAGCGATTGGAGTCTGCCAAGCAGTGAAAGATCAGTTGAAACAGGTCTTAAGGGACTTACCAGATCAGCAGGCTCTTGCCCTAGCTGACCTGCCTAGAGCCTTGTGTTTTGCGGTAGACGCCATAAAGGATACAATCCAACAGGCCTCCCGCTTTACGCTGTCTATAGTACATATGCGTAGGCTTCTGTGGCTCAAAAACTGGTCTGCTGAAGCTCCCTGTAAAAAACTGCTGGTTAGCTTCCCATTTCATGGAGAACGCTTATTTGGAGAAGATCTGGACAAATATATCCATAAAATTTCTGCCGGTAAAAGTTCACTCTTACCGGTTAAGAACAAGGGTAGAAGTCCTTCTTTTAAGAGGCCTACTTCTCCAGTCCCGGGCACATCGGCTGTGAAGCAGTTCCGACGGCCTCCGCGGTCAAATTCAGGGGGCAGAAATCAGGGACGATCACAGGGTAACAAGAAGCCCTGGATCAAGAGAGGTACAAAACCTCCCCCCAAGGCATGAAGCGTTGCCCCCACTCAATCGGGTGGGGGGAAGACTTCAGTTGTTCACAGAGACCTGGCGGGACACCATCAGAGACAGATGGGTGCTCTCCGCAGTAAGTCTGGGATACAAGCTGGAGTTGAAAGGCACTCCTCCTGCCCAATTTATGAGGTCAAACGTGCCAAGAGATCCCCAAAAGAGAGGATCCCTCCTTCTGGCACTAGAACAACTATTGCTCCAAGGTGTAATCATGAAGGTTCCCCTGGAAGAAAGCGGATTCGGGTTTTACTCGAACCTTTTCACAGTCCGCAAACCAAATGGGGACGTGAGGCCCATATTAAATCTAAAAGGGCTAAACAAGTTCCTAAATATCAGGACTTTTCGGATGGAGTCGATCCGATCGGTGGCCACCGCCCTACAAGGGCAGGAATGGTTAGCCTCGATCGACATAAAGGATGCTTATCTGCATATTCCCATCTTTCCGGCCCACCAGAAATTTCTACGCTTTGCAGTAGAAGGGCGCCATTTTCAGTTCAGAGCCTTACCTTTCGGTCTGGCCACAGCACCACGAGTGTTCACAAAAATTCTGGCCGCATTATTGGCCAATCTAAGAACACAGGGTGTAACGATAATGGCATATCTAGACGACCTGCTACTAATAGACCACTCAGTGGAAAAGCTGGAAGTAGCTATTCACAAGACAATCAAGTATCTGGAATATCACGGTTGGATTATCAACCGGGACAAGTCAGCTCTAAGACCAGTCAAAAGTCTGGAATACTTAGGGCTAAGGCTGGATTCAAATCAGAGAAAGATTTTCTTACCTCCAGAGAAGGTGTCGTCTTTAAAAGATTTGACCCACTTAGTGGGTACAAAAAGAAAACCATCCATACGCCTCTGCATGAGGCTGCTGGGAAAAATGGTGGCTTCATTCGAAGCGGTACCCTACGGTCAATTCCATTCAAGGAATTTGCAAAGGGCCATACTGTCAGCCTGGAACAAAAAAGTTCAGGCTTTAGACTTACCAATGTCCCTGTCCCCTTCCGTTCACAAGAGCCTCCATTGGTGGTTGGTGCCCCAGAATCTGGAAAAAGGGAAACCCTTCAGTCCGGTTTCTTGGAAGGTAGTCACTACAGATGCCAGCCTCATAGGCTGGGGGGCAGTACTGGAGCAATGGTCTCTCCAGGGCAAGTGGTCAGAAGCAGAAAAGGCCCTGCCCATCAATCTCTTAGAGATACGAGCAGCCCGGTATGCCCTAGTAGCATGGACATCCAAACTCCAAGGGTCCCCTGTCAGAATTCAATCAGACAATGCCACAGCAGTGGCATATATCAATCACCAGGGTGGCACCAGGAGTCGTGCAGCCCAGAGGGAAGCAAATTGCATCCTGGAGTGGGCAGAAAAATATGTCCCAGCCATATCCGCGGTTTTCATCCCAGGAGTGGAAAATTGGAGAGCGGACTTTTTAAGTCGCCAACAATTATGCCCGGGGGAATGGTCTCTTCACCCCGAGGTTTTCCAGGCAATATGCCAGCGGTGGGGAACACCGGATGTAGATCTGCTAGCATCCAGATTCAACGCAAAGGTGGACAGATTTGTGTCTCGCACAAGGGATCCCCTAGCTTGCGGCTTGGATGCCCTAGTGTTCCCTTGGGATCAGTTCAAGCTGATATATGCATTCCCACCGCCACAATTGTTACCGCGATTACTCCGCAGAATCAGGGTAGAAAAGAAACCAGTGATTCTGGTGGCTCCAGCGTGGCCCCGAAGGGCATGGTACGCGGAGATTGTAAAAATGTCAGTGAGGAGTCCTTGGACCCTCCCACATCGTCCGGACCTGCTGTCGCAGGGACCGATATACCACCCTTCCTTACCAGCCCTAGGTTTGACGGCCTGGCTATTGAAGCCCACATTCTGAAAAAGAGAGGGCTCTCTAATTCTGTGGTATCTACCATGATCAATGCCAGGAAGCCGGTATCCAGGCAGATCTATTATAGGATCTGGAAAGCGTACATTACGTGGTGTGAGGCCAAGAAATGGCATCCACGTAAGTACGTGATAGGGAGGATTTTGGACTTCCTACAGTGGGCTGTAGATAGGAAGCTGGCCTTGAGTACTATCAAGGGTCAGATTTCGGCCTTGTCAATATTTTTTCAAAGGCCCTTGGCTTCGCATTCACTAGTCAAAGCTTTCATACAAGGAGTGATGCGTATTAGCCCTCCGGTTAGTGTTCCCATATGTCCTTGGGACTTAAACCTGGTTCTGTCAGTTCTACAGAAACAACCGTTTGAACCATTGCAACACATTTCCTTGGTTCTTCTCACCAGGAAATTGATTTTCTTAGTAGCCGTTTGTTCGGCTAAAAGAGTATCGGAATTAGCCGCCTTGTCCTGTAAGGAGCCATATCTGGTTGTCCATGGGGACGGAGTAGTGTTGCGTCCTCGTCCAGCCTTTCTTCCCAAGGTGGTATCGAGGTTTCATTTGAACCAAGATGTGGTTCTTCCTTCTTTTTTCCCCAAACCTAGCTCGGTAGAGGAAAAGTTATTACATTCTTTGGATGTAGTAAGAGCAGTTAAAGCTTATCTAAAAGCCACTGCTCAGATTCGCAGAACGGATACTTTGTTTATTCTGCCGGAAGGCCCTAAAAAGGGTCAGGCAGCATCAAAATCCACTTTAGCCAAGTGGATTCGACAGGTCATAATACAAGCCTATGACTTGAGAAAGAGACCGCCTCCGTTCAAAGTTAGGGCGCACTCCACGAGAGCAGTTGGAACTTCATGGGCAGTGCATCACCAGGCCTCCCTGGCTCAAGTGTGTAGGGCCGCAACATGGTCTTCGGTACACACGTTTACTAGATTCTACCAGGTAGACGTTAGAAGTCAGGAGGATGTCGCCTTTGGGCGCAGTGTGTTGCAGGCCGCAAAAGATCCTCATGCCTGATGGCGCCCAGCTTATGTATCCCTCCCCTCATTTGGCATTGCTTTGGGACGTCCCATTAGTAATGACTAAGTCGCTCTGTGTCCCGTGATGTACGAAAAAGAAAAAGGGATTTTTATAACAGCTTACCTGTAAAATCCTTTTCTTGGAGTACATCACGGGACACAGAGCTCCCACCCCTCTTTTTGGGACACTTATTGCTTGGCTACAAAACTGAGGTGCTCCCGGATGGGAGGGGCTTATATAGGGGAGGGTACTTCCGGTTTGGAATTGGCCAGTGCCAACACCTGAAGGTAATCTATATAACCCATTAGTAATGACTAAGTCGCTCTGTGTCCCGTGATGTACTCCAAGAAAAGGATTTTACAGGTAAGCTGTTATAAAAATCCCTTTATTGCGATTTTTTTTACCAAAAAATATGTAGAAGAATACATATCGGCCTAAACTGAGGAAAAAAATAAAAACATTTTTGGGGATATTATAGCAAAAAGGTAAAAATAGTGTTTTTTTTGTTTATAGCGCAAAAAATTAAAAAAACGCAGAGGTGATCAAATACCACCAAAATAAAGCTCTATTTGTGGGAAAAAAAGGACATAAATTTTGTTTGGGTACAACGTCGTCCGACCGCGTAATTGTCAGCTAAAGCGACATAGTACAGAATCGCAAAAAATGCTCTGGTCAGGAAGGGGGCGAATCCTTCCAGGGCTGAAGTGGTTAATTGAAGTGATATATAGTTTTTGAGACCAAGGAGAGGGGGAAAGCATCCAACAAGGAAGTGACTGCTCTAGGCTTCAACAAAATGTGTCCTCCAGCAAGAAAAAAAATAAGCAATTCTATAGGCAATTTACAGCACACATTAATTTCAGAAGCATAATGCTCAAATGTGCAGGTTACATCTTCTTATGAAGGGAAACTCCAAAGCGCCAAACGTAAACCAGTCAGGCAGGGTTGGTTCATCAGCAGGATGAAAAATAAAAAACATACGCCCATAGTGTAACCCATAAAAAACATGTATTCAAAAAATAACAAGTGAAACTTGCAAAGGAAATCAATCACACTAAGCAAATCCTTGGGCAATAGGTTTAAAAAACTTGCATATAGCAATAAAAACAGACACAAATGCTCTCCCAAAAAGCAGCAGGCTGTGTGGCTGCACCAGATTCTCCCACCGGTCAGCAAGTGTTTGTGATGATGAAGCTTTATTTGGGTTGTCGGCTGGTCAATCGGGTCTCCCGGTGGGATGGTGCCACCTGAGTGCAGTATTAATGTAGGACTTTATTAAACATTAATGTAAGACTTTATTAAACATAGGATTAAAAACACTCACAAGAAATATATAATAAATGTGCTCATCATAAAGTACTCAGCCCTGAGAGGTCCTGCAGGCTCCGCCAGTTGTAGTCACCAGTTGCTGGAAGGAGTGGAGTAGAAGCAAAAAACGCAACTAAGTCCAGGAAGTCACAGGAAGGGATGCAAGTCGGGGCTGGAACTACACGCTCGGAGCTCACAGCTCCTTATACTGGCTTAGTGCTGCACAATCAGATACAGCTTAAATAGAGGAGCACAAGGGTACGTGGCTGTGGGACTACAATGGCCAGTGGAACATCCAAATAAATGAAAATACATTTAAAACAGATTATATACAGTGGGTACGGAAAGTATTCAGACCCCCTTAAAGTTTTCACTCTTTGTTATATTCCAGCCATTTGCTAAAATCATTTAAGTTTATTTTTTTCCTCATTAATGTACACACGGCACCCCATATTGACAGAAAAACAAAGAATTGTTGACATTTTTGCAGCTTAAAAAAAAAAAAGAAAAAACTTAAATATCATATGGTCCCAAGTATTCAGATCCTTTGCTGTCACACATATATTTAACTCAGGTTCTGTCCATTTCTTCTGATCATTCTTGAGATGGTTCTACACCTTCATTTGAGTCCAGCTGTGTTTGATTATACTGATTGGGGACTTGATTAGGAAAGCCACACACCTGTCTATATAAGACCTTACAGCTCACAGTGCATGTCAGAGCAAATGAGAATCATGAGGTCAAAGGAACTGCCTGAAGAGCTCAGAGACAGAATTGTGGCAAGGCACAGATCTGGCCAAGGATACAAAAAAATTCTGCTGCACTTAAGGTTCCTAAGAGCACAGTGGCCTCCATAATCCTTAAATGGAAGACGTTTGGGACGAGCAGAGCCCTTCCTAGAGCTGGCCGTCCGGCCAAACTGAGCCATCGGCTGAGAAGAGCCTTGGTGAGAGAGGTAAAGAAGAACCCAAAGATCACTGTGGCTGAGCTCCAGAGATGCAGTCGGGAGATGGGAGAAAGTTGTAGAAAGTCAACCATCACTGCAGCCCTCCACCAGTCTGGGCTTTATGGCAGAGTGGCCCGACGGAAGCCTCTCCTCAGTGCAAGACACATGAAAGCCCGCATGGCGTTTGCTAAAAAAAACACCTGTAGGACTCCAAGATGGTGAGAAATAAGATTCTCTGGTCTGATGAGACCAAGATAGAACTTTTGGCCTTAATTCTAAGCGGTATGTGTGGAGAAAACCAGGCACTGCTCATCACCTGTCCAATACAGTCCCAACAGTGACGCATGGTGGTGGCAGCATCATGCTGTGGGGGTGTTTTTCAGCTGCAGGGACAGGACGACTGGTTGCAATCGAGGGAAAGATGAATGCGGCCAAGTACAGGGATATCCTGGACGAAAACCTTCTCCAGAGTGCTCAGGACCTCAGACTGGGCCGAAGGTTTAGCAAACAGGAACAAACAAGTCTTCTGGATAGCAGCACTCCAAAAATAAAAGCCTTTATTTAAAAATTTAGGGATCCAAATACACACTGCACATCACGTCACACTGGTCAAAAAACTGGCTAACGCGTTTCACACTGTACTAGTGCTTATTCATAGCTACCTAGTGCACAAATTTAATCTAATATATACCCTAAGAGGAGGGTCATGTGATCCAACACCAAGTGAAAGTAATGATTCAGTGATTGGCTGTGAATGAGGTGATTCAAGTGAGAGAGGAGGGTGTGGTCCACCAACCACTGTGATATGAAAAAAAGGGAATCCTTCTCAAACAAACACAATCAATGAAAAAGAAAACACATATATAAAAGATATATATATGTATATATGTGTAAAATGTGGTGTGAACAATAATAAAGTGTGATATAATAATGTGTGAAATGTGGTGAACACTAAAGATATACACCAAAAATAGGAATATATATAATAAATTGGAACAGAAAAAATGTGTATATAATTCATATAAATGTAATATATGTGGCAAAGAACAACTATATGTATAATAACTGATTAACGTGAGAATGATGAAGCATAAGGAGATTTACATGAATAATTTTAACCCCTTGTAAAAGTGAAAGTGAACATATAAACGAAAAACAAGACGGATATGTGTGTATATATATATCGCGACGTATATTGGGTAGTGGAATCAATAGTCAGGACAACACTATAGGTGAATTCGTTAAAAGTGCACGTTCCAAGCCATACAATACCAAGTTTAACTAATCAATACAAACTCCAACATCCTTGTATTTTTTGTTTTTTATTTTTGTACGAATATGTTTTTTTCAATCCCCTGTATGGGAAGACATGACACGTTTTCTTTGAAATTTTATATTTATATGCATATTCTTTTGCGTTTTATGCATATAATGCCCTTTTCTCTTAAAATTGTCTTTCATTTATATCACATAGGTTCTGGTCTGAGACATATTGACATTTTCCTATATCAGATGATTAACTCCATATATCGCATTGCACAGCATGATTTACACATGGAGCCTTTCATTTATGAGTGACAGCCACCGGCACGGGTTTAACTCTTTCTCGTGTAGACGTGCATATGGATTATGCACGTTGTAGGTGTTTAATACTGGCTTGGTGCGCTTCACATAAGACACACATTTAGATATACAGCATAATACAACACAATACGAGTCTGATTAATCAATCAACATAGTAGTTTTTTATCCACAGTTCGTATATATATATATAAAGTTAATTATAATAATTAAAAAAAATAAAATAATAAAAAATCCATCACTAAATATTAAAGTGGTTGTAAACCCACTTTTATTTTTTTTTATTTTTTGGCCCACCTGCAAGAGAAAGGCATAATGAGCTAATATGACTAGCATAATAGCTCATTATGTTCCACTTACCTTAGATCGGGGCCCCCGAAGCCGTCCTCGTCCCTCACTGCAGACGCAGACATCACTGCGGCGATAGCCGGAATGTTACTTCCGGGTATCGCCGCACCAGCCAATCACAGCGCCGCTCCGGCGCTGTGATTGGCCGGAGCGGCGGAGACGTCACTCTGCGCATGCGCGCGGGAGGCGTCCCACTCGGCTACGCCCAGCGATTGCTGGGAAGTAGCCGAGTATGTGAATGGGATTAACCCCATAAATGCGCCGTTGTCTACGGAGCGCATGCGCCGTAGACAGCGGCGCTTGTCATTTTAGTAAATATCTTCTAAACCGTGTAGGTTTAGGAGATATTTCTTGCACCTACAGGTAAGCCTTAATCTAGGCTTACCTGTAGGTGCAAGTTGAAAAAGTGGGTTTACAACCACTTTAAAACATAGGAACATGCTATGGCAATCAAGATTAAGAACGACAAATTGATTGATTGAATACACAAACATATTCATACAAAAATAAAAAACAAAAAATACAAGGATGTTGGAGTTTGTATTGATTCGTTAAACTTGGTATTGTATGGCTTGGAAAGTGCACTTTTAACTAATTCACCTATGGTGTCGTTTTTGTGATTCCCTTTTTTTCATATCACAGTGGTTGGTGGACCACACCCTCCTCTCTCACAGCCAATCACTGAATCATTACTTTCACTTGGTGTTGGATCACATGACCCTCCTCTTAGGGTATATATTAGATTACATTTGTGCACTAGGTAGCTATGAATAAGCACTAGTACAGTGTGAAACGCGTTAGCCAGTTTTTTGACCAGTGTGACGTGATGTGCAGTGTTTATTTGGATCCCTGAATTTTAAAATAAAAGCTTTTATTTTTGGAGTGCTGCTATCCAGAAGACTTGTTTGTTCCTGTTTGCTGATATTGGCATTGCCTGCACCCTTGGTTGCTGGGAGGAGGTAATTTTGAGGATTTCTACACCTGAGCGGCTCCCTTTTCTCTGGGCCGAAGGTTTACCTTCCAACAAGCACACAGCTAAAATAACGAAGGAGTGGCTTCACAACAACTCCGTGACTGTTCTTGAATAGCCCAGCCAGAGTCCTGACTTAATCCCAATTGAGCATCTCTGGAGAGACCTAAAATTGGCTGTCCACCAACGTTTACCATCCAACCTGACAGAACTGGAGAGAATCTGCAAGGAGGAATGGCAGAGGATCCCCAAATCCAGGTGTGAAAAACTTGTATATTTCCCAAAAAGACTCATGGCTGTATTAGATCAAAAGGGTGCTTCTACTAAATACTGAGCAAAGGGTCTGAATACTTAGGACCATGTGATATTTCAGTTTTTCTTTTTTAATAAATCTGCAAAAATGTCAACAATTTGTGTTTTTCTGTCAATATGGGGTGCTGTGTGTACATTAATGAGGAAAACAATTAACTTAAATGATTTTAGCAAATGGCTGCAATATAACAAAGAGTGAAAAATTTAAGAGGGTCTGAATACTTTCCGTACCCACTGTATATATGGCATACAGGCAAGGCTGGAAATGTACAGTACTGTACATATTTTTATTGAAGAAAGTGATATGTAGTTTTTGAGACCAAGGAGAGGGGGAAAGCATCCAACAAGGAAGTGACTGCTGTGGGCTTCAACAAAATGGTGTCCTCCAGCAAGAAGAAAAAGAAGCAATACTAGAGACAATTTACAGCACGCATTAATTTTGGAAGCATAATTATTGTGAAATGTATGTTCTTTTGGTAAAGAACATTGTTTGTTATTAAAGCGGAGTTCCACCCAAATTTTGAACTTCTGCTTAATCCACTCCTCGTCCCCTTACATGCCACATTTGGCATGTAATTTTTATTGGGGGGGGGGCTTCAGTAGGAGTGGGACTTCCTGTCCCACTTCCTCCTTCCGCCCTGGGGCTGCCTAGGCGACACATCATATCGCCTTTTGGCGGCCCCTCCCTGTAGGCGATCACCTGCGATGTGACAGGTCCCAGGCGATCGCCTGTCCACTCAGAGCGCTGCGCCGTTCGCGCATGCGCAGTGAGTGCCCGGCCGTGAAGCCGAAAGCTGTCACGGCCGGGTGCCCACACTATGAATGGAGGCACCGGTGGAGAAGGGGAGGAGAGGAGCGGAGCTCCGGGTGTCGCGTCGCTGGACAGTGGAACAGGTAAGTGTATGTTTATTAAAAGCCAGCAGCTACACTTTTTGTAGCTGCTGCCTTTTAATAAACATAAAAAAAGTCTGGAACTCCCCTTTAAACTGATATAGGTAAAGCTTCAATTTAAAGCAAGTGACTTATTTTGAGCCAAGTACAGCAAATACAGTCGTGTGTGTACACCTTTTAGCAAATACACCAGGAATCAGTATTATTTAAGCTGCACATACACCGGTGTATACGTCCACCCAAAGCTGAAAAATAGTATTTTTTACTCACCGTAAAATCCTTTTCTCTGAGTCCATGGACCGACACAGTCTCTCTATTGACAAAGTGGGTATTATCCGTTAATTAGGAGTGACTAGGCAGAAAACTTGTAAAAAGTGTTGCATCACACCCTCTACAGTACCGCCCAGGGGGCGGACCCTCTGGGTATATCACCTCAGTCTGCATCTCACAGATCAGTTCGTCAAAAAGCAGTACAAACTTAAAAGGAGGGGTGGGTGCTGTGTCAGTCCATGGACTCAGAGAAAAGGATTTTACGGTGAGTAAAAAATCCTATTTACTCTTTCGTCCATGGACCAACACAGCCTCTCTATTGACAAAGTGGGACATCCCAAAGCAGTGTCAGAGAAAAAACGAGGGGTGGTAACGGCATAAAAATAAACTTCACCCCAAACACAAAACAGCACTCCTCCAACGGGGGCGTTGCAACTCTAAACGGCCACCTGCAAAACTTTGCGGCCGAAAGAGTTATCTGAAGATGCACCTACATCAATTTTGTAGAATTTTGTAAAAGTGTGAGCGGACGACCAAGTCGCCGCTTTACATAATTGGGAAACAGACGCTTGATGTCAGAAAGCCCAAGAGGCACCTATTGCCCTGGTCTAATGCGCCGTGACCGGAAAGGGGGGGCACTTGACCCTTTAAGGCGTAAGCCTGGATTACTATCTGTCGGATCCACCTAGAGATGGTGGCCGACGAGACTGCTTGGCCCTTCTTGGGACCAGCCACCGAAACAAACAAACAGTGAGTCTGACTTCCGGAACAGGGAAGTAGCAGATAGGTATGAAGAAAGGAAGGCTGCAGCCGCAGCACCACCTTATCCTTGTGGAAAATCAAATAGGGAGCCTTGCAGGACAAGGCTGCCAGCTCAGAGACTCGTCTGACGTAACAGCCACCAAAAGGACCACTTTCTGAGAAAGTGTCAACAGGGGAATATCTCTAATATTCTCAAACGGTGCCTTCTGAAGCACCGAGAGGACCAGGTTCAAGTCCCACGGAGGTAGTGGGGGACGGACCGGAGGGGCCACATGTCGAACCCCCTGCACAAATGTACTCACGAGAGAGTGAGTCGCCAGGGGTCACTGAAAAAAAGACAGCCAGGGCAGATATCTGTCCCTTAAATCGTACTTAAGGCAAGCCTTTGGTCCACCCTATGCTGTAAAAACAGCAGGATTCTGGAAACCAAATAAGTACGCGGATGCCATTTCATTTCCTCACATATGGAGATGTAGGCCTTCCAAGTGCGGTGATAAACCTTCCTAGAGGACGGTTTCTGAGCACTTCTCATAGTAGAGATTACTGAATCTGATAGGCGCTGGTCTCTCAGTACCTGGTTCTCAACAGCCATGCCGTTAAAGCCAGTGACTGTAAAGCAGGATGGAGTATGGGACCTTGCGATAGCAGGTCCTTCCGTAGTGGTAGGCGCCAGGGGACGTCTGCTACCAGACGTACTAGATCGGCATACCAAGGACGCTGAGGCCAATCTGGAGCGATTAGGATCATTGGAATTCCCTCTGCCTCCACTCTACGGAGCAGAAGAGGAAGAAGCTTTAAGGGAAGGCATAGATTAGCCGATACTGACCCCACGATGCCACCAACGCGTCCGTTGCGTCTGCCCATGGGTCTCTTGACCGGGCCACAAACCTCAATACCTTCCGATTGAGTCGGGAAGCCAGAAGATCTACGTCTGGTGTGCCCCATCTTTGGCAGAGGAGTTGGAACACCTCCGGGTGTAAGGACCATTCTCCCTGGTCCAGCATCTGGCGGCTCAGGTAGTCCGCCTGCCAGTTTTCCACACCCGGAATTGTACACGGCCGACAGTGCCGGTACGCTCCTCTCTGCCCATCTCAGGATGCGAGCGACCTCCGATGCTGCAGCTGAGCTTCTTGTTCCTCCTTGATGATTGACATATGCCACTGCTGTGGCGTTGTCTGACTGGATCCTGACTAGACGCCCTTGCAGCCTCTGAGACCATTTGAAGAGGCACAGCCTGATCGCCCGGATTTCCAGGACATTGATCGGCAGGGGGGGGGCTTCCTCTGGGGTCCAGCGACCTTGCGCCGACTGAACACCGCAGACTCCCCCCCAATCTGTAAGGCTGGTGTCCGTCGTGATCACTATCCAGTAAACCGGAAGAAATTACTTCCCGGCCATTAGAGCCGGTGCTGTCAGCCACCATACCAGGGATCTCCTGACTAGGTGGCTCACTCGGATTTGATAATCCAGAGATGAAGGGCATCTGTTCCATCTGGACAGAACTTCCTTCTGTAACACTCGAGTGTGGTATTGAGCATATGGGACCGCCTCGAAGGAGGCTACCATGAGGCCTAACACTTGCATGCAAAAACGGAGTGACGACCAATTCCTGGAAGTCAGCTGCCGTACTGCAGCCCCGAAGGGTCTGCAACTTCTCCACAGGGAGGAATACCTTTGCCTCTGAGGAATCCAGAATCAACCCCAGGTACACTAGGCATTGAGTGGGCACCATACTGACTTTTGCGCGTTTAGTATCCAACCACAGTCTCGAAGAGTCTGACAGGTAATGGACACGCTTACCTCTAATTCTGAGCTTGAAGGCGCCTTCAGTAGAAGGTCGTCCAAGTAGCCCATGATAGCGATACCCCGCTGTCTTAGAAGTGCCAGAATCGGAGCGAGCACCTTGGTGAACGTCCTGGGTGCTGAGGCAAGGCCAAACGGGAGGGCCACAAACTGGTAGTGGTTCTTCCCGACAGCAAATCACAGAGACTTCTGGTGTCCGGAGTATATGGGGACATGCAGGTATGCGTCCTTGATGTCCAAGGAGGCCAGAAAGTCCCCCAGATGGAGAGCCGTGACTACAGATCGAACCAACTCCATCCGAAATCTTTGTACATTCACAAAGCAATTGAGAGCTCTGAGATCCAAGATTGGATGAACCCCATCCTTCTTCGGCACAATGAACAGATTTGAGTAAAAACCCTGACCCCGTTCCTGTTCTGGAACTGGAATAACTACCCCGCGTTCCAGTAGACCCTGGACCACCCCCATACAGGGCCTCCCGACGGGTCGGTAGTAGCTGGAGATTGGAGGTGATGAATCTGTCAGGTAGCCTGAGGAGATTACTTTGCAAACCCACCTGTCGGAGACTAGAGCTGTCCACCGAGTCGCAAAGACGTCCCCCACCCGAGAGCGCAAAGACGTCCCCCCACCCGAGAGCTGGGTGGGGGCGGACCTTCATGTGGACGCAGATTAGTCCGCAGGCTTGTTGGGTCTGCGGGACCAAGGCCGCTTTTGTCGGCCTGGGGTCTTTTCCCTGTCGCCCTAGGGGGACGAAAAAACCGCTTGCGTGCAGTAAAGGAGGGCCGTGGCCCCTACCCTTGCTAGTTTGAGGGAGCAAAGTGCTTTTACCTCCTGTGGCATCCTTGATGATGTCATCCATAGAGGCCCCAAAAAGTCTGTCGCCCTTAAAAGGCAGATCCAACAGGGCTTTCTTGGAGGTCTGGTCCGCAGACCAGCCCTTTAGCCAGATCAGGCGGCGTATTGCTACTGCATAAACCGAAGCTTTAGACAGCAGGGGTATAGTATCCATGTCTGACTCGCAGACAAACCTAAGGCCCTGGACCAACTGGTCGGCCAATGTTATCTCATCAGGAGGAGCATCTCGCTCCTTAACCCCTGGAGTAGCAATCTTGCCCATTCAGTAAGTGTCTGAGACACTAGGGCCCCCGCCAATGCCGGGCGTACTGCCGAGCCTACCACTGAGTATAGGTAGCAAGCGAGTGCTTCAGCCTTCTTATCCACAGGGTCCTTGAAAACAGGAGCCCCTTCTACTGGAATTGTGGTGGCTCTATTAAGTCTGGACACCGGAGGGTCCACTATAGGGGGAGAGGTCCATTTCTTCAGAAAACTCTCCTCAAAGGGGTACCGTACCGCAAACCTCTTTGGGGCTGTAAAGACCCTCAGTGGGTTCTCCCATTCCTTGTATAAGAGTTTATCAAAATAAGACACAAGGGAACACCTTAGCAGTGCGGGCAAGTTTATGAAACCCAAGTGGACCGGAGTCTCTGCTGCTTCTGCAGTATTTTCCAACTTTAGCGTATCCCGCACTGCAGTAATAAGGTCAGATACCAAGCCGTCTCGCGTACTGACCTGGACCTGGAGTCATCCTCACTGTCCGGTCACGGTCTGCAGTCTCTGATGCGTCAGAATCTGGTCCCTGAGCCGTAGCTGGACCTGGTTCTGCATCAGAACTACCCCCAGAAGCTTGCAGGGGACGGGGGCGTTTACTACCCCCTGTATTCCCGTGTGCTGCTTCCACCCTGGCAGCAGATGCCTCTAGGATTGCCGACATAGCGTTCATAGACACCTCAGGGGCACCAGCTGCTAAATCTGGTGTTTCAGGGGAGAAGACATCTGGCTCAGATGCCATGCTGACCACACACTGACACCCACAGGGCTCCAGGCAAGATATCAATAGCCCACCCTCCTGCGCTGCAGAGATGCTGGGTTACCCAGAGGACTCACCACCCTGGACCGGTACTGCTATGCTGCCGTGTGCTGCGCCTGTGATGCTGTCCCACTGCTGCTGTGTCAGTCTGCTTCTTTTATCAGCGCTTCCTGTGTGAATTTTCGTGCCAGTGTAATGCACCCTAGAGGCCGGAGACTCTCGCAAAATGGCCGCCAAAAACGTCTGTATGGAAGATAATGTGGGCACTAAGAAAATGGCCGCCGAGCCGAAGATAGAGGCCAAGCAGCCGTAGCCCACAAAAAGATGGCCGCCGAACGGCAATATATACATACAGGGTGGACAAACATGGCCGCCGATCAGTTGATAGAGGCCAGTGGGTGTGGACTACACGAAAATGGCGCCGAAACCACAGGAAGATGGCCGCCGGGCAGTCACTAGAGGCCGAACCCGGCATGGACCACCACAAAATGGCCACCGACAGCATGGAGGAGGAAGCGCACACACAGGTAAGCAGAAATGACATTACTTTTAAATGTTAGTTACAGCCAGCCCCGCTCCAGTGGAACCCCTTAGGTGACCCCCAGCACCCAGCAACCTTTAGCTAGAAGCCCAGGGAGGAGGGAAAAGGCAGGGAGAGAGGGAAGAAAGGGGCCACAACCACTTACTTGGTCTCTCCAGGAATGTCCAGCCAAATCACCCAGCTGAGGCAGGGGAGTTTACTTACCTATCCTGCATGTATTATGCTGGAAGACATTCCAAACAGATCATCGTCCGCGCACGGAAGGTGACTGTTGGCCAGGCATGCTGTGATTGGACCCAAAAGGGACGATCATATGTATGCCCTGGAGCGTGACGCTCACCGGACAGGCTGCTGCGACTCGGCCGTAAGGTCAGCCGAAGCTGAGCGGTCCGATGCAAGCCTTGGAGCGTAAGCTCACCGGCCAGGCTGCTGCGACTCGGCCGTAAGGTCAGCTGAAGCTGAGCGGTCCGATGCAGGCCCTGGAGCGTAGGCTCACCGGCCACTCGTGGAGCAACGGGCATGTCGTGGAAAACCCAGCGCGTAGCTAGGGTCGGCACACGCTCGATGGCCGAACTGGGGAGACTACAAGGATCGAGGATCCAGCCCGTCACCCAGTCGGCAGTTGATCGAAGATCACAGGAAACAAAAAATGTAGCAAAAAAATATATCTTTTTCCCCCGGGCCAATGGGCCCGAAGGGAGCCATGTCCTACTCCTTGCTAGACAGAAAAAAACGATCTGCGAGATGCAGACTCAGGTGATATACCCAGAGGGTCCGCCCCCTGGGCGGTACTGTAGAGGGTGTGATGCAACACTTTTTACAAGTTTTCTGCCTAGTCACTCCTAATTAACGGATAATACCCACTTTGTCAATAGAGAGGCTGTGTCGGTCCATGGACGAAAGAGTAAGATTGGTTTTAATGAGCAGACAATCAGGCAAATTAAATACACAATTAGACCTAAACCAGGCTGCTTTTGTTTTTTATCATAGTATATGTATGTCACCTGTGTAATTAGAAACCTGGGGAGGGAATATAAGACTCTTCTATTCTCGCTGCACAGAACAGATGGGTGAATCACTCGCTGCACCTATTGTATTGCCAGCGCCGATTAACAGGTGCTGCATCTGACTGGATGCAGCCATTTTCCCGCTAAACATTTTCTGGCCAATGCCATACATTTTTCAACTGAGAAATGTCAGGAAGGAGGAAGCTGACAGGAGCCATTAATATTGTCCGGTTCATCAGGAATTAGATAGAATTTGCATAGCGTATGGCCAGCTTAAGACAGATTTACAATGGGGTTAGAACTGTAAATAAGACAGAATTTCACTCCATTACACATATTCATTATGGGGTACTGAGTGGGGTACATATTCATCAAACCATACCACACAGACATCAAAGGGTGGGTGGGTGCATGGCTTTATGGTGGAACTGCACAGATTCTAGCGATGAACAGAAAACGAAAACCAGCACCCACTGGCGTACTGGTTTTCGCTTCATCGCTAGATTTCCACTCTAGGCACACAATTAATTAGTGGTCAGGGACAGGTTCTACTCCAGCCCCATGCTACTTTACAGCAGATGAGAGAGAAATGTATGGATTATTCTAAACTCCTATTGTAACTCTGTCTAATCGCTCCTGTTTAGCATTTCCTCGTTGTGCAACTGATTTTTTTTTAAACCGTTGTGTAAAAAAAGCAAAACGGGGGGGGGGGGGGTTGGGGGCAAGGGAGTAGTTGCAGAGGCTAGCCCTATAGCGTTCCCACCCAAGGAATTAATGGACTATCTCGGTACTGATGAAAACAATATACAATGTAATATAAAAAAGTTTATTGTAGATAAAAAAAACAAATATACAGTTGACATTTAATAAAAAAAGGAAAAGACAGATGCTCAGGGTTCCCCCAAGAGATATCTGTGATTACGAATTTATAGATTGGTCAGGGTCTCTACTAGTTTTGCGGTAAACCACTTCCTCAGGAGAGCCAATCTATGGAACAAATACAGTAAAAAATACAAAAACAAAATATAATTCAAAATAAGTACAGCATATAATACATAGGTAGAAAAAAATTGCTTACCCAATGAATAAAGGTCATGTGCGAACCCAGGCCGCCCATCTAAATTCCCCCCGCGGCGGACAAGGGGGATTGTGCGTGGATCTCTGTGATAAAGGGTATAATATTGGTAGAAAATGGATACAGCGTACATGGCAAGTAGTAGGGCAAGGGGCGAGGAGGGCAAGGGGCGAGGAGGGAAAGGGAGGGGGGGAAGAAACAAGGGGAGGGGAGAAGGGGTAAACACTAGGGGATGGGAGGGAGAAGGGGGGGTGACAAGGGAGGGAAAGGGGAGAGGAATGGCACGAGGGGGGGAGACAAAAGAGAAAACAGAAAGGGGAGAAGGGAAGAGTGGGAGAGGGGGGGAAGGGAAAGGGGGAAAATAAGGGGGGGGGTGGAGGGGAAAGGTAAAAAAGGGGGAGGAGGGGAAAAGAGGGCGAGGAGGGAAAGGGAAGGGGAGGAAAAGGGGGGGGTGCCAACCCTAACTGGTAGAGGCATTGGGCAGGTTGAATAAGGTTATAACTTACCCCGGCGAATACATCAGGAGATGACTCAGAGGATAAGAGGCTACTGGTGTTGTGGGGGCAAAATGACAGGTGGACTGATGGATACCGGCTGGTACAGCTGCACAAGGAGTAAATGAGGGCAATAATAATAGATGGGCGGCCTGGGTTCGCACATGACCTTTATTCATTGGGTAAGCTATTTTTTTCTACCTATGTTGTACTTATTTTGAATTATATTTTGTTTATGTATCTTTTACTGAATTATTTGTTCCATAGATTGGCTCTCCTGAGAAATCCGTTTACCGCGAAACTAGTAGAGACCCTGACCAATCAATTGATAATCACAGATATCTCTTGGGGGAACCCTGAGCATCTGTCTTTTCCTTTTTTTTTTTAAATGTCAACTGTATATTTGTTTTGCCCCCCCCCCCCCCCCGTTTCGCTTTAGTAACCCGGATGATGGTACATTGTTATTATTATTATGTTTTTTATATGAAGCTATACTCCAAATTCCTTCGTGATTTGTTCATTTGTCATTTTAGTAAAATTAACAATCAGAATTCTGGTGATCCTCATTTCCTCCTTTTAAGTGTCTCTACGGAAAGCAAAATCTTCCTGGAGCCACCCTGATGCATGTACTCCTGGCCAGGATAATGCAGAAACCACGTATCAAACCCCTCCCCTGCTCCTCCTATAAAGCCGTTAAATGACAAGGGCTTCATTCTATGAAATGGATAGCTCATGACTTTATGGGACATGACCTGACCCCCCCCCCCCCCCAAATTAAAGGAGGGCAAAAGCATCACTTGTTCACATTCACAAACCAATTCTGCTCTTGAACAGGAAGATGGCCCTATCAAATTGAGAGCAATAGAATGTATCACACAACTTATAGACCGTATACAATCCTAACACCGACGGATAAGAATCTGCATTTTCAAAAGTGACAGTTTACCACAATTGATTCCAAATGGGATTTAAAAATTTGTCACGTGGTCCCCCTAACCCTTTTGTCTTGACCTGTATTAACTATACTGTCTCCCTTTATATTGTAATGAATTACACAAACTGATGGTGCTATATAAATTCCTGTACTATAATAATAATATTACTAAGATCCCTTTTCCTTGTTTTAAAGTTTTTGAATTAAGCCTATTGGCATGTTTCACCCCAGCCAAAGAAATATTAAAAATCTGATGGCTCATAGTCAAGTCTCTTACCAACAGAGGAAGTCTAATACTGCCACATTCAGCAGCAACAAAATATATACAAGATACAAAACCCCAGAGGGGACTTTATTTTTTATACTTGTAAAGACTGTCTTCAGCTTGCAAAGCAAAGCGACCTTCATTAGCAGACCCCAGGAATGGATTGGTGTAACCCCTATGTACTTATTAAGCGGTAGGGAAGCCAGAACATTCAATAACATTTATGAATAGTTAAAAACAATCAATGAGTTTGAAGGTAAATCTGGGCTCGGGTTCCCATGCATTAAAAGCAGTTGGGAGCTGACCGCGCTTACCCTCACTCCAGCACACACACTGACCGGGGAGCCACATATCAATGCACACAGAATTTTAAGACTGTGAAACACTGGCTAAACAAAAATAGAAAAACTTGAGCAAAGGCTCCGAGTTCATCCTTTTCTACCCACTCTGCAGAGACTGACATCGGCCTACTATGAAACTAAATAATAAGCTCCTGAACTCTGCGTTCTTATGTCTGCAGATCAGAAGAGCATGCTCTGAGGGGGAGCAAGCCAGATCTGAATGTAGGGAGCAGAAGACAGCACATTCCCCCTCCACGGGTACCAGGGAACTGCAGCCAGACAATATAGCTGATGGTGATTTCCCACTGGATACAAGTGAGCCAGCCAGGCAATGCAGTGGAAAGGACCTCAGTTCAGCCGAGCATCCTTGCTTACACAAATAAATACCAGCAAAACAAATAGATGTGTAATGAGATGTCTGTTTCCTAGCATTAATCTTGGCACTTGTTGGTTTACAGGAAAGCAAGCCTCTGTTACACTAGGGAGACTGTTCTTGTAATTAACTCGTCAGCGGCCTGGCCAGTCTGAAGCAAGTTGAGCTGTAACAACCTCGTAGGGGGCACTGGGCATACAAATACAATGAAATGTCCCTATTTGACGATGAGAGACAAATGTCCAGCCCTTGATCGCTATACAGAGGTAGTGTTCAGTGTCCATATACTTGTTCACTGCAGCTCCCCTCCTCCCACACATAATTACATGCTCAGCACAGCTTCATTTATATTAAGGTGGAATTTTGAACAAAATACTGAAGTGACATGAGGCAGTACGTGATTAACAGAGAAGTGTTTGTTCACCCCCAACATTATTTTATTACCTGACAATCCTGCCAGTAGATCAGTTATTTTTCTTGCTTCCTGCAATAGGGTGACAACGCCATTTGTTCTGCGGCAAAATCGTGCAACAGAATTGTCACTGCTCAAAGCCAAGATCATCATGCAGTTTTAAATTGACTAAATAAAAAACAAAATACATTAAGGCTGGGTTCACATTTGTGCGGTGTGAATTCCAGCTCTGTTTTCTCTGCAAAGAGAAAACAGAGCTGTTCAGCGGTTCGTCTGCGTTGTAGCTGCAGATTTTCTGACCTGGGAGAGGGGAGGAAGTGTAGTGAGCAGGGAGAGAATTCCTGTTCAGAACGGAACACGTCTGCAAATCAGATTTGTTCCCATAGAAGATAATGTGCAGACAATTCGCACCGCAATGCCTAGAAAACGCACACGTTTTTTGGGCAATGCGCAGTGCGAGTGCATCGCACATATGTGAACCAGCCTCATTAACCACTTAACGACCGCCCCATGTACATATACGTCAGCAAAATGGCACGGACAGGCACAATCACGTACCTGTACGTGACTGCCTTCGTATGGGACCCCCCCCCTCCGGTACATGGATCGGTCAGTATCGGTTCGGGAGCGATCCGTGATGAGGGGGCGGCCATTGGTTTCTGGCCACCCCCTCGCGATCGCTCCCGGTGAATGAAATGCTTCCTCTGCCTGTGTAATGTATACACAGGCAGGAGGAAGTGATGTCATCTCTCCATGCGGCGCTCACATAGACCGGAGCGGCGTGGAGAGAAGACATCAGGTTAGTGCACAAACAGTACACTGACACCAGGACACATAGGCACACGATCGCCCCCCTAGTCACCCCCCAACCCCCAGTGTCACTGATTGCAGTGATCATTTATTTACTGATCACTGCAAACAGTGACATCTGTGACTGTAAAAGTGTCAGGGCAGTTAGTGTTAGGTCCAAGGTAGCCCCCCAACCCCCCCTAATAAAGGTTTAACCCCTTGATCGCCCCCCAGGTAACCCTTTCACCCCCTATCACCACTGTCACTAAGCGATCGTTTTTCTGATCGCTGTATTAGTTATGCTGGTGCCGCTAGGTAGTCAGTTATTTTTTTAGGTTCGCCGCCAGGTGTTTATAGCGTCAGGTACCCCCATATATTATCTAATAAAGGTTTTAACCCCCTGATTGCCCCTAGAGTTAACCCTTTCACCAGTGATCACTGTATAAGTGTCACTGGTGACACTGGTTAGCCAGTTAGTGATTTTGTTATTTAGGTTCCCCGTCAGGTTTTTATATAGCGTCAGGTACCCCCATATATTACCTAATAAAGGTTTTAACCCCCTGATTGCCCCTAGTTAACCCTTTCACCAGTGATCACCGTATAAGTGTTACAGGTGACGCTGGTTAGTTTGCTTTTTATAGTGTCAGGGCACCCGCCGAATATAACCCAATAAAGGTTTAACCCCCTGATCGCCCGGTGTGTGATATCAATTAGGTTTTAGCGTCTGAGAGGGTCTGCGTTGCCCCAGGCAGCGTCAGGTTAGTGCCAGTAGCGACAACAGCAACGCGTGAAGCATACACCTCCCTTAGTGGTATAGTATCTGAACAGATCAATATCTGATCTGATCAGATCTATACTAGCGTCCCCAGCAGTTTAGGGTTCCCAAAAATGCAGTGTTAGCGGGATCAGCCCAGATACCTGCTAGCACCTGCGTTTTGCCCCTCCGTCCAGCCCAGGCCACCCAAGTGCAATATCGATCGATCACTGTCACTTACAAAACACAACACACAACTGCAGCGTTCGCAGAGACAGGCCTGATCCCTGCGACTCCAGTGCTGTAGGAGGTGATTTCACCACCACAGGTAAAAAAAAAAAAGAGCATATATGCCGAAGCATGGGGGCAGCAGGGGCGGAGGAGCGATTTTGCTCCTAATGCCGCGCACATACGGTCAAAATTCCGCCGGAGGTTTCCCTGTGTGTACGCAGCATAACTTTTGCGGGATGATGCCCCCATGCTTCGGCATATATAAATGGTGCATGTATGCCCATCATCAGAAGTGGGTGAATGAAGGGAGGTATTCTAATGGTGGGCATACCCACCGATCAATCTCTTTTTTTCGTTCAGCCAATAGGCTGCATGAAAAAAAAAAAAAAAAAAAGATTACAATACATGTCCAACAAGGACTAGCAACGTACTGGTATGTTGCTGGACTTTGAATGGTTATACCAGAATGATGCCTGTGGGTTTTAGGTATCATCTTGGTATCATCCTTTTCAGCCAGCGGCCGGCTTTCATGTAAAAGCAATCCTAGTGGCTAACTAGCCTCTGGACTGCTTTTACAAGCAGTGGGAGGGAATGTCCCCCCCCCCCCGGATATAAAAAGCGTCATTGGGAAAGCATTTCATCACACCGATCTTGGTGTGGTCAGATGCTTTGAGGGCAGAGGAAAGATCTAGGGTCTAATAGACTCTTTTCAAAAAAAGAGTACCTGTCACTAGCTATTGCTATCATAGGGGATATTTACATTCCCTGCGATAACAATAAAAATTATAAAAAAAAAAAATATGGAAGGAACAGTTTAACAATAAAATAAAAAAGCAAAATTAATAATAATAAAAAATAAAAAAAAAGCACCCCTGTCCCGCCCTGCTCTTGCGCAAAGGCGAACGCAAGCGTCGGTCTGGCGTCATATGTAAACAGCAATTGCATCATGCATGTGAGGCATTACCGCGAAGGTCAGATCGAGGGCAGTAATTTTATCAGTAGACCTCCTCTGTAAATCTAATGTGGTAACCTGTAAAAGCTTTTAAAAATGTATGTAGTTTGTCGCCACTGCATGTTTGTGCGAAATTTTAAAGCATGTCGTGGTGTTTGGTATCCATGTACTTTTGGGCAATATAGTGTGTTTTTTAGTGCATTAAAATTAAAAAAAGTGTATTTTTTCCCCAAAAATGCATTTGAAAAATCGCTGCGCAAATACTGTGTGGTAAAAAAAAAATGCAACACCCACCATTTTAATCTGTAGGGCATTTGCTTTAAAAAAAGATATAATGTTTGGGGGTTCAACGTAATTTCTTTGCAAAAAAAAATATGTTTTCATGTAAACAAAAAGTGTCAGAAAGGGCTTTGTCTTCAAGTGGTTAGAAGAGTGGATGATGCGTGACATAAGCTTCCTAATGTTGTGCATAAAATGCCAGGACAGATCAAAACCCCCCCAAATGACCCCATTTTGGAAAGTAGACACCCCAAGCTACTTGCTGAGAGGCATGTCGAGTCCATGGAATATTTTATATGTTGACACAAGTTGCGGAAAAAATAAAACTTTTTTTTTTTTTTTTGCACAAAGTTGTCACTAAATGATGTATTGCTCAAACATGCCATGGACATATGTGGAATTACACCCCAAAATACATTCCGTTGCTTCTCCTGAGTACGGGGATACCACGTGTGGGACTTTTTGGGAGCCTAGCCGCGTACAGGACCCCAAAAACCAAGCACTGCCTTCACGCTGTAAGGGTGTAAATTTTTGATTTCACTCCTCACTGCCTATCACAGTTTCGGAGGCCATGGAATGCCCAGATGGCACAACCCCCCCAAATGACCCCATTTTGGAAAGTAGACACCCCACAAGCTATTTGCTGAGAGGTATGGTGAGTATTTTGCAGATCTCGCTTTTTGTCACAAAGTTTTGAAAATTGAAAAAAAAAAAAAAATATTTTCTTTCTTCATTTTCAAAAACAAATGAGAGCTGTAAAATACTCACCATGCCTTTCAGCAAATAGCTTGGGGTGTCTACTTTCCAAAATGGGGTCATTTGGGGGAGGGGGGTGTTGTGCTATTTTACCATTTTATGGCCTTCGAAACTGTGATAGGTAGTGAGGAGTGAAATCAAAAATTTGCACCCTTAGAAATCCTGAAGGCGGTGCTTGGTTTTCGGGGTCCCGTACGCGGCTAGGCTCATAAAAAGTCCCACACATGTGGTATCACCGTACTCAGGAGAAGCAGCAAAATGTATTTTGGGGTGCAATTACACATATAACCATGGCATGTGTGAGCAATATATAATTTAGTGACAACTTTTTGTAATTTTTTTTGTCATTATTCAATCACTTGGGACAAAAAAAAAATATATTCAATGGGCTCAACATGCCTATCAGCAATTCCCTTGGGGTGTCTACTTTCCAAAATGGGGTCATTTGGGGGGGGGGGGGGTTGTATTGCCCTGCCATTTTAGCACCTCAAGAAATGAGATAGGTAGTCATAAATTAAAAGCTGTGTAAATTCCAGAAAATGTACCCTAGTTTGTAGACGCTATAACTTTTGCGCAAACCAATAAATATACGCTTATTGACATTTTTTTTACTAAAGACATGTGGCTGAATACATTTTGGCCTAAATGTATGACTAAAATGGAGTTTATTCGATTTCTCTTATAACAAAAAGTAGAAAATATAAAAAAAAAAAATCAAAATTTTCGGTCTTTTTCCGTTTATAGCGCAAAAAAATAAAAAATCGCAGAGGCAATCAAATACCATTAAAAGAAAGTTCTATTTGTGGGAAGAAAAGGATGCAAATTTCGTTTGGGTACAACATTGCATGTCCGCACAATTTCCAGTTAAAGCAGCGCAGTGCCAAATTGTAAAATCACCTCTGGTCTTTATGCTGCGTATTGGTCCCGGGCTTAAGTGGTTAAAATAAATGTATTTAAAAATGTTATGCGAATTGGATCTCAAGGCTTCTTAAATATAAATTTGTAAAAGCAACAGAGTACAGCCTTAAGCCCCATACACACGGTTGGACTTCCATCTGACTTTTCCGTGGTTTTTTGTCCGAATGGAGTTGGTCGGGAACACCCATAGCATACACACGCTCTGACTTTTCTGCAAACTTTCCCAAAACTTTTTGCAACATCACGTGGTTTTTCTGCTCTTTACCGCCACCCTTTGGTCAACTTCTGCTATTGTTGGTTGATTTGAACATTTAGTTGTTTTGTCCATCGGACAAAAGTCCGATGGTTTTCTGTACACACGGTCGGACTTTGCTTCATCAGACTTTTGTTGGGCAAAAGTTTGTCCGTTTGCAGACCCAACTTTTGTCCGATGAAAACAAGAAAAAAGCAAAAAAAGTTTGTCCGATGGAGCGTACACACGGTCAGATTGTTTGTTGGCCAAAAGTCCGACCGTGTGTACGGAGCTTTATACAGCAACCCTCAGAAGTCGGGAGATTAATCAACACTTATTTACAATTTTTTGCTATGGGTCCCAGCCCACCACTGCTCTACAAATGAGCCTTAAAAGGGGTTAAGTACGCAAACCTCCCTATGTCAGGAAGGCCTTGAATGTGTGGAACATGACCTGGAAACTCTTGAGCAGGTTGCAGCAGTAAAATTGGCAGAAATTACAGTAACCTATGTTACACTGCACTGGCTGGCCAGAGTTCAATACCCAAAAATAAAAACTGGATGTACAAAAGGGAAGCCCGGTCCAGAAAGATAACCTGCAGATCAGGAACTAGGCAAACATTCGCTTTTCTTGGTGTACATTGCTTTCACTTTAATTGCCAATTGCTGTAGACACATGGAATTTATCTCCCTCTAGAGCTGGGAACTGCAGCAGCAACAATGGATTCCTGGGAAAATGTTATCAGTGGCAGTGGTGATGAAAAGTATTGGTGGTTTGTGATTGGACTTTCCTGCTGTTCTGTCTGTTGGAAACTACTGTGCAAATTTACTTTGCCTGCAACTGTGGCCTTTCTCAGCACTGTAAAATAAAACTGAACAGTCAATCCATAATTTTTTTTTTAATGAATTGATATGATTGCACTCAGGGGCGGATCCAGGGGGGGGGGGCAACAGGGCAATTGCCCCCCCCCCCCGAGACCATCTGTCACACTCACTTGCTTGCTCAGTTTTTTTTTTTTTTTTTGCGCCTGTTTTCCTGGACTTTGGGGACCGGCCGGCCATAGGTCCCCTGAACCCCAAACCTGGCACACATGTAGCCAAATGTCTCCTCTACAAGTGTTCAAAGTTTGGTGTCTGGGAGACCTACAGCCGGGGAGAACCTATTTTTCAAAGCCGGGCACTCCTTCCATAGACTCCCATGTTAAACAACAGTCTAGTCATGGGCACAGTGAAGCATGGGCACAGTGAGGCATGGGCACAGTGAGGCAAGCAGATGGACACCCTAGGCTTATACTCGAGTCAATAAGTTTCCCCAGTTTTTTGGGGTAAAATTAGGTGCCTCGGCTTATATTCGGGTCGGCTTATACTCAAGTATATACAGTACTTGTTCTGCGGCTGCCGCTGCCTCTCTGAGTCTCTCTCTCTCAGTTTCTCACATCAGCCGATCAGCGGCGCCGAGAGAGAGACTCGTCTAATGTAGTTACGCGGCGCACTGACACGATACCAGGAGCCGAGGAGGAGGTGGGTGGAGCCTCTTCCATGCACTCGTTGCCAACGCCTGGGCCACTTGGCGTCTAGCAACGAGTGACGTCAGTGAGTCACGTCGGGCCGCTCTTCAGGTGGGTGCGATAGCGTGCGGCTCCACAGACGGGTAAGAAAGCGGGTGGCTCCGCTTGCGGCGTGGTTTGTGGGCGGGCGGCGCGGTTCGTGGGCAGACCGTGCTGCTCAGTGTGTTGGCAGGGCAGGCGAGAGTGAGAGAGCAGGCTCATCTCTCACCGCCCGTGCCTGCCCTGCATTCCTGCAGTGACTTCCGCCCTCACTGTGCAGGCAGCAGAGAGATTACATCATCTCTCTGCTGCCTGACTCTGGGAGTCTGGGACACAGCAAGAGACAACCAAAACTACACCTTAGCAGGCAAGTTAGTGACAATCCGCAAGGTGTGGCAGGTAATGTGGCAAGTGACAATCCACAAGGTGTGGCAAGAGACAATCCGCAAGGTGTGGCAGGTGAGTGGCAAGTGACAATCCGCGAGGTGTGGCTAGTGACAATCCGCAAGGTGTGGCAGGTGATGTGGCAAGTGACAATCCACAAGGTGTGGCTAGTGACAATCCGCAAGGTGTGGCAGGTAATGTGGCAAGTGACAATCCACAAGGTGTGGCAAGTGACAATCCGCAAGGTGTGGCAGGTGAGTGGCAAGTGACAATCCGCAAGGTGTGGCTAGTGACAATCCGCAAGGTGAGGCAGGTGATGTGGCAAGTGACAATCCACAAGGTGTGGCAAGTGACAATCCACAAGATGTGGCAGGTGACGTGGCAAGTGACAATCCGCAACGTGTGGCAAGTGACACGCTCAGGGCTTCCACTAATTGCAGGTGATGGTGGCAAGTGACACACTCGGGGCTCCCACTGATTCTGCATTGAACTATTTAATTGTATATTACAATGTAATAATAGAAATAATGTGCTTCAATCATCCTGACACCATAACAACCATGGTGCCAGGATGATTGAAGCGCTGACACCAGCCATTTCCCCAATAAATTTCCCACAAAAAAAAAATATTTTTTGGAAGTGCCCCTCCCGAGAAAAGACTCTGAATCCGCCCCTGATTGCACTCAATACATGCAATACCTTAAACTTGTATATAAGAAGATACTATAAGAAGTAGTGTGATTCAAAAGGGATAGTGCAAAAGTAAAGCTGAACATTTGTAGTTTAGAGGTAAAATGTGGACAGGTAATGTGCCTTTTCAGGTTGATACAGTTGCGTTAGGCTCATTCCATTATGAATACATTTGTTTTACCTTGTTACCATTCTTTTTGAATCACACTGTACAAGACTTCAGCCTGATTCAGGGTTCTGTTTATGACAGACAAATTGTGGGCCAGCTCCTAAAGCATAGAAGGGGCAGCACAAAAGCTGCACATTTAGGTTATCTCTCTTGCTTAGATATATTTGTTTTCTCACATCTGGATGATTGTGGCTAATCCAGTGGTACAGCTTTAGAAAAACGAGATTATGTGGCTGCTGAGGGGGAGACTGAGTCTAGCTGTCGGAGTATATCTATCTCCTCCATATTGGCAGGCTCTTAAAAGTGCATCTACACTCAAGAACAAAATTGAAAGAGATTTCAGTCTACCAGCCACCAGTGGTTTTCTTTTTTTTTTCAACCAGTGATCCTGCCAGGAATACACCTTGCTTAATGCTTACTCACTGCATCTATGCAGAAGCAGTTTTGTCACCCTAGCACAGGAAGTTTGTCAAGACTACAGACAACCTCTCTTCAACATTCCTCAACAGAGGGAGGGTGTTCTGTAGACCCACAGAGTTCACTGAAAACCATGTAATTGAGCACAAAGAGGCAGGGCGCACAATACATTTTCCCCAAGTGCCTCCACAGCAAACTGTTTGCTACTGAGTTATCTGTGTCCATAAGAGGCACAGAGCGTGTCTCGGCCAGTGGCGGCTGGTGTTCCAAATTTTTTTGGGGGGGTGTAGACTGACGATATCACGCACTGGACACACGAATAGCGTAGCTAGGTGTCCATTTTGTTTGTGAACCGTACGGCATCCATGACAGTTTTTAGCCAACAGTGTACATTTGAATTGAACTCGCTCACCCCCTCCCTTTCCTCAGGCATTCCTAAGTTTCTACTTCAAACACACTGTTATCTCGGCAGAGGAAGCTAGGTTTGATAATGTGGCCTGGCACAGTTCCTGGCCGGTCGTAAAGCTGTCACCCTTTTCACCTCAGAATTTTAACAGACCCTGATCATAAATTCCTTAGTACTCATCAAGCTTTAAGCTGGGATTAAGTATGGAAATTCAACAGGTTTCATAACTTCCAAATAACAAAACGCACCGCCATAACATGGACATATTTAGTTTCCTCAGAGAATTTGTAATGTTTCAAGTCCAGACATCGATATGATCGGTCATAGGGAAAGCCCTGGGTAAACTTTATCCCCCCTAGGTCAACTGTAAATGACAGAAGAGTCGTGTCTGTACTTGTTTTAAAGGTAAAATCACGCTGAACGATAATATTAATATTGTTAGTCTGTAAACCGTAGAGATGCAGAGATATGAATCATAATCACAGAAGTGTACATGAGGTTGGCATGAGTGGGACACCTCCCAGTGCCCAACCCCTTCATTAGGAGGACCAGCCGATTGGTCACTGGTCACTGTCAACACCCTCTTAAATTTGACAGAAAAAGGCAGATGCCAGATCACTCAGAAGTTCTCTCTGTTCATCGAAGCAGTAACATCTGCGGAGTTCTCCTTTTGACATTGAAGCAGTAACATCTGCAGAGTTCTCCTTTTCAAGCAGGAACTTCTGCAAGTTAGGGAACCGGATTCATCGATCGGACTCTGATCAACCCTTGGACATTAATTGCAAGTATTCTTCTTCTTCAATTCTACCTGATTTCTTTGTGGCTGTATATTATCTCTTGAAACATATTTTTCTGTAACCTGTTATTGCACCAACCTTGCCCTTTTCAAAATAAACCCTTGTGTTGAAAAGTGTTAACCTTGTCTCAAACTCTTAATGCAAGCTATAAACGAACCTGCCTCTTGAAGAGCGCTACTTTGTAGAATAAGGCCTTTGAGCAGACCTGTCTGTGGTGACCGTGGATGTTGCAGACGCTTATTCTAAAATCATAATTGGTATTGTTAAAATCACGAGTATCCCCTGGCTCGGCCTTTGTAAAACCGGGGTGGTGGCAGTTAAAGGGTTAATTGTGTCATTAGCCCAGTAGCAATCGCTCTCAGGCTGCTGGCACTTAAATTGTGGTTCCGCAAGCTGGAAAATCTTTGTGCTGGGCGCAGCCGAGAGTGGCATTGTTACGCAAGTGACAGCGCGGTGTGAGGTTGGCCGTTCCTTTGTCGTGAGTTAGCGCGGAAATCTGACACCCGCGTTCGTCACACAAACAAACTAAAAAAATTCTGGAAAAAAAAACCCATCAATTGCAGCCTCACTGTGCCCATCAAACACCGCCACTGTGCCCCATCAAATAGTGCCACTGTGGACCCCCCCCCGCCCGCCTGGCACTTACCCTGTCTCGGTGGCGAATCAGGCAGGCATGCAAGTGACGGCGGCGAGCGGTGGGACCTTGCAGCGGGTCAGACAGCTCCTGTGTGGCGGCTTGTGTCCACTATGCGTCACCTCCCCTCCTCCCGATAGGACAGGCGCTACGATTGGATGCCTTTCAGCCAATCAGGTGACGGGTAACAGACCCGCGCACCTGATTGGCGGAGAGGCAGTTCAGTGTTAGGAAAGCGAATATTCATTTGCTTTTCTAAAACACCTTGGTGGGCTTGTAGCGCAATGCTTTGTGCTACGAATCCACCCTTTTTGAAGCCTATTAGAGCCTAATCAGGTGTTTCAAACCCCCCACACTGCCGCTGCAATTCAGGCGCCCGGCATCCGAAAAGGGGCCAGACGCCTTAATAGGGGGTAAAAAATAGCACAAAATACAAACAATATTCGCGCTATTAACAAATGTGAGCAGCTACAATGCCTATGGAAAAAGCAAAAAACAAACAATATACAAAAAATGTAGCGCTATACATAAAAGTTATATACAAAACACCCAAGTGTAGTGCTCAAAACAAATAAATGTAAAAGAGTCCGTAAAAAGTCCAAAATGGACAAAATATATGTGTAAATAAAGTCTTTGATGACCATTCAAACGTGGATAGTCTTGAAATTTTCAAAACACAACTGGTGACTTTCAAAAAGCAAATGACTATAACGTGACCACCACCAAATGGAAAGGAGGCTTACCAGATGGAATGGACCCAGTAAACGTATGTCTAAAGGGTCAAACAGGCTTGGTACATGTATACTCGTAGGTCTAGAGTCCTGGCTGGCGTTGCACACATCAATGTCCAAAATCCAGGGTCTAGTGGTGTCACCAAATATCCGAACCCAGTATGATGATGGGATAGCTCACAATGGAACCATATTATAGGGAAGAAGGAGAGGGCACATAGCGTAATAACGTAGATACTATTTATTAAATGCAGGTAGATACACTTACATTCAAGCAGTAAACGTAGCGCTTTGCAAAACACTCAGTGGCAGCAGTGGAATCTCCTGACGCGTTTCGCAATACCTTGCATCGCCAGACGATGCAAGGTATTGCGAAACGCGTCGGGAGATTCCACTGCTGCCACTGAGTGTTTTGCAAAGCGCTACGTTTACTGCTTGAATGTAAGTGTATCTACCTGCATTTAATAAATAGTATCTACGTTATTACGCTATGTGCCCTCTCCTTCTTCCCTATAATATGGTTCCATTGTGAGCTATCCCATCATCATACTGGGTTCGGATATTTGGTGACACCACTAGACCCTGGATTTTGGACATTGATGTGTGCAACGCCAGCCAGGACTCTAGACCTACGAGTATACATGTACCAAGCCTGTTTGACCCTTTAGACATACGTTTACTGGGTCCATTCCATCTGGTAAGCCTCCTTTCCATTTGGTGGTGGTCACGTTATAGTCATTTGCTTTTTGAAAGTCACCAGTTGTGTTTTGAAAATTTCAAGACTATCCACGTTTGAATGGTCATCAAAGACTTTATTTACACATATATTTTGTCCATTTTGGACTTTTTACGGACTCTTTTACATTTATTTGTTTTGAGCACTACACTTGGGTGTTTTGTATATAACTTTTATGTATAGCGCTACATTTTTTGTATATTGCCTTAATAGGGGGTGGTTGGAGAGGAGGCGGTGCCTGTGCGCCTTAATGCGCCACTGGTCTCGGCCCCACCCCTGCTCCCTCCTCACTGGCTTTGATTCACAGCAGCGGGAGTCAATGCCTCCTGCTGCTGTGTCTGAGCCAATAAGAGGGAGAGCCTCAACTCTCATGCACATTGCTGAATTGAGATCGGACTCAGGTACGTATAAGGGGGGGGGGGGGGGACTTTACCTTAGACGCACGTTAACAGGTCTTTTTTCACATTTATACTATTGAAAGTGTTTTATCACAGCTATTTTATATTTAACAAATCTGGAACAAATAAGAAACCGCTGTTAGGATTTACATAGTCAGAGGCAGATGGAGTGTCCTAAAGAATGATTTTAGGGACTTAGGGACTGTCCCAGCACAGAACCCTGGGGGACCCCACTTCCCACCCCTGACCATTCCGAGTATTCCCCATTTATCACCACCCTCTGAACTCGCCCTTGTAGCCAGTTTTTAATCCATGTACTCACCCTATGGTCCATGACTCCTTACTACACCAGCTCCTCAGCCACTTGTTTACTTCCCTAGTCTCCCTCTGCCTTTCTGGTGTGGCTCGAGTTACCTGTAGTATTCCCGAGAACACTACCTTTGAGGTCCTTTTCCTCATTTTAGCTCCTAAGTCCCTAAAATCATTATTTTTTCATACTGCACTTAGAGGCGCCTTTATTTTCCTTTTTTATATCTTCAGAGTTGCTTCTCCTTTAACCAAAGTGCTGCCAGAAGTGCCATCTCATCACGATCATCCCTCTGACCAGCTATCCACCTCAACCAGAGCGCCCTTATCTCCTCTCTGTTTAATAACTTTTCTGCAGGATGTGGAAACCTTGCAAGAAGATCTGAACAAATTAATGGGGTGGGCATCTACATGGCAAATGAGGTTTAATGTAGAAAAATGTCAAATAATGCATTTGGGTGGCAAAAATATGAATGCAATCTACTCACTAGGGGGTGAACCTCTGGGGGAATCTAGGATGGAAAAGGACCTGGGGGTCCTAGTAGATGATAGGCTCAGCAATGGCATGCAATGCCAAGCTGCTGCTAACAAAGCAAACAGAATATTGGCATGCATTAAAAAGGGGATTAACTCAAGAGATAAAGCAATAATTCTCCCACTCTACAAGACTCTGGTCCGGCCGCACCTGGAGTATGCTGTCCAGTTCTGGGCACCAGTCCTCAGGAAGGATGTACTGTAAATGGAGGGAGTACAAAGAAAAGCAACAAAGCTAATAAAGGGTCTGGAGGATATTAGTTATGAAGAAAGGTTGCGAGCACTGAACTTATTCTCTCTGAAGAAGAGATGCTTGAGAGGGGATATGATTTCAATTTACAAATACCATACTGGTAACCCCACAATAGGGATAAAACTTTTGCAGAAGGGAGTTTAATAAGACATATGACTACTCACTAAAATTAGAAGAAAAGAGGTTTAACCTTAAACTGCAGAGAGGGTTATTTACTGTAAGAGCAGCAAGGATGTGGAATTCCCTTCCACAGGCGGTGGTTGCAGCGGGGGGCATCAATAGTTTTAAAAACTATTAGATAAGCACCTGAACGACCGTAACATACAGGGATATACAATGTAATACTGACATATAATCACACACATAGGTTGGACTTGTGTCTTTTTTCAACCTCATCTACTATGTAACATACACTTTAAATAGTGAATTTTATAGTTCTTGCTGCATATAAAGAAAACCATTTGTTTTTCTGATAGCAGCTTTCACATTTTCAGTATAACATGGTTGGTGACAAAAGCGGAGAAGCCTGTATGAAAAGCGTCTCTCACTCTCCACTGTCTCTGCTTCCATTACTGCCACATGGTCACCTTAAAGCTTGGGATATGAATGAGATATTGTCCATCAATTCATCCTTACCACAGGTCCAGATAGATGAAGGGACAGCATAGTCTAGGGCCTAACCTTGGTGGACACTGTGTCCATTATTAGTAAAGGCTCCATTATTATGGCTGGTTATATACATATCTGAAACAAGGTGAACCAATATCTGCGCTGACAATAGTGAAAAAAAATTAAAAATAAAGTGAATAAAGCAGCCAGCACAGTCTGTTGATAAGCAAACGTCAATATATAGTAGTCCAAACAAGCAAGATCTTCTTCCCATAATTCAAGTTCACCTGGACATTTTGTGTGTCCCCACCCACCTTTGTGTGTTCCAGCTACTCATGTTGCATTTTTTGGATAAAAAATTAAAGAAGGCCAGCAAAGAAAAAGCTATCTGTTCCCAAAAAGATCTAACAAATTGTCATGTGGACAAGTCCAGCAACTAAAACACTGAAAAAGCAGCTTAGGGTGGACAGAATCTTTAAAATTCTAATTTGTGAAAAGTTGCCATTTGATGTCCCCACTCTGCTATATAGTGGATGACAGCTTTAGGTGACAAGAAGATTGCTGGTCAGCTGGAGTGACATATAGGTATTTTATGGCTTACGGGTTAAGTTATTTGTCATTGTGTATCTCAGTGTCATGATTTTTGTAAGATGTGGCTCTTTGGCCCTGGTCTCCAAGGCCCTCAACTGTGCATGGTTGTCTATTCATTTCACAGAGTCAAACGTGAGCTAATTTTCCCTTAGGGCTTTTGTGCTTTGCACCACACTTGGCACAGGCAAAGCCATCTACACCTGCCCCTAAATAGGTTACTAATACAGCTATGCCTTGGTATTGGGGAAAACGTATTTCTATACTAGCCATATGCAAGGCAATCTGCTACCTTTGGTAAGAGTGACCAAACAAAGCTGCGGTAAAAATTAATCACACCCGTTAAAAGGCATTTTCAATAATTTCTCATTTTTACTCTTTTGGTCACTTAGGCCTGGGAAACCGTGGGTGGCAGATTATTGTGCTTAAAAGCTGGTGAAAAGCTCCAAAAATGCCAGTTTTGCATTCTCTCTATTAATAGGGCTGGAAGAAATGGTTCACAACTGAACGTTATTCCATAAACAGACCGCTGCTGCCACCAGCTGACTGTTTGGTGGAATCACGCCTTGCAATTCCACACTCCAGAATATCTGCTGAGAACAGTGCTTGTGGCGGTTGCTTTAATCAAAGGGAATCATGTTGTGAGGTCTCAGGTAGTGTTAAGTGATTTCAATCAGCCATTCCTTCGCTTTCATGTGGATGGATGTAAACCAGCAAATTACAGCAGAAAGAGCTTTGATTAGGGTCCTGTGTCTTGTGGAAATCTAATGGGATTATTTATTGTCGATAAAACTCTAATACATTAAACGGTTTAAAGAGACACTCCAGTCAAAATGGAAAATTGAGCCTTGAAATGCTTACAAGGAGTGAAGTCTACTTGCTCATTACTTCCAAGTTTCATCCAAATATTTCTGTAGGCAATCACACATTCTACCAGCCAACACACCCCAACTAATCTTAGAGCCACTGCTCGTAATACAGGAGAGGAATTCCCAAATGCATCTCCTTAAGGCTCCTTGCATTCTCATAGGCACAAAGTCTGATCCTAGAAAAAAAAAATATAGAATTGTTGAGAAGTTTCTTGCAGCCAACAATCAGATTCACACCTGCCTAGGACAAATTTGATTGGTTATATAGAAATCAGAGACAGAGTGTTACATAACAAGCTTCAGGCAGTGCACTCCTAGTGAACCTGTGAGGTGCTCTCTGGATTTTGGCTGCAGCATATTAGTACACGGGGTGATCTTTCCACGTTTTTGTTTTTACAGCTTCAATGTTTGCTAGATAACAGTAGCTTACTGATTGCTTTTACCTGTTGCCTCTGGAGGAGGAGTAGAAGACGAGTTTGTCTGTCCTTGTGGTACAGTAAATCAGTGTTTCTCAACTCCAGTCCTCAAGGCGCACCAACAGGTCATGTTTTCAGGATTTCCCTCAGATGAAACAGCTGTGGTAATTACTAAGGCAGTGAAACTGATTACATCCCCTGTGCAAAATAATGGAAAGCCTGAAAACATGACCTGTTGGGGCGCCTTGAGGACTGGAGTTGAGAAACCCTGCAGTAAATTGATCAGTAAACTGCACATGACCATGGGAGCAGATCATGTTGAGCATTATACTTATAGGATTTTTACAATAAAGGAAGAGATTAAGAGTTTAAATTATGAAAATATTAGAGCCCCATACCTTACCGCCTGCTAGGGAAATGATTACAATAACTTAAACTAACAGACTTCTATACTGTATCTCATTACGAAAAATATCTCCCCTCCCCACTCAATATCTACTGCCTTTGAAACATTGTAAAAGAAAGATGAAGCCATACACACAAATTTTCTATTATATATTATTCTACAATTTCAACAATTTACTTCTTGCCCCCACTATATAGAGGAATTAGAGAAAGAATTTACAGCTGTCATGAAAAAGTATTTTACACTAACACAAACTACATATAGCAAGATCATCCCAGGAGAAGATCTTTTTATCCAGGTGCTGGCACCTTTTCACAATAAAAAAATATTCCCCCAAAAAACTCAGTCCTATGCTAGAGATGTGAAAAAGAAATTGGGACAATGCTCTGAAGCCATAAAAAAAGGCTTTCTGGCAACAAATGTTTAAAAACAGACAATCCAAGTAACTGCCTTCAAGCTACCAAACACCCTTTTTAGTTTATTTGGCATCTGTGTCCCATATGGGAAATTTCCTTTCACTTCCTGTCCCACAGCCAAATCAGGAAGTGTGAGGAAATCCTTTACAAAGTGAGGGAATTATGGGGTGTCACTAGGACCCACCAGAACTAGTATCTGGAAGATTTCCCCTCTATAACTGTTCTGGTATCAACCCAAAATTTTGGATTTTCTTTTACATTTACAATAATAAACAGGACAATGTAAGGTTGGGGGGTTGTTAGCTCAAGTCAAGCACCCGCTAGCGAGAACAGTCCCACACAAATGTTTCCTTTTGAGGGCTTGTTGGCCCACTTTTATTAAAGAAAATCAAACAAAGTTCCAGAAATGAAAACAAATGTGGTTTCCCTCACAGGGGGTTTTCATCATCAACATTAAACGGTTGTATGTTCAGCCTCCTGACTCAGACATGCAAAAGTGCAAATGAAAATACCGAGCCACCTGGCTCTCTTCAGCAGCAGCACCACTGTTTAGGCTCCGGCATGGAGCCCTCCTGACTCCTGTCAGCAACCTCTGACTCAGGTCTCTGGGTTTCACAGTGCAGCCTGCACTCTCTAGCTACTCCAGATTCTCTAGCTATTCCAGTGCACACCTGCACACTCTGGGTTCTCCCTTGCAAGCCTGGTCTCCTCGGGAGGGTGGAGCCCAGAACCATGGTCAGGTGTCTACAAATAGGCCAGCACACACCTGACCAGTCAGTGTGCTGGTAAATCTCAAAATCTGGACCCAGGACTGGGGATTTCATCCCACCCGGATCTCTACGAAATCCCCGGGCTCCAGGTCCCAAAGTGGACTTTATTAAATAATGAGGAAACCGAAACGCCAGTTTCCTCTGTACATCATAAGCTCCCTGGAGCCCCTCAACCCGTCCAGTTGAGAATTCTGGGTCACTACACTGGTGGGGTACCACACTACCACAACAAATAGAAAGGTTTAATTGTCCCTAACTAGGGCACAGACAGCAATAAAAACTAGGAGGCGTTCCAATCTATCTAAAATAAAAAAAAATGGTTTGGCTACAGTTACACTTTGGGCCCTAAGTGGGCAAATCATGCCAAAGAGTAACAATTCTAGTTGGAGTACTCATCTGACTTTTACACCCAGAGTAAACATGTTTTCAACTGAATAGGGCGTGGCATTTTCTCCATATTTGGTGGTTTGTAAGCAGAGTTTGGCTTGGAGGTTGGGCCCGTACTCGATGTGGGAAACGGATATCCAAGTGTTGCCTTTTGGAGTGGTATTGTTATTTAGTTTATTGGATTGCAGCTCGTCTGCAGCTCAGGGGTGCCAGAGTAGCTGCCTTTTCCTGCTTGTAAGATGATACAATTGGAGTTTTGGCCACTAGATGCTGCTGGTTGTTTTGATTAGCTAAAAGTAGAGAGTCCCCTAGACCATGTGATGCTGTACTTGCTGCAATAAATCGGGTAGAAAAAGAAGTTGGTTAACATGACATTGGAGAGGGCGAAGAGTATGCATGCTTGCAGGAACAAAATAAGCAGTATTGTCTTTAGGAAAACAAATCTCCTTCCTAATTCACGCTCTCCTCTAGTTAGAGTGCCTTGAAATTTACTGCATTTTGCCATGTTACAACCAAAAACGTAAATGTATTTTATTTGGATTTTATGTGATAGACCAACACAAAGTGGCACATAAATGTGAAGTGGAAGCAAAATGATAAATGGTTTTCAGATTTTTTACAAATAAAATATCTGAAAAGTGTGGCGTGCATTTGTATTCAGCCCCCTTTACTCCAATACCCCTAACTAAAATCTGGTGGAACCAATTGCCTTCAGAAGTCACCTAATTAGTAAATAGTAAAGTCCACCTGTGTGTAATTTAACCTCAGTATAAATACAGCTGTCTGTGAAGCCCTCAGATTTGTTAGAAAACCTTAGTGAACAAACAGCATCCTGAAGGCATGTTTGCAAACAAACCAAGACATGGCCGTCCATCTAAACTGACAGGCTGGGCAAGGAGAGCATTAATCAGAGAAGCAGCCAAGAGGCCCATGGTAACTCTGGAGGAGCTGCAGAGATCCACAGCTCATGTGGGGGAATCTGTTCACAGGATAACTATTAGTCATGCACTCCACAAATCTGGCCTTAATGGAAGTGTCAAGAAGAAAGCCATTGTTGAAAGAAAGCCATAAGAAGTCCCGTTTGCAGTTTGCGAGAAGCCATGTGGGGGACACAGCAAAAGTGGAAAAAAGGTGCTCTGGTCAGATGAGACCAAAATTAAACTTTTTGGCTTAAAATCAAAACGCTATGTGTGGCGGAAAACTAACACTGCACATCACACTAAACACACCATCCCCACCATGAAACATTGTAGTGGCAGCATCATGTTGTGGGGATGCTTTTCTTTAGCAGAGACAGGGAAGCTGGTCAGAGTTGATGGAAAGATGGATGGAGCAAAATACAGGGCAATCTTAGAAGAAAACTTGTTAGAGTCTGCAAAAGACTTGAGACTGGGGCGGAGGTTCACCTTCCAGTAGGACAATGACCCTAAACATACAGCCAGCGCTACAATGGAATTGTTTAGATCAAAGCATATTCATGTTTTAGAATGGTCAGTCAAAGTCTAGACCTAAATTCAATTGAGAATCTGTGGCAAGACTTGAAAATTGCTGTTTACAGACTATGCATCCAACTTCACAGAGATTGAGCTATTTTGCAGAGAAGAATGGGCAAAAATGTCACTCTAGATGTGCAAAGCTGGTAGAGACATACCCAAAAAGACTTGCAGCTGTAATTGCAGCGAAAGGTGGTTCTACAAAGTATTGACTCGGGGGGGCTGAATACAAATTGCACATCACACTTTTCACATATTTATTGGTAAAAAAAAAACAAAAAAAACCTGAAAGCCATTTACCGTATATACTCAATTATAAGCCGAGTTTTTCAGCACATTTTTTGTGCTGAAAATGCCCCCCTCGGCTTATACTCGAGTGTCTGTGTCCATCTTCAACTTTGTGCGCCTGATCCCGGCCAGCGGTTTTGAACCCCAAACTTGTTGTCCGGGGGACCTACGGCCGGGGAGCACCGATTTTTCAAAGGTGGGCACCCCTTCCATAGACTCCAATGTTAAACGGTAATTTCTCCTGTGATTTTGGGGACCCGGTACTGGCCGGCCCTAGGACCTCTGGACCCCAAACTTGGCACACATGTAACCCCACTCTTCCTCTACAAGTGTGAAAAGTTTGTTGCCCAGAAGACCTACGGCCGGGGAGCACTGATTTTTCAAAGCTGGGTACCCCTTCCATAGACTCCCATGTTAAACGTCAGTCTAGTCACACAGCGCCGGAGATCAGGTAGGGAGATTGGGCACAGTGAGGCATGGGCACAGTGAGGCATGCAGATGGACACCCTAGGCTTATACTCGAGTCAATACGTTTTCCCAGTTTTTTGTGGTAAAATTAGGTGCCTTGGCTTATATTCGGGTCAGCTTATACTCAAGTATATACGGTATCATTTTCCTTCCACTTCACAATTATGTGCTACTTTGTGTTGGTTTGTCACATAAAATGCCAATAAAATACATTTACATTTTTGGTTGTAACATGACAAAATGTGGAAAATTTCAAGGGGTATAAATACTTTTTCAAGGCACTTTATCTTGATTTTTTTTTTTTTTTTTACTGTGTTGCAGTTTCTGCTTTATAAGGAGTATTTTATTGCTTAGGGGGAAATATTTCCTTGGCCATGCCTGCATACGTTTTTATATATTTATAGTTCATTAACCCCTTCCTTAAGCTCACCAAGAAAAAAGAAAACAAAAAAAAAAAGAGTTGTCAGCTGTACTTTACTTTAAAAAAAAAGTTATTGCTGCTGGAGATTTTTCCTCACTTCTTGTCTGGTGAAACCGTTGTCATTCGTAGGTGAGGGGAATTTTCTCTGTTCCAAAACTTTTACGCTTTTTAAAAACAAAAAAATATCTTGGTTGGACATACACATTAAGAGGTTCTAGCATATTAAGCAACAAAAATACAGCAGTTGGGGGTGCATTGTAAGGATTAATGTCAATGGTTATTAGTTATCTGCATTTGAAATGCTGGTCAGCAAAATAACATTGACTCTAATTCAGCTATAAACATGGCAGTTCAGAGGCTGCAAATCCATAAATAAGTGTCCAAACAATAGTCCATGCAAACTCCCAGAGTCCAAATAAAAAAAGTCTTCTGGCCCCCGCTGTGTCATCAGCAGCTCCTGAGTAAAACCTATACACGTTGGGAAGATCTGCTGATGTCATCATACTAAAAGACAGAACTGGGTGAGTGCTGTGATACTGGAATCTGCATTGCAGCCTAATAGATGATACGCTGATGTGATCTTTTATTATTTAATAAAGCTGTTTTACAGTACTTCCCTATTGCATTCCATTTCCTTTATATTGCTGGGGACTTTATCCTGAGAGTGCCATCTGTGGTCCGAATGGATTAAGATTACCACTGTACACTGGAGCATAAAGCAATGTTAAATCTTCCATGCATAGAGAGGCAATTATAACGGTGAGCTGCTTTCTGATGGGGATTGACACTGGTGACAACTACCATGACTGGAAGATTTTCTTTCATCTTTGGATGCTGAGTGTTCATATGGACCATTGTTTGGACACTTATTTATGTATTTGCACTGTTTATATGGGTGCTACTTTATGTGAAGGGATCTGATGTGTGATTAGTGTTTAAAAAAGAAAGTGTCTATACCCTAATAGGGCAGGCTGTTTCCAAAGAAACACAACACTAAACAGGTCAAACCGTCTCTGAATTACCATGTATACTGCCCAAATAGTCAATGGAATTTTGCTAAACTACATTTTCGTATTCATATATTTTATTAAACAACACAAAGGCCATCACATGTAAATTAATATCTATCATAAGTGAAGATTGACTCCACGCAGGAAGAGGTACAAAAACAAGCACGTTATCAAGTTGGATCAGGCAGCAACCCAATACAAGGGGTCGATCGACATATGAACAAACATGCTCCATCAGATGATGGCATTTAACAACATAGTATACAGTTTAAAGATAAAAGAGGTTAGAAAACTGATAGTTGGATGCAGGCCCGGACTGGCCATAGGACACTGGGCATTTGCCCACTGGGCCGGGGCCGCATGTCCTAGGATGGACATTGAGCGGTGTGCTAGTGCCATAGACATGTCAAATGCACACACGAAGCATCACACTGGGATACAACTCCCACCATTGCCTTGGACTGCAGCCTCTGTCTATGCATCAGGAAATTTGTGTGGAAAGACAACCCATTGCCATAGGGACGCTGTGTGTGCCATGTTGCTGGAGGTGGATGGAAGCAGTCCTAGCCGGAGAAAGAAAAATGCTGCCTGGTTGGGGTACCTGGAGGCCGAGAGATTTAGTGTTGATTGGGCAACCAAATGGAGTGAGCAGCTTCAGGATATAGATTAAAAGCCAAACATCCTCAGATGACCAAATCCTCTGCACTGTGAGTGTTCCCAGGATTTCTCACCAAATAGGCTGTCATTTGTTGTGAGCACCTTCCAGGCCATTGGGAAAAGGACCTGTAATCAACTGCTGCTTCCAATTACTGCGGGTTTCCACACCTATATACAGTTGTATGCAAAAGTTTAGGAACCCCTGACAATTTCCATGATTGTCATTTACAGAGCTTTTTTTCTCAGAAAATGGGTGCAGGAACTCAACCACGACCCCATTCAGATTTCACAAACAGTAGAAGGGTCTTAAAGGGGCATTAAATTCCAGGATTGCATTACATACAGAGTGCAGAATTCAGGGGGTTACACACAGAGTGTAGAGCTGTCACCTGTAAACACAGAAACCAGACTTCTGTGTTATCAAGTGATTGTGGTGAGGAGGCACCAAAGGGTCTGAGCCAGAGGTGGTGGAACTGAGTTCCCCCAAGTTCCCCCTGAAAAAAAAGCCCTGGTCATTTATAAATATTTGGGTGTTTGGATCAGCAATTTCATTTTGATCCATCAAATAACTGAAGGACACCGTAATATTTCAGTGGTGAAATTAGGTTTATTGGATTAACAGAAAATGCGCAATATGCACCAAAACGAAATTAGACAGGTGCATAAATTTGGGCACCCTTGTCATTTTGTTGATTTGAATACCTGTAACTACTTAGCACGGATTAATTGGAACACACAATTGGTTTGATGAGCTCAATAAGCCTTGAACTTCATAGACGGGTGCATCCAATCATGAGAAAAGGTATTTAAGGTGGCCAATTGCAAGTTGTTGTGTTCTTTGACTCTCCTCTGAAGAGTGGCAACATGGGGGCCTCAAAACAACTCTCAAATGACCTGAAAACAAAGATTGTTCTACATTATGGTTTAGGGGAAGGCTACAAAAAGTTATCGAAGAGATATAAGCTGTCCGTGTCCACTGTGAGGAACATAGTGAGGAAATGGAAGACCACAGGCACAGTTCTTCAGGCCAGGCCACATAAAATATTGGAGAGGCAAAAGGCGAAGGATGGTGAGAACGGTCAAAAACAGCCCACGGACCACCTCCAAAGACCTACAACATCAACTTGCTGCAGATGGTGTCTCTGTGCATTCTTCAACAATTCAGCGCACTTTGTACAGGGAGAAGCTGTATGGGAGAGTGATGCGAAAGAACCCTTTTCTGCACACACGCTTGAGGTATGCAAACGCACATTTGGACAAGCCAGCTTCATTTTGGAATAAAGTGCTGTGGACTGATGAAACAAAAATTTGGTCATAACAAGGGGCGTTATGCATGGCGGCAAAAAAACACAGCATTCCAAGAAAAACACTTGCTACCCACATAAAAATTTGGTGGAGGTTCCATCATGCTGTGTGGCCAGTGCCAGTACTGGGAATCTGGTTAAAGTTGAGGGTCGCATGGATTCCACTCAATATCAGCAGATTCTTGAGAATAATGTTGAGGAATCAGTCACAAAGTTGAAGTTACGCCGGGGCTGGATATTTCAACAAGACAATGACCCAAAACACTGCTCAAAATCTACTCAGGCATTTATGCAGAGGAACAAGTACAATTGTTCTGGAATGGCCATCCCAGTCCCCAGACCTGAATATCATTGAACATCTGTGGGGTGATTTGAAGCGGGCTGTCCATGCTCGGCAACCATCAAACCTAAATGAACTGGAGATGTTTTGAAAGGAGGAATGGTCCAAAATACATTCATCCAGAATCCAGACACTCATTACAGGCTATAGGAAGCGTCTAGAGCAGTGGTTCTCAACCTTTCCAGTGCTGTGACCACTTGATAACATTTTCCAAGTTGTGGGGGCCCCTAACAGTAAACTTATTTTCATAGCGTGAGTTGTCAGCAGCACCCAAGGCAAGTAATTTGCACCCTTAACCCACGGATATTCAGCGCTCCCTGAGTCCCTTCCACTCGTACAGGATTAAAACCCATTAGAGTGGTACATCCTAAAATGTACCCTCTCTCTTAGCTCTCCTTTCTTTCCCTTTCATCTCTCTATCCTAATTTCTTGTTTTTTTTCCCCATCCCTCTCCCTAGCCATCTTTCTTGTTCTTTCTCTTATTTTTTCTCTCCTTTTTTCTTTGTTCCTCCCACTCTTTTCCTCTCCCTTCCATGTATTCTCAATTTTTATTCTTTCTCTTACCCCTTGGTGGGGGGGGGGGGGATATGAGTGGCAGTGCTGGCGGGGAGTTGGGATCAGTGGCAGTGGTGGGTGGAGTTTTGATCAGCCAACTTGGGTGCTCTTGATCAAGGTCATCTGCTGATCCGAGAACTGTAGTGGGGACTTTTAATGGCAACTATAATCACAGGTAGTGTTACTTACTGTGCCTCCAGCTTCACTGTGTCTCTGACTTTGTGGTGTCTCGCAGCAGTGACACCTATGCCGAAATCAGGAGATAGGGTCTCCTCCAGCCCCTCCCACTTCACATTCCTCACCAGTCAGCTGACCTCTAGTCTCTGCCCCCCCCCCCCAGAAATGATGTGAACTGAATGGGCAGCTGCGAAGAGGCTGAGTGGGCGGCCGCGGGCTCCAGGAACAGCCCAGCTGGGCGGCCGCGAAAAAGGCTGGGAGAGCGGTGCGGGCTTCAGGTACAGCCCAGGATTTAGTGACCCCTGGCAAATTGGCATTCGACCCCTGAGCGGGTCCCGACTCCCAGGTTGAGAACCACTGGTCTAGAGGCTGTTATTTCTGCTAAAGGAGGCTCTACTAAATATTGATGTGATTTTTCTGTTGGGGTGCCCAAATTTATGCACCTGTCTAATTTAGTTTTGATGCATATTGCGCATTTTCTGTTAATCCAATAAACCTAATTTCAGTACTGAAATATTACCGTGTCCTTCAGTTATTTGATAGATCAAAATGAAATTGCTGATCTAAACACCCAAATATTTATAAATAACAATCATGGAAATTGACAGGGGTTCCTAAACGTTTGCATACAACTGTAGTAACTATAACTAAAATAACATAAAATAAGCACACCATACAAATAATATCCCAAAATAAAACAAACAATGTGCACTTAATAAAAATTGTTACATGTAGATAAGATCACATCACATGATAAATAAACATCACGATCAGTGAAGAGGAGTTCATGGACTCATGTGTAGTTAAAAAGATTCATTATTCATAACTTTCTGCATGGAATGTGCAACCAAAATCTCAGTGCTGCAAGTCAAAATCACATACTGGTGAAATACCTCTGTGCTCTACATATGCCAGTTTTATTAAAAGAATATTGCACTCACATTGTATTTAATATGATCACATGTAGTAGTAGACATCCAAATAATGACCGGTAAGGTCCCACCTCACTGCTGGTCTTGCGCCAACGTCACCCGGATCCCCGCTATTGCACTGCACCACGTATAACGTGGCTTCACCAGAGAATCTGGACCTACTGTTCCTTTAGCAGGAGACTGTAGAGATATCCCACAATAGATACCTAGCGATACCTTAAGAGCGAAGTAGAGCTAAAACAGGTGCTATCACCTTCGTATTGACCAGAAGTGTTGTGTACAGACTAAAGGGAAGCACAACAAATTGGCAATGTTGCGTGCCCACAACAAAACAGGTATCATTGATGCAGGGGGAAAATAGAGATGTGCTAGTGGGTGTCCTTGATGTCCACAGAGGCCAGAAGACCCCCCTTTTGAAAGGAAGGAATAGGAGCACACACCATACAGACTTTTTGAACTCGAAGGAAGCTGTTAAGAATCTTTTGATCCTGAATGTCTCAATTTGCTTTGGGTACAGTGAACAAGTTTGAGCATAAATCCTAGAACCATTTCTCTTCTATGGGACACGGACACCTTGAGAGCAGAGTGTACTGTATTATCTGTTCGTCTTTGGAAAAGTTGGCAAATTTGACAGTATAAGCCAAGTTGGAGGCAGAGACCCATATGACATGGATATGATGTTCTAGACCCAAGCGTTTGAGAGCTCTCCAGACAAGATGGTCATGAAGGCCTACAGATGTTTGCCCCCTCTGACCAGTGGAGGCTACCATTCATTGCCTCAGGCCCAATGAATAGGACAATTTAAACATACCTAAGGGATACATTATATTTTTACTTTCAATAGATTTTTATTCAAAAGTTTAACAAAGTACAGGTTAGACAAATATCAAGGAAGGGTGCTCCCTCTTATAAAATCAATCAAAAGTCTGCGTGTTATGGACAGGACCCAAAGAAATAAGCCGAAAAGGCTGGGCCCTTTAATGAGGCATTCGTTTAGCAAGAGCATAAACTCGGTGAGTATGAGCCATAACGACAGAGATTCTGTTCAGTACCTCGAGGCACAATGCCTTGCTCCCTTAATTGCCTGGGAGTGAAGGAAGCTCTACAGACCCTCCATATGCATCCATATAAAAAAACATTGGTAATTAGCAGGGGAAAAGATAGAGGAGAGAGAGAAAAAAGGGGGGGGAGAAATCAGCGGTCCCCCGATCCGGGTCCCAGACCCTAGGGTGCCCCAAAATCTTTGGACCTTCAGACAAGACCATAAAAAATGGAACATATCAAATGGAACATATCTCCCATCTGGCCACAGCCACGGAAACAGTGGGGTGAGGCTCCAGGATAGCTTTTCGCCAACCCTGCCGGTACAAGATACCATCTGGATAGCACCTTATAGTTCGCTTCTACTAAAGCGGTATTGAGTATTCCTTTATGTACCAAGGTCGACCACTGTGCCCACACCTCCTCCTCTGCTCACCCAGGTCTGATTCTCATGCTGTTTGGTATGAAGGTTTAATACTTTGGCTACTGAAGAGGAGCTATAGCTCCTAAATTCCATCTAATTCTGGTTTGCTGAACCAGAATTAGACGACCTGTACGAACTGGAGACCCGGAAGCAGTGCAAAGTACAGATGGTGAGGATTGTTATGCTTCTCAGGAATAGGATCTCTGTGTTGTGGAAGGTCAGACAGAAATAATAGAGAGTGGACACCCATGAGGACTGACATCTGAGAAGGAGCTTTGAATGGAGGAGACTAAGGAGGACAAAGTTTTAGGTGGAATCTCCTTTTCAATTATTGAATTATATCTTACCTGGCCGGATGCTCCAAAGAGAAGAGTCAGCTGTTTTTGCCATTGAGGATATTGAACAACAAAAGGCGCTACTAGACCTATAATAGGGGTCTTTATTTGAGGTGAGAGTCTGGGGAACACCATTGGTGGAACACCATTGGGGTACTGCGGATGGTGGAAGCAATTATCACTACACTTTTATGAACTGAACTTTGTACACTAGATTGCACATGGATTATTAAGGATTTTTGCACAAGCACCTTAATAAAAAAAAATTGTAACCTATTTTTTGATGGATTTATTCGTTCACAAGTATTTTTATTGTCATTCGCATTTGCATCATAAGTCAAGGAATTGTTTGGTGCTCTTGTAACGTTTGCACATCCATTTACATTATTTTCACTTCAGTTATTTGTTCACTTTGTTATTTATTTGAGTAAGTGCCACATTTATTTACTTGACTCATTGCATACTGTGTGGGAACACTTTTGGCAGCCGCTTTTTTGGCCTATTGTAGCTTGGTTTGCGCATTCGTTTTGTTTATATATTTTTACCTGGTCCTTTTTGAAAAACAGAATAAAAATTGGATTTTTGTACTTACCGTAAAATCCATTTCTGAGTTCATCGACGGACACAGCACCTCCTTAATCATGACCATTGGGTTATATCGCCTCAGCAGGAGTAGGACTAGGCAGAACAAAACAACACCTGGCTACGCCCATGGGCTGTCCTCAGTCAGTATATAACCCCCTCCCTGCTCTAGGTATTCAGTTTAGTAGCAAGCAGTAATAGAAGCATCAAAAACTCCATAGAGGGGTGGATGAACTCAGAGAAATGGATTTTACTGTGAGTACAAAAATCCCATTTTCTCTTACGTTCATCGACGGACACAGTAACTCCTTAATCATGACCCTTGGGACATCCAAAAGCAGTGCTAAAGAAAAATGAGGGGTTGGCAAAATAACCCAAGGCTAACCACAAGAGCCCTAACCAGGACACAGGAGCCTTAACCGGGTCACAAATGTATTTTTTAAACAAAAAACACCCCTCAAGAGGGAACCCCCCTCTTAAACAGCGGCCTGCAAAACCTTGCGGCCAAAAGAAGCATCCGTAGATGACAAAATATCTACTTTATAGAATTTTGTAAAGGTATGCACTGACGACCAAGTGGCCGCCTTGCAAACCTCTGAAATTGACGCTTGATGACGGAAGGCCCAAGAAGTACTAAGCGCCCGAGTAGAATGCGCGACAGGGAAAGGAGGAACCTGACCCTTAATAGAATAGGCCTGAGTCACAGTCTGTCTGATCCATCTAAAGATGGTAGCCGAAGAAGCAGCCAGCCCTTTCCTTGGTCCCTGGGTAACCAAAAAAAGTGAGTCTGACCTCTGGAAGGACTCAGTGGCTGCCAGATACACCCGAATCGCACAAACCACATCCAAAGTATGCAAAGCAAATTCCTTGGGATGAGCCGGCTTGGGACACAAGGACGGCAACACAATGTCCTCATTCAAGTGGAAATCAGAGACAACCTTGAGCAGAAATGACGGACAGGGACGAAGAACCACTTTATCCCTATAGAGTACTAAATAGGGACTACGACAGGATAATGCCACCAACTCCGAAACCCTGCGGGCTGAGGTAATAGCCACCAAGAATGCCACCTTCTGGGATAACGTAGGTAAGAGAATCTCCCGAATATTCTCGAATGGAGGTTTCTGGAGAACCGATAGCACCAAGTTTAAGTCCCATGGCGGCAAAAGAGACCGTACAGGCGGACTCCTTGAATGAAGGTACGGACTAAAGAATGAGTGGCTAGGGGTCACTGAAAGTAGACTCCTAAGGCCGACACCTGGCCCTTGATGGTGCTCAAAGCCAACTTCTGCTCAACGCCCCGTTGAAGAAAAGCTAAGATCCGAGCCACAGAAAAGGATCGAGGATGAACGCCAATCGACTCACACCAAGAAATGTACGCTTTCCACGTACGATGGTATATCTTGCTAAAAGTCGACTTCCTCGCCTTTACCATAGTAGGGATCACTGATCCCGACAGCCCTCTATCTCTCAGAACCTGGCTTTCAATGGCTAGGCCGTTAAAACCAGCCACTGTAAAGCAGGATGGAAGTTTAGCCCTTGGTACCACTGGTCCTCTTTGAGAGGTAGCTTCCAAGGGACCTTTATGGCCAGAAGACCTTCGTCCTCGGCCCATCATAAGCACTGCAGAAGAGGAAGGTGTTGGCTCCGCAGTGGCCCTAGGACGACTGCGGCGTCTACAAGAGTAACTCGCGAGATTGCCACGAGCCTCAGTTACTTCCTGTTGAGCTGAACCTGCTGAAGGGGCCGACGTTTGGGAAGAAAAACTACTAACCTGGTCAGCATTCACTCCAGAGTCAGACCCAGGTAGCCCAATTTCCTGGACAGGGCTGGGGGGGACCTTGGGTAGTTCGGACGTCACCCGAACCTTAACAGGAATTATGCCCACACAAGGAGACACAAGGCCCCCCGAAGTGAACAAATTCTGTCCCCCGCAAAGTTCAACCCGCTGTTTCCTTTATCTGCAGTCCAGGGAGCCTGGAAGAATTTCTTATGGGCTAAAAAGGAAGGCCCCCGTCTGCGACGAGGCTCCTTCCCTTTCCTAGATTGAGGCAGGAATGTACTCTTTCCCCCTGTGACACCCTTAATGATGTCATCTAGGGTAGCCCCAAACAGGTGGTCGCCTTGAAAGGGCAGATCAATGAGCGCTTTTTTAGAGGCTTGGTCTGCCGACCAATTCTTAATCCACAGCACACGTCTAATTACCACCGCTGAAACAGAAAGTTTGGACAGCACAGGAGCTGTATCCAAGGCTGCATCACAATTATACTGCAGCCCATTGACCAACTGGTCCGCTAAATCAACATAAGCAGGGGGAACCTGATCACTACCCAGACCCTGGCGTAAAAGCTTGGCCCCTTCAGTTAGGGTCTGTGACACCAGGGCCGAGGCCAAGACTGGACGCAAAGCCGACCCAGCCATAGTAAACATGCTGCGTGCCACAGCCTCCGCTTTCTTGTCAGGCGGGTCCTTAAAGGACGGGGGGATTCTACTACTGGGATCATGGTTGCTTTATTCAACCTAGAAACAGGAGGGTCCACCTCTGGTGGGGTAGTCCACTTTTTTAAAAGTGATTCTTCAAAGGGGTAGCGTACTGAATAACTCTTGGGGACCACAAAGGGTGACTTTGGTTGTTCCCATTCCTTATAGGTAAACTTATCAAAATAAAGCAGATAAAAAAACACCTTTGGTGTGCGAAGTGACTTATGTGTACCAAAGGAGACAGCCACATCTGTGGCCCTGTCAGCCGCATCCTCCATCTTTAGAGTCTCCCGCACCGCAGTAACAAGTGCGTCCACCAGCGCTCTTTCACTCGCTGATGAGACCGCGGAGGACTCATCCTCACTATCGGACGGGTCAGGTGACGAGATACTAAACCCCCCTGGACGGGCCACGTCTCCGGTGGCATCAGGCTCAGAATCAGATGAGACAGACTGAGCAGGGGGAAGGCGAAGGACGCTTCCTCTTGGGTCCTTGCACACACGCTACTTCCACCCGGGATACAAATGACTCAAGGACCGCCGTCAGCGCAACCATGGGAAGCTGGGGTTCCGAGGGACCTGCCCCCTCCATGGGGGGGGTCAGGGGGTGAGATGTGACCCTGAGGCTCCATAGGGAAGAAAACCCTGTAGTACAAAAGGAGCTTTGGCACCACTAAGGGACACCCCAATGGTCAGGGTACCTATCAGCAGAGGGAGATACACAAGGACCCCCAAAGACTCACCCTACCAAACGGAGGAGCGCCGCAATTCGGACCCAGCTACACCAATGTCGGCATCCATTTCATATATCCAGGGACAGGAAGAGAAGCATAGGCGAGGAAGAGGAGGAGCTCTGGCATCTCCACGAGGTTCTGTCTGTCTCGAGTGTCTCCATAGACTAATGAAAAATGGCCACCGTGACATAATCGGCTACACAAACATGGCTGCCGGTCAGAGATCAGCCAGACCACAGGAAAATGGCCGACGTGACATCATCGGCTACACAAACATAGCCGCCGGCTGGAGATCAACCAGACCACAGGACAATGCCCGCCGTGATGTCATCAGACCACCCAAACATGGCTGCCGGCCGTTTGACATGCTGAAGCATGCTGCCAGGATCCTCTCTGTGTCTTCAACACCGCTGCACCCTCTGCAAGGAGACCCCCTTCCCAAAAGGTACTATACTCCCTGGGTGATTATGTGGACACCGCTGTGCACTCTGCACCCTTGCCAAACTGCACATTACCCTTATACTGCACACACAGCACGGCATGTGCACTTGAGCCCCCCCCATACCACCAGGGCAGGCTACACACCACCCAGAAGGGGAATGGCGGGGGAGACCCCCAGGGGTCCCTGCCGTCTGCCCTGGGACTCACACCAAACCGTGGGGGGAGGGGGAAGCCCAGTTTAACCAAGGGACTTAAGGATGGGAGGAGGGATCCTGCAGGCAGGTCCGAACATCCATGGAGGGTACCCGCGTCCATCCCAAACCGCACAAAGGGAGAAAGGGGGGACTGTACTTACCGATCCATGGTGCGGGCAACTCCTCACCACCGAAGTGGGGGGCTTTCGGCCATGGAACCGCTGCGACTTGGACCAGAGCCCGTTCGTATGCGACCCTGCGAGACATTTAACTCGTTGGCCGACCTAGCTCTTAGCTGCGGTCTGCACGCGCTCGCTGGCTGGACTGGGAAGACCACTGGATCTAGATATCCAGCCCGTCGCCCAGCAGGCACTTGATTGCATATCTTCCAGGAGAAAATGCATGGAAGAAAAAATAAAATAAATAATCTGCTAGGACCAAAAGATCCCAGCAAGGAGCTAGGTCCTGACCAGACAGAAAAAAAACTGAATACCTAGAGCAGGGAGGGGGTTATATACGGACTGAGGACAGCCCATGGGCGTAGCCAAGTGTTTTTTTTGTTCTTTGTTCTTTTTTTGTTCTGCCTAGTCCTACTCCTGCGGAGGCGATATAACCCAATGGTCATGATTAAGGAGGCGCTGTGTCCGTCGATGAACGAAAGAGAAATGGGTAATTTGGCACAAGCGAAAATGTTTCTCTGAAACAAGAAGGCTTTATGATCTATAAAATGTGCTATCCTGTAGAGGCCCTTTTTAATCCACCATGCAAATTGTTGAGGATCCTGTCTTGGGGGGAATTGAGGGTTATTAAAAAGAGGGGCCACTGAAAAATGAGGAGATTTCATGGGAAATAATTTGCATACCGTGTCCCAAAGATGTAGAGAGTGGGATAAGGGAGGACTCAAGATAGCCCAATGCTCCTTTGGGAAGGCCACATCAGGGGGTCCATAGGAAGTGAAGTACTAGCTTGTGCCTCCAAGCGAACCCAGTCAGGTTGATATGTTTGGTATACATCCCAACCACCATACCAGTCACATTATCCCTGATCACCGCCGTGCCAGTCAGTGTGTCTAATCACCACCACACCAGTCACAGTATCCCTGATCACTGCCACACTAGTGCCAGCGTCCCTAATCAATCTCACACCAATCACAGTGTCCCCAATCATCGCCGCACCAGTCACAGTGTCTCTAATTACCGCCACACTAGTCACAGTGTCCCCAATCATCGCCTCACCAGTCACAGTGTCTCTAATTACCGCCACACTAGTCACAGTGTCCCTAATCACCGCCACACCAGTCAGAGTGACCCTAATCACTGTTGCACCAGTCCCAGTGTCGTCAGACCAGTGTAGTTTGAAACACTGTTTCTGAATGCTGCCACACCAGACCAATGCAGCTAGCAACAGTTTTCTTCTTCACCGCCACACTAGTCCCAGTGTCACCATACCAGTGTATGCCAGTGACAGTGCTCCTTGTATGTAGTGTATCCTAAATTTTCGGTTTCAGTCCAGAATTTTAATTTATGTGCACCACTACTTATTCTGGCCACGGAAAAGCATTAATACTCAAATGCGCCAAACGTGAATACCCCTGTCAACACCTGTGTGTGCATGGAAACATAGGCTAGCAGAGGTGATTTTACAGGCTGAAAAAAACCAATCAAAAAACTGTAATGCCGTGTACAGATGATCGGTCATTCCGACAACAAAACCGTGGATTTATTTCCGACGGATGTTGGCTCAAACTTGTCTTGCATACACACGGTCACACAAATGTTTTCGGAAATTCCGAACGTCAAAAACGCGGTGTCGTACAACACGTATGACGAGCTGAGAAAAATGAAGTTCAATCGCCAGTGCGGCTCTTCTGCTTGATTCCGAGCATGCGTGGAATTTTGAGAGTCGGAATTGTGTACACACGCTCTGAATTTTCGACAACAAGTTTTGTTGTCGGAAAATTTGAGAACCAGCTCTCAAACATTTGTGGTCGGAAATTCCGACAGCAAATGTCCGATGGAGCATACATACGGTCGGATTTTCCGACAACAAGCTCACATCGAACATTTGTTATCGGAAATTCCGACCGTGTGTACGCGGCATTAGTATTTGTTTTAAGCCCTGTGTGCATGAGGCATAAAATAAATACACATTACAAAAGAAAGCCCTGTCTAATTTTTCAAATCAGGAAACTGCAGTGTAGATGTGCCACCTTTTCCCAATTGCCAGCCCTCCAGTAAAGATCAGAGATGACACGTATCCTTGAAAGGAAACCGACGATGATCCATTAGCAATGCAAACCATTTTATACACATGGCCCATCAGATGTACTTAGCAGTCTGCAGTTCCTCTCCTATATATTAGCAATTTTTTTTTTTACAATGTTTAAAGCGAGAGAGTATAAATAGTTGGAAAGACTCTAATGCACGCAAGGTACAGTATTTTACGTATATTACAATTAAAAAAAGGCAACACACAAAATCAATCTATGTATTGCTAATGCCATCTACAAATCATTGCAACTCTGAACTGTAGTCTGGACTCCATGGTTTTCACTGCAGAAGAGTTCAGCAGGATTTCACATGTAGGTCTCAATGGAACTGCGTTCCTGTTTCACATAAGCTCTACATTCTCCTTTTCTCCTCTAATGCCGCGTACACACGATCATTATTCACGGCGGTTAAAAAACCGCCGTGAATAATGTCATTTAAAACGGGGGAACAGCTTGTTCCCCACACACGGTCGTTTTTCACGTAATTTTTTCTCTTGACGAGAAAAACTGCCGTCTGTGGGCTCCGCGGCAGTGTTTCCCTATGGGAAACACTGCCGCGGAAAACATGTCGAAAAAAACGACGAGAAAAATTAGAACATGTTCTAATTTTTCTCGTCGTTTTTCTCGTCGAAAAAAACGTCAGAAAGCCCACAGACTATCGTTTTTCTCGTCGAATGGGAAAAATGATTTTTTTAGACGAGAAAAACGGCCGTGTGTACGCGGCATTAGAGTCAACAAAGAGCCTTCGATAGGCAGAGTTAAGAATAACTGGTCTGTACGTTCAAGAGCTCAGTAGCTGTGTTCCTAGGACACTATATTACCTACAACAAGAATTTTTAATGCAGCCATGGGTCTGCTGTACTACTGCTATGCCTGCATGGAAAGAAGCAGTCCCTGTGTGCAAGGTTACATCTTGAATACAGTTTACCTTTAATATGCATTAAGCTTACAGATCAATAAATAAGAAATCATAGCCAACCAGTATTACAATAAATATACAGAAATATTAATAACAGAGTTGCTCATCTTACCAAATCCCAGTCTATGCTTCTGAAAAAGGTGTGGGACTTGATATCAGCAAATCCAGTCTGTAGCTGGCACCCCAATCTGTCTTTTGGATCCTTCAAAGAAAAACTTAGATTAAGGGGTTTAGTTTACCAAGACATATCATTTACTACACAGAAAAAGTGACCCAGAATAAAATAAAGTCTTTTGGTTTCCCCTCAACTACCACTCACTGGGACAAGAAATAAAGGTAAGGCCCCATTCAAACCTGGTGATTTGGGATTGCGGGAAGAATCGCCTCCATTCTGCCCCGTGATTCCCAATTGCACTGCAATAGTGGTAAAATATGCCACGTGTGGGTTTGGGTGCCATTCATTTTTAATGGCACCTCAAACATAGTGCGGTTCTGCCGCTTGTGTTGCATGATATATCAGGCAATGAACTTCGCGCAATGAGGTTTGCCCCAATTTATTGCACAACAATCACAGTTAAATCGCATTGTGTTTGAGGTGCCATTAAACGTTTATGGCACCCAAGCACACGTGGTGAGTTTTGCCACTATTGCAGTGCAATTTGAAATCACGGGACAGAATCGAAGCAATTCTGCCCACGATCCCAAGTCGCCAGAAGTGAATGGGGGCTATGTCTCACCAACAGGGACACAGCAAGAAAAACACAAATACAAACAAGTTTTGGCTGGAGTAAGCATATAGTGAATGCTGTGCTTGCTGATAGGTGTGCACAACGGACAATTATGGCAGAAAGTAGCAAACTTTTTTCCCTTACGTTTAAAATATTTAATACATCTTCCTGAGTTAAACAAAAAGGAGGAATCCTGGAGTACAGTACTAGACACAGGCAAAATATTCATACACCATGGGACGTCCACAAACAATTAATAGGAAGGGTAGGCAACAATGAGGCAAACAGAACTGTGCCAACAGACCCAACAAGGGTCACAAGACCCAACCTCAGAGAACAGCTGCGAGAACATTGCGACCGAAAACTGCATCAGCAGAAGATTGGATGTCCACCTGGTAAAACTTTGAAAAAGTATGAACAGAAGACCATGTGAGTTTTTACACAACTGGGCTTCAGAGGCTTGGTGCTGAAATGCTCATAAAACTCCCATTAATCTAGTGGAATGGGTGCATAAAAGCACAGGAAGAGATTTCTCTTTGAGAATGTATGGTAATCATATTTTGTATCTATAGGAGAATGCTGGGCTCTGAAGCAGGCTGTCCCTTGCAAGAACAGAACAAAGAGGGAATCCATCTGTCTGCTTGGAGCAAGAACCAAGCTTAAATCCCAAGGAAGCATAGGGTGCTGCAAGGGGGGCCTAACACGAGATACAGCCTTGGACAAAAGCTAGGAGAATGACACAAATATTAATTTTCAAAGTCTGCTGCTTTAGATCTTTTTTGTCAGATGTAACTTTCATATACTGAAGTATAATTACAAGCATTTCATAAGCATCAAAGGCTTTTATTGAAAATTACATTAGGTTTATGCAGAGTCAGTATTTGCAGTGTTGACCCTTCTTATTCAAGACCTCTGCATGTGGTCAATCAACCTCTGGGCCACATCCTGACTGATGGTAGCCCATTCTTGCATAATCAATGCTTGGAGTTCTTCGGAATTTGTCGGTTTTTTTGTTGTTGACCCGCCTCTTGAGGATTGACCACAGGTTCTCAATGGGATTAAGGTCTAGGGAGTTTCCTGGGAAGGGACCCAAAATTTTGATGTTTTGATACCCAAGTCACTTAGTTATCACTTTTGCCTTATGGCGAAGTGCTCCATTATGCTGGTAAAAGCATTGTTTGTCACCAAACTGTTTTTGGATGGTTGGGAGAAGTTGCTCTCAGAGGATGTTTTTCTACCATTCTTTATTTATGGCTGTGTTCTTAGGAAAAATTGTGAGTGAGCCCACTCCCCTGACTGAGAAGTAACCCTGCACATGAATGGTCTCAGGATGCTTTACTGGTGGCATGACACAGTACTAATGGTAGCGCTCACCTTTTCTTTTCCAGGCAAGGTTTTTTCTTGGATGCCCCCAAACAATCCCTGTACCTTTTGCAGAATATCAGTCTGTCCCTGATGTTTTTCCTGGAGAGAATTGGCTTCTTTGCTGCCCTTCTTGACACCAGGCCATCCTCCAAAAGGCTTTGCCTCACTGTGCTTGCATATGCACTCACACCTTCCTGCTGCCATTGCTGAGCAAGCTCTGCACTGGTGGTTCCTCGATCCCGCAGCTAAATAAACTGTACGAGACGGTCCTGGCGCTTGTTGGACTTTCTTGGCCACCCTGAAGCCTTCTTCACAAATGCAGTGGAAAATGTTCTTATGGGATTAAGTTAATTTTAATGGCAAAGAGGGACTTTACAATTAATTGCAATTCATCTGATCGCTCTTCATAACATTCTGGAGTATATGAAAATTGCCATCATAAAAACTGAGGCAGCAGACTTTGTGAAAATTAATATTTGTGTCATTCTCAAAACTTTTGGCTATGGCTGTACACCTTGAACCAAGGTTTACACAAGGCAGAATGAACAAGAGGCATTTGAAAAAGAAAGGAGACCTGACCTTTAAAGTGGTAGTAAAGGCTCAAGCTGCTTGCTATGGGGTCACGCGGCAGGAGTGAGGGGCCAGAAGCGCCAGCAGGGCACCCGAAAAGAAGAGGATTGGAGTATAATCCAGATTACTATATTTGTTTCTAATCTTCCTTTAATATCACTTTAAGAGTACCCAAGGCTAATTTCTAGTCAAGACCTGATTGTAGGAAGACCAGTAGACGAGGCACAGAGTGGTCTCTGGGATTGAAGTGCCTATGTTCACACCCGGAAAAAAGATTTCCAGGTGCGATAACTCAGTATATCTTCCTGGAAGAGGCTTTTCTTGCTTTGAGGAAGGTAGAAATCACTGACTCAAAAACCCCTCCATCTTTGAACACCTGGGTTTCAATAGCTATGCCATTAAAGCCAAAGACTGAAGCCTCGTACAGCCGACAAGAAAACTGCCGAGAGAGCTTTCTTGCCGAGAAAACCGTTCGTGTGTATGGTTTTTCGTCAAGAAAACTGCCGGGAATCTCGACGAGAAAAATAGAGAACCTGCTCTCTATTTTCTCGTCCGGATTCTCGATTTTCTCGTCGGGTTTCTCGTCGGCCTGTTTTGCGACGAGAAACCCGTTTGTGTGTATGCTTTTCCGAGTCTTCAAAAACCGCGCATGGTCAGACTCAAGTATGAGACTGGAGCGCACCTTCTTGTATAACTAGCGTTCGTAATGGAGATAGCACATTCGTCACACTGTAACGAACTGAAAGCACGAAGTCTGAAAAGCGCGAATCGTCTCTCCCCAAACTTTTACTAACACGCGGCAACACGAGATTAGCAAAAGCAGCCCAAGGGGTGGCGCCATGATAATTGAACTTCCCCTTTATACTGTCGTCGTACGTGTTGTACGTCACCGCGCTTTTAGACCGATGAGATTTTGGATTCACAGTGTGTATGCAAGGAAAGCTTGACAAGAATCTCGTCAAGCTTGACAAGAAACCCGTCTAGAAAATCGTCGTTTTTTTTCCGACGAGAGTCTCAGTCGTGTGTACGAGGCTTGAGAAGCAGGATGGAAAAAATGGCCTTCAGATGGCAGATCGGGATGCTAGAAGTCTGAGTATGTCTGGGTCCTTCTGGGCCAGTATGGTGTGATTAGAATCAACATGGTCTTTTATTGCTCTATTTTCCTGAACAAGTAAGGTAAGATTTACACTGGAGGGGAGGCATAAATTAGATTGAACTGAGGCATGAGCTAGAGGAACCCTGGTTCTGGCAATATACAGAGGTAGTGTGTTGTTGAATCTGGAGGCTAGGATGTCCATATCTGTAATTCCCCATTTTTGGCATGTCAGATTGAAGATAACTGGATGAAGGGGCCATTCCCCTTGGGCAGTTATCGGTTGATCTAAAAGAAGAGAGCATTGGGGTGGTAGTGTTTTAAGCCATTTTGTACTCTTTTGAAACCACTGATTGAACCCACAGGTCTGGGATATCGGTGATCAAAAAAAGGCACTGTAACAGTCTTCCCCCACACTTAGGAGTGACAGTGTCTCTAACATTGTGAAGAGGGCTTTGGGGAAGGCTTTGTGGGCCTTGGTGGGCCAAGCCTTGTGGCAAAAGTAAAAGGGCTGAACCTTTTGAAATTTTTGCCTGGTTAAAGCAGACAGGTGCTCTACTTTTTGAGAAGGTAGGGACTAAAAGAAGGTGGATTTTGGGGCCCTCCACTGTGAGAATAAAACCTTCTCACCTGTGAGGTCTTTAATATGGTCAAGTGCCTCTCTGAACATATGTCTTCCTTGGAAATGTATAGGTGTGAGGCATCTTTGCAGTTTCACCCATCTAAGCTTTTAGTTATAAGCAAGAGTTTGTTGCACAGTTTGGCCTGCAAGATTAAAGAGAGCTTTTAGGAGCCTCTCAAACTTTCTATCTGCAGAATAGTTGTTTAGGACAGAGACTGCAGAACCAACTAAAGAATAGCTCACTTCTTTGTAAACTCTTTTTGCACTGGATACATTTTAGTAAAGATTTGGGGGAACTGAAAAGTCTTTCAGGAATGCAGTAACCCAGGTGTAGGCCGTCGTGTAATAAATGCTCATGGCAAAAGAGCAGGAGGAAGCAGTCGAGTATAAGTACTGTATGTACATTTTTTCTACCAAGTTTGAAAAGTTTGCACTGTGAAGTGAAAACTTTCCAAACAGCCTAGTTTTTACAGTAAGATATAAGGTGACCCTGTTTTACCTTACCAAGATGCCGGACTGTATATAAAGTCCAGGCATTCATCAGGGACCATAACGATGAAGCACAGCCCTGGACCTGTACAGCACCCTGCAGCGAACTCCATGCATTTCACAAAGTGCCAAGGTGACTGCCCACACAGAAACCAGTGCCTGAAGCAACATTACAGGCCACCCCCACTGTGTCGGGTCTGGGTACGTCTCCCAATGTTTTACAGATATTGCACCAAGTCAGATACACTGCTTCTACGCTGGCATTAGAATACAGTGAGGGTTTAATTGAACCAAAACCTAAAATATTGAAGGCAAATAATAAACTAGTTAAGTTGGGTATGATTTTCTCTATTTAGGAGAAGAGACCCATCACTTCAGACACTAGAATAACACTCAGAACCCGTGGAGTGGAGTAGGGTTACGGGAGAGTATCCAGGGGGCTAGTGTCCAATCACCTAAAGGTACACACCTTTAACCCATGGTGTATGAAAATTCTGCCTCTGTCCTGTACGATGATATGAATATATACACACACAGTGCGTGTGTATGTGTATATATATATATATATATATATATATATATATATATATATATATATATATACACACACACACACACACACACATACATACACACACACACATACGTACGTACGTACACACACGCATCTTATAAAATTTGAATACCATCCAAAAGTTTGTTTAATTTCAGTAATTTCATTAAAAACGTGAAACTCATATTATATAGATTCATTACAAACAGAGTGATATATATTTTTTTTTTAATTTTTATGATTGTGGCTTGCAGCTAATTCAAACCCAAGATTCAGTATCTCCAAAAATGTGATTATTACATAAAACCAATAAAAATAGGATTTTTTACTCACCGTAAAATCCTTTTCTCTGAGTTCATGGACTGACACAGCTTCCTATTGACAAGTGGGTATTATCCTATCTTTAGGAATGACTAGGGAGAAAAAAAACTTGTAAAAAGTGTTACATCACACCTTCTACAGCACCGCCCAGGGGGTATAATCCCTCTCTCTGCACCTCGCATATCAGTTCGTCAAAAAGCAGTACAAACTTAAAACGAGGGGTGGGTGCTGTATCAGTCCATGAACTCAGAGAAAAGGATTTTACTGTGAGTAAAAAATCCTATTTACTCTTTCGTTCATGGACTGACACAAGTGGGACGTCCCAAAGCAGTGTCAAAAACGAGGGGTGGGAACAGCATTAAAACAACTTCACCCCAAAACAAAACAGAGCTCCTCAACGGAGAAGTTGCAACTCTAAACAGCCGCAATACCTTGCGGCCGAAGAAGCATCCGAAGATGCACACACATCAACTTGTAAAGTTTAGTGAAAGTGTGAACGGACGAGCAGGTCGCCGCCTTACACACCTGGTGAAATAGACGCTAGATGCTCTCAGAGCTCGGGCAGCGTCCAAAAAATACAACGTCGTCTCCTAGGATTCGACAGATGAAGACACAAGGATGGTAGTACAATGTCTTCCTTGAGATGGAAGGTCGAAGACCCTAGAAAGAAAAGAAGGCTGCGGACGCAGCACCACCTATCTTTGTGGAAGATCAGATAAGGAAACTTGCATGACAAGGCTGCCGGCTCAGAAAACCGTCTTAACTGACGTAAACCAAGAGGCATATCTTGCCCTGGTCGAATGCGCAGGGAAAGGGAGGCGCATGACCCTTCATGGCGTAAGCCTGATCACGATCTGTCGGATCCACCTAGAGATGGTGGCCGACGAGACCGCTGGGCCCTACTTGGGACCACAGAAACAAACAGTGAGTCTGGACTCTGGAACGTAGCAGTACCAGACAAGCATTCTCTCAGAGTTTGGACAACGTCCAAGGAATGCAACGTCGTCTCCTTAGGATTTGACGGACGAGGACACAAGGATGGCAGTACAATGTCTTCCTTGAGATGGAAGGTCGAAACACGACCTTAGGAAGAAAAGAAGGCTGCGGATGCAGCACCACCTTATCCTTGTGGAAGATCAGATAGGGAGGCTTGAATGACAAGGCTGCCCACTCAGAAACCCGTCTTACTGGCATAACAGCCACCAAAAGGACCACTTTCTGAGAAAGTGTCAACAAGGGAATCTCCCTGATGTACTCAAACTGTGGTTTCTGGGACACTTAGAGGCCCTGCCGTTGAAGCCATTGACTGCAAGAAGGATGGCATATGGTACCCTGCACCAGCCGGTCCTCTCGTAGTGGTAGACGCCAAAAGGACATCTGCTACACAAGCCCCATGGAGGTAGTGGAGGGTGGACCGGAGGGGCCGCCTGCCGAACCCACTGTACAACATTCTCACTAGAGAGTGAGCCACCAGGGGTCGTTGAAAAAGACAGCCAGGGCAGATACCTGCCCCCTAACTGAACTTAAGTAAAAATTTTGGCCCGTTCCCTGCTGAAGAACAGCAGGACTCTGGAACCAAATAAGTACGTGGATGCCACCTCATTTCCTCACAATTGGATATGCAGGTCTTCCAAGTGCGATGGTAATCTTCCTAGGGGATGATTTCCGAGCACTCCTCATGGTAGAGATCAGAGTCTGACAGGTCCCGGTCTCTTAGCACCTGGCTCTCAAGCCATGCCCTCAAGCCAGTGACTGTAAAAACAGGATGGCGTATGGGTTCTAGCGACAGCAGGTCCTTCTTAACGGTAGATGCCAAAAGGCGTCTGCTACCAGACGCACTAGATCGGCGTACCAAGGACACCAAGGCCAATTCAGAACAATTGGTACCATTGTAGTCCTCTCTGCCTTCAGTCTGCGAAGCAGATGAGGAAGGAGCTTCCAAGGAGAAGGGGCATAGATTAGTCGGTACTGACTCCACAGTGCCATAAACGCATCTGTTGTGTTTGCCCATGGGTCTCTTGACCTGGTCACAAACCTCAATACCTTCCGATTGAGTCGAGAAGTCAGGAGATATACGACTGGCGTGCTTCTCCTCTGGTAAGCGACCTCCGATGCTGTAGCAGAGCTGCTTGTGCCTCCTTGCTGATGGACATACGCCACCACTGTGGTGTTTGTCCGACTGGATTCTGACTGGACGCCCTTGTAGCCTCTGAGACCATGTGGAAAGGCAAAGCCAGATCACCCGGATTTCAGGCCAATGATCTGCAATGGGATTCCTCCGGAGTCCAGCAACCCAGGTTGACTGAGCTCCTCAGACTCCTCTGCAACCGGGAAGACAGGCGTCCGCCGTGACCACCATCCAGTAAAAGGGAAGGAACAACTTCCCAGACAGAAATGCCGGTGATGTCGGCCACCAACTAGGGAGGTCCTGATTAGATGGCTCACCCGGATTTTGATAATCCAGGGATGAAGGGCACTTGACCCCTCAGGACAGAGTTACCTCTGTAACACTCACGTGTGAAATAGTGCCTATGGTACCGCCTCGAAGGAGGCTACCATAAGGCCCAGGACTCGCCTGCAAAAGTGGTGTGACAACCCATCTTTGGGATGTCAACTGCTGCACCGCAGCCCGAAGGGTCTGCAACTTTCCCCTAGGGAGAAAAAAACGTACGCTTCTGAGGAGTCCAGAATCAACCCTAGACACACTAGGCATTGGAACGGTACCAATACTGACTTCTGAGTGTTCAGCACCCCACCATTATCGGAGGGTATGACAGGCTATAGACACGCTTACGTCTAAATTTAAGTCTGAAGTGACCTTCAGAAGATCATCCAAGTTGCCCATGATAGCGAAGCCACGCTGTCTTAGTAGGGCCAGAATCAGGGCAAGCACCTTGGTGAACACCCTTGGTGCCGATGTCAGGTCAAAGGGGAGAGCCACCATTGGTAGTGGTTTTCCCCGGCTGCCAACGCAGACATCTTTGATGCCTGGTGCATATGGAGACATGCAAGCATGCGTCCTCGATGATCAAGGATGCCAGAAAATCCCCTGGATGGAGGGGAGCGCAACAGGACGAGCCAACTCCTTTCCGGAATCTTTTGTACTTTCACAAAGCAGTGGATGGTCCTGAGATCCAAGACAGGACGAACCCCCTCCTTCTTCAGCACTACGAACAGATTTGAGTAGGACCCCTGAACCCGTTCCTGTACTAAGACAGGAAGGCCCACCCTGTGTATCAGCAGGTCTTGTACTGCCCCATGTAGGGCTTCCCGACAAGTCGGCTGAAGCTGGCGATTAAGAGGGAAAAAAATCTGTTCGGTAGGCAAGCAAGGTTAGGCTTGCAAACCCAGGGATGCTTCTGTCCCTCAGCAGGCGCTTTATCGGCCTGGGGTCGTTTACTTGCCGCACTAGGCGGACCAAAGAACCGTGTGAAGGAGGGCCCTAGCCTTATGGCGTGGCCCCTTACCTTTTTTGAATTGCAGAAGCAATGTGCTCTTACCTCCTGTGGCATCTTAAAAGATGTCATCCATAGAGGCCCCAAAAGTCTGTCTCCTTAAAAGGGCAGATCCAACAGGGCCTGCTAGGAAGATTGGTCCGCAGACCAGCACCTTAGCCAGATCAGGCGGCGTAATGCCACCGCATAAACGGAGGCTCAAGACAGCAAGGGAATAGTAGCCATGTCTGCCTCGCAGACAGACTCAAAGCCCTGTACCAACTGGTCGGCCAGATCTACCTCGTTAGGAGTCTCCAGTGTCTAACCCCTGGAGCAGCCTTTTTGCGTACTCAGTCAGTGTCTGAGCCATCAGAAAAACTCCAGCCAATGCTGGATGTACCGCTGAGCCCCCCCCCACTATGTATAGGTAGCGAGTGTCCCTGAAAACAGGAGCCCCTTCCACTGGAATCGTGGTAACTTAAGTCTGGACACAGGGGGGTCCACTATTGGGGGAGAGGTCCATTTTTTCAGAAACTCTCCTCAAGGGGTACCGAACCGCCCCAAAATTTTTGGGGCTGCAAAAAAAACTCAGTGGGTCTTCCCACTCCTTGTACAAGAGCTCATCAAGATAAGACACACAAGGAAACACCTTAGCAGTGCGGACCGGTTTACGGAACCCAAAGGGGACCGGTGTCTCTGCTGCTTTAGCAGCATTCTCCCATTTTAGCGTATCCCGCATTGCCGTGATAAGGTCAGATACCAAAGCCTTTTTGCATGCTGACCTGGACTTGGAGTCATTCTCACTGTCCGACTGGTCACGGTCTGCAGTCTCTGATGCATCAGAATCCGGGCCATGAGCCACAGCCAGGCCTGGTTCTGCATCAGAATTATCCCCAGAAGATGGCGGGGGACAGGGGCCATTTTCATCCCCCGTCTTCTCATGCGCCGCTTCTACCTTGGCAACAAAGCCTCCAGGGGCACCAGCTGCCAACTCGGGTGTTTCAGGGGAAAAACGTCCGTTTCAGACGCCATGCTGACCCACGCGCTGTCACCCACAGGGACTCCAGGCAAGGTATCAATAGGCCAACCTCCTAGCTGCTACAGAGATGCAGATCTCCCCGAGGACTCACCACCCTTGGAACGGTACCGATATCGCTGCCGTGTGCTCCGCCTGTGATGCTATCCCACCGCTGCCTGTGTCAGTCTGATTCTCATCAGCGTTCCCTGTGTGAATTTGTGCCAGTGAAATGCACCCTAGAGGCCGAAGACTTCCGCAAAATGGCCGTATTGAAAACAATATGGGCCCTAAGAAAATGGCCGCCGAGCCGATAGTAGAGGCAAAAAACGGCCGCGGGCCACAAAAAGATGGCCGCTGGTAATTACATACAGGCGTAAACCACAAGAAACATGGCCGCATAACAGTCGATAGAGGCCAAAGCGGGCGCGAACCACAAGAAAATGGCCGCCGGACAGTCACTAGAGGCCAACAGGCATGGACCACCCCAAAATGGCCGCAGACAGCATGGAGGGAGAAAGACACACATACAGGTAAGCAAAATTAAATTTTTTAAACGACAGCTACAGCGCAGCCCCGCTCCAGATGGAGCCCCCTAGGTGACCCCCAGCACCCAGCAACCTTAGCTCAGAGCCCAGGAAGGATGGAAGGCAGGGAGAGAGGAAAGAAAGGGGCCACAACCACTTACTTGACCTCTCCAGGAATGTCCAGCCAAGTCACCCTGCCGAAGCAGGGGAGCTACTTACCTTTCCTGCGTGGATCATGCTGGAAGACATTCCGGACAGATCATAATCAGCGCACGGAGTTGACTGTCGGCCAGGCATGCTGTGATTGAACCCTAGGGAACGATCGTATGCAAGCCCTGGAGCGCAAGCTCACCGGCTAGGCTACTGCGACTCGGCCGTAAGGTCAGCCGAAGCTGAGCGGTCCAATGCAAGCCCTGGAGCGTAGGCTCACTGGCCAACCGTAGAGCGACGGGCATGTCGTGGAAAACCTAGCGCGTAGCTAGGGTCGGCACACGCTCGATGGCCGAAACTGGGGAGACTACAAGGATCGAGGATCCAGCCTGTCACCCAGTCGGCATTTGATCGAAGATCGCAGGAAAAAAAAAAAACGTAGATATTTTTTCCCCCCCCGGACCATTGGGCTCGAAGGGAGCCATGTCCTTCTCCTTGCTAGACAGAAAAAAACTGATCTGATCTGCGAGGTGCAGAGAGAGGGATTATACCTAGAGGGTCCGCCCCCTGGGCGGTTCTGTAGAAGGTGTGATGGAACACTTTTTACAATTTTTTTCTGCCTAGTCACTCCTAAAGATAGGATAATACCCACTTGTCAATAGGAAGCTGTGTCAGAATGTTGGCTTACTGAAAAGTATGTCCATGTACAGTATAGTATCCACTCAATACTTGCTTGGTGCTCCTTTTGCATGAATTACTGCATGAATGCAATGTGCCATGGAGGCTATCAGCCTGTGGCACTGCTGATTCACACTGGAATTATGGAAGTCCAGGTTGCGGCCTTCAGCTCATCTGCATTGATGGGTCCGGTGTCTCTCAACTTCCTCTTGACAATACCCCACAGATTCTCTATGGGGTTTAGGTCAGGTGAGTTTGCTGGCCAATCAAGCAGTGATACTGTGATCATTAAACCAGATATTGGGTGGCACAGATGTGTAGTGTTTAGCACTTTTGCCTAGCAGTAAAAAAGATTTACTGGTTTGAATCCCAACCAAGACACAACCTGCCTGGAGTTTGCATGTTCTCCCTGTGCCGGCATGGGTTTCCTCCGGGTACTCCGGTTTCCTCCCACACTACAAAAAACATGTTGGCAGGTTAATTAGATCTGGTCTAAATTGGCCCTAGTATGTGTATGTATGAATGCAAGTTAGGGACCTTATATTGTAAGCTCCTTGAGGGTAGGGACTGATGTAAATGTATAATATATATGTAAAGCGCTGCGTAAATTGACAGTGCTATACAAGTACCTAAATTTAATAATAATAATATTGGTACTTTTGGCAGTGTGGGCAGGTGTCAAGTCCTGCTGGAAAATTAAATCTGCATCTCCATAAAAAAATTTAGCAGAGGGAAGCATGATGTGCTCTAGAATTTCCTGGTAGAGGGCTGCTCTGACTTTTGGACTTGATAAAAACACAGTGGACCAACATTAGCAGACCTCCCCAAATCATCACCGACTGTGGAAACTTCACACTGAACCTGATGCAACTTGAATTATGTGCCTCTCCAATCTTCCTTCAGACTCTTGGACCTTGATTTCCAAGTAAAATGCAAAATTTACTTTCATCTGAAAAGAGGACTTTGGACCACTGAGCAACAGTCCAGTCCCTTTTCTCCTTAGCCCAGGTAAGACGCTTCTGATGTGGTCTCTGGTTCAGGAGTGGCTTGACACAAGGAATGTGACAGTTGTAGCCTGTGTCCTGGAAATGTCTGTGTGTGGTGGCTCTTGGAGCACTGACATCAGCTGTCCCCCACTTCTTGTGAATCTCCCCAAAATTCTTGAGTGGCCTTTGCTTCACAATCCTCTCAAGGCTGCGGTTATCCCTGTTGCTTGTGCACCTTTTTCTAGCACATTTTTTCCTTCCACTCAACTTTCCAGTAATATGCTTGGATACAGCACTCTGTGAACAGCCAGCTTCTATAGCAATGACCTTTTGTGACTTGCACTACTTGTAGAGGGTGTCAATGACGGTCTTCTGGACAACTGTCAAGTCAGCAGTCTTTCCCAATGATTGTGTAACCTACTGAACCAGATTGAGACCATTTAAAGGCTCTGGAAACCTTTACAGGTTTTGAGTTAATTAGCTAATTAGGGTGTGACTCCATGAGTATACAATTCTGAACTTTTTCACAAGATTAACATTTTCTGAGATACTGAATTTAAGGTTTTCACTAGCTGTAAGCCACAATCAAACTTAAATGAAAGAAATGCTTGAAATACATTACTCTATGTGTAATGAATCTATATAATATATGAGTTTTACTTTTTTAAAGCGGAGATCCACTCAAAAGTGGAACATCCACTCATTTGTCTCCTTCCCGCCTTTGGTGCCACATTTGGTACATTTTTTGGCACCTGTCTTTGACAGGTATCCTGTCCCCAATTCTGGGAGTCTCGGCCACTGATGTCACCACTCGGCTCCCTCCTCCTCCTTCCCCTGCTGCCAGGCCAATAGGAGAGCGCAGCTGGTGCCTCGCACATGCGCAGTAGGGACCCGGCATGAAGCCGTAATGCTTCACTACCACGTTCCCTCACTGGCTATGGCAGCGGCAGCACCCGACAGCTGATAGGAAACATCAGCTGCGGTGCCGAGATCGCTGGACACCAGGACAGGTAAGTGTCCTATTATTAAAAGTCAGCAGCTACAGTATGTGTAGCTGCTGGCTTTTCATTTTTGCAGCAGTGGGCGGACCTCCGCTCTAATTCAATTACTGAAATAAATTTACTTTTGGATGATAGTCAAATTTTTTGAGATGCACCCATTTACAGTTAGGTAAAAAGGTATTTGATTCCCTGCTGATTTTGTATGTTTGCCCACTGACAAAGAAATGATCAGTCTATAATTTTATGACAGGTTTATTTTAACACTGAGAGACAGAATAACAACAAAAATATCCCCTATCAATCAGCAAGATTTCTGGCTCCCAGGTGTCTTCTATACAGGTAAAGAGCAGAGATTAGGAGCAATCAATCAGATTCCAATCTCTCCACCATGGCCAAGACCAAAGAGCTGTCCAGGGATGTCAGGGACACAATTTTAGACCTACACAAGGCTGGAATGGGCTACAAGACCATTGCCAGGCAGCTTGGTGAGAGGGCGATAACAGTTGGCGTGATTATTTGCAAATGAAAGAAACAAATTAACTGTCAATCTTCCTCGGTCTGGGGCTCAATGCAAGATCTCACCTCGTGGAGTTTTAATGATCATGAGAACGGTGAGGAATCAGCCCAGAACTACACGGGAGAATCTTGTCAATGATCTCAAGGCAGCTGGGACCATAGTTGCCAAGAAAACAATTGGTTGCACACTACGCCGTGAAGGACCGAAATGCTGCAGTGCCCGCAAGGTCCCCCTGCTCAAGAACGTACATGTACAGGCCCTTGTGAAGTTTGCAAATGACCATCTGAATGATGCAGAGGATAACTGGGTGGAAGTGTTGTGGTCAGATGAGACCAAAATTGAGCCCTTTCGCATCAACTCAACTCGCTGTGTTTGGAGGAATGCTGCCTATGACCCCAAGAACACCATTCCCTCCATCAAACATGGAGATGGAAACATTATGCTTTGGGGGTATTTTTCTGCCAAGGGGACAGGACAACTTCACTGCATCAAAGGGACGAAGGACCATCAAATCTTGGGTGAGACCCTCCATCCACTCAGGCAGGGCATTGAAAATGGGTTGTGGATTGGTATTCCAGCATGACAATGACCAAAAACACACGGCCAGTTCAACAAAGCAGTGGCTCAAGAAGAAGCAAATTAAGGTCTTGGAGTGGCCTAGCCAGCCTCTAGACCTCAATTCCATAGAAAATATGTGGAGGGAGCTGATGGTTTGAGTTACGAAACATCAGCCTTCGAAACCTTAACGACTTGGAGAGGATCTGCAAAGAGGAGTGGGAAAAAATTCCTCCCGAGATGTGAGCAAACCTGGTGGCCAACTACAAGAAACGTCTGACTTCTGTGATTGCCAACAAGGAATTTGCCACCAAGTACTAAGTCATGTTTTGCGAAGAGGTCAAATAGTTATTTCACGCATTAAAATGCAAATCAATTTATAACTTATTTGAAATGCGTTATTCAGGATTTTTTGTTTTCATTCTGTCTCTCGGTGTTAAAATAAACCTACCATTAAAATTATAGACTGATCATTTTTGGCAGTGGGCAAATGTACAAAATCAGCAGGGAATCAAATAGTTTTCCCTCACTGTGAATATTTTTTATATATATTTTTTTTTTTGCGATAGGTAAATGTCATAATTTTGATGCATTCTGTTAAAGGTCTACACAATCTGTCAACAATTGTTAAATTTGTTCAAACACTAACACATTTAACCATTAGCCTAACATATTCTAGAGTACAATTAATTATGTACAGATGGAGATAATTAAGTATTGGGAAATTTATACAGCTTTGACTCACAGTAGCCAGCAGAGGGTTGGCCGCTCATTGGTAAGCATGGTGCACTGTCACGGTTACATACTGTACCATGCTGTGCACAAAATAAGGACAGATTATGGCAAGCACCCACATATTAATTATGACTCTTAATTCTCCTGCAAATGAGTCGTAAATACCTAGGAAAAGCAGGACCTTGTAAATTCTACAAAATTATTTTTTCCCGTGGACCAGTGTTATTTAAACAAATACAAAGTCCTAGCATCCCAAATATTAATCATGACTTGGGCAGGATGCTGCATGCAACTTGTTCTCATCATGTGGCTACCATTACTGTATGTTAGACTATGCCAGTCCCACCTTTGCGGGGTGACTGCTGACTTAAAAGGAAGAGACACCTAGAGATTTTACTGTTTTTAATAAGTCTGGGATACCAGATTTGCCCCATTTATGTAAAAGGTCTAGTTTTATTGTAAGAGCCAAATACTCTTAAAAAACAAAGATCAACTCACCTTGTTTAAAAAACCTTTTAATACATGGGAGGCTTTAACAGACAGGAACCTTGGGATCCGAATTGGCTTCTCTAAGATAACTGGTTACATGCAAATAAAAACAAGATAAAAAAGCTCTATAAGTTCTAATCCCGAGAACAGTATACCTCAGGGGCTACATTCACACCTTTGAATTTTAGTGCAAAGTGTTTAAATAACATCCTCCTAGCTGCATCACTTGAAAAACAAAAAAGTGTGGCTGTAGCCTAAAGAGTAACCAAATGTAACAAAATAATGATGCCAAGAAATCAAAGGACTAGTTAAAGTAGTGTCCTACTTGGTGTAAATTGTCTGATTTGCTGCTATCATGGCAGATGAATAAGCAGATAAGGAAGTCCAGTGGTATAAATCAATACAACATGTCACAGTTACACCCATCAACACTGACACAGGTCCAACTAGTAAAAAATCTTAGGTAAGCAGGATTTTGTTATATATATGCTTCTAATGTTTGAGCTCTACCTTAAAGCAAGTGTGTCATCTTAGGCAGAGATCTTTACAATGTTAAATTTGTTGTGAAAGGCAGTAGTCTAAGAAAATTAGACACCCCCCCCCCCCCCCCTCATGCTTTTTTTATACACTTAGCCAGAAATGTCATCAAACATTTATTCTTGTGTAATAAAAACGGTCTATCATCACTTGCATAACAGTAACTTGCAGATGTGACTGCATGTATATTCGGCATTTTGCAAAATTAATACTGGTTCCCTGCAATATTCAGCTCTCCAGTATCCTCATAGTATAGAAGGCTGGCCCATCCACCCCTGCCTTGCAGTTTAACCTTATTGGCAAATCACCAAGTTGGGCAACCTCAGTGTCTGGGTAAAAGGTGTGGCCAGACTTCTACAATATAAGGAAGTCTTGAAAATTGGCCTGGGAACCCATGGCACACATTCAGAGGTGCAACAACAGATCATGGAGCCCCATAGCAAAATGTTGATATAAGATAAGTCTAAGTCAAAAAATTCAAGCAACAGAGCTTACAGCATAGTCAGTACATTGCTAAGGACCGTGGCTGTAGATATAAATTGTTAGGTTAAGAAGGGGGGCAGCAGTGCAGAAAATAACTCTCAAGACAAATTTTCCAGCAACCTACTTTGTTATCAGTAGCTTACCAGTTTTTCAGCATCAGCTGAACTTTAAGGCTGGGTTCACACTTGTCCAACAAACGCTCCGACATTGGATGCTCATGTAGCATGACGTGTGAAAATCAATGGTTCCCTATGAGAGCCGTCTTAACCGGTCCTACACAAGTCGGTCTGACTTTCAAAATGCTCCCTGTACTACTTTGATCCTACTTCACAGCCCAATTGAATATCATTGAAGTCGGATCAAAGTAGGATCAAAGTAGGATCCTGGTCCTTACCACCCGACTTTTGACATCCGACAAGGTGATTACAGAAGCAGTAGAAGGAATTTATCTCACACTGGAATTGTTTTGATTGGTCAAAGGACAAGTCAGTCTATCACAAAGTTGGATCAAAGTAGTATCCTGTTCATTCAAGTCGGATGGATGTAGGACCAATGTAGGATCGATGTAGGACTGATGTCGCAGAGCAAAGTAGGATGAAAGTCGTATGACTGTCCTGTAGTATCAGGCCATGTTCACACTTGTCCGACAAACGCTCCGACATTGGGAGCTCATGTCGCATGACGTGTGAAAATCAATGTTTCCCTATGGGAGCCGTCTTAACTGGTCCGACACATGTCGGTCCGACTTTGAAAATGCTCCCTGTACTACTTTGGTCCGACTTTGATCCTATTTCAGCCCATTGACTATCGTTGAAGTCGGATCAAAGTCGGACCGCAGTCTTGCATGATCCGACTTTGGCATGCAACTTGTGCTCTGCTGATCTTGAGGGGGAACTCCACGCCAAATTTTAAATAAAAAAAAAATGGCATGGGTTCCCCTCCAGGAGCATACCAGGCCCTTCGGTCTGGTATGGATTTTAAGGGGAACCCCCTAAGCTGAAAAACCAGCGTGGGGGTCCCCCTAAAATCCAAACCAGACCCTTATCCGAGCACGCAACCTGGCAGGCCGCAGGAAAAGAGGGGGGGCGAGAGAGCGGCCCCCTCCCTCCTGAACCATACCAGGCCGCATGCCCTCAACATGGGGGGGTTTGGTGCTTTGGGGCAGGGGAGCGACCTGCGGCCCCCCCACCCCAAAGCACCCTGCCCCCCCATGTTGATGAGGACAGGGCCTCTTCCCGACAACCCTGCCGTTGGTTGTCGGGGTCTGCGGGCCGGGGCTGATCGGAATCTGGGAGCCCCCCTTTAATAAGGGGGCCCCCAGATCCCAGCCCCCCACCCTATGTGAATGAGTATGGGGTACATTGTACCCCTACCCATTCACCTGGTGGAAAAAATGTCAATAAAAAAACACTACACAGGTTTTTAAAGTAATTTATTACACAGCTCAGGGGGTCTTCTTCCGACTTCGGGGGTCTCCGGTGTCGTCTCCGCGCTCTCCAGTTCTTTCTTCCTTCTGCCGGGCCTCCGCTATCTTCTTCCAGCTCTTTTGCTAGTGGGGCCCGGTCTTCTTAGTCGCCTTCTTCCCTCTTCTCCTCTTCGATGTCGACACGTCGCTTCCTCCCGCTGTAATGCTGGGTGTGCGGTGCGCTCCGATTTATATAGGCCTCTCATGACGTCACAGTCACAAGCTCCGGGTGACCCCGGAGCATGTGACTGTGATGTCATGGGAGCACGTGGCCACCCGAAGCATGTGACTGTGACATCATGAGAGGCCTATATAAATCGGAGCGCACCGCACACCCAGCATTACAGCGGGAGGAAGCAACGTGTCAATATCGAAGAGGAAAGAAGGCGACGGAGAAGACCGGGCCCTGCTAGCAAAAAGAGCTGGAAGAAGATAGCAGAGGCCCGGCAGAAGGAAGAAAGAACCGGAGACGACACTGGAGACCCCCGAAGTCGGAAGAGACCCCCGGAGTCGGAAGAAGGCCCCCGGAGTCGGAAGGAGGCCCCTGGAGTCGGAAGAAGGCCCCCAGAGCTGTGTAATAAATTACTTTAAAAACCTGTGTAGTGTTTTTTTATTGACATTCTTTTCCACCAGGTGAATGGGTAGGGGTACGATGTACCCCATACTCATTCACATAGGGTGGGGGGCCAGGATCTGGGGGACCCCTTATTAAAGGGGGCTCCCGGATTCCGATAAGCCCCCGCCCGCAGACACCGACAACCAACGGCCAGGTTGTCGGGAAGAGGCCCTGTCCTCATCAACATGGGGGCAGGGTGACTTGGGGTGGGGGGGCCCCATGTTGAGGGCATGCGGCCTGGTACGGTTCAGGAGGGAGGGGGGCCACTCTCTCGTCCCCCCCCCTCTTCTCCTGCGGCCTGCCAGTTTGCGTGTTCGGATAAGGGTCTGGTTTGGATTTTGGGGGGACCCCCACGCTGTTATTTCTGTTTAGGGGGTTCCCCTTAAAATCCATACCAGACCGAAGGGCCTGGTATGCTCCTGGAGGGGGAACCCATGCCGGTTTTTTATTTAAAATTTGGCGTGGCGTAGATTCATACCAAACACAGTGCCTGGTATTGGCGGGGATCCAAGTCGGATCCCCGTTCATTGAAAGTCGGACATATGTCGGCTTCATGTCGCAGGGCAAAGTCGGATCCAAAGTAGGACGGCTGTCGTGTCGCACAAGTGTGAACCCAGCCTCAGTGTGAACCCAGCCTCATTCCGACATTGGGAGCTCATGTCGCATGACGTGTGAAAATCAATGTTTCCCTATGAAAGCTGTCTTAACTGGTCCGACGCAAGTCGGTCCGACTTTGAAAATGCTCCCTGCACTACTTTTGTCCGACTTTGATACTGCTTCAGCCCATTGAATATCACTGAAGTCGGATCAAAGTAGGATCCTTGTCCTAACCATCCAACTTTTGACATCTGACATGGTGATTACAGCAGCAGTAAAAGGAATTTATCTCACCCTGGGATTGTTTTGATTGGTCAAAGGACAAGTCAGACTAGCACAAAGTCGGATCAAAGTAGTATCCTGTTCATGAAAGTCAGATGGATGTAGGATCAATGTAGGACTGATGTCGCAGAGCAAAGTAGGATGAAAGTTGTATGACTGTCGTGTCGTACCAGTGTGAACCCAGCCTGAGGGCGACGGAGAAGACCGGGCCCCGCTAGCAAAAGAGCTGGAAGAAGATAGCGGAGGCCCGGCAGAAGGAAGAAAGAACCGGAGAGCGCGGAGACGACACCGGAGACCCCCGAAGTCGGAAGACGACCCCCGGAGCTGTGTAATAAATAGGCCTCTCATGACGTCACAGTCACAAACTCCGGGTGGCCACATGCTCCCATGACGTCACAGTCACATGCTCCGGGGCCACCCGGAGCTTGTGACTGACGTCATGAGAGGCCTATATAAATTGGAGCGCACCACACACCCAGCATTACAGCGGGAGGAAGCGGCGTGTTAACATCGAAGAGGGAAGAAGGCGACAAAGAAGACCGGGCCCCGCTAGCAAAAGAGCTGGAAGAAGATAGCGGAGGCCCGGAAGAAGGAAGAAAGAACAGGAGAGCGAGAGAAGAAGGCGACGGAGAAGACCGGGCCCCGCTAGCAAAAGAGCTGGAAGAAGATAGCGGAGGCCCGGCAGAAGGAAGAAAGAACTGGAGAACGCGGAGACGACACCGGAGACCCCCGAAGTCGGAAGACCCTCGGAGCTGTGTAATAAATTACTTTAAAAACCTGTGTAGTGTTTTTTTATTGATTTTTTTTTCCACCAGGTGAATGGGTAGGGGTACGATGTACCCCATACTCATTCACATAGGGCGGGGGGCCGGGATCTGGGGGCCCCCTTATTAAAGGGGGGCTCCCGGATTCCGATAAGCTCCCGCCCGCAGACCCCGACAACCAACAGCCAGGGTTGTCGGGAAGAGGCCCTGTCCTCATCAACATGGGGGCAGGGTGCTTTGGGGTGGGGGGGCCGCAGGTCGCCCCCCTGCCCCAAAGCACCAAACCCCCCATGTTGAGGGCATGCGGCCTGGTACGGTTCAGTAGGGAGGGGGAGCCGTGCTCTCGTCCCCCCCCCTTTTCCTGCGGCCTGCCAGGTTGCGAGCTCGGATAAAGGTCTGGTTTGGATTTTGGGGGGACCCCCACGCTGTTTTTTCAGCTTAGGGGGTTCCCCTTAAAATCCATACCAGACCGAAGGGCCTGGTATGCTCCGTGAGGGGAACCCATGCCGTTTTTTTAATTTAAATTTTGGCGTGGAGTTCCCTCTCAAGACCAGCAGAGCACAAGTCGCATGCCAAAGTCGGATCATGCAAGACTGCGGTCCGACTTTGATCCGACTTGTGGTATAGTCAATGGGCTGAAGTAGGATCAAAGTCAGACCAAAGTAGTACAGGGAGCATTTTCAAAGTTGGACCGACATGTGTCGGACCAGTTAAGACGGCTCCCATAGGGAAACATTGATTTTCACACGGCATGCAACATGAGCTCCCAATGTCGGAGCGTTTGTCGCCCCAGTGTGAACCCGGCCTGAAGGTGAATAAAATCTCAGCAGTGGCGGCCCCTAATCTACAATCTGCTTTTTTTCCTTGAAGCACCTGATTAGAGCCTTAGGTTCGAATTTGCTTCAAAAAGGGGTGGGCTCGGGGCGGAGCACTGCGCCCTGAGCCCACCCAGTTGTGTGACCATAGCGAATATATATTTGCTAACGTCTTCCTGATTCTCCTCCAGGCCAATCAGGAAGTAGGTCCTGAGACCCGATTTGCCGAGAGGAGAAGCAATTTTATTGGCCGCCGAGGAGACGCAGGGGAAGCCGCCATGAAGCCGAGGAGGAGAAGACTCTGGGTGAAGCCGCCGCGCATAGGAAGCGCTGCCTGCGACCTAGATGGGGTAAGTGCAAGGCTGGTGACCAACCGACCCACAGGGGGTTGTGGGGCGAGGGTGATCCAACTGCCTGACCGAGGGGGGTGATGCGGACCCCCAAAAATATAGCACCAGCCGCCACTGGATCTCAGGTACAAATTCTAGGCCCTCCAACCCTTTCATTCACCTCAACAGCAATTTCTGAAAGAGTTGTCGTAATAATATTTTATATTAACACATAATTGTTACTGCTCCTTCAAACAATTACTCTGTAAGCCTATTACAATCTTTAAATTTACTTTTTTTGCAAAACTACAAAACCTTAGCTGTCCTGTCAATTTTTAGCAGAGATTTTTTTTAAGCCGCAGGAAGTTGTGTTAAACCAAAAATGTAATATCTTGCATTTTGCCAGTCCTTAGACGTGGTGGTTGCATTAGTTTTTCTTTTTTTAGGCTTTTTTTTCCCTTCTGTATTACCTCGTAATCTGGCCCATAACACAACACCTATATTGGAGTGCCCCCCACTCTGTATAAAGGAGCACAAGGGCTGAGCAGACAGCAGCATTGTCAGTCTGGTGGGGAGGAGCGTGTTAGATGTACTAGCAGATTTAGATACATTAACAAATTGAAGAAAAACTCCAGCTAACACTTTATCAGCAGTTACAGAAACAGTTCTTTTTATTTCGGGATAGGGGTTTTAAATGGATAAATAAAAGCTGATCATTGTAAGCACTCCTGCCAGTGTTCAATGGTTTGTCGCAGCCCTTTAACTGCTACATTTGCAGGAGAGTTCTGTTAAAAAACGACTTATTGGCTGGATCACCAAATGAAAATAAAGGAAAGACAGCCCAAAAAAAAAAGAAAATGAATGCAGCCACCACATCCAATTGGTAAGCTGCAATGCGATGAATGTTTGCTTTTGGGTTTCAGATTACTTTAAGTAGCCAAGCAAAGTTGCTTGCTGTGTAGAGAAGGCCCCTTTCACACGGGCGCATCCACGTATTGGAATCTGCTTGCTTAGTGTGGGATCGCTTCGCTGATCCCTGCTGAGCAGGCAGATGGCAGATCCATGTTGGCTCTGCTACAGAGAGTGGACATGGACACAGTCCTGTTCTCATCTTTGAGGAAATTGGATGGAAATGGACAGCCTGTCTGTTTATATCCGGTTCGATGGATTGATAGAAAATAGGACCACCATCCGTCTGTTTTTGCCAGACAGAATCAGATCGGATGGCGGCGGGTGTCAACTGATATCCGCCGCTACATAGAAGACAATGCAGTGTCCGATCTGTTCCGCCTGAAAAACGGACAGGCAGACCTGATCGGACAGCCTGTGTGAAAGGGCGCTTAAAGAGAGCTGTGACCAACAATGATTCTAAAGTCTCCTCCTGTGAGTCTGATGCCAGTCTTTCTTGCCTGGAGACTTAACGTGGGTAACACCTACAGCATTGCATCTTTATATATGTAGCCAATAAAGGATTCATTTTAAAAGAGCACTTCGCGCTGCTGGCTTTATTTGACAAGGATCTGCTATTGTGGCAGTTGAATGCTCCAGCCAGAGCACTGGTCTCCAGCTCCTGGAATATAGCGGTAGAGCTAGGGTAAATCTACTTTCCACAAAGATTTTTACGCTTATTTGTCTCAACAGCCTGCTTACTGAGCGCTTATCCACCCCCAAAAGCTAGTTGTGCATCACAATAATGTCAGCCAAAGAGTCAAGGGATCTATACAAACCTTGGAAAAGATAATCTTCAGTGTTCAGGTCTGGATTGTCTGTAATTATATCAAATGGGGATCTACCAGCCATCATCTCAAACATGAGGACCCCAAGAGCCCACCAGTCCACACTAAAGCCTGCAATGCAAAAAGAGGACTGTATTAGATGACTGAATGTGAGGAATGCTACATTCAAGACCAAAATGCTACATTAAAGACTAAATGTAATAATACAGTACTAAATAGAATACTCTGAAGTAAGAGGACAGAGGAGGCAGACAATGTACTTTGTTCATCCACTAATAAATATTTCTGTTTTTTTTTTGGGGGGGGGGGTTTGTGTAAAATTCATTACAAGAGGAGGTAGCACATTTTTACAGTGCATCCAGAAAGTATTCACTTCGCTTTACTTTTTACACATTTTATGTTACAGCCTAACATGGATTAAATTCATTATTCTACAAACAATACCCCATAATAACAACGTGAAAGAAGTTTGTTTGCTATCTTTGCAAATTTATTAAAAATAAAAAAGGAAAAACAAAAATCAAATGTACATAAGTATTCACAGCCTTTGCCATAACACTTAAAATTGAGCTCAGGTGCATTCGGTTTCCACTAATCATCCTTCAGATGTTTCTACTACTAAATTGGAGTCCACCTGTGGTAAATTCAGTTGATTGGGCATGATTTGGAAAGGCACACACCTGTCTATATAATGTGCCACAGTTAACAGTGCATGTCAGAGCACCAACCAAGCTATGAAGTCCAAGGAAATTTCTGTAGACCTCCGAGACAGGATTGTACGGAGGTACAGATCTGGGGAAGGGTACAAAAACATGTCTGCAGCATTGAAGGTCAGAATTAGCACAGTGGCCTCCATTATCTATAAATGTAAGATTTTTTTTATTGGTTGGAGATGGACTTGTGTCTTTTTTCAACCTGACTATGTGTGGGATCACCAGAACTCTTCCTAGAGCAGGCCGCCCGGCAAAACTGAGCAATAGGGGGAAAAGGGCACCCAGGGATACCCATTTCTATGTGTATTTATATCCAGACAAGGTGAATATAAATATATATCGTTACCGTGGATATTATCCTTCATGTGACTCATTTTGTAGAGTGAATGCTGTATATATCAATAATGCAATGAAACATGACTTATGTATGCAATCTCTTTTGTTCATGCATTGAGACCTGTATTTACTTCATTACCCTCTGTGTCCTGGGGAAGCGGATCAGCGAAACGCGTTGACACACAGGGGCTCATTTAATCATCAATATTCACCACATATTCAAAGTATTAGGCCCTTATTGGCCGTATTTTCGTCATAAATGAACACGTTTTTAGATGACATGGTTCTATGTATATTTGTCGCTTTTAGCCACTTGGTGGCCGCGCTATAGCCGAATGTCGGCCACATCGGGGACCCCAAATGCCGGGAGGCCGTCAATAATCGTCCTCCCCTTTGCATGCGCAACGCGCGCCCCCTGCAGGGCGCGTGCTGTGATCACTGAGACTCGGGTGATCACAGATCCGTGTAAGGGGCCGGTCCCGGCCCCTTACCACGTGATCAGCTGTCAGCCAATGGCAGCTGATCACGTGATGTAAACAAAGGATCGGTAAATGTCTTTTTTTCTCCTCACGCTGACAGTGTGAGGAGAAAAAAAAGCCGATCACCGGCTTGTGTACAAGAGACATCGGTCCCGAAGAGGAAGAGGCAATTATGCCTTATCTGTGCCCACAAATACCGCCTGCCAGTGCCCACAGTGCCAGCCAGTTGTGCCAATCAGTGCCATCTAGCAATGCTGCCCAGTGTAACCTACCAGTGCCGATCAGTGCCCATCACTGCCACCCATCAGTGCCTATCACTGCCACCTATCAATGCCCCCTATCAGTGCCCACCACTGCCACCTATCAGTGCCCACCAGTGCCGCCTATCAGTGCCCACCAGTGCCGCCTATCAGTGCCCACCAGTGCCGCCTTATCGGTGCCCATTAATGCAGCCCATCAGTGCCCATCAATGCAGCCCATCGGTGCCCATCAGTGCCGCCTCATCAGCATACATCAATGGGGAAAAATTACCTGTTCGCAAAATTTTATAACAAAATATAAAAAAAAAATAATAATTTTAAAAAATCGGTCTTTTACATTTTTGTTAACAAAAATAAAAACCGCAGAGGTGATCAAATACCACCAAAAGAAAGCTCTATTTGTGGGAAAAAATCGTAAAAATTTAATTTGGGTACAGTGTTGTATGACCGCGCAATTGGTGCATCAGCGCTAAAAGCTGAAAATTGGTCTGGGCAGGAGGGGGGTTTAAGTGCCCAGTAAGCAAATGGTTAAACTTTTTTGCCTATAAATAAAATATGATTTTTTTATAGAAACAGTGTAGTCCTAATTGCCATAAAATCCAACCAAATGGTCCTCTTTTCCCTTCTCTGTCCCTAGTTATACTTACAGATGTGGCAAGGTAGTGATTCTAGTACTTGGGAGAAGGGCCTTAGGGAGGTGACCAAGAACTCGATGGTCACTCTGACAGAGCTCCAACATTTCTCTGTGGAGAGAGGAGAACCTTCCAGAAGAACAACCATCTCTACAGCACTCCACCAATCAGGCCTGTATGATAGAGTGGCAAGACAGAAGCTGCTCCTCAGTAAAAAGTAGGAATGCACCGAAATTTTGACCGCCTAAACATATTGGCCGAAAATGGCCTTTTCGGCAAAATGACGAAAGAGAATTCTTGCCGATAATGGCGCCGAAAGTCGCGCATGCGCAGTAGAGGCGGCAGAACCAGAGGGTGACATCACTCGTTGTGTGGGCAGCGTGCACATTCCTCGCAGTTAAGATGCCGCACTCGTAAGCACGTTCCCTGCTGAGATGCTGGCACCTTCCCCGCGGACACTCCTCATGCTTGTGAGACGCTGGGACCTGAGAGACGCTGCTGTGAAGCGAGAAACGGTCCTGTGAAGCGAGAGACGTTACTGGGACCCAAGAGACGTTACTGGGACCCAAGAGACGGCTTCATAGAGGGCTGCACATAGCATACTCAAGTACAATACCATTACTATTCACCGGTGAGCATTGCTGCTTTTGCCATTCTTAAACTGACAGAAACAAACTAGTAATTTATTGATTATTTTATTTATAGTACTACTGACTATTTAAAATGACTGTCTGTACTGCAGTACATCTGACTTGTAGCAAAAAACATTATATAATTGAACTAATTAAATATGATTTGAAATGGAATGAAATTGCACACCATTTATTTTTTGAGCAATTCTGTAGAATACAGTATAAAATTTATGTGCTTGCTGTCATTGAATTATTTGTCACTTTGTCAGCGTAGTATAAGTTATACAGTACTGACATGACAGCAAGCGCATTCATTTTTTAAACATGACAGTATGCAATAAATATAGAATATATATTTCATATATATTATATTTATTGCGTACTGTCATGTTTAAAAAAAAAATCATGTGCTTGCTGTCATGTCCGTGTCGCATAACTGTATAACTTATAATACTACGGCTGAGACAAAGTGACAAATTCAATGACAACAAGGCGCATGAAGTATACTACAGAATAGCTCAAAAAAATTCAATCGCATGCAATTGCAATTTGCAAGCAATCCATTCCATTTCGAATCAAATGTATTCAGTACAATTATATTTTTTTGGTACAAGTCAGATGTACTGCAGTGCAGACATAACTACCTTGCATGGCGAAAGCAGCACCGTAAAAAAAAAAAAAAAAGAAGGTTGGTTATTTTTTTATTTATTTTTTTAAAGCTGCCTCCTGGGGTTTAGCTTTTAAATGTATTTCGTCCCCCCCCCCCCCCCCTCAGATTTCACTCCCACTATAAATCATTCTATGCTATTATTCTACGTTACCTGCAAAGGTGGACCATATCTGCAGTGTGGAAATATTTTAAAGTTTCTGATAAAGACCCCAAATTTGCAATTTGTAGTCTTTGCTCAGCAGAAATTTCAAGAGGGGGTACAGTGCCAAGGCATTTTTCAACAACAGGTTTGATACACCACCTGAAAACACGTCATCCAGTTCAGCATTCAGATTACAATAAAACAGTGCCACTTCCAAGAAGTGCCTCCCTCTCAGGCTTAACACCATATGTTGCCACAGTCTTTGAAAATGTTAAAAAAAAATATGCAAGTGACAGTCCCAAAGCTCGTGCCATTACAGATAAAATTATGGAATTTATTGCATTAGACGACTAGCCATTCTCTGTTGTGGAGGACGTTGTATTCCGTAGGCTCCTGCAACATATTGAGCCGCGTTACTCACTACCAAGCAGATGCTACTTTGCAGATACCAGTCTACATGAATTGTTTTGCAGTGTTAGAAAACAGGTTCTTAAGCTCATGACTACCGACATCATAGCAATCAGTTTTACTACCGACATTTGGAGTTCCGATGTCAGTCCAACGAGCATGCTCAGCCTGACAGCGCAGTGGATAGATGACAAATTTAAATTGCAAAACATCCTACTTAACGCACGTGAGTTTGTTGGATCACATACTGCAGCAGCAATATCCGATGCTTTAAAAACCATGCTTGACACTTGGCACATTGAGAAGTCTAAAGTGCATTTGATTGTCTGAGATAATGCGCGGAACATGGCAAAGGCAATGGAGGACAGTGAACTTCAAAGCATACCATGTATGGCACACACGCTACAATTGGCTGTGAATGAAGGATTGCTGAGTCAGCGCACGATATCTGATATCGTATCAAATGGAAGAAAAATTGTGGGTCACTTTAAGCATTCTCTGCTAGCTTATTCCAGATTACAAGCTTTGCAGATGCAGTTTGGAATGGCACAGAAACGACTGCAGCAAGATGTAGCCACTCATTGGAACAGCACCTACTATATGCTACAAAGTCTTTTTGAACAAAAGCGTGTTTTACCATACATTGCAGATTACGAGCTGCCAAAAACACTGAGTGCACACCAGTGGACGTTAGTTGAAAATAGTTTGTCTCTTCTACCTCCATTTGAACAGTTAACAAAATAAATAAGCTTAACAAATGCTTCCATTGCTGAAGTTATCCCCTTGATTGCTGCACTGAAGCGTCTGCTAGGAAAAGAGGTAGAAACAGACCACGGCGTAAAAATGGCTAAAACCACTCTACTGGAGGCCGCTACCAACCGGTTTCAAGACACTGAGTCCAACCCTCTGTACTGCATTACAACAGTTCTAGATCCTCGATTTAAAGAGCATTACTTTAATGTGGATAAAAAGCAGCGTGCACGGGAAATGATACAGGCACAAATGAATGGAGGTGGTGGAAGCATCTGGTGAAGGAGTTTTGAGGTGTAGCACAGAGGAAAGTGAGAAGAAACGATTGCATACAAGTGAAGGGCAACATACTCCCTCCATATCTGATATGTTTGAAGAAATTTTACACGAATGCACCCCAATATATAGCAGTGTCACAACAAGTGCAGCTACCCAGAAGCGACAATCCCCTTGAGTACTGGCGCATCAACAAAGAACGTTTTCCCTTGCTTGCACAGATTGCACGCAGATATTTATCTTCCCCAAGCACCAGTACAGAGAGTGCGAGACTATTCAGTCTAGCATCTCATATTCTTGATGAGAAGAGAAACCGTCTCTCCTGTGAGAAAGCTGAACAACTTTTGTTCTTAAAGCGAAATCTGCCACTTTTACTAAAATAGATTTAAAAATCAGTAGCATAGACCAATTAATTTACCATGTTGAACATAGTAAATGAATTGGTATTGGACTGTGCTATTGGACAATTGGAACATACAACATAGTATGACTGACTACCTAGTATGTCCCAATTGTCTAGTTGTGCCATTTGTTGGTTGTTCATTGTAGTTCTTCTACAGTTTTTTGCACTTCTTCAATTTAAGAGAGAACTCCAGCTTTTGAACTACTGTACCATAGTTTATTGCTGTTGGGCCAAGCTATGTCTCTCCCTAAGCTGTCAGTCCGCTGCATGTGCAAATGCAAAACTGTATGTTCTGTATCTGTGGCTGTCTACATACTACAGTACTATAGACTATACCGCACTGTGTTCTGGGTATGGGCGGTGACTTCCAGAAACACAGACTAGTCTACATTGCTTGCTGTGATTGGCTGAGCACCGCTGCTGTAGATTAGTCTGTGTTCCGGGATGTCTCCGCCCATATCCGGGGGCCAGAACACAGTGTGGTCTACTGTATGACTATGTATCTAACCCGCAGCTACATACATACACTTTTATATCGCACATGCAGCCGCTAACACCTTAGGGAGAGAACTTGGGAAAAAAACTACTAGTTCTAATTTAAGTTGAAAATAATAAAATATTTTTTTATTTTATTATTATAGCTGTAACGACACCCCGAGTATGAGAGGGGTTAAAGCCATTTAGGACATTCCCTTTCCGAACTCCAAGGCAGCTACCGACACTCCAGTCAGGTGAACCAGACCCATAAGAATAATTCTCCCTCAATAACGAGACAAAGCTCTGTCTTGAGGTTTAAGCAGGACTAACAATCTTTATTGAAAAGAGCACGAGTTTTATACACAGTCAAAAGAGGAGGTGCATCCATATTCTGCTCATATTACTCTAAAAATACACCTGTGACCAGCCTAATTAACATAAGCTAATTACCTAATCCCTTGAAGCAGCCTGGTTGTCTCAGAGTTTCTTAGCCTGGCCGTCTCCTAAACTCCAATACATATCATCACAGTACTCCTTCATACAATACAGGGTCAATTAGCTTTAGAAAAGATCCTTAGAAGTTAGCCTGGACTCAATTTACATTACAACAGGCAGACAGGTGGTTGGAGTTGATGACATTAGCATCGTTAAGCAATAGACGGTCGGCCTGTTTCATTGAACTTCCTGGAGTTATACTTCCTGGGCATCACAGTGTACAGGGGATAGCATCTTTTCATTAACATGTTGCGTTCAGAATCAAACAAACAGTAAATAGTCTTTTACATATATCCTGGGAGATAGTGTATAATTATTACTGTCCATTTTAAGTAGTCCAAGATATAATTTCTCAGTCACGCTATGCCCCTAATGGACATAGGGTGATATAGACAAAGGGTGCATGGGGAGCTGAAGCAAGGGTATCTCACACTTTCTAAGGGATTCTGGCTTCCACGGGCCCTCCCGTTACATCTCTCCCCTTTCGGCAGGAGACGAACACAGGAGGAGACCCCAGACGGGTTGATTCTGAAGTTAGTCCATAGTTCCATTCCTCTAATGCCTGTATCCACAAAGTACCCCAAATAAATTGCTCCAAACAGAGCATTACTCACCCAGCCAACCTCTGCCTCTCTCAGAGAACATACCGCCACTGGGGAGAGGCCAGGACTGGCCCTTCTCCCTGGAGTCATTTCAGCCGCTGGAGAGAAGACAGGGTGACTGGGCTCAGTCCGTCATGCTGTTGAGGATCTGGGCCAACTGCCCAGCATCCCTGGGGTATACAAGTGGAGACTGAATTCCCATCCACTTGTGGTAGGTGAAAATCCCCTAGTGCTTGCAAAGCAAGGTTGACATCCTCCTGTCTCAGTGTCACACCATTTTCTGGGGTTGTGACAGTGAAGACCGAAGTCCTATCCACTACCACAGGAACTCCCTCTTCTGTTAGTTGAGAGCAGAGGCCAGCAGCACTTTGCTCTGTTGCCAGCTCTTCTGCTGGGTTGCTGTGAGTGGAGACCGCAGTCCCATCCCCCGATATCAGCTCGAGCTGCAGTTGTGTGCAGAGACCAGAAGCATTTTGCCCTGCTGCCAGTGATTCAGCTGGGAGTAAAAGCTTTACTACCTCAGCTTGTTGCTGGAGAGATGGGCCAACTGCCCCGGCTCCCTGGAACTCCACAGTTGTTTCCGGTTCTGGGCAGAGGTTGGTAGCACTCTGCCCTGTTGCCAGCACTTCTGCTGGAAACTCCACATCATCCACTTCGGCTTTGGGGATGGCAATCTACAGATTTTCCACTGCCGATACTCTGGCGTGCTGCTGGACAGGTACATTCCCCCATCCAAGATCATCCCAAGCAGAAACAGGATCATCAAGGTCAGTCAGCACTTCAACTTTGGGGATGGCAATCTCCAGGTTTTCCACTGCCGATTCTTCAGCCAGGATTTCAGAGTTGTCAGCTGGTATCTCCTAATAGTCCCAGGCAAAGGGAGCCCCACCCTGCTGCTGAGCAGAGTCTAGCAGCTGTCTGTAGGTGAACTCCAGCTCCCATTCCTGAACGGCCAGAAACTTCAAATATTCCTCTGCCCAGTGCCCTTCCAAGACATTCAGTCTTCGCTCTCTTTGCTCCATTATTTCCTCCAAACGCCACTCCCGATCACTCCCAAAGTCAGGGTCCCTGGACATCCCTCAATACAACAATCCCAGGCCATCATAGTCAAAGCCTTCCGTTGGGCTGTCATCCGCTGACCACGGGCACTCTTGGGCTACATAACACCGGAGGGATCTGTAGCTCTCGTCCAACCGCATCTCTGCCCGGATCAGCCTGCTTATCTCAGCTTGTCCACTCCTGCTTCGGTTGTTCCCCCAATAACAGCATTCGCACATCATACTGCGACCAGTACCTTACATGGATGGAGGGGAGACTTTTTCCCTGGTGGTGCTGCTTGAGAGCTAGTGCTTTCTTCCAGAGTTCGCAATGGACAGGATCAGACCATCCCAGCAGGCCCTCCTCTGATACTGGTCCTCTATCTCTATGCAGGGGCGGATCCGGGGGGGCAACAGGGCAATTGCCCCCCCGAGACCATCTGTCACACTCGCTTGCTTTTTTTTTTTTGCGCCTGATCTCCTGAACTTTGGGGACCCGGTACCGGCAGGCCATAGGTCCCCTGGACCCCAAACGTGGCACACATGTAGCCCCATGTCTCCTCTACAAGTGTGCAAAGTTTGCTGTCTGGGGGACCTACGGCTGAGGAGCACTGATTTTTTTTTAAAGCCGGGCACCCCTTCTATAGACTCCAATGTTAAACGGTCATTTCTCCGGTGATTTTGCGGACCCGGTACTGGACGGTCGTAGGTCTCCTGGACCCCAAACTTGGCACACATGTAGCGCCATGTCTCCTCTACAAGTGTGCAAAGTTTGGTGTCTGGGAGACCTACGCCGGGAAGAAACCGATTTTTCAAAGCCGGGCACTCCTTCCATAGAGTCCCATGTTAAACATCAGTCTAGTCATGGGCACAGTGAAGCATGGGCACAGTGAGGCATGGGCACGGTGAGGCATGGGCACGGTGAGGCATGCAGATGGACACCCTAGGCTTATACTCGAGTCAATAAGTTTCCCAGTTTTTTGGGGGTAAAATTAGGTGCCTCTGCTTATATTCGTGTCGGCTTATACTCGAGTATATACAGTACTTGTTCTGTGGCTGCCGCTGCCTCTCTGAGTCTCTCTTTCAGTTTCTCACATCAGCCGATCAGCGGCACCGAGAGAGAGACTCGTCTAATGTAGTTACGCGGCGCACTGACACGATACCAGGAGCGGAGGAGGAGGTGGGTGGAGCCTCTTCCCTGCACTCGTTGCCAACGCCTGGGCCGCTTGGCGTCTAGCAATGAGTGACGTCAGTGAGTCACGTCGGGCCACTCTGCAGGCAGGTACGATAGCGTGCGGCTCCACAGACGGGTAAGAAAGTGTGCGGCTCCGCTTGCGGTTTGTGGGCGGGCGGCGCGGTTCGTGGGCAGACCGTGCTGCTCAGTGTGTTGGCAGCGCAGGTGAGAGTGAGAGAGCAGGCTCAGTGTGGCAGCTGGCCAAACAGCTAGCCGGGAGCGGGGGAGCAGAGAGATGAGATCATCTCTCACCACCCGTGCCTGCCCTGCATTCCTGCAGTGACTTCCGCCCTCACTGTGCAGGCAGCAGAGAGATTACATTATCTCTCTGCTGCCTGACTCTGGGACACAGCAAGAGACAACCAAAACTACACCTTAGCCGGCAAGTTAGTGACAATCCACAAGGTGTGGCAGTCGGCGTGGCAAGTGACAATCCGCAAATTGTGTCAGGTGACGTGGCAAGTGACAATCCGCAAGGTGTGGCAGGTGATGTGGCTAGTGACAATCCACAAGGTGTGGCAAGTGACAATCCGCAACGTGTTGCAAGTGACACGCTCAGGGCTCCCACTAATTGCAGGCGACGGTGGCAAGTGACACACTCGGGGCTCCCACTGATTCTGCATTGAACTATTTAATTTTATATTACAATGTAATAATAGAAATAATGCGCTTCAATCATCCTGACACCATAACAACCATGGTGCCGGGATGATTGAAGCGCCGACACCAGCCATTTCCCCGATAAATTTCCCCCCAAAAAAATAAAATATTTTTTGGCAGTGCCCCTCCCGAGAAAAGACTCTGGATCCGCCTCTGCCTCTATGCTGTATCTGCATCTCTTGCAACCTCCTTCTGAATTCCTCTTCCATGGCGGCTGGTATCTGTACCTCTCCTCTCCCTTCAGTTTGTGCTGCTGTGACTTCTGCTGCTGCAGCACCTCTTTGATGTAGCCAAGTTGTGTCCACAGCCACTATAACTAGGGCTATGATCTCCGCTGGAGGGTTAGGACCATAATGTGCCAGTCTTAGTTTAACAGCCCGATCAAAACTTGCCCCTTCGGGTGTCCTGTCTGTTACGCTGGGCCTTTCGGTTATGTTGGGTCTTTCGGCTCTATCCTTTTTGACTAGTTCTACGATAATGTCCCTCTTCTTACGGTTGTTGGCCGGTCTGCCTCGGTTCTCCAGTAAGTCCTTGGGGAAGAGAGCTTTCGCCGTTCACACTGTGCTTCCATTGGCCTGTGTCCTCATGTAGCTGTCCTAGCTGTGGGAATCATCCCGCTGCTTGCCACCAATGTAACGACACCCCGAGTATGAGAGGGGTTAAAGCCGTTTAGGACATTCCCTTTCCGAACTCCAAGGCAGCTACCGACACTCCAGTCAGGCGAACCAGACCCGTAAGAATAATTCTCCCTCAATAACGAGACGAAGCTCTGTCTTTGAGGGAGGTTTGAGCAGGACTGACAATCTTCATTGAAAAGACCACAAGTTTTATACACAGTCAAAAGAGGAGGTGCATCCATATTCTGCTCATATTACTCTAAAAATACACCTGTGACCAGCCTAATTAACATGAGCTAATTACCTAATCCCTTGAAGCAACCTGGCTGTCTCAGAGTTTCCTAGCCTGGCTGTCTCCTAAACTCCAATACACATCATCACAGTACTCCTTCATACAATACAGGGTCAATTAGCACAATCCTCAAAGAAAAGATCCTTAGAAGTTAGCCTGGACTCAATTTACATTACAACAGGCAGACAGGTGGTTGGAGTTGATGACATTAGCATCGTTAAGCAATAGACGGTCGGCCTGTTTCATTGAACTTCCTGGAATGTGCAAATAAGGAGTTCCTGGGCATTAAAGTGTACAGGGGATAGCATCTTTCCATTAACATGTTGAGTTCAGAATCAAACAAACAGTAAATAGAGTATTTTACATATATTCTGGGAGATCGTGTATAAATATCACTGTCCCATTTTAAGTAGTCCAAGATATAATTTCTTAGTCACCCTATGCCCCTAATGGACATAGGGTGATTTAGACATAAGAGGTGCATGGGGAGCTTAAGCAAGGGTATCTCATACTTTCTAAGGGATTCTGGGTTGCACGGGCCCTCTCGTTACAATAGCATACTATGTTATATTTACAGAAACTGTGAAACAGAATAACGACCTTCTGCCATATTTCCGTTATGGTTAGTTGAGAGAGTTGTTCTTTATACATAGTTTGTTGTTGTTGGGCCAAACTATGTTATTGCCTCTCCCTAAGCTGTCAGCCCGCTGCATGTGCAAAACTGTATGTTCTGTATCTGTGGCTGTCTACATACTACAGTACTATACACTATACCACACTGTGTTCCGGGTATGGACAGAGACTTCCAAAAACACAGACTAGTCTACATTGCTTGCTGTTATTGGCTGAGCACCGCTGCTGTAGACTAGTCTGTGTTTATGGAAGTCTCCGCCCATACCCGGGGCAGGGTTCATACACATCTTTACCAATAAAATTCCATGACTTTTCCATGACTTCACGTAAATATTCATGACCTAATGTTTAATGAAATGTCTATGTATACACGTTAAATAAGAAGAAAATCCATGTCACACCCAGCATATTTTTACTAATATAAATGACAAGCTTTGTAGTGTACAGTGGAATATGAAAAATGTATTTAAATAACGCTTGCACAGTAACAACGTTTCATAACATAATACATCAAACCCTGAGAACCGCTTAGAAATGGATTAACGTAATCCACGGGAGATACAACATAAATCAAGGGGAAGCAACTAAAAAATAAATAAAATAGTGTCCAGCAATACTGTTCTAAACTTAAAGTGCCATAAATTGACCCGATAACAGTCTTTAACAAGTTAACTTAAACATTGCCCAAAAACAATCAACATCATTTATTTTTTCATTTCTGAAAGCTTCTCATCAATCTGTTTTTCAATTTTAAGCAGAGATTCTTTATTTTCTTTTGCAATACGGGGGAAACTGTTGGATTTGCTGATAAAGGTCAGATTGCCTGAAGATTCAGCCTTTTCAGCATATTCATCCGCTGATTTCTCGAGAGCACAACTGTCCGCCTCCATCCAACCCTCTTTTTTTTTCAAATCTTCCAGCTCATCTGTGAAAGCCTTCCTCTTTAAGTCAACAGCTTGTTGTTCTTTCTCATCTCTTCATCCAGGTACCCATAGTACTTCTGCCTGGCTCCTGCAGCTGAAAGGAGCAGCTCCTTTGTTATTTATACCTTGGTTACGCCCCCCCCCCCCCTACAGATCTGACATGGTCAACAATGAGCATCTGAGCCCCAAGAGATCTTTTCCTCGGATTCTCAACTATTACTTCTTTGTTGATTGAAAAACCTCTTTCGACACTTGCCTGAACATGTGATAAGACAAGAAGAAGCTTCACTACATTCCACACTCTGGAAAGTGATGGTTTTGTTCCCATTGTCTCATACAGCAGGGTGTCCACTCAAGCAGTTTTGGGGTCAAATTCCTGAACTTAACCCGAAGCACAGCCAAATCACAAAACTCTCTAAACTCTCTAAGTGCAACATCCTTCTCATTTGAGTTACGCAGAGTTCCTTACTTCCAGCCATGCGTCTCGGGTCAAGGCACTGCATGCTTCTCACTAACATGTGATGCACTGGAGCCTTTTTCAGCAACTTGTCAAGGAGTGTGATCAAGAATTTCTTGCAGTCCATCTTAATCTCTAGTGTCTGCCTATCTGAATATTTTTTGGAAGACTTGCGTTGGGTCAGGGTGGTTTGTGCTGCAAACCCAATGTCAATCTTTGAACTGTCCTTGTGCAGACTGCTGTCTTGATAAGGGACATAGAGGAGATTTAGAGTGGATATGGCCTCTTCCAGATGCTTTTCCTTTAGAAATCGTCCCATGATGCCTATGAAAAAGTAAAATTAAGTGCTTTTTGCTAATTTACAAGCCAAATTGTAATGCACTGCAGTGTATATAATTATATTAATAAACATCATTAGCAAGCACACAATTTTTGTTTATCCTTACCTTTAATCGGTTTGCACATATCACCGGAGAGAAATGGCAGCATTGGTTGGTCAGACTGATACATGGTGATGAAGGGGTCAACTTCTCTCGCAATGCTGTTGAATATTCCCACTTTCACTGGGAAGAGGATCAGCACAGCGCATCTTCACCTCTTCAAACGACTTTACTTTTGGATAGGGTAGATTCCCTCTCTCTACCATCTCGATGTATTGTTTGACATGTGGCCAGAGTTGCAATCCTCTTTCTGAAACGTTGACATTCTCAATCCACCAGTGCTTACAAAATTTAAGCATGGGAGTTTTACAACCGGTTACTGTCATAAAATCCTTGTGACGTGCAGGGCAATCATGGAACAGCCAATACAAGCTAGAGAGTTCGTGTTCAACTTCCCATCCGGTGGATTTACATCCATCTCTGAACGCATTGTGCAGTATGTGCAACCCGCACGAACCAATGTTAATTAGGGACTTTCCTGCATCTTCCTGCACTTGCTTCTGGAGTATTTTGAATACCTTCCAGTTGACGTGCGGTCCGTCCATTGAGTTCTGGACAAGATTCTTGATTCCGATCTCTGAGAACAAGTTATTTTTTTCAGCGATGTCTTCAGCTGATGAATGGCCCATGAACTCTGAGCCGATGTATGTAGTTTTCACCTCGGACCCGTTCCATAGCCTGACATGCATGTCTAACTGTTTAGACTGTAAATAGTGATTGAGGCTTTCATCAAAGAGCATAACAGACGCTTTGCTTTGATACATCTGCCAAAGTCAGTTTCTTAAAATAAGGAGCCAGTCCAAAAGTGCATAAATATGAGCACTTGCGTTCGCTCTGCATGCAAAGCTGGCCGCTATCTTGCTGTCTGGGAACATAGTCTGAAAAGGCTGGCCTGTGTCTTCACAAGACTTGTACGAATAGTGCGAATTAGCCACCTTTAGCGCCCACAGTACCTCTGCAGTTAGGGTTTCGTTTCTGGATACAGCGTGACTCAAAATGGTCCCTTGTTTTACAGTGGATGAGATGGAAGCACCGCTGCCGCAGCTGGGAGCCAGTGTCACTTCAGGCGCACGGGTGAAAAAGCCTACTAATTTTCAAATTCCGAATGATCCGGCGCTTTTTTTTATTGCATGTCTCTACTCTGTCAATAAAAAATGATAGAAAGTCCATCTTATGTCACCTACTAAACGCAGCTAAATCCTGCATTCCTCTGTTGTGGAAACAACAGACTGCACCAAACACAGCAATGTGGCTGAGGAAGGTGGAAGATATTAGCAGGATGGAAGATTTAATTTTGAAATCAACCGATAGACCGGAGGTATATAGAAAGATATGTACTCCTTGGAATTTGTTTATTCACTCAGAAGAAGGTAAATCTCTCTTAGGGCTATAAAGCATTTATATGAATTGAAGTCAGGAGAAGTGGTGGATGCGTGGTTGGACAGCAGGATATATTCCCGGGGGCCATCCTTGAATACTGCCCTACTTCCTTTCTGAATCTTTTTGTAGGAGAGGTTTTTTTTCCCTCTCCCTACTTCCCCCCCCCCTTTTTTTTTTTTTCCGTTTTCCGGGGACGGGGGTTTTTCTTTTTTTTTTATTAAAGTATATGGAAGGGAGCAGTGGATCTTCATTATATAAGGTGATAGGAAGTAGGAGACACAGGTTAAGGTAGCAGTGTGACAAAATGTTATGTTATATGTTTAGCTTAATTTATGCTAGATACCTCTGTTTACTACTTTAAATAAGCAATAACTAAAAACAAAAAAAATTCAGATAGGCAGAGACTAGAGATTAAGATGGACTGCAAGAAATTCTTGATCACACTCCTTGACAAGTTGCTGAAAAAGGATTTTTTTCATTTACAACTACATATGTTGTAAATGTTGTTATATTTGTTGACCCTGCTCATTTCTGAAAAAATTCAATAAAAATCTATATTTGAAAAAGCCAGCGATCGGATTGGAAGCTGTCGAGCACGCAGCTGCAGACTGGTGCTTTGCACCTTTAGCGTGGCTAGACAGCGCTGCCTCTCCCATGTTCGAAATGTCAAATGTTTTACGACACACTGTACATTTAGCACGTCCCAGGTCCTAATCTTTCTCCAGCCACCTCTCATACTTTTCATCATGAAGCCATACATTTTTAAAGCTGCATTTCCCTGGCATTGCTACACTGTGAACACACTAACTTTAGCTGAAACTGTGTTACCCCCACGCTGCAATTTAAAGTTCAATTCAAATGAGCGGATGAGTGAGTATATAAATAGGCACTGATGGTGTACTGGTGGCTGTGAAAAAAAGGGGGGAGATGATAGTAACACCAATGATGCCTGGAATGCTTTCACCTGCTTTTTTTTCCCTCAGTCTTTTCACTCTCCTCTGTCTCAGTCAACTCCTTTTATAACAGTTCATACAGTCTGACACTTCCCTGCTTCCAGTGCTGCTACTTGGCACAATGATGTTACTCTGCCCCCTCTCCGCAGTCTTATTTTAATGAGTGGGTGATGACATCAGCGCGCAGCTCACCTAGACCGCCGCCGCCGGGTGTTGAAAGATGACCGCCGCTCCGGAGCTAGGCCGAAGCCGGGGCCTTTCCTAATGGCCGAGGCTCCGGAGCACTCCGCACCGTGTGCCGATCCGAACAGGATGACCCGTTCGGATCATGGATCGCTTACAATCCGTTGCACCACTACTCAATATTCCATGACTTTTCCAAAACTTAGTGGGGTTGTCATTTTCCAAAACTTTCCCAGGCCTGGAAAGTGCCATGTCAAAATCCCATGACTTTTCCAGGAATTTATTGACCGTATGAACCCTGCCGGGGGCCAAAACACAGTGCGGTCTACTGTAGGACTATGTATTTAACCCACAGCTACATACATACACTTATCGCACATGCACATGACACCTTAGGGAGAGAGAACTGAATTACTAGTTCTGATGCAAGTTGGAAATTAATAAAATAAAAGTCAGTCTTTGGCATTTTTATATTATTATTATTGTTAATATTATATTATTATTTATTTTATTTTTATGCCTGTTTTATTTGGTATGGTGCAATGTGCACTGACTGCAGTCTTACTTTAATATTTTTTTTATTATAATTTAGTATTTTATTTGATTTTTATCTTCTGTGTCCACTGTCCAATTTATGTGGGTTACTTACTTTTTTATTAAAGTACTTATTTACATTACTGGATTGTAGTATTATTTTCTTCATAAAATTAACGATTAAAAGGGGTTGCTCCACCGGAAAAAAAAAATTAAAAGCCAGCAGCTACAGCTACAGCAGCTGCTGGCTTTTAATATTTGGACACTTACCTGTCCTGGAGTCCAGCGACGTCCGCAGCAGAGGACGAGCGACCGCTCATTGCTCTGCTGCTCCCTCCGCCATCCTCGCTGAGGGAACCAGGAAGTGAAGCCCTGCGGCTTCATGCCCAGTTCCCTACGGCGCATGCGCGAGTCGCGCTGCGCCGTTCTGATTGGTGCTCCTGTGTTCTGGGAGCCGAGTGTCTCCCAGAACACCAAGGGAAGTCTGCGGGAAGTGACGTAACTCCCGCAGATTCCCGGAGACAGGACTCCCGGATGTGGGTGAAAATACCTGTCTTAGACAGGTATCTTCACCCCCCTCCCCCCTGAAAGGTGTCAATTGTGACACGGGAGGGGGGGGGGGTTCCAAATAGCAAAAGTTGCTATTTAGGGTGGAGCTCCACTTTAAGTTGAATATAAATAATATAACGAATACGAATGTAACACAATTTTGTATATCAAATAATTTTTTTGTTTAATATATAAAAAAAGCCTATTTTGGTTTCGGTATCGGTTTTTCGGGATCCTGAAATTTTTATTTTCGGTATCGGTTTCAGCACCAAAAAAAACATTTGGTGCATCCCTAGTAAAAAGGCACATGTCAGCCCACCTGGAGTTTGCCAAAAGGCACCTGAAGGACTCAGACCACGAGAAACAAAATTCTCTGGCCTGATGAAACAAAGATTGAATGCTTTGGCCCGAATAGCAAGCTTCATGTTTGGAGTAAACCAGGTACCGCTCATCACCTGACCAATACCATCCCTACAGTGATGCATGGTGGTGGCAGCATCATGCTGTGGGGATTTTTTCAGTGGCAGAAACTGGGAGACTAGTGAAGATTGAGGGAAAGATGAATGCAGTAATGTAAAGAGACATCCTTGATGAAAACCTGCTCCAGAGCGCTCTGGACCTCAGACTGGGGCGAGGGTTCATCTTCCAACAGGACAACGACCCTAGGCACACAGCCAAGATAACAAAGGAGTGGCTACGGGACAACTCTGAATGTCGTTAGGTGGCCCAGCCAGAGCCCAGACTTGAACCTGATTGAACATCTCTGGAGAGATCTAAAAAATACTGTGCACCGACGCTCCCCATCCAAATTGATGGAGCTCAAGAGGTCCTGCAAAGAAGAATTGGAGAAACTGCCTAAAAATAGATGTGCCAAGCTTGTTGCATCATACTCAAAAAGACTTGAGGCTGTAATTGGTGCCAAAGCTGCTTCAACAAAGTATTGAGCGAAGGCTGTGATTACTTATGTACATGTGATTTTTTTTTCCAGTTTTTATTTTTAATAAATTTGCAAAGATTTCAAACTTCTTTCACATTGTCATTATGGGGTATTGTTTGTAATTTTTTTTGGAAACGAATGAATTTAATCTATTTTGGAATAAGGCTTTAACATAACAAAATGAGGAAAAAGTAGAAGTATTGATAGTATGGAGCCACAGGTCAATAATATGGCAAATTTTACTCAAGACTCAAATGCCAACCAATATTAAAGGAGACCTATACAGACAGAAGTATTTAGTCTGCTACAGCTGGTCTGATTCTAAAAATGTTGGCTACAAGTCTTTCTACTCCCCTGGTTTCAGAAATTTCCAAGTACTGACCCAGAACGAGGATGCAGCATGTGAAGTCAGAACTTCTGATCTGTATACATACAGGTCCTTCTCAAAAAATTAGCATATTGTGATAAAGTTCATTATTTTCTGTAATGTACTGATAAACATTAGACTTTCATATATTTTAGATTCATTACACACAACTGAAGTAGTTCAAGCCTTTTCTTGTTTTAATATTGATGATTTTGGCATACAGCTCATGAAAACCCAAAAATCCTATCTCAAAAAATTAGCATATTTCATCCGACCAATAAAAGAAAAGTGTTTTTAATACAAAAAAAGTCAACCTTTAAATAATTATGTTCATTTATGCACTCAATACTTGGTCGGGAATCCTTTTGCAGAAATGACTGCTTCAATGCGGCGTGGCATGGAGGCAACCAGCCTGTGGCACTGCTGAGGTGTTATGGAGGCCCAGGATGCTTCGATAGCGGCCTTAAGCTCATCCAGAGTGTTGGGTCTTGCGTCTCTCAACTTTCTCTTCCCAATATCCCACAGATTCTCTATGGGGTTCAGGTCAGGAGAGTTGGCAGGCCAATTGAGCACAGTAATACCATGGTCAGTAAACCATTTACCAGTGGTTTTGGCACTGTGAGCAGGTGCCAGGTCGTGCTGAAAAATGAAATCTTCATCTCCATAAAGCTTTTCAGCAGATGGAAGCATGAAGTGCTCCAAAATCTTCTGATAGCTAGCTGCATTGACCCTGCCCTTGATAAAACACAGTGGACCAACACCAGCAGCTGACATGGCACCCCAGACCATCACTGACTGTGGGTACTTGACACTGGACTTCAGGCATTTTGGCATTTCCCTCTCCCCAGTCTTCCTCCAGACTCTGGCACCTTGATTTCCGAATGACATGCAAAATTTGCTTTCATCCGAAAAAAGTACTTTGGACCACTGAGCAACAGTCCAGTGCTGCTTCTCTGTAGCCCAGGTCAGGCGCTTCTGCCGCTGTTTCTGGTTCAAAAGTGGCTTGACCTGGGGAATGCGGCACCTGTAGCCCATTTCCTGCACACGCCTGTTCACGGTGGCTCTGGATGTTTCTACTCCAGACTCAGTCCACTGCTTCCGCAGGTCCTCCAAGGTCTGGAATCGGTCCTTCTCCACAATCTTCTTCAGGGTCCGGTCACCTCTTCTCGTTGTGCAGCGTTTTCTGCCACACTTTTTCCTTCCCACAGACTTCCCACTGAGGTGCCTTGATACAGAACTCTGGGAACAGCCTATTCGTTCAGAAATTTTTTTCTGTGTCTTACCCTCTTGCTTGAGGGTGTCAATGATGGCCTTCTGGACAGCAGTCAGGTCGGCAGTCTTACCCATGATTGCGGTTTTGAGTAATGAACCAGGCTGGGAGTTTTTAAAAGCCTCAGGAATCTTTTGCAGGTGTTTAGAGTTAATTAGTTGATTCAGATGATTAGGTTAATAGCTCGTTTAGAGAACCTTTTCATGATATGCTAATTTTTTGAGATAGGAATTTTGGGTTGTCATGAGCTGTATGCCAAAATCATCAATATTAAAACAAGAAAAGGCTTGAACTACTTCAGTTGTGTGTAATGAATCTAAAATATATGAAAGTCTAATGTTTATCAGTACATTACAGAAAATAATGAACTTTATCACAATATGCTAATTTTTTGAGAAGGACCTGTATTTCTGCTCTGTCACTCAAAGTACTGAAGCTAACTGGATCAAACTGAAAGTCAAGCAAATATTCCCAGATGTACAGCAGTGACACCCTATATATTTAGCCTACATACAGTATTATACAGATCTCTCCAAAGGCCACCAGAAAAAAAAAAAACTGAAAGAGGTGCACACCCATTTCAAAAAGAACAAAAAAACAAACAAAAAAGAACTGGCAGTATGTACCATCCATGCGCAGGCCAGTGTACAAGTCTGTGATGGAATAAAGTAACTCCTGTGTGCATGTAGGGGAGTTACATCATCCCAGCCTGGCCATTTTAAGACAGAAGCTTGACGACAAAGTGGAGTCTGGCCATGGCAGCACTGGAGGGGAGTTGCTTTGCTAGGTAAGACTGACATAATGTGAATATATGCTGTGCATACCTGCACCGTATGGAATAAAAACTCTTGGAAACCCCAAATTGTTTATTTGGTCTGGTAGCTTAAGGTGGCCATGCATGGATCTAAATGTGTCTGGTACAGCAGACACCGAATGAATTTCAATCCATGTATAGTTGTACACAAGTCAGATTAATCGACTGGATTGTGTACAACCAGCCTGTCAGGTTTTTGCCAATCAGTGTCGCTGGCTATAGCCAGCAACACTGGTCATTGTATTCTGACTGTGGGGAAGTTTTCCCTTCATCAGAATGCAAAACCACAGTGGGAAGGGTTTCCCCATCCACATCAAACGTGTGGATGGGGGAGTCTGCTCATTTCTTTTTGTTCAACCTACTGGTTGAATGAAAAAAATAATAATCATGTATGGCTGGCTTTAGTTATGCTTTAAAGTCTACTGCCTTCAAAATGTATACTTTAGGAAAATGTTTGTTCCATCATGATATACTATAAGTATTTCTATGCACTGCAAGCTTTTATATTATCAGGCATAAGTAAATGCAACTCCACCTTGGGTGACGCGGAACAGGCTTTAATCATGAATCAGGTCTTTTCTGCTTTATAACCCCTTACAGGCAGATCCCCCCTACCGCAGACTTGACAAGCTATGCTACTTGCACTGTATGTTCTCTATGTACCCTTACTGAGAATTCAGAGGGCATGTGATACTTTTTTTTAGGATACCCTTTAACTGAATCATGTTTAGACCCACTGTCATCAAAATGATGCGGTTATATAAACAGTAAGAAAAAGTTAATTGCTGCCAATATACCCCGGTAGTAGAGAAGGAGGAATTGGTTAGGTGCCTGGAAATATATACATTAAAATTAAGGGGCCTCTATCAAACAAATAAATTGTAAATGCCCTTATGAAAGATATTACTACTACGTTGACCGCATAGAATGTGTAATGACGTCACACAAGGTGCGCAACCGTGATGTCACATAAAGTAATGACATGAGTTACATAATGAGCTTATTGCTAGGTCCTGAAAAGATGAAGGCCCTAGATATAAAAACAGGATTTTTATAACAGCTTACCTGTAAAATCCTTTTCTTGGAGTACACCATGGGACACAGAGCCAGTCATTACATAATGGGTTAAGGGTCACCAGCGGTGATTGGACACTGGCACAACCAATAGAAGACAGTTCCCCTCCATATAACCCCTCCCATCAGGGGAGCACCTCAGTTTTTGTAGCAAAACAGTAAGGTTCCCATAAGAAGGGGGGGACCTCTGTGTCCCGTGGTGTACTCCAAGAAAAGGATTTTACAGGTAAGCTGTTATAAAAATCCTGTTTTCTTTATCGTACACCACGGGACACAGAGTCAGTCATTACATAATGGGACGTCCCAGAGCAATGCTCAATATGAAGGGTGTGAGACCCAGATCAAACAGGCCACTTGCGGACAAGAAGCCCTATACTGCTGCCTGCAGCACACTTCGCCCGAAGGCGGAATCCTCATGTCCTTTCACATCTATTTGATAGAATTTGGAAAATGTGTAGACTGAAGACCAAGTTGCAGCTTTACAGATCTGAGCCATCGAAGCCTGGTGGTGCACTGCCCATGAAGCACTTATCGCCCTGGTAGAGTGCGCCTTAACAGAAAAAGGAGGAGTCCTGTTCTTTAAACCATAAGCTTGAACAATTACCTGTCTAATCCACCTGGAAATGGTGGATTTTGATGCCGCTTGGCCCTTCTTGGGACCATTTGGCAAAATAAACAAAACATCTGTTTTACGTATCTGAGCGGTTGCTTGCAGATACACCTTTACCACTCTCACTAGATCTAGAGAGTGCAACAACTTTTCCCCCGCCGTCCGCGGGTTTGGAAAAAAAGAAGGCAAAACAATGTCTTGATTCAAGTGAAAAGCCGACACTACCTTAGGTAGAAAGGCAGGATGGGGTCGTAGTACAATTTTGTCCTTGTGACAATTTAGATAAGGCTCTTTACAAGAAAGAGCTGCTAGTTCTGATACTCTCCTAGCAGAAGCAATAGCAATCAAAAAGGCCAATTTCCTACTTAATATAATTAAAGGAATATGGCGAATAGGTTCAAAAGGTTGCTTTTGCATCACTGACAATACCAAATTCAAATCCCATGGACACAAGGGAGACCTGACTGGAGGATATATCCTCAGTACCCCCTGAATGAAGGCCCGAACTAGGGAATGAGACGCTAATGGTCTCTGAAAAAATACTGATAGAGCCGATATTTGACCCTTGATGGTACTAAGGGCTAATTTCATATCCACTCCTAACTGGCAAAAGGCAAGAATCCTGCTTATTTCATATTTCTGAGGGTTCCAACTTCTAGATTCACACCAGGAAACGTATGCTTTCCAGACTCTATGATAGATGAGTCTGGAGGCTGGCTTTCTAGCATTAATGAGCGTAGAAAGAGCTGGACCAGAGACCCCTCTCTTTTTCAAAATGTGGGTCTCAGCAGCCAGGCCGTCAAATTTAGCCTTTGTAAGGAAGGGTGGAATAATGGACCCTGTGACAGCAGGTCGTGTCGAAGCGGAAGCTTCCAGGGCCTTCCTTTCGCCATCTTTACGATCTCGGCGTACCAAGGCCTCCTGGGCCAGTTTGGGGCCACTAGGATTACTGGTATTCCCTCCTCTTTGATCCTGCGAAGAAGTCTTTGTAGAAGAGGGATCGGGGGGAATGCATAGATTAGTGAGAACTGATTCCATGGAGCTATTAGAGCATCTACTCCGTAGGCTAGAGGATCTCTCGTCCTGGACACAAAGTTGTCCAATTTCTTGTTGAACCTGGAAGGTAGCAGGTCTACATCTGGGTTTCCCCATCTCAGACATATGGCCTGAAAGACCTCGGGGTGGAGAGACCACTCTCCTGGTAATAGCTGCTGACGACTCAGATAGTCCGCTTGCCAGTTTTCTATCCCCGGGATTGAGATTGCAGAAAGGCAAGGTACATGCTCTTCTGCCCATGTCAAAATCCGGTTCACCTCCTTTTGAGCAGCCCGACTGCGGGTGCCTCCTTGGTGATTGATGTAAGCTACTGCCGTAGCATTGTCGGATTGAACCCGAACTGGGTGGCCCTGTAACCTGTATGTCCAGGTTTTGAGGGCTAGATATACTGCCCTGATCTCTAGTACATTGATGGGCAGGATCCCTTGGGTCTTGGCCCAGGATCCCTGGGCAGAAGCCTCTTCGAATACTGCACCCCAGCCCGATAGGCTGGCATCCGTAGACACCACCTTCCAGGAGACCGGGAGAAAGCATTTTTCCTTCCGTAAGTTCTTGGCTTCTAGCCACCAATTGAAGCTTTGGCGTACTTGCGAGGACAGGCGCATGGGTATATCCAGAGCTTGGCTCTTCCTGTTCCAGGCGGCTAAAGTATTGCCTTGAAGCAGTCTCGAATGAAACTGGGCGTAAGGGACAGCCTCGAAGGAGGCTACCATCTTCCCCAATAGCCTCATGCAAAGGCGAATAGACGGCCTCTTGTTTGCTTTGACCTTGTGGATCAGATCTTTCAGAGACTGTATCTTTGGCTCTGGCAGGTATACACTGTTTTGGGCTGTATCTATGATCATGCCCAAGTACACTATCCTTCTTTGGGCCTGAAGAGAGGATTTTTGTAAGTTTATAATCCATCCTAAATGCTCCAGGTATCTTACTGTAGTGAGCACAGCGTGATCTAATCCCTCTTTTGACTGATCTATCACCAGTAGATCGTCTAGATAGGCTGTTACCACTATGCCCTGTGTCCTCAGATTTGCCAACAGGGGAGCTAGCATCTTTGTGAATACTCTGGGCGCGGTAGCTACACCAAAGGGCAGGGCCACAAATTGAAAGTGGCGATGTTCTACCGCAAACCTTAAGAATTTTTGGTGAGCGGGGAGGATGGGTATGTGTAAATATGCGTCCATGATATCTATGGACGCCATTAATTCTCCGCCTTGTAAGGTGGCGACCACGGATCGGATCGTTTCCATTCGAAAATGGCGAACGTTCAGAAACCGATTTAGAGATTTTAGATCCAGGATGGGTCTGACGTCTCCATTTGGCTTTGGAATCACAAAGAGGTTTGAGTAAAAACCTGAACCTTGCTCTTTTTGGGGTACCGCTGTAACCACCCCTTGAGCCAGTAAGTGATTCAAACCTTTGAAGGATCCTCTCTTTTGTGGATCCTTGGAGAGTCTTGAACCTCGGAATTGCGAAGATGGGATCTCTCGAAATTCCAGTCTGTACCCTGAGGATATTGTGGATACAACCCACTTGTCCTGGGTTTCTGTCCGCCAAGTTGCTGAGAACTGACGGAGCCTTCCCCCCACTCGGCCGAGCGGGGGCGCCCCTTCACTGAGAGGTCTTGGGGTCCTGCTTATTAGCTCTTGCACCCCACGGCTTTTTGTTCCTCTGAGCCTGATTTCCTTTGGCTTTTGTGGGTGGCTGAAAATGCCGTCGCCACTGGCTAGAGGCAGGTTTCCCGGGAGCTGGGGAAAGAGAGCGTTTAAAACAAGGCCTCTTGTTTTTCTTCCTCTCAGGTAAAAGAGTCGTTTTACCACTTGATATCCTTTGGATATATTTTTCTAAATCTTCCCCAAATAGGCGTTCGCCATGGAAGGGGAAACTTGCCAACAGCTTTTTGCATGGGGCTTCCGCTGACCAATGCTTAAGCCACAGCACCCTACGCATATGTACCAGTTGGAGTGTAAGGCGTGATGCTTGCATGATAGAATCTCTCATGGCATCCACTGTGAAGCATAAGGCTTTTGACAAATTCTCCCACTTTTTAGCCTGCTCTGGAGGCAGCTCCTTCAGCCCCTGCTTTACCTGTTGGCTGATGACCGGACACATACCGACTGCTGCTACCGCAGGTTGGGTAACTGAGCCGGCCAAAAGAAAGGAAGAATTAAGTAGGGATTCCAATTTCTTCTCAGAAGGATCTTTAAATACTTGCACATTGTCCACCGGACACGTCAGGTTCTTATTTACACAAGAAATAGCCGCATCTACAGAAGGCAGGCTCCATTTCTTTAAAAAAAAAATCCTCCATAGGATAAAGAATGTCAAACTTTTTTGGAGGTGAGAAACGCTTATCTGGGTGTTGCCAGTCTGCGTACATTAGATCCTCTAGTAATGAATGAACCGGGAAAGAGCATGCACCCTGCAGGGATCTCAATGAACCTAGGGAGGAGACAGGCGATTCAGTTACCTCCGAAGAGGGTAACAAATGCAGATCGCACTGTTCCTGCATAACATTGCACCTGTGACTTCAAAATCTGGGATGCAGAGAAAGGCTCATCTGATATCCCTGATCCGTCTGACTCCTCATCCTCTGCTTGTGTAGCATCATCCTCATCCTCCTCCTCAGATACTTCTGCAGGGAGGTCAACAACTGGAGGAGATCTGCTTCGCTTATTGTCCTTTTTAGAGGATTTAGCGATCAAAGTAGCAATTCTATCTTCCAGATTATTTAGGGCTGCTGACAAAGTGTCTTCAGTGACATACGCAGGCCCAGGCTTCACTGGGGAAGCCGCCATACCTGACAGAGGTAATGGCTCATCCTGTACAGCTGCGTCCGGCAACACAGGAGAGGAAGGTACCAAGTTGGCACGGCTAGGGCCTCCTGTCTCAGGCAGCGGTGCTTTTTTATCTTTTTTGTCAGCATTCTTTCCCCTGGAAGGCATACTGCTCAGAAAAAACACAAGGTACTCAAATGCATATACTACTGTGCTCAGTTCAGCAATTTACATAAAGTATGCAACCTTAAAAAAACACTCAGCTATGCATAAAGTGGATGTCTTCTAGGAAGTACCCAGCCCAACCACATGGAGTCTTACGTCCCTGTATCGCTGCTGTGTATCCCTGCCAAGAGAGAGAGAAAACGAACTTGCTTGTTCTGCAGCGCTTTTGCACACTGACATTTTTTAAATTTTGCGCCGGTTTTGTGCATGCGCGCGCGCGCCTGCGTCATTTGCGGCCTCCCGCCCCCCCTCCGATAAAACGCGCTCCCGCGCGTGCGGCTCTAATGGCGGTGGTAACAGTGAGAGTGGAGCTCCCTCTCACCAGCCCTTGTTCCAACTTTACCTGCTTCTGCAGGTGTCTGGTCAGCCATCCGAGAGGAGGTGCCCAAGCCAGCTCAGCAGCAGAGGGACAGGCAGTGTACTTTGCCGAAGCAGACACTGAAGCAGAGCGAGGTGAGCTTTACACTCAGCTCTTTACTCCCCCCAGTGGCGGAATAAGCGAAGACATCCACTGTTTTTCTTTGGAAAGGTCCTTAAACCTAGTTTTAGGACCTAACCTCTTACCTTATCCACGCCGCAGGTTTTTTCTGCTGAAATTCTCAGACAGATACCAAACTTCACCCCTCACGGCGGGCTATGTGTGCCAACCTTCAGGGATATGGGTTCCTATTTAAAGGATATCTCTCCCCTGGGCCTTGTACAAGACTCTTACCAGGACTTTAGCGAAGTAGTGAAAGTGCTGGATCTTAGAGCCCAGTCCTCCGAAGAGAGACATTACAGGCTAAGCCTCATGTATGAGGCCCGGATCCCATCCAGTTTGGGCTTAACTCGTAGGCGTCTTGGATGGGTCCGAAAGCATAGCTCTTTCTACCCCCAGAGGGTCTCTTTGGCAGAGCTTTCCTTTAGCACCTCCTATCGCGTCCAAAACCTATTAGACACTGGCGAAAAAACTGAGGTGCTCCCCTGATGGGAGGGGTTATATGGAGGGGAACTGTCTTCTATTGGTTGTGCCAGTGTCCAATCACCGCTGGTGACCCTTAACCCATTATGTAATGACTGGCTCTGTGTCCCGTGGTGTACGATAAAGAAAGACATTTTGTTTCTGTGCAAGGGCACATTTTTGTGTGTGGGTGAACCACTTTGGAATGCATATTTTGAAATTCTCAAGCACTTTCTGTACCTCTGAAGTAGCTGTATCATGCAGTCAAACATCGCTCACACCAAAATATATGGATTAAAAGTTCATAAAAGTCCAAATATAACATCCAAATTATGAATAGTGATCCATATTTCCCCCTGTGCATGACAAACTGATGTAAAGTGCTCCACCACGTGCCTATGTAGACCGGCACTCGCCAGAAATAATTGACGTTTTCACAAGAGAGTCAGACTGCGCTGTTTTGTAATCTGCTCCTCCAGGAGTATGCTGGAGAAACCATGTGCTCACTCAGGTAAGTAGCCTCTGATTAACACCACAATCCTCAAAGGACCACCCAGTATTTGGCAAGGGAAAACATTAAAGAGAAGAAAGGAAGCCTCACATAGTAAAATAACGTTTATTCAGGGCTTAAAAGTAGGTTAAAAAACACACTTAGAATGTATTAAGACGTATAAGCATTGCTAGAGCGTATACCAGGAAGTGCCGCTCTTGAGGCCGGCACACTTGTATGATGAAACGCATTGGGCCGGAGTGCCGGTTTGGTTCCAATCCAGTGGAATGCATGCTGGATCACCAGCGGCACTTCCTGGTATACCTTCTATCAATGCTTATATATGTTAATACATTGTGTGTTTTTACCCTACTTTTAAGCCCTGAATTAATGGTATTTCACTATGGGAGGCTTACTTGCTCCTCTTTAAAGTTTTCCCTTGCCAAAATACTAGATGGTCCTTGGAGGATTGCAGAGATAAGCAGAGGCTACTTACCTAAGTAAGCACTTTTTTATGCAGCATGGTGATACTGGCTGTACTCCTGGAGGAGCATATTATAAAAAGGCGCAGTCTGACTCTCTTCTGAAAACAAGGAGTCAATCATTTTTGGCGAGTCCGTCTACATAGGCACGGGGTGAAGTGGAGCACCTTTTAAACATCAGTTTGCACGCACATGGAAAATATGGATCACTATATATCATTTGGATGTTATCTTTGGACTTATGAACTTGTGAACTTGTGAACTTATAACCACTTCAGCCCCAGAAGAATTGGCTGCCCAATGACTGGACCATTTTTTGCGATTCAGCACTGTGTCGCTTTAACTGACAATTGTGCAGTCGTGCGACGTTGCACCCAAACAAAATTTACGTCCTTTTTCCCCCACAAATAGAGCTTTCTTTTGGTGGTATTTGATTACCTCTGCGGTTTTAATTTTTTGCGCCATAAACAAAAAAAGCGACAATTTTGAACAAAAAGTAATATTTTTTGCTATAATAAATATCCCCCAAAAATATGTAAAAAAACAAATTTTTTGCTCAGTTTAGGCCGATATGTATTCTTCTACATTGGTAAAAAAACAAACAAAAAAAACGCAATACGTGTATATTGATTGGTTTGCGCAAAAGTTATAGCGTCTACAAAATAAGGGATCGTTTTATGGCATTTTTATTATAATTTTTTTTTTTTTTTACTAGTAATGGCTGCGATTTTTATCGTGACTGCGATATTGTGGCGGACACATTTGACACTATTTTAGGACCATTGTCATACAGCGATCAGTGCTATAAAAATGCACTGATTACTGTGTAAATGACACTGGCAGGGAAGGGGTTAAACACTAGGGGGCGATGAAGTGGTTAGGTGTGTCCTAGGGAGTGATTCTAACTGTGAGGGGGCTGGGCTACAAGTGAAACGACAGTGATCACTGCTCCCGATGACAGGGAGCAGTGGATCACTGTCCTGTCACTAGGCAGAACAGGGAAATGCCTCGTTTACATCTCCCCGTTCTGAAGCTCCCTGACATGATCGCGGGACACCAGCGGACATAGAGTCCGCGGGTCCCGTGGGCACAGTCACGGAGTTCACGGCGAGCTAGGCGGCAGATTCAAAGCAACGTACAGGTACGTTGCTTTGCCTGCCCGTGCCATTCTGTCGACGTATATAGTCGTGAGGCAGTTGATAAATGGTTAAAAGAGGAAGTAAAAGAGGAAGTAAAGCCGGAAGGCTTACCGGAAAGGGTTTACAACTTTAACTCTAATATGTTGATGCGAGCGCTGTTTTGATTTTTTTTGTAACCTTTCGTTAGTTTGTCACAGCTGTTGCACCTTATAGGATAATTAAAGTGTTTTATACATATATTTATTTTTAGCATGGGTGTTTATTTCATATATGCAGTGAAACACGTCCATCATTTCTTACTTTACTCACACGTTTTGGTAGACCTAGTTGATCCATCAATATACACACAAACACTTATAGCATTTTTTGGTCCTTTTCATACATCCTTCACTTTTTGATTTTTAGATATTTCGTTGGATGATTCACACACCATTACCCATGGTCACACAGGGCCCACACCTTCAGTGTCACCTGCCATTTTACATGATCCTAGGTTGCGTCACATGTATATTGTCACCTCGGCTCCCGTGGCAGATAATGTCCATAGCTCACCTTGTACCTACCACGACTTACTACGTCCGCTATCCTCGTACGTATTGGGTGGACATTTATTTATATTTTTTGTCCCCCTCTCCTTATAATGTTTTCCAATCAGACTGAGGCTTATTATACATATATTTACAAATACAAACTTTTTTATATATATTTAGATACATCTGTCGCATTGGCTCCTGATGAATGGAAATCCATGAAACGCGCCAAGCCTCGTTGATGCCACAGCATGTTTATACCTCTAAACTTGAATTATCTAGCCATTAATCATGTCTGATGTTGTTGTTAAATATTTTCAACCAGTTTGATTTTTTATGTGAACTCTGATGCCAGCATGGGCATTTACCCTTTGTACCTCCATGCCACGATACCTTTTTAATATATGAATTGACTATTATTTATATATATTTTATACTTGCATTGTGTATGTATGTATTTGTATTGTTTTTTAATCTTCATGCTTTTTATTGTTTGTTTTCGTTCAAAGTGTACTATGATACAATACAATGTACAGTGTATAAGAAATGACAAATAAAAATACAAATTTATAACAGTGTTCAATGTGCAGTTCCGCCTTGGTGTGTTTAAGATTTTACAGGCAAGTATAACGAAAAAATACTATTTTCTTTTTCATACATCATGGGACACAGAGTGAGGCTAATTATTCATTACCTACTGGGACATGCCAGAGCAATAGCCTTAAGGGGAGGGAGACACCCTGCCAAACAATAGCCATCAGACATTATACGGCAGCCCGCAGTACACTGCGGCTGAAAGCCGAATCCTTGGCTGCTCGAACATCCACTTGATAAAATTTTGTGAACGTATGCACTGAAGACCAGGTAAGCAGCCTTACAAATCTAAACCACAGATACCTGATGGCGAAAAGCCCAGGAGGTTCCTACACCCCTGGTAGAGTGAGCTCTCACCCTAAAGGGAGGGGCTTTACGTTTCAGACCATAGGCCTGAATGACCAATTGACGGGCCCAATTGGCAATGGAAGCCTTGGAAGCTGCCTGCCCCTTCTTGGGTCCTTTTGGTAAAACAAAAAAAGGAGCCTGATCCTCGGATCTCCGCAGATCTAGACAAATAAATCCCGACTGCCCGGACAATGTCCAAAGAATGCAGTCGTCTTCTCTCGAACGATGCCGAGAGAAAAAGGCAAAATAATGTCCCGATTCAAATGAAAGGCTGACACCACTTTTGGCAAAAAGGATGGAACAGGTCGTAACACGACCCTGTCATGGTGAAGGATCAAGTATGGTTATCTGCACGAAAGGGCCGCCAACTCTGACACCCTTCTAGCCGAGGTGACGGGCATCAGGAAGGCTAGCTTGCGTGACAGCAAGTCTAATGGGATTTCCTTGATAGGCTCAAATGGTTGTTTCTGTAACACAAAGAGCACTAAGTTCAAGTCCCAAGGACACATAGGTGACTTAATGGGGGGAAGCAAACAAGTTGCCCCCTGCATAAAGATTCGGACCAGCGAATGGGAGGCTAAAAGCCTTTAGAAGAATACTGACAGGGCCGAAATCTGACCTCTGATTTTATCAAAGCCAATCTGATTTCCACAGCTGACTGTAGAAAAGAGAGAATTCTCCCAATTACGTATTTCCGAGGATGCCATTTTTTGGCTTCACCCCAAGCAATACAAGTCTTCCAGACCTTATGATAGATCTTCCTAGTGACAGCTTTTCTAGCATTCACTAGGGTAGACACCACTGGTCCTGAGATGCCACGGTCCTTTCACACCCTGGCTTCAATAGCCATGCTGTCAAATTTAAAGACTGTAAATTGGGTTGGAATACAGGACCTTGAGACAGTAGATCGGGGCGACGTGGAAGCGACAGTGGCCCGTCTGTTGGCAGTCTCACAATCTCTAGGAACCAGGGCCTTCTGGGTCAGGCTGGTGCCACCAGAATAACTGGAACCCCCTCTCTCCGAATCCTGCGCAACAAATGTGGAAGGAGGGGGATTGGAGGGAAAGCATAAACCAGGGAGTACTGGCTCCATGGAACTACCAGAGCATTTATGCCGATTGCCAGAGGATCTTTTGTTCGGGACACAAACTGGGGTAAGCTTGTTGAACCTGGATGCCAGTAGGTCAACCTCTGGCTATCCCCCAACGCTGGCAAATTTCCTGGAACACCCCTAGGAGATCTGCTGGCGGCTGAGATAATCTGCCTTCCAGTTTTCTACTCCCGGGATATGGACTGCCAATAGAATCGGCACATGTTCCTCTACCCAAGCTAGTATGTGGTTCACCTCCAGAGATGAACAACTCCTGGTACCGCCTTGGTGGTTTATATAGGCCACTGCAGTGGCATTGTGGGACTGAACCCTGATAGGGCAGTCCTGAAACTCAACTGTCCAGGACCATAGGCCCAGACGTACTGCCCGTAATTCCAGGACGTTGATGGGCAGGATCTGTTCTGTCCTTGACCATTTCCCCTGAGCTGTGAGCCCCTCTAGGGTTGCTCCCCAGCCTGTGAGACTGGTATCTGTAGTCAGTACTCTCCAAGTTACAGGGAGGAAAGATTTTCCCTTTCGCAGGTTCTGTTCCTGCAAAAATCACCTTAGGCTTAAGCGTCTCCAAGGAGATAAGAACATTGGATAATCCAGGGCTTTTACTTTTCTGTTCCAACCCAACAAGATGTCTTGTTGTATAGGCATGGAACTGGGCATAGGGCACTGCCTTAAAGCAGGATACCATCCTCCCTAGAAGACTTATACAGAGCCGAATGGAGGGTTGACAGGTGCCCCTTATCTGACGCACCTGAGCCTTCAGGGCACAGATCCTTACGGGTGGCAAAAATAACCTTACTTAGACCGTATCTAGGATCAGACCTAAATACTTTAGACTTTGAACTGGTCTCAAGGTTGACTTTTCAGTATTTATAAACCAGCCTAAGCTTTCCAAATACCGCACTGTGCATGTTAGGCTCTGTTCTAGAGCCTGTAGTGAGTGATCTCTTAGCAGGAGGTCCTCCAGATACCCGAGCACCAAGATGCCCTTAAAAGACCCAGTATTGGTGCTAGGACCTCTGTGAACACCCAGGGAGCTGTAGCCAGCTCGAAGGGTAGAGCCACAAACTGAAAATTACGTTCCTCTACTGCAAATCACAGGAACCACTGATGAGGCTGAAAGAAAGGTATGTGTAAATACACGTCTTTTATATCGATGGAGGCTAGAAAGTCTCCCATCTAGAGTGAGGCGGACAGACTCCATCCAAAGGGACTGGATCCGTAGATACTGGTTAAGGGATCTTAGGTCCAACAGCAAAACACAGTGCTCGAGGAATATCTGTCTTTTTTTCAGCCAGATCATCCTCCCGGTTAGGCCCGTTGGGCCATCTGACCTGATCCTTGACGACTAGCAGATACCAATTGCTGCAACAGCTGGCTGAATAGCTGAACTGGCCAAAGAAAAGGAAGCCTTTAATAATAACTCCAATTTCTTGTCAAAAGGGTCTTTCAAGCCCTGTGCGTTATCTACCGGACAAGTTAAGTTCTTGTTTAACCACTTGCCGACCGCCGCACGCCAATGTACGTCGGCAGAATGGCGTACAGGTACGTCCCTTTAAATTTGCCACCCAGCGGGTGCGCCCGCCAGGTGTGCCTCGTGAGTGTGGCCGCGGTCCCGGGAACTCAATGTTCCTGGGAGTCCAGCGATGGCGGTCGGCAAGGGCAGAACAGGGGAATGCCTTTGTAAACAAGGCATTCCCCTATTCTGCCTAGTGACACTGTCACTGATGACCGTTCCCCGTGATCTGGAACGGTCATCAGTGACGTGTCACGTGTAGCCACGCCCCCTAACAGTAAGAATCACTCACTAGGTCACACTTAACCCCTGCAGTGCCACCTAGTGGTTAACCCCTTCACTGCCAGTGTCATTTTTACAGTAATCAGTGCATTCTTCTAGCATTGATCGCTGTAAAAATGACAATGGTCCCAAAATTGTGTCAAAAGTGTCCGCCATAATGTCGCGGTTACGATAAAAATCGCTGATTGCCGCCATTACTAGTAAAAAAAATATATTAATAAAAATGCCATAAAACAGTCCCCCATTTTGTAGAAGCTATAACTTTTGCGCAAACTAATTAATAAACGCTTTTTGCAAAAAAAAATTCACAAAAATATGTAGAAGAATACGTATCGGCCTAAACTGTGGGAAAAAAAAAATGATTTTTTTTATATATTTTTGGGGGATATTTATTATAGCAAAAAGTAAAAAAATACAGCATTTTTTTCAAAACTGTCGCTCTATTTTGTTTATAGCGCAAAAAATAAAAACCGCAGAGGTAATCAAATACCGCCAAAAGAAAATAGGATTTTTTTGTACTCACTGTAAAATCCTTTTCTCTGTCGTCCATGGACGGACACAGCTCCTTAAATCTTGACATGTGGGTTATGTTCCTGTTCATAGGAAAGGACTAGGCAGAACATGTATATTAAAAACATGTAACTTTAACAGAGTTGAACAGGCCCACCCAGGAGGCGGTCCCTCCGTACATAACCCTCCACCCTGCAGTCAGCAGCCTCAGTTCGTAGAAAAGCAATACAAACTAAAAAAGGAGGGGTGGGTGCTGTGTCTGCCCATGGACGACAGAGAAAGGATTTTTTTGTACTCACCGTAAAATCCTTATTTTCTCTTTTCGTCCATGGACGGACACAGCTCTTTAAATCTTGACATGTGGGACATCCCCAAGCAGTGTCAGAAAAAAATGAGGGGTGGGAACAGCAATCAAGAAGACTTACCTTCACCCCAAACAAACAGAGCTCCTCAACGGAGGAGTTGCAACCTCAAAACAGCCGCCTGCAAAACCTTGCAGCCAAAGGAAGCATCCGAAGATGCACTAACATTAATCTAAACTTTGAGAACAGACAACCAGGTTGCCGCCTGACACACCTGTGAGACAGATACTTGATGTCGGAAAGCCCAGGAGACACCAATTGCCCTGGTCGAATGCGCCGTGATAGGAAAGGGAGGCGCCCGCCCCTTAAGGCTGCATTCACACCTGAGCGTAGCGCTTCGAGCGTTTTTACCGTCGTTTTTACCGTCGTTTTGTCACGCGAATTTGCGCCTGTCGAAACGCTCGTTGTCGCGCTAGACGCTTGAATCAGGCGTTTCCATTAAATTATATGAATCCTAAAACGCCCAATCTGCCCGATTCGCGCGACAAAAAAGGGTCCGGAACTTGTTTGAGCTTCAGGCGTTCGGCTTCAGGCATTTTTGAGTGGAGATGTGAACCATCTCCATAGAGAATAATGTATTTTTTCCCCTCTAGCGTTTTGTAGCTTCAGGCTTCAGGCTACAAAACGCTCAGGTGTGAATGCAGCCTAAGGGCATATGCCCGGATGACGGTCTGCCTGATCCACCTAGAAAGGTGGCCGAGGAAAACCGCAAGGCCTTACTGTGGACCAGACACCGAAACGAACAGTGAGTCAGATTTCCGGAACAGAGCCGTATCAAACAGGTACACCCGTAGGGTACTTACCCTGTCCAAAGTATGTAGCGCAACCTCCATGGGATGCGAAGGCTAAGGACACAAGGATACAATGTCCTCGTTTAGGTGAAAAGCCGAAACTACCTTAGGAATGATTGAGGGCTGCGGGCGCAGCACCACTTATCCTTATGGAGGACCAAGTAAGGAGACGTGCAAGACAAAGCCGCCAATTCAGAACCCCTTCTCACCGATGTAATGGCAACTAGAAAAGCAATTTCCCAAGAAAGCGTTACGAGAGGAATACTCCCTGGTGTTCTTAAGGGAAGGTTCCAGAAGTACCGAGAGAACCAGATTCAAGTCCCACGGAGGAAGTGATGGCCCAATCAGGGGAATCACGTGTAGGACCCCCTGTATAATCGTACTTACCAGTGAGTGAGCCGCTAAGGGTCATTGGAAGAAGACAGCCAAGGCTGAAATCTGCCCCTTAATAGTGCTTAAGGCAAGTTTTTGATCTACTCCGCGCTGCAAGAACGTTAGGATCCGAGAAACCGAATATGCCCGTGGGCGCCAAGACATCTCTGCACACATAGAGATGTATGCCTTCCAAGTGCGATGGTAGATCTTCCGGGAAGAAGATTTCCGGGCCCTCAACATGGTAGAGATTACCAAATCTGACAGACCACGGTCCCTCAGTACCTGGCTTTCAATAGCATGCCGTTAAAGCCAGCGACTGCAAGGCAGGATGAAGTATGGGACCTTGAGACAGAAGGTCTTCCCGCATTGGCAGGCGCCAAGGAGCAACTGCTACCAGTCTCACGAGGTCGGCGTACCAGGGACGCCGGGGCCAGTCTGGGGCGAATGGAATCACCGGAATCCCCCTCTGCCTCCACTCCGTGGAGCAGACGAGGAAGCATTTTCATTGGGGGGAAAGGCATAAATTTGGCAATACTGACTCCATGGAGCCACCAACGCGTCTGACGCGTCTGCCCAGGGATCCCTGGACCTGGCCACAAACCTTGACACCTTGCGATTGAGTTGAGAGGCCAGAAGATCCACATCTGGTGTGCCCCACTTCTGACAAGGAGTTGAAACACCTCCGGGTGTAACGACCATTCCCCGTGGTCCGGCATCTGGCGACTCAGATAGTCCGCCTGACAGTTATTACGCCCAGAATGTAAGCAGCCGATAGAGCCGGTACGCTCCTTTCGGCCCATCTCAGGATGTGAGCGACCTCCGACGCTGCGGCCGAGCTCCTTGTTCCACCCTGATGGTTGACATAAGCCACCTCCGTGGTGCAGTCCAACTGGATACTGACTGGACGCCCTCGAAGCCTCTGCGACCACTTGGAGAGGCACAGTCTAATCGCTTGAAGTTCGAAAACATTGATCGATGGGAGAGATTCTTCCGGAGTCCAGCGGCCCTGGGCCGACCGAACCCCCCAGACTCCCCCCCAACCAGTCAGGCTGGTGTCCGCCGTGATCACAGTCCAGTGGATAAGGAAGGAAAGACTTCCCGGACTGAAGTGCCAGGGATGTCAGCCACCAAGTCAGAGAGGCTCTGACTAGGCGACTTACCTGAATCAGATGATCCGGAGACAATGGGGATTTGTCCCATTTGGACAGAATCACCCTCTGCAGCACCCGAGTATGGGATTGGGCATACGGTACTGCCTCGAGGGAGGCTACCCTGAGGCCCAGGACTCTCATGCAGAAATGGAGAGACAACCAATTGCGGGATGTTAACGACCTCACTGCAGCCTGGAGTGTGTCTGCAACTTCTCTGGAGGGAGAAGACTCTTGCCTCCGATGAGTCCAGAATCAGCCCCAGGATTTCTAGGCGCTGAATCGGAACACCGACTTCTGGAGGTTCAGTATCCATCCAAATTCTTGGAGAGTCTGACTGGCTATAGACACGTCCTCCTGTAATACTGGGCTGGAAGCAGCTCTCAGAAGACGATTGTCTAAGCAACCTACGACGGCAATGCCTTGCTGTCTCAGCAAAGCTAGAATCGAGGCGAGTACCTTGGTGAAAACTCTTGGTGCGGACGCTAGGCCAAAGGGAAGAGCCACAAATTGATAGTGGTCCTCGCCGATCGCAAAGTGCAGAAAACCTCTGATGCCTGTCGCATATGGGGACATGCAAGTAGGCGTCCTTGATGTCCAGGGATGCCAGAAAATCCCCCGGATGATTTTGCACCCTCATAAAGGGATTGAGGACTATGAGGTCCAATATTGGATGGACACCTCTGCACCTGAGCAAGTCTCGTACTGCTCCTATCAAGCAGACCTACGAGCCGGAAGGAGAGGAAGATTCGAGGGAAAGAATCTGTATGGCGGACAAGAAAGAAACTCTATCTCGTACACCGAATCAACCACCTCGCAGACCCACTGGTCGGAGAGCAGGGAGGACCACCGAGCTGAACACTCGCAAAGCCGTCACCCCCACCCTGAGTCGGGCGGGGGCAAAACTTCATGCGGTAGCAAGCTTGTTAGCCGTCTTGTTCGGCTCACGCAGCCAGGGACACTCCTGGAGCCCTGTCAGTCAGGGAGGATCTGACGAAAATACCGCTTCTGCGCTTACGGCGTGGCTCCTTCCCCATAGAGGACAGTGGGAGAAGTGTGCTCTTACCACCAGTGACATCTTTAATAATGTCGTCCAGCGAGGTACAAAAAGGCCCCCCACCTTGAAGGGCAAATCTGTCAGAGCTTTTTTGGATGCTTGGTCAGCGGACCAGCATTTCACAGGCGGCGCAGTACCACCGCAGATACAGAGGCTCTGGAAATCCAGGGGGCCACATCCAGAGTGGCATCACAGACACACACAAAGCCCTGGACCATTGGTCAGCCAGCCTTACGCACTCTGGAGGAAGCTGATGCTTCCCTACTGTCTATTGCAAAATCTTGCCCATTCAGGGAGTGTCTGAGACACCAAAAGCCGCAGCTAATAAATGTCGCAACCCTGACCCCAGCATGGCGAACATGAAGCGGGTCACCGTTCCAGACATCCTATCATTAGGGCCTTTAAAGGCAGGGTTCCCCTCTACCAGGAGAGTGGTTACCTTATTTAGCCGAGAGACCGGGGTGTCCACAACAGGAGGAGAGGCCCATTTTTTTTTTTTTTTTAAAGGCCCTCCCTAAAAGGATAACGGACCACCATGCGCTGAGGGACCACAAAAGACCTCTGCGATCGTTCCCATTCCTTATCTATGAACTTATCAAAGAAAGTAACATAGGGAAAAACTGTCACAAAATGGTTAGATTTGTGTGACCCAAAGGAGACCGACTCCTCTGCGGAAGTCCCAGCTGCATATACCAGCCAGAGATTGTCCCTCACAGCATCAAGAAGTGCACTCACGCGTGCCCTATCTTGCACTCCCCAGAAGATGGCGGGGGCAGGGGCACTTTTTTACCCCCCTTACGCCCGCACACCGCTTCTACCCTGGCAACAAATGATTCCAGGACTGCCGTCAGTGTATCCATGGGAACCGCAGGTGCAGGGGCACCATTAGCCGCCTCTGGCAATTTAGGGGAAGAAAGGCCAGATACTGACTCCATTAACACCCACTGACAGCCATCAGGGACCAAGTGAAAAACACTTAAAAAATCACCCCTCCTTGCTGCACTGACCGGGGGGGGGGGGGTTGGTAACCCAGGGGACTCACCACCCAGAGGGAGACCGCTCTGCACCGCTGCCCACCTTCCTTGTATACACAGCGTGTGAGGAAGAAGACTGTGCATGAAAACTAAAGAATGAGCTGTGCGCCGTACAGACGCCTCAGATAAAAAGGGCGTGGACCACAAGAAAATGGTCGCCCGCAATACCGACCTGCGCCACAGCATGGCCATGACAAAATGGCCGCCAATGGAAGTTTCAATAGAGAAAGCAGGCACACTAAAAATGCGGGCAGCGCAGCAAAAATTGGCGCCCGAGCCCCGGGATGTGGACGAGAAGGCCGTGCAGAGACTTCCCAGGAGACAGACCCCCCCCTCACAGAAAGCGGACCCCGGCACCCCACAGGGACTCGGAGCCCCCCCACAGTTACACCCCGGTCGCAGCGAGCCCTAGGGCAGGAGGGGAAAGGGTGACAGAGAGCAGGGAAAAGGAGAACAAGAGAACACCTAAATCCCAGGAATGCCCAGCTGTTCCATCCTGCCGAGGCAGGAGGAACTGTACTGACCTGTCCTTGTGAGGACATGCTGGCGCGTCCCTGACAGACCCACAACCGATGGTACGAAGTAGCTGTCGGCCCGGTCCACTGTGCGTGAGACAGCAAGCAGCCCAGTCATATGTGGACCCCGGAGCATAAGCTCACCGGCCACCCCTGAAGCCATGGGGTATGTCGTGGCAGAACCAGCGCGTAGCTAAGGACTGGCACACTCGATGGCCGGACAGGGAAGACTACAAGAATTTATAATATCCAGCCTGTCGCCCAGCCGGCAGTTGATAGAAGAATCGAAAAATAAAATAAAAATCAAAAATTTCTTCAGGACTCTGGGCCCAAAGGGAGCCACTTCCTTCTCCTCTGCTAGGCAGAAAAAAACGGAGGCTGCTGACTGCAGGGTGGAGGGTTATGTACGGAGGGACCGCCTCCTGGGCGGGGCTGTTCAACTCAGTTAAAGTTACATGTTTTAAGATAACTAACATGTTCTGCCTAGTACTCTCCTATGAACAGAAACATAACCCACGTCAAGATTTAAGGAGCTGTGTCCGTCCATGGACGAAAAGAGAAAGCTCTATTTGTGGGAAAAAAAGGACTTCAATTTTGTTTGGAAGCCACGTCGCCCGACCGCGCAATTGTGAGTTAAATCGACGCAGTGCCGAATCGCAAAAAGTGGCCTGGTCATTGACCACCAAAATGGTCCGGGGCTGAAGCGGTTACGGAAGAAACTGCTGCATCTACAGCTGGCATGCTCCACTTCTTAATGAACTTTTCATCCATGGGATATAAAAGGGAATGTTCCCAGGATGTTCCCAATCAGCATACACCACCTGTTCCAGTAGAGGGTGTAAGGGGAAAGCCTGTGCGGCCTGAAGAGGCCTCAGGGACCCCAAAGATGACCAGGGGGGCTCAGTAACCTCTGTAAGAGGCAACTTAAAGACAGAAGGAACCATCTCGGTAAGAGTCTGGATAAAAAGCCTCTGCAACTGAGAGGCAGACATCAACTGGATATCTTCTTGTCCAGATTGCTCAGAAGCAGACTCATCCGCCAGGCCCTCCACAGAATCCTGAGATTTTAGCTCTTCCCCATCCTCAACCCATTCATGCTTCAAACTAGGAGGCTCGGGGGAGGGTGATCTGATATTCTTCTTGCCACCCTACAGGATTGAGGCCAATCATGCCAGCAATCCTGTGCTCTAACCCAGCTAGGGCCAAGGACGGTTCATCCTTGGCGATAAAGGGTGACGCAGCAGCGTTGACTAAGCACAATACTAGATAGGCGCATCAGCTCAGATTGCCTGGAAGCCGCTGGTCTTTTAGGGGATACAATACTAGGGATACGACTAGGTTCATCAGGAACTACTGATGACATAGGTTAGTACAAGCATGACCCTTTTTGGGTATTGTTTTTGTATTAATACACATATTCTTATTTTTCAGTCTATACATCTCTTTTATCAATTAAACTTAGATTCATAATCACTTTATATCTACATTACATATGCTTTTGTTTATATTTATTTGTGTTTGCCAATTGCAATATTGTATGTCAACCCGTGAGGGGGTCAGCTCCACAATTTACCGATTGATATACATTGTCTTTACATTCCATTTTTTATTTTTCATTTCATATTTTTTCCATTTCCATTATATCGTCCGACTTCCGGCTGACAATTTCAGGCACAGGAGTCACAGCTGTAGTCAGAATGAGGCTTGGTGCGTATCTGTTGATGTCCGCCATCTTTGTGATGGCTAACACTAGAGGACCATGTCTCAGATCGCGGACGCCATTTTGTTGTAGCCCCGTGGCGCGAGACGTTCCTGTGCCTATCCCGGTGGATCGTATGCTGTACGTCCCCATTCGGGGGCCTACTGGCTCCGTGGTGTGGATGATCAGTTGATAGTGGATTACTTTGTATTTCAACCCCGGATCTTTTTCATGAGAGGTCCGGGCGCCATTTTACTGTAGCCTTACCGCTCACTCAGGTTACTGTATACATTTCATTTTGTACTTGCTTTGTTTTTTATACATCGATCGCTTGAGTATCTTTACCAACAAGATCCAGGTGTGATATATTTAGAAGGATAATCTATATCCTCTCCTTTGTGAGTGATTTGGTCATACTATGCCCCTTTTATTTTGGAACTGAAGCTTGAGCCACATATCAAAGTGAGGCTTGGAGTGCAAGCCATAGGCGCCATTTTACAAACCGGAAGCAATTCTTTTGGCAATTGTGGAGCTGGCCCTCATGAAGGGGTACTCTTGTCTATAAATACGCAGTGGACCAGCACCCCAGATGATGCCTTATTAGGACGAAACGCGTCAGCAAGGGCTCTGCTGATGCCACTGCGTCATTTTGATTACTAAACATTTCACTTGTCTTCTCAAACGTGAGTTACCATTTTATCAATAAATGCCCTTTTTTTAATGGAATTACACTATGTGGCCCCATTTCTCTCCTTTTGTTATATAAATACTTTGGGAGGAGTTTTTACATAAAGTACTTTTGCCCATTGCATACCGGATATTCAATGATGTCATTGCTGTGATATATCCTTGCCTGGTTTACATTGGAAGCTGTGCTTGCTGTACCTCCCTTTTGGTGTGCTACACCATCAAGCTCGTTTGACTCACCAGGCGTAAGCCTTGTTGAGTCCACCCTGTCTGATAAGCCTCAAATCTTCACGGTGGTGGATTACCTGCAGACAACTTGTTATACAGTTACCTTTTCACTTTTGGAATAATTGGACTTTATACTCACTTATTCACTATTATACTCGGTTTATCACTTCGATGGTGCCAATTGTGTTTTGTATAATATTTTCTGTCGATTTCTATTTTTGCCATTTTATGTTTATTCACACATTCATTATTGCAATTGGATCACTTGTTAATTAAGCTATAACAGTTTACAGTCATCAGGAGTGTTCATGTTTTCATCCATTTTTTTATCAGATATCACCTATTTTCTGGTTCGATTCACCTGTGTATCATTTCACGGGGGTTTCATGTCACACATCATATATACTGTCTGAGTATATTAATATTTTGAGCGCCGCACTCTTTCACATATACACTTTTTTGATAAACACAGTACATCTGTTGTGCAGGCAGCTTTACCCTCCACCATTGGCCGTGCGGTTTTCCACTTCTCCTTTTTCTTTTTATAGGTGTGCCCTTCCCTGTAGTGTCAGTCCTGCTCCTCTTTTTTGAAGAAGTTTACTAGCCACAAAAAGAGAGTACCTGGGTGTAGTATTAACACACCTCAGAAGGGAGACCCTTTAATAGGGCTCACTAAGCCCCTATGCAACAATCCTGCTAAGCACCTTTAGCCAATCAAGCAACACCTGGTGACTCATGTGACCCAGGTAAGGAGAAATGAACCGCTGCAAATGCTTGATTCAGAACCTGATCTGTGTCCCACAGCTGCCTTCTGGAAGCACCACATGCTTGGCATACACAGCGTAAATAAGCTGGCTGTGTGCCGGAACAGTCTGTGCATGCGGAATAGGCGCAGCTGTATTTGCGTATGACACAAATCTTTGTGCACCTAGATAAAGGCTATGGTGCATCTGCGGCTTCGCGAAGCCGCATGTGTCATGGCCGTCAAACAAACTGCTGAGCACAGCAGCGCTCTTGCGAATGCACATGCGCCATGGCGAACGAAGAGGTGAAATGGCGCAACGTTGTGCGCCATTATACACCCACAGCTAGCCCAAAACTCCCCATATGGTCACCGCACACAGGTATCCAGCCTCCTCCTAGCTTGACTGATTGTTACAATCAGTGGGACACCCCAGAATAAGTTAATAAAAGGGGTTTTACTTACCCGTCCAGGCACAGGGTAACTTAGAAACTAAGAGCCCAATCTTCACCCATCACGGCGGGTTCCTGTCACTTGAGGACCTTCAAGGACTGGGTACCCTTTTCATGTTTAGGGTCCATTACCTTGGACCTGTACAGCACCCTGCAGGAATGCCTTAGCCCTGTGATGTCCGGGATTCCACTTCGCAGGATCCAGCACACAAAGGTCGCATTAAAGGCAAAACCACGCTAGATTTTGAGTCTTTTTTGCGAGGCTCGGGTACCATTTATCTAAGCATATAGAGCCTGTGTCAAATGAATCCGATCGGTCAATCCCTTGACTCATTTGAAAACCGTTTGTGGGACTAGAGACCTGGAGCTCACAGAGCTCAAACAAACATGCCATCCACCTTTTGCAAGGTTCGGGTAACATTTATCTAAGCATATAGAGCCTGTGTCAAATGGATCCGATCGGTCAATCCCTTGATTCATTTAAGAACCGTTTGTGTGACTAGAGACATGGAGTTTAGAGAGCTAAAACAAACAGGCCATCCACCTTGCAGACACTGGTAAAAAACTGAAGTACTTCCTGTATGGGAGGGGTTGTATAGGGGATCACTTCCTGTCTAAAGACCTTTGGTCCACCAGTTCCTGTTCACCTGGAGATGAAGTATAACCCAGTAGGTAATGAATATAAGCCTAACTCTGTGTTCCATGATGTATGAAAAATAAATTATCTTTTGTGAAACCACCTCCTAGGAACCCACTTGCATGTATGTGTTTGCTTCTCTGGAAGAGGAGATCTATTGGTTTAAAATACAGTATATGCAATAACCTCTCCATAGGAAACCCACTGCATGCTTAAATGTGCAGTTAAGTGTTTGTGTAACTGGGGGACGAGGAATTTTCTTAGAGAGGAAAGGATGACATAGTGGTAAATATAGATTTTGGGAGAAAGGTAGAGATGAGGAAAACACACACACACACCAACCATTCCTCCCTCTCCTCTTTTGGGCTATTATTAAATTTTTATGATTATGTATGCACTTATGGCTCAAATAAAATAAAAAAAAGCCTGTTCCTTTAAACAGCTAAAGCATGAATTAATGTAAGGCCTCCTCCAAGGGATACTATTTGCATCTGTATTCCTGGAAAGGAGGAGGAATCCTGACAGAGAAAGGGATATTATTTACTGACCCTTTTATTCTCTCTCCCCTCTGTATTCATCAGTTCTTGTATTATGGTGTGCATGTTTACATATTTCTATGTATGATACTTTTTTTTAATTTTTTTAAATACTTTATTTCTACCACCAAGGGCGAATCCAGGTTCTCATAACAATCATATATAAATAATAACGTAACAGATATGATCACTGATCGTTATTCATTCATCACAAGACAATCACCTCCTTCATAGCAACCTCCATCAGGGTTGCCAACTTTAAGTAAATTTACAAACAGTTTGTAAAATCCATAATTGTTGCATCTGTTCATGAATGTCAGTTACAGACATGCAACCTACATGTCTGTAATGGTCATTCAAGGACAGATGCAAAAAATAGGATTTTTTGTACTCACCGTAAAATCCTTTTCTCTGACATCCATGGACTGACACGGTGTCTCTTTACACTTTACACGTGGGTTATGTCCCTGCTTGCAGGAGAAGACCTAGGCAGAATGTGAGATGTTATACATACATTCTAAAAGCCAGAGCTGAACAGCCCCACCCAGGGGGCGGTCCCTCCGGACATAACCCTCCCACTACAGTCAGCAGACTTCAGTTCGTAACAAAGCAGTACAGACTTAAAAAGGAAGGGTGGGTGCCGTGTCAGTCCATGGATGTCAGAGAAAAGGATTTTACGGTGAGTACAAAAAATCCTATTTTCTCTTACCATCCATGGACTGACACGGTGTCTCTTTACACTTTACACGTGGGATGTCCCAAAGCAGTGTCAAGAGGGATGGGAGCAGTATAAATGGAAAAACCAAAAACTTCACTCCAAGAAGGCAGAGCTCCTCAACGGAGGAGTCGCAACTTTAAACAGCGGCCTGCAGCACCCTGCGGCCGAAGGAAGCATCCGGAGATGCAGCCACATTAACCTTATAAAACTTAAAAGGCATGAACAGACGACCAGGTCGCCACCTTGCACACTTGTGCAACCGACGCTTGATGTCGGAAAACCCAGGAAGCACCAATTGCCCTGGTGGAATGCGCCGTAACCGGAAAGGGAGGCGCCCGCCCTTTGAGAGCATAGGCTTGAATGACGGTTTGTCTGATTCCCCTAGAAATGATGGCAGACGAAACCGCTTGGCCCTGTTATGGACCAGAGACAGTCACAAACAGTGAGTCGGACTTTCGAATAGAAGCAGTAGCAGACAGGTACACCCGTAAGGCTTGTACCACATCCAATATGTGCAGTGCAAACTCTCTGGGATGCGATGTGTGAGGACACAAGGACGGGAGGACAATGTCCTCATGTAGGTGAAAGGTCGACACCACCTTTGGCAAAAAGGAAGGTCACGGATGCAACACCGCCTTATCCTTATGGATGACTAAATATGGCGACTTGCAGGACAAAGCCGCCAACTCAGAAACCCGTCAAACAGAAGTGATTGCCACTAAAAGGCCACCTTCTGAGACAAGACAAGAGGGGAATATCCCGGATATTCCCAAAAGGAGGTTCCTGGAGGACCGAGAGCACCAAATTCAGATCCCACGGTGGGAGAGGAGGCTTGACAGGAGGGAGCACATGGCGAACCCCCAACACAAGGTGCTAACCAAGAAATGACCCGCTAGAGGTCGCTGAAAGAAGACGGCCAAGGCCGAAATCTGATCCTTGATGGTACTCAAAGCAAGCTTTTGGGTCACTCCACACTGCAGAGGACGCAGGATTCTGGGGACCGAATACGTCCGAGGACGCCAGTCCAGCGCTTCGCATATGGCGATATAAGCTTTCCAGGCACGGTGATAGATCTGCTTGGAGGAAGACTTCCGTGTGCTTAACATGGTCAAAATGACCGAATCCGAGAGACCTTCGGACCCTCAACACCTGGCTTTCAACAGCCCTGCCGTTAAAGCCAGAGACTGTAAGCCGGATGAAACATAGGACCTTGAGACTGAAGGTCCTTCCTCATCGGCAACCGCCAGGGAACGTCCGCGACGAGACGTACCAGATCAGCGTACCAGTGATGCTGAGGCCAATCAGGAACAATTAGGATCACCAGAGTTCATATCAGGCGATAAGGACCCTATGAGGCCACCAACGCATCCGAGGCATCGCCCAAGGATCCCTGGCTCTGGCCACAACCTCGACCCTTGCGATTGAGTCGAGAGGCCATCAGGTCCACATCTGGCGTGCCCCACCGTCGGCAAAGGAGTTGAAATATGCAAGGGCCACTCTTCTTGGTCCGGCGATTGGCGACTCAGATAGTCCGCCTGCCCATTGTCTATGCCCAGAATGTAAATGGCCTACAGAGCCGGCACGTTTCTTCCGGCCCACTTCAGGATACGGACTACCTCGGAAGCCGCAGCTGAGCTCCGAGTCCCCCCTTGATGGTTTACATACGCCACCGCCGTGGCGTTGTCCGACTGGCTCCTGATGGAGCAACCCCGTACTCTCTCCGACCTGAGGAGAGACACAGTCCGATGGCCCGTATTTCCAGAACATTGATTGGTAAACGGGCTCGTCCGGAGTCCAAGGCCTTGAGCCGACAGGACTCCCCAAACTCCACCCCAGCCCGTCAGGCTGGTGTCCGTCGTGAGTACTGTCCAGTGGATGGGAGGGGAACGACTTTCCGGACCGAAGAGCCGAGGATCTCAACCACCATGTCAGGGGCGCCCTAACCAGGTGAATCACCTGGATCTGAAGATCCAAGGACAACGGGGATTTGTCCCAGGTGGACAAGATCTCCTTCTGCAATGCCCTGGTGTGTGATTGGTCATACGGAACGGCCACAAAGGAGGCCACCACGAGTCCCGGGACTCTCATGCAAAAAAAACGGATTGACAACCATTTTCGGGATGTCAGCACCCGCACCGCAGACTGAAGTGTCAGCAACTTCTCCAGAGGTAGGATACCTTTGCCTCCAAGGAGTCTAGAATCAGAACTAGATACTCCAGACACTGAGTCTGGACCAGGACTGACTCCTGAATGTTCAGGAACCACCCGAAGTCCCTGAGGGTCTAATTGACGATAGTCACCTTTCCTCTAAGTCTGAGCCACTTTCTGCTCTTAGCAGAAGATCGTCCAGATAGCCCACGACAGCAATACCTCACTGTAACAGAAGGCTAGAACCGGAGCAAGCACCTTGGTGAACACCCTTGGTGCGAAGGCTAGGCCGAAAGGAAGAGCCACAATCGATAGTGGAATTCGCTGATCGCAAGCGCAGAAACTTCTGGTGACTTGCGCAGATCGGAACATGCAAGTAGGCGTCCTTGAAGTCCAAGGACGCCAGAAGAAAATCCCTTTGGTGGAGTGTAGCGATCACCGTGCGAATGGATTCCATGCGGAATTTCTGCACCTTCTCGAAGACATTCAGGGCCTTGAGGTCCAGGATAGGTCGAACCACGTCCTATTTTTGGGACGACAAACAGATTCGAGTAGAATCCCTGAAAACTCTCCTGTGACGGAACCGGCACAATCACTCCGGACCTGATCAAATCCTGTACAGCCCCCAAGAGGGCTGCCCGACAGGTAGGAAGGAGAGGAAGATTCGAGGGAAAGAATCTGTCTGGGGGCCAGGATCGGAATACTATCCTGTATCCTGAGGTGACCACCTCGCACACCCACCAGTCGGAGATTCGGGAGGACCACCGATTCGTGACCTGCGAAGTCGTCCCCCCACCCCAGAGTCGGGCGGAGGCAAGACTTCACGCGGAGGCGGGCTTGGGAGCCGCTTGTTCGGCTTACGCACCCAGGGGCACTTGTGCCCACCAGCCACACTGCCGTCAGTCTGAGAGGACCTACCCGTGGACTCTGACTGACGAAAAAACCCCGTTTTGCTGGAAAGGAAGGCCCCTGTTTTCGGCGGGCCTCCTCACTCTTGCTAGTCTAAGGAAGAAGAGTGCTTTTACCTCCCATGACATCCATGACGATGTCATCCAGAGCAGCACCGAAAGGTCTACCACCTTTAAATGGTAGATCTGTCAGGAGCTTCCTAAGGCTAGGTCAGCAGACCAGCACTTCAATCAGATAAGATGACACAATACCACCGCCGAGACAGAGGCCCTGGATATTAAAGGGGCCGCGTCCAACGTGGCGTCGCACACATAAACCAGGCCCTGAACCAGTTGGTGGGCCAGAGCAACTGTGTCTGGAGGAAGATTATGCTCCTGTACAGCTAGGTGCAACATTTTTGCCCAACCTGTAAGTGTTTAAGACACAAGGGTCGCCGCTACCACAGGCCGTAGGGCGGATCCCAACAAGGCAAACATGGCTCTGCTCACCACTCCTGACCTCCTGTCAGTGGGGTCCTCAAATGCAGGAGTCCCCTCCATCGGGAGAGTGATGGCCTTGTTCAACCGGGCGACTGGAGGGTCGACCCTGGGGGAGAAGCCCACTTTTTAAGTAGGGCATCTTCAAGGGGTATCTGATAGACAAACGCCGCGGGACCATAAAAAAATTCTTCTGCGGCTTTTCCCAGACCTTATCAATGAGCTGGTCAAAGAAAGTACATATGGAAAAACCTCTTTAGAAGGCCTGGCCTTAAAAGAACCAAAGGAGACTGTATCCGCCTGAGGTTCTGCATCCGCAGCATTTTAGCTTGAGAGTGTCCCTCACCGCAGTCATGAGTACACTAACAAGCGCCCTGTCATTTACTGACTCAGAACTGGAGTTTTCCTCATAAGGAATGTCCTGTTCAAAACCATCCAATACATTCAGAACTAGGGTCCAGAGCGGTAGTGGCTAGGCCCATATCTGAATCAGCGCACTGCCCTCATGAAGTAAAGTGGGGGGAGGGCGCTTTTTTGCTCCCTTGTGCTTGCACACAGCTCCCATCCTGGTCAGAAATGATTCCAGGACTGCCCACAACTGGTCCCTAGGGACCGCAGGTGCTGAAGCACTGCCTGTTGTCCACTGACATTTAGGGGAAGCTGGTGACAGAGACTCCATATTGCCCCCCTCTGAGACTCCTCAGATAAAAAGTCCACCCACAGGCTGTGCTGACTGAGGAGGGGGCGCCCAGGGGACTCACCAAACCTGACCAGGGACCGCTTAGTTCCGCTGTCTGTACCGCGCTGTGTCAGCGCTGGTGAGCTGTGAGGAGATTGTGAGGAGATTCGCGCTGTTACAGCAGCGCTAGAGGCCAAAACTAGTGCTGAAGAGCGCGCGGGCTACAAGAAAATGGCCGCCGCACTTCACTGAGGCGATCCACGGCAAGATGGCCGCCATGACTCAGCAAAAGTGAAAAAAACAGCACACACACAGCGCCACTCGGCGCTCAGGCCCCAAAACACACAAAAAAGGCCCCAAGCATATCTGCAGACCAGCATTAGCCCCTCCAAGAACAGTGTGACCCCCAGGCACCCCACACAGCTCAGCGCCAGCAATGGTGACAGAGAGTGGCAATGAAATACAGGGGGAGACAGGGAAAATCCCCCACAGAGAAACACACAGCTTTTTGTACTCACCTGCAGGCAGGAGAGACTACTTACCCGTCCCCTGAGGGACCCACTGGTGTGTTTCTGACAGGACTATCACAGTGCAGTACTGAGTAGCTGTCGGCCCGGTCCACCGCGAAAGATAGTCAGGAACTGTTCAGTCTTGAGAGGACCGTGGGAGCATGAAAGCAAACCCGGCCACCCCTGGAGTCATGGGGCCTGTCGTGAACTGAGTCTCACGCACACAAGGCGAGGATCAGCACGCTCGATGGTCGGACAGGGAAGACTACGAGGATATCTTGTACCCAACCTGTTGCCCAGCCGACAGTTGATAGAAAATTCTCAAAAATAAAATAAAAAAGAATTCCAGAAAAGGAATAAAAATAGGTCAGGAGACTGGCTCCTGAGAGAGCCACGTCTTCTCCTTCTGCTAGGCAGAAAAAAACTGAAGTCTGCTGACTGTAGTGGGAGGGTTATGTCCGGAGGGACCGCCCCCTGGGTGGGGCTGTTCAGCTCTGGCTTTTAGAATGTATGTATAACATCTCACATTCTGCCTAGGTCTTCTCCTGCAAGCAGGGACATAACCCACGTGTAAAGTGTAAAGAGACACTGTGTCAGTCCATGGATGGTAAGAGAAAGTACAGATTTTTTTAAACTGTTTGTAAATTTACTGAAAGTCGGCAACCCTGACCTCCATACACCCCTGAGGACGACACTATGTTGATATTACAGCGAGCAGGGGGACCACCCCCATTAGCTGTATCTGGAATCACCCTATTTTCCATTTTCTAAACTATAAACAAAACAAAACAAAAGAGAAAAAAATATATAAAGGGAAATAAAGGGAAAAAAGGGGAAGGAAAGGCTAAGGGGAGGGGATGCCCTGAGTAAATGATGGATAACTAGTTGTTAGCCATTTTACTTGTAATACTTATATCCGATCATCATGAATCGAGTAAGCTCAGACCTTCTTTAGAGGCAATAAACATATTCCACTGTCTCCATACCTCAAGAGTACTTTTCTTTTTGAATTTGTGCTGAAAGTGTGATACTATATGGGATCCCATACCTGAAAGGATTGGCTCTGATGTACTATAAAAGTGGACCCATGTAGGAATTTATTTCCTGTATAAATTTGAGTATTGTGATGAGGAAACCCATATACTGTAGGTCAGGGATATGCAATTAGCGGACCTCCAGCTGTTGCAGAACTACAAGTCCCATGAGGCATAGCAAGACTCTGACAGCCACAAGCATGACACCCAGAGGCAGAGGCATGATGGGACTTGTAGTTTAGCAACAGCTGGAGGTCCGCTAATTGCATATCCCTGCTGTAGGTGAAGAAAAATGCATATAGAAACCAAACAGGAAATGTGCACATTACCATGAACACACATTACACAAACAATCTAGAAATGAGAAGATAGATGTTTAATAGTAATAAAGTAAATAAATAATATAAAAGCAACTAGTAACTCTGGGGCATAGGACGGTAGCATGTGATACATGTCCCATCCATTTTAAAACTCAATATATCTCCCAGGTAAAGAGTAAAATATTTGACTGTGAAAGATAAAATCCCCTCTTGTAGAAAAGAGCGTGTCAGCTGTGCATGCAAAGAATTTGGGTTTACTTCCAGGGCCCAGGATTGCAATAAAGACTTGATGGCGGATCAAACTCTGCCCCACTTAGCCTAAGGGGGACCAGAAAACTATTGTAAGTGAAGTTGCCCATTAATAAGCATTACAAAAAGGGCAAAATAATGAACTAAAATATAATTTTGTAAATAAGAATACTTCTATGCTCAATAACTAACAGAATCCAATGTTAGATTAGTTTACAGAAGGATATCTACAGGTCATGCTTTTTTTACTCACCATACTCTTCTCCACGGAGAATTTCAGGAGCAATGTAATTTGGCGTTCCACAGAAAGTGCTAGTTGTGTCCCCTGGCCCCAAACCCTCCTGTAATACACAGAAAAAGTTGCAGTTCACAGCATGGATCATCATGAGTGATAACTAACACACCTCAAAATTTGTGTAAAACTCATCATGTTTCTCTATTCTCTGCCCATCACATTAAAGAAAACCTGTCACAGTCTAGGGCGATTCAGAAAAAGCATATGATGAAACATTGCATAAGCAGAGGTTACCAACAGTGAAAACAGCACATCAAAGTAATCAGTAGATCTGCAGTTGTAAGAACCTGAATTTGTAGGAACCTGGGTTTATATGCAAACTTTGGCTTTTCCTGTAAAAGCTTGAGTCCACCAACCCTACCTCTTGACCTTTTATTGTAAAGGGCAATGCCACTGACCAACAGGGAATCTTATGAGATGAAGCCTAAAACCCAGTACACACTATAAGAAAATCGAAACAAACTGACTGTCCAGTTTTCCTCAATGTTTCACAGCAGGTCGAAACCAAGGATGAAACAAATTTTCCGAAATTTCCCACATGACAAAGATTTTTTTTTTGGTTTCTGATCATGCGTAGTCTTTCATATCTGATTTTTCTTGTACGAAAACAGTACACAGTAAAACGAAAATCATTAGTTATGTTCATATATGAGGAATATTTTGTAGTTCATCCCTTTGGAAATTTTCGTTTTCAAAGTCTGAATAGAATGTTAAAAAGTTGTGTACACACTATACAAAAATTGAACAATCGTGCCTCATATTCAATTTTTCTTCCGATTTTCTCATATTGTGCATCACTTAGCTTTTACAGCAGAAAGCTGTGATTTGCATAAAACTTTAGCAGCCAATATGTTTGGATTCACTGGTTGTTTTGATGTTATTTTCTCTAAAGGAAACATGCTTTGTGTTTTTTTTTTTTATTCCAGTCAAATGCATACCTAAAAATTTTTATAACTACCTTAATAAAGTAAAGATTTGAAGACATCCAAGAACAGATAGATAATCTTGTAAAAACAAGCATCTAAAGTACCACCTTTGAGGGCTGCAAATAATTCAATTCCCTCTACCAAGCACATGAAATATAAATGCAAGAAAACAAACTTGGTTGATATAGGTGACAAAAACAGCTCCTTTTACAGATGCTATAATCCATGAATCCCAGAAAGAACCAAAGTAAAAAATCTGAAAAATTTCATAAAGCATGATATAAAAGACAAGTCTAGGGCACTTACCTTACACATGCCATAATCTGTCAGTTTAATGTGACCCTCTGCATCGAGCAGAACATTGTCCAACTTCAGGTCCCTGTAGATGATTCCCCGTTCATGCAAGAAATTTAGAGCAATACAGATTTCAGCAGCATAAAACCTAAAGAAACGGACACAGACACAGACAAGCTATGACGAGCAGTTTTTTTTTAGAATAAAAGACACAAGACACCCATTGTACTCAGGAGAGTACAGAATGTGAACACAGAAATGGTGAGGCAAACACAAGACATCAGTTTTTACCAAGCAATAACACTCTGCCATACAGATGGGTCAGTAGTTGATGTGTTTGCCAAGGGTAATCAGCTCTTAAAACCTTCTAAGAAATGTGGCTGTTAGTACAAATATGTTCTCTCAGAACTTCGCTGCACCTGGAGACTTGAACTGGTAGAGATGCCTATAACAGGTACAGTTAAAGTGTACCAAAACCGCAAGTAAAAAAATATAATATATATTGCAGCTTAGCAGTCCTAGATGTAGTGGCTGCACTGGTTTTCTTTTTTCAGACTTTGTTCATCTTTATTATATTTTTTTTTTTTTAACAAGAAAATCTTTATTATATTTAACTGAGGATGCTGCCAGTAACACACATCGGGGTTGATTTACTAAAACTGGGGAGTGCAAAATCTGGTGCAGCTCTGCATAGAAACCAATCAGCTTCCAGGTTTGTTTGTTTTTTGTCAAAGCTCAACTGAACAAGCTGAAGTTAAAGGATGATTGACTACAATGCATAGCTGCACCAAATTTTGCACTCTCCAGTTTTAGTAAATCAACCCCATCTTGTGCTAGTGTGACAACAGTGTGTATCTATGGAAGAACAGCAAAATCACCCTAGGATAGGACTACAGTACACGCCCCCTTTTTCATAACAAACTCCATGATAACACAGTTTGAGATTGGACTGTAGACTGCACAAGACAGCACTGGATTACTGGCAGGATTGACCAATATATTTTGCTAATAATAAACAGATATAAAAAATATTATCCAATGTACATTTAACCCACCAAAAGGGAGTGAATAAGAAGTTCATGTTTAGGGTTTACATATACTTTAAATGGAAGTTAGCACAGTGAAATTTAAGGTGGGTGAGAAGTTTCTCAACAGTCTATGCTGACTGCCATCTAATTAAATCAAATTGGAACTGCAGCCAAACTGTTTGTAGATTTAGATATAGCATGGAAGAAAAAGAACCTCTTTCTGGATTCTGTTGCTGTTTGGTATCCATTAGAAACCGGAGTTAGTACTTAACGGTAACTCCATTTCCAGTAGTCTTCCAGGACAGCCCTTGAGAGATGGAGTCCCTCCCATCGACACAGGAAACACATTGCCACAGTTCAAAAGGCGGCCCCTCAGGTCCCTGGTCAGTCATTTACCAAGAACCGAAGGATGGAACTGAAAAACATAACCATAACAGGTAATAACATTAATTCATCAACATAATTCAAGGGTGGGATCATGCTGTCCTGGAAGACTACTTGAAAAGGATTTACCGGGTAAGTACCAACTCTGGTTTTCCCCAGTCGTCTTCCAGGACAGCCCTTGAGAGAATCCCCAAGTACTCACCAGAATAGGGGGGACCACGGCTTGGAGGACTTTCCTCCCAAAAGCCTGATCCTGACTAGACATTAAGTCTAGTCGGTAATGCCTTGTAAAAGGTGGAGAAGCTATACCAAGTGGCTGCTTTACATATTTGCTCCGGGGTGGTACCAGCTCTTTCTGCCCAGGATGCCGAGAGTGCACTTGTTGTGAACACCCCCAGGAGGATCTTTATTTATTGTTCTATAACTTTCTGCAATAGCTAGCCTGATCCACATAGCTATAGTGACCTTAGAAGCTTTCTGTCCCGTACGTTGTCCAGAAAAAAGAACAAAAAGTAAATCTGCCATTCTAAATGATTTGGTTGCCTCTAGGTACTCTAGGATACACCGCCTCACATCTAGCAAATGGAATTGTTTCTCTTTTTCGTTTGAGGCGTTCTGACAGAATGAAAGGAGGACAATATCTTGTCACTTATGGAATTTAGATGCCGCCTTTGGCAAGAACCCAGGGTCTGTCTTTAGGATGACTCTGTCCTCAAAAATCTGAAGGAAGGGCTCTCTAATGGAGAGAGCTTGAATCTCACTGACCCTACGGGCTGAAGTGATTGCCACGAGGAGCACTGTCTTAAATGTAATCAGTCTTAGAGAGGCCTCGGAGATAGGTTCAAACAGTGTCCACAAAAGGCCCCGAGGACGATCGATAGGTCCCAGGTTGGAGTTATGTTAACCCTGACCAGTTTGTGCTAGTGATTGCCTTACATAACCTAGCGATAAGGGGATCGTCCTGTAAACATTTCTATAGGTACACACTTAAGGCAGCTATCTGAACTTTAATAGTACTAGGAGTTAACCCCCGGTCTATCCCTTCTTGGAGAAACTGTAGATTATTAGTTGTATCCTTGTTTACCTTACCCTGGCCAGCCAACCAGAAGTTAAATTTTCTCCAAACTTTTCTGTAAATAGCTCGGGTGACCGGTTTCCAGCTCTGTAGTAAGGTCTGCACAACTCTTTCTGTTAGGCCTTTGCTCCTCAGAATTTCTTCCTCAGTAACCACGCTGAAAGTTTCAGCATGGCTACTTGCGGATGTACGAGAGGTCCCTGTGACAAGATATCTTGTCTGCAGGGAAGCCTCAGAGGAGGCTGGTCTGTCAACTTTAGTAAAGTTGTGAACCATGGCCTCTTGGGCCAAAATGGTGCCACTAGGATTAAACGCGTTTCTTCTGCTAGAAACTTTGCTAGAACTCTCGGAATGAGGTGAAGTGGTGTTAACGCATAGGCCAAGTTGAAGGTCCAGGGGGTTTGCAAGGTGTCTACCGCCAAGGGTTGATCTCCTGGGCATAGCGAGCAGAAACTGGGAACTTTTGCATTCTCTTGGTTTGCAAATAAGTCTACTTCTGGATTCCACCAGTGAGCTGCTATGTGGTTGAAAACTTCCGGGTGCAGAGACCACTCTTGATTTAAAACTAGTTGTCAACTCAAGAAGTCTGCAGTGCTGTTCTGCTCCCCCTTCAGATGTATTGCAGAGATGGAGTCTAGATTGGATTCTGCCCACTGAAATATGTGCTTGGCTACAGACTTTAGTCAAGGACTTCTAGTGCCTCCCTGCTTGTTTATGTAGGCTACAACCGTCATATTGTCTGACCAGACTTGCAGGTGGTGACCTTGTACTGTGTCCTGAAATGCTAGTAAGGCTCTGAGAACAGCTGTTAGTTCCTTCCAAATGGAAGATAATTTTTTCTCTTCTGGTGTCCACCTGCGCTGGGCCCAGAATGAGTTAAGATGGGCTCCCCAACCCCAACTGCTCGCATACATGGTTAGTGTGGATGTGATAGGAAAGACCCAGAGTACCCCTTTGTTTAAATTTTCTGTGTCCTTCCACCACCAGAGGGAACGTTTTACTTTGGTGGGGATCGATACGTATTCTTCCAGATCTTTGTCCTTTAACTGTTCCAACAGAAACCTCTGAAGGTCTCTTTGGTGGAACCTGGCCCATTGTACAGCCGGGATTGCTGCTGTCATAAGCCCTAATACTGACATAACCTCCCTCACTGTACATTTGGTGCTGGTTTGAAGAAAATACATCCTCTGCTTCAGATTCAATATCTTTTCTTCCGACAAGACTATCCTTTGATCTACGGACAGGATTATGTAGCCCAAATACAGAATATTCTGTGTTGGAGTTGTTTTGGACTTTTCCAAACTGATTTATACACCCCAATTGACTCAGGGTGAGTTGTGTTAACTCCAAATCCTGACAAAATTGTTTCTCCGAGTGGGCTGTCGTCTAGATTACGGAATGATCGAGACTGACTGAAGTCTCAACGGAACCAGTGCCTCTCCGAGAACCTTGGAAAAAATTCTCGGAAAGGACGACAGTCCGAAGGGAAGAGCTCTGCACTGAAAATGAAACTTTGGTGTCTATCTAAAATCGCCATACGAATACATTTTTGGCATTCCTTCCTTATTGGGATATGCAGATAGGCGTCCCTTAAATCCTGGGTAGCCATAAACACCTCTTTTTGAAGAAGATTCCTTATTGAGTTAATGGACTCCATCCAAAATCTTTTGTATCGGATGGAGAGGTTCAGGGGTCGGAGGTTCATGATTAGTCTGAACTTCCCCAACGGCTTTTTTACCACAAAAAAACGTCCCCTGTTCCTGAATAGGGACTGGTGTCAATACCTCTTGATCCACCATCTCCCCTATTAGTAATGGTAAGGCCCTGGCCTTTTCTGAGTGACTTGGAAGTTTTGTCACTAGAAACTGAGGGTGGGTTGCTGTGAAATTCCAGCGCATAACCTCTTTTTATTATGTTTAAAACAAATTTGTTTGAGGTTATCTTTTCCCACTGCGGGAGAATTTATTTCTGTCTTCCTCCCACAGGGACCCTGATGTCAGTGGGGTTTGGGGTTCTGACTGGGGCGGTTAAAAAGTATACCCCCTTTCCTTTCCGTTTTTGCCCTGTCCAGTGCTTTTTGGGTTTGAACTCCTCTGTTTTTGAGGGTACTTTTGAGGGACGAAAAAACTTCCTTTGAAAGATTTTCTTTTTAGTGGGGAAAGTTTTATTTTTATCCGCTGTTTTATCCGCTGTTCTAAGGCGGTATCTAATTCAGGCTCGAAGACTAAGTCTCCAGTAAAGGGGCATTTTGGATGCCGTGTCTCTCCCCCCCCCCAGTTTTCATCCAGACTGACCTTCCGGCTGCGACAAAGTGCCGCAGTCTTAGCCGCAAATTTAACGGAATCAGTTGAAGGGTCAGAAATGAAACTTGTTGCCTTGAAAAGCATAGGGAAAGTTTTGAAAAGCTCCCCTCTAGGAGTGCCTGCCTCTAGGTGTTCTTGTAGTTGCGACAACCAGAACTCCAGATTTCTAGCTACACAAGAAGTGGATAGGGCTGGCTTCAGACCTGCCATTGATGCATCCCAGGCCCTTTTCAAGACTACTGCCTCGTACACACGGCCGAGATTCTCGTCGAAAAAAACATGTCGTTTTTTTCGACGAGATTCTTGGACAAGAAACTTGTCCCGGCCGAGTGTACACACGCTCCTTTCAAAGAACCTGCGGTTCTTTGAATGGAGCGAACGCGGTGACGTCATCGAATACGACGAGCATGCGCTCGTCACATTCGATGCCGTCGCCGCCATCTTTGTTCACCCTACCTATGCCTAGGAAGCTACCGCGCATGCGTCAAAGTCATTTCGAGCATGCGTGGGTTTCCCGGCGAAAAGGTAAGTGTACACACACACAATTTTCTCGTCGAGAAACAGGCTGACGAGAATCTCGACGAGAAAATAGAGAGCAGGTTCTCTATTTTCTCGTCGAGATTCTCGTCGAGATTCTTGTCGCTTTTCTTGACGAGAAACCATACACACGAACAAATTTCTTGCCGAGAAACTCGTTCGTGTGTACGAGGCTTTAGTCTGTTTTTCTGTCCATTGGATCTTTTAAATGTCCCATATCCTCGAAAGCAAGATCAGACTGCTTCAATACTTTGGACAGCGGTGCGTCTAGCTTTGGATTTTTATTCCAGACGGCCTCTGGGTTCTCGTCAAAGGGGAATCTTCTTTTAAGAGAGTTTGAAAAGAAGGCTTTATCTGGCTCGGCCCACTCCTTACGGACAAGGTCAGAAAGTACGCTATGTATAGGGAATACTTCCGCCTTCTTTTTCTCCAGGGCTTCATACATTTTATCATGCCTGGACAACTGAACTTCTTCCTCATCAATTTCCAGCGTATCATAAATAGCGATCAACAGCACGTCCACTTCCTCAAGGGACAGCTTGTATTTTGCGGCTTTGTTAGCTACAGCCTGATCCTCATCCTGATCTTAGTCAGAGGATTCAGGCCTAACCAATGCGGAGCTGTGCTCCCTGACTCTACGGGGCTCCCCGGAGTTGGGTGTTGTAGGGCTTGGTGAAGAGGGAATCGCAGTTGCACTACTGGTGGAAGCAGACGTGTTCATATCTGCGATTACCTCTCTGAGATATTTAAAGGTTGATGCCATCTCATCTTTAAAGGAGCTAAGGAATTTAGCCAAAAGAGAGTCTGCCTCTGATTTTAGTAAGCCTGCAATACACTGCCTGCATAAAGCTTTGTTAGAGCCTGAGGCTAGCTTGTTCTCAGTTAGGGCACTTTTTGCAGCTTGACTTGTCTTCCCTTGGAGCCTCCTTAGCCTGCAAATAAAAATAGATGATCTTAGCATCAAACCTCTACCTCTTTAAAACACCCGTGCTGCAACCACCACTACTGCTATTCCCGGGACAGTGAGGTATCCACCACCATGGAGCATACTAGTCCCAGCCCCACAACTATCAGCATGTAAAAAAACACAGTACAGGGTTTGGCTGGTGCCTGCATCTGCCGGAGTGTCCTGGGTATTCACCTCCATGGTCCCCCCCTTTCTGCTCCGGATCCCGCCGCTAGTCCGGTATTGCTGGACGCTGATCGGGATTAGTAGGCCCAGTGTAGGCTTTACCCCTCCTCCTTGGGCCCTGGAGACCCGGAACTGGAAGTCTCGGCGCACAGTGATGATGTGATTCCGCCGGAAATGACGCAAACAGCATCTCCAGCCCCCACCGTGATCGCATCGAGGAGCTAAGATGGACAAATCCACTGCACTGCTCCTTGGGGGAACTGGCATCATCCTGCCACTGGCACACCTCGGCACTGGAAGGAGGGGGTTAACAGGTCTGCTCCTGTTATGCTGGACGGTACCCGAGCCCAAAAGGTAAAACGATAAGACTTCCCTGGAGCCGACAGATAGGACCCAGTCCCCTTTGTCCAGTCTCCATTCCCTTCAGGCAGCCCCTGAGAGATGAAGTCCTTCTCATGGTTCCTCAGCAACATGTTCCTCCGATGGAGGAAACATAAATGACTAACCAGGGACCTGAGGGATCGCCTTTTGAACTGTGGCAATGTATTTCCTGTGTCGATGGGAGGGACTCCATCTCTCAAGGGCTGTCCTGGAAGACGACTGGGGAAATATTTTCTATCCCTTCTTGTCTTGGTGACACCTCATCATGCTTAGATACAGGTATTTACCAGGACAGAAAGTGAGGGTTGAAATCTCCTAAACATATAGCAATCTGACAGAAGTTCTATCCTTCAAAATGCTGCTTACAGAAGTATTTTTTTGTTCTGTGATTTCCCATTGGAGTGATCTGTGTCCCTTTCCTGCATCAGTGACTCAACAGGATATAAAAACAATCTCCACAAAGGAGGCACAGAGAACGATAAAAAATTATTTAGAGGTTTTTACGCTTTCCCACACAAAATGTGTTAACTGGAGTTCTGCCTTAAACAACTGCTTAACCTAACAAGTGATAACTGAACAGTGATAAAGCTACTAACAAACAGCATCATGTGGAAGCCTCCATTATTTTACAGACATTGAAACAAACAACCTTTATTACTGGGCAACAAAAATATTGCTTTCTTCAATGGAATTATTAGACATCAAGTAATTTGTGTTTTGGACACTTTCATTCCCCGTTCCACCACATATGTTTTAAATGTATATATTTTTTTAGAGCGTGGACCACACCCAGCAGGGATAGTGATTTATATATGTGCATAAAATACTACATTTACCTGCTGGTGGTCGCCGCACACAAAAAAAAATATCCAAAAAAGTTCTCAGAAAAAAGGTGACACCAAAAAAATTCATTCTACAAAAAAAAGTCCTAAAAAAAAAAAAGGAGAAACCAAAACACCAAAGAGAAAAGTCTGTGTGATGACAGGTACTCTTAATTAGCCGTGCTCCACCTTCACTTGTGTGGAAGAAATACAGACTCACCAGATGATTAAACAATGGGAGACTTCATATACTCAGATCCTTTGGAAGGTATATCCATAAACTTACAGGGCAATAATACAGATGGCTAAACAATGGGAGACTTCTTATGCTCAGATCATTTGGAAGGTATATCCTTAAGCTCACAGGGCAATAGCACTTGGTAAAAACAAAGAAAATTCACATCTGGCGAGTCTGTATTTCTCCCACACAAGTGAAGGTGGATCATGGCTAATTAAGAGTACTTGTCATTGCACAGATTTTCTCTTTGGTGTTTGGTTTCTCCTTTTTTTGAGAACTTTTTTGGATAATTTTTTTGTGTGGTCAATTACTATGCATTAATATGTTCAAGTTACATGCTTATTTGAGTTAGCGCCTACCTTTTATATATTCCCAAATTATTTGTTAGGCGATCTATTCACTTGTGAAAAGGGCAGCTATAGTCAGTATGCACTTCACTTTTTTTTTTTTGGCGCCATTCTTTGTTTAAAATTCCAGAATGTATTGCAATATATGTAAAATAACAATCCCTGTTTTTTAAGCAAAGGCTTGCTATAAATATGTAAGGTTTAATATGTGGTTACACCTCCTTGGTATATCACGTTCTATATATGGAAGCCATCTAAGAAAGGAGCACAGACATATCTCTATTACAACTGCATAGTGCAGGTCACTGATTAAAAGGACAAAAGATGCATGAAGTGATTAAAAAGGCAGGGATGCCAGAAGTTGCTTTATTATTCTTTTATAGGAGAAATGTATTTTGCTTTCCTGCCAACCCCTTTGCATTGCGTGTATTATATATATATATATTACCCTTTATAAGGTACACATTGCTAGTACCGGGTTGGACCCCCCTTTGCCTTCAGAACTGCCTTAAGTCTTCCTGGCATAGATTCAACAAGGTGTTGGAAATGTTCCTCTGAGATTTTGGTCCATATTGACATGATGGCATCACGCAGTCGCTGCAATTTTGTTGAGCCTGTGCGAATTGTAGCCTCAGTTTCCTGTTTTTAGCTAACAGGAGTGGCACCCGTTGTGGTCTTCTGCTGCTGAAGCCCATCTGCTTCAAGGTTCAATGTGTTGTGCGTTCAGAGATGGTATTCTGCATACTTCTGACATCAACCAGGGATTTTTGTCCACACAACTGCTGCTCACTGGATATTTTCTCTTTTCGGACCATTCTTTGTAAACCCTAGAGATCGTTGTGCGTGAAAATCCAACTAGATCAGCAGTTTTTGAAATACTCAGACCAGCCCCGTCTGGCGCCAATAACCATGCCATGTTCAAAGTCACTTAAATCCCCTTTCTTCCCCATTATGATGCTTGGTTTGCACTTCAGCAAGTCATCTTTACCACATTTAGATTGCCTAAATGCATTGAGTTGCTGCCATGTGATTGGCTGATTAACAATTTGTGTTACCAAGCAATTGAACAAGTGTACCTAATAAAGTGGCCGGTGAGTGTATTTTGGAATGCTGTTAAGCAATCTGTTGTAACACAGTCTGTAAATATTATATAAATATATATTTAGTAGCCCTTTTATTACAAACAATACAAAAATATGCAAGTCCCCTTTTCATCTCATGAAGTCAATCATGTTTTGTTGTCCTATAAATGGATGGTGCTCATTCTAACTGAAATTACTATTGTGTTGTGAAAATACACACACCCTGAGCGGTCACTACACCCCACTCACATGCCACAAGAGGCAGCCTTACCTGGAATGTTCTTCAGGAAGTTTTCTTTGTCTTTGCATATGAAACATGAGGTCGCCTCCATTGACATACTCTATAACCAAAAATAACCTAAAAACAAAAGAAGGAAAAAATTGTAAGGCGTGTTTCTTTTTTTTTTAATTTCTTTATTTTAATTGTCATACATACAGAGAAATAAACAATTTTATTCATCAATCAATCATATGAGCGCCAACGATTCCATTCAAAATCCAACAGCATTACTCCCATCTTAAATACATCCACAGAAAAAACAATAACTAGTTATTTGGGATAGTCCCCACTCTATCTTCCGTTAGACCTGCTTCTCTTGTATGCCCTGACAACATACTTTACTAAAAAGAAAAACCTCTACATATCTGAAGAGGCAAAAAGAGAAAATAAGAAGCCCCATAAGGTCAAGAATTCCTAAAAAATAAGCGAAAAAAAAGTAGAAAGAAAATTTTATAATAATTCTACTACTGTAAAGTATTTTCTAGGTTATAGAGCTTTACATAAGCCTACTCTCTTGTTTTACCGTGCAAAAAATAGGATTTTTGTACTCACCGTAAAATCCTTTTCTCTGTAGTTCACTGACTGACACAGCTCCTTTACTTAGACCATAGGGATGTTACAGCACCTTCAGGAGAGGACTAGGCATAACATGTACAAAAAAACAAAACCTTTCTAGTTCCGCCCAAGGGGCGGTCCCTTCAGTAACAACCCCCTGGCCTGCATCATACAGCCTCAGTACGTCAACAAGCAGTATAACAAAAAAAATAGGAGGGGAGGGTGCTGAGTCAGTCAGTGAACTACAGAGAAAAGGATTTTACGGTGAGTACAAAAATCCTATTTTCTCTTATGTTCACTGACTGACACAGCTCCTTTACTTGGACCATAGGGACCTCCCCAAGCAGTGTCAAAACGAGGGGTGGGAAACAGCATAAAAACTTCACCCACAAAAACAGAAGTGCTCCTTAACAAGGGAGTCACCACCGTATCCAACCACATCAGAACTTGCGGCAACAAAGCAACAGTGCAGTAACTCAAAAGTAACTGTGTGTCTTGTCAAAGAACCAGAAAAAAATTAATTGCATTTGTAAATTACACGGCCGTCTGCAAAACTGTGCGGCCAAAACAGGCATCAGTCGAACCACTGACATCTACCTTGTAGAATTTTGTAAAGGTGTGAACAGACGACCAAGCCGCCGCATTACACTCATGAGCGACAGACGCTTGATGTCGGAAGGCCCAAGAGGTTCCAATTGCCCTGGAGGAATGGGCCGTGACCGGAAAGGGGGGCATTTGCCCCTTCAAGGCGTAGGCCTGAACCACAATCTGTCTGATCCACCTGGAAATGGTGGCCGACGAGACCACCATGCCTTTTTTCGGACCAGCAACCGAAACAGAGTCTGACTTCCGAAAGGGAGCCGTGGCAGACAAATATACTCTGAAAGCTCGGCAATACAAAAACACATTGATGTGGAACGCCGAACCCACCTTCGGCAGAAAAGAAGGTTGCGTACGCAACACCACCTTATCCTTATGGATAACCAGATAAAACAACTTGCAAGACAAGGCCGCCAGTTCGGAAACCCTCCTGGCCGATGTAATGGCCACTAGAAAGACCATTTTCTGGGAAAGAGTCAACAAGGGAATCTTTCCAATATTCTCAATAGGCGGCTTTTGAAGCGCCGAAAAACACCAGGTACAGATCCCACGGGGTTAACGGTGGGCGCACCGGAAGAACTACATGCCTATCCCCCGAACAAAGGTGCTCACTAGAGAGTGAGACGCCAGGGGTCGCTGAAAAAAGACAGCCAGGATTGATATCTGTCCTTTAATGGTGCTTAAAGCCAATTTCTGGCCTACTTCTCACTGCAGAAAATAACAGGATCCTAGATATGGAATAGGAGCGCGGAGGCCATCCTTTTGCCTCACACATAGAGATGTAGGCCATCCAGGTATGATGATATCTTCCGAGAAGACGATTTCCGTGCTCTCAACATAGTTGAAATCACAGAGTCCGACAGGCCCGGTTCCTTAGCACCTGGCTCTCAACAGCCATGCCGTTAAAACCAGCGATGGTAAAGCAGGATGGAGAATCGGACCTTGAGACAAAAGGTCCTCCTGTAACGGCAGTCGCCAGGGGGCGTCCGCCACCAGGCGCACTAGATCTGCGTACCAGGGACGCTGAGGTCAATCTGGGGCAATCAGATTACTGGTGTACCCCATAGCAGGCACAGTAGCCCGAACACCTACTGATGCAGCGCCCATTCTCCTGGGACCAGCCTCTGGTGACCCAGATAGTCCGCCTGCCAGTTCTCCACTCCAGGGATGAAAATGGCCGATAGGGCTGGTACATGTCGCTCTGCCCACTGAAGGATGTGAGCGACCTCCCGTGCAGTGGCCGAGCCTCCGGTTCCTCCTTGACGATTGACATATGCCACTACCGTGGCGTAGTCTGACTAGATCCTGATCAAACGCCCTTCAAAGTCTCATTGACCATGTGGAGAGGCATAGCCCGATCGCTCATAGCTTGAGCACATTGATCGGCAACATGGATTCCTCCTCCGACCAGAGGCCCTGGGACGGCTGTACCCCAGCCAGTACTCCAACCCCAGCCAGTCAGGCTGGCGTCCGTTGTGATCACAGTTCAATGTAGAGGTAGGAACAACTTCCCGGACTGAAGTGACGGGGATCTCAGCCACCAGAGCAGGGAGTCCCTGACTGACTGGCTCACCTGAATCTGCCGATCCAGGGATTACAGAGATTTGTCCCATTTCATCAAGATCTCCTTCTGCAAGACTCTGGTGTGAAACTGGGCATACAGCACTGCCTCGAAGGAGGCCACCATGAGCCCCAGGACTCGCATGCAGAAGCGTAGCAACGACCACCTGCGGTTCATTAACAGATTTACCGCGGCTCTGAGAGTCTGTAGCTTGTCTGGAGGGAGAACACTCGCTTCCACGGAGTCCAGCAGTAAGCCTAGGTACTCCAAATGCTGAGTCGGTATGAACACCGACTCTTTGAGGTTCAACAGCCACCCAAAATCCAGCAGGGACTGCATGGAGATCGCCACATCCTCCTTGAATTCTGAGGCGGAAGATGCTCTCAGGAGGAGATCGTCTAGATCAGTGATTCTCAACCTTTCTACTGCCGTGACCCCTTGATAAAATTTCCCAAGTTGTGGGGACCCCTAACGGGAAAAATTATTTTCGTAGCGTGGGTTGTCAGCACCCAAGGCAAGGCAAGTAATTTGCACCCCTAACCCACGGACATTTAACGCTTCCTGAGTCCCTTCCACTCATACAGTCTTAAAACCCCTTAAGGTACATTTTCGGATGTACTCCCTCTTTGTTCTCCTTTCTTTCCCTTGTATCTCTCTCTATCCCAATTTCTTTTTTTTTTCCCCCATCCCTCTCTCTAGCCAACTTTCTTGTTCTTTCTCTTATTCTCTCTCCCTTTTTTTTTTTCCTCCCCCTCTTTTCTTTTACCTTCCATGTATTCTCTATTTGTATTCCTTCTCTTGATCAAGGATTTGTATCTCCTTTGGTGCTCTTGATCCAGGTCATCTGCTAATCTGAGAACTGTAGTGGGGACTTTTAATGGCAACTATAATCGCAGCCTGGTAGTGTTACTCACTGTCTCTCCAGCTATGTGGTGTCTCGCAGCAGTGACACCTATGCCAAAATCAGGAGATTAGGGTCTCCTCCCACTTCACATTCCTCACCAGTCAGCTGACCTCTAGCCTCTTACCCCACCCATGCCGTGAACTTATTGGGCGGCTGCGAAGAGGCAGAGTGGGTGGCCCCGGGCTCTAGGAACAGCCCAGCTGGGCGGCCACAGGCTCCAGGGACAGCCCTGCAGGGTGGCCACGAAAAGGCTGGGATTGTGGTGTGGGCTTCAAAAACAGCCCAGGATTCGGTGACCCCTGGCAAATTGTAATTCGACCCCCAGGTTGAGAACCACTGGTCTAGATAGTCTACGACCGCGATACCGCGTTGTCGCAGCAACACCAGAACTGGAGCAAATACCTTGGTAAAGACTCAGGGTGGGGGAGGTGATGCCAAGCAAAAAAGGGGGAGAGCCAAAAACTGGTAGTGGGCGTCCCCAACCGCATCGCAGAAACTGCTTTTGCCGAAGGTATATGGGTATGTGCAGGTACGCATCCTGGATGTCCAAGGACACCATGAAATCCCCTTGATGGAGTGCAGCGACTACTGAGCGAACTGATTCCATTCTGAACCTCTGTATTTGCACGAAGCAAATGAGGGCTTTTAGGTCCAAGGTTGGACGTACCCTGTCCTTTTTGGGAACTACAAACAGATTGGAGTAGAACCCCTGGAATTTTTACCCGACTCTGGAACAGGTACGATCACCCCGTGACTCAGCAGGTCCCTTATCGCCCCCAAGAGGGCCTCCCGGCAAGCCGGGAGTACGGGTATGCTGGAGGGGAAGAATCTGTTAGGTGGCCAAGAGAGGAACACTATCTTGTAGCCAGAGGAAATCAGTTCACAGACCCATTGGTCAGACAGCCGAGAAGCCCACCGGGCTGCAAACTCCCGAAGGCGACCCCCCCACCCGTGAGACGGGCGGGGGCAAACCTTCATGCGGTAGCACATTTGCTCGCAGGCTTGCGGTTCCAGGGACGCTTTTGTCCCCCAGAGGTTGTCCTGTCGGTCTGGGGACGTTTAGCCGAAGCCCCGGGACGAAAAAGTCGTTTGTGAGCGGAAAAAGAGGGCCCTTGCCTACGGCGTGGCTCCTTAGCCTTCCTGGTCTGCGGGAGTAAGGTACTCTTCCCACCGGTGGCATCCTTAATGAGGTCATCCAATGAGGCTCCAAAGAGCTGTTTGCCAAGGGTAGATCTGTCAAGGCTTTTTTAGATGCCTGGTCCGCAGACCAGCATTTTAGCCAAATCAGGCGCCTCAGCACCACTGCCGACACAGAAGCCCTGGATAACAGAGGGAGGGTATCCAGGGCCGCGTCACAAACGTACTTAAGGCCTTGCACTAACTGGTCTGCTAGTTCCACGCAGACAGGAGAAGCCTGTTGTTCCCCCAATTCGCGGTGCAAACGTTTTGCCCACTCGGTCAGTGTCTGTGACACAAGCGCGGATGCCAGTACTGGTCGCATCGCTGACCCCACAACCGTAAATAAGGAACGGGCCACTGCCTCGGCCATCCTGTCCGTGGGGTCCTGAAAGTCAGGAGTCCCCTCTACAGGGATCGTGGTTACCTTATTTAACCTGGATACAGGGGGGTCCACGACCGGAGGAGCCGACCATTTTTTAAGAAGGCTCTCCTCAAAGGGGTAACACACCGCCATATATTTTGGGACCAAAATTCCGCCCCCATTCCGTGTATATGAACTTATCGAAATAAGTCAGATACGGAAACACCTTAGGTGTAAAGGCTGGCTTACGGGACCCAAAAGGGACCACTACTTCAGCAGAGGAAACTGCTGTATCCTGAATCTTCAGAGTATCACGCACAGCTGTGATAAGTGCTCCAACTAGCGATGTGTCGCGCGCGGACCCGGACGGGGACTCATCCTCACTGTCCGATCGGTCCTGGTCAGCGTCATCTGAAAACGACAGAGCAGGGGTCACCAGCCTCAGCGGGGCCCGGAGGCCACTTTTTACCACCTTTCCGCCCACACACCGCCTCCATCTTGGCAATGCACGAGTTAAGGATCGCAGACAAAGCGTCCAGAGGCACTGCACTGTCTGCAGGCGAACTAGTTGCAATTGCCCGAGTTCGGGAAGAAACACCGGTTTCTGAAGCCATGCTGACCCACCCTGTCTGCCACCTGTTGGGGACTTAAGACAGTGAATGGTCCCACCCTCCTAACGGCTGCAGTCTGAGGGGCCCCCACCGCAGGACTCCCCTGACCGAGTTCTGCACCGCCAGCTAGTTGTGCCTGTGTCCTGTGTCAGCTCCCAGGTGTCTGTGAGAGGAAGCCATGCTGTTTTGAGCCTCAGGGATCAGCGATGGGCATGAAAGAAGTGCTAGGCTACAACAAAATGGCCGCCGCGCGTCCAGTATAAAGGACATAGTCACAGGGAAAATGGCCGCCGAACTACAGGAAAATGGTTCCTGATCATGCTTTTCCCTGGACACACCAAAATTGGTCGCCAAACCACTGTATGCAGAAAGAGACAGTGAAAAAAGGCAGAGAAAATAGCGGCAAACAGCGCTACAGCGATCAGCACATTAGACCTCCAGACACCCAGGGCACAGCCACCCAGCGCAGCCCCCCACCCAAGGTGAGAGCCCCCCCAGGGGGCCCCTGTCTATGTGGCACACACACCCCTCAGCAGCCCATGCAGCATCCCCCACGAGGGGGGGAGATAGGGACAGGGAGAGAAGAGAGGGAGGAGAGGGACCCCCGAATCGACCTCCCAGGGAATGCCAAGCTGCTCAGCCCCACCGAGGCAGGGAGAGCTGTACTTGCCATTCCGGACGAGCTGGGGACATTCCATCACAGACCCACTCTCCGATCAGTACGGGGTGGCTGCTGGCCCGGCACACTGTGACGCAGACATCAGTAGCCCGGTCATATGTGTGCCCTGGAGCATTGCGCTCACCGGCCGCCCCTGGAGCCTGAGGGGCATGTCGTGGCCGACCCAGCGCGGAGCTCTGGTCTGCACACACTGGCTGGCCAGGCTGGGGAGACTACAAGGATAAGGGTATCCAGCCTGTCACCCAGCTGGCTGTTGATGGCAGATCCCAGGATCCTAATCTTGCGCAAAAAGCAAACTTCTGCAAAAAAAAAACACGGACCGATGGGCCCGCAGGGTTCCTAGGCCCTTCTTCACAAGGCAGAAAAAAATCTGAAGCTGCACGATGCAGGCCAGGGGGTTGTTACTGAAGGGACCGCCCCTTGGGCGGAACTAGAAAGTACGTTTTTTTTTTTTGTACATGTTATGCCTAGTCCTCTCCTGAAGGTGGTGTAACAAGCCTATGGTCTAAGTAAAGGAGCTGTGTCAGTCAGTGAACGGAAGAGAAATAATTTTATTTTTTATCCGATTTTTTCTATGGGCGCCCTGTATGGGGGTGGTCCACGTGTGTACCCACCTATCGTCTGGAAATCTTTAGGTCTTCAGGGGATAGGTTGTCTTGCCGTCTTAGTCCAGACTCTTTTTTTGATCTGGTTAAAAGGATGAGAGAGGAGTCTCCTCTCTCTGGTCCTAACCTTACATGTTAGGAGACTTATTTTCTATATTCCATCTCTTTTCTTACCTTTTTCTGTTATGTTATTTTTATTTTTTTTCCCTTGTTTGTCTAACCCAATTGTCTCTTTTAGCGTTGCCAGCTCTCGGATCAATGATGACCGTTAAACACCTCAATCTCCACTCGGAAGTACACCTGATCAAGCCTCAGTACCAAGGTCCTCTAAGGGTGAGTGGGGTCAGTAATAGCGGATATGCGTCCCCTGAATCTCATGGCTAGCAACCAACAAACACACCTTAAAATAGCCTCTCACAATGTGCAAGGCTTGAATTCTCCTGTCAAAAGGAGAAACATTTTAGATTTCTATAAATCCCTTAAAATAGATATTCTTTTGCTCCAGGAAACACACTTTCCCATACGATACAGTCCTAATTATATTCACCCTCATTTTCCGCAATTCCACCTTGCTAGTGCGGAAAATAAAACTAAGGGAGTAGCCATTCTATTTTCCAAATCCTGCAAATTCGAGAAGTCTTTCGACTATGTTGATCCAGATGGAAGAATTCTGTTATTACAAGGTTCAATTGATGATCAACTATACACCCTAGTCTCATATTATGCCCCTAATAGAGGCCAAGCCCCATTCTTCAAAAATTTGATGAACACACTGAGCCCTATGTTAGTAGGAACGGTCATTTTGGGGGGAGACTCGAATGTAGCTTTTGACCAGGCTCTGGATAAGTCCAAACCCTCCAAAGACCAATTGACCCGCCAGACCAATGAAAGCCGTAAAATCGCTAAAATTCTTTTGAATCACAATTTAGCAGACGCTTGGAGGGAATTAAACCCTTCCAAAATGGGACTTCACACATTATTCACACCCCCACAACACATACGCAAGAATAGAGCACATACCCTTTCACACCTCATTCTATTCATGCTAAATGCCCACATCAAGGATACGGCCATATCAGATCATTCATTGGTAATTATTTCCCTAAACTCCAGTTCTCTTAGAAGCTCAAAAGGGTTTTGGAAACTTAACAAATGAATGTTAGAAACGGGGGGAGGAGGGAGGATGGGATTTTTAAACGGTGCGAACCATAGGATAATAATAGAGGAAAAAGTTATTATAAAAGGTTAAACATTTTATTGGGCATATTCATTTAAAATGTAATTCTTGATGGATGAGATATAGAGACATATTACAAAAGAAACAGGTGGTTGTAAATACACATACAGAATGGTCACACAAACTTGGTTGTATTCAAGAATAAAGAGCACAAACACGTCGCATCAACCCGACATGTTTCGCTTTATGGCTTCTTCAGGGGTGGTGCGTTTATGCTCAATGGTAGAAGTGACAACTGTATGAACAGAGAAGACATACAAATATGAATATATTAACCAAATAAGTAAGCATATATTTTAAACAAGTTTATACTTAAATCGTAACATTGATTGTTTTAGAGAGCAGCTCCAAGCTCCATACTTATATCCAAGAACTTAACTTACCCCATCGTGTGTAGTAGGCAGGTGAAACCACCGATACAGTTCCAGTATCAGATACTGGCCAACCCGGGGGGGGGGGGCGGAAGGGGACTGTCCCCAATGGTCACAGAGGACAGTATGAGGGGGTACTGAGAGGTACAAAGAAAAAAAAGGGAGCGATGGTGAGTAATAATGTAGGGAAACAAGGGGAAAAAAAGAAGGGTGCAAAGAAGAAGGGACACAAAAGGGAAAAAAAATGAATAAAAAAAGGGGATATTATATGTACATATCACTTACTTAAAACCAACAAAAAATCACTTTGGAAAGGGGGAGGATCTGGTTTAATTGGAGTAGCTCAAAAGGGTCAAATTCGACCAATTGAAATCTAGAGCTGTAACCGATGAAAGAAAGAATATATATAAAAAAAAACAAAAAAAACCAACACAATTCATGATAAAATATAAATAAAAAAGAAAATGAGAATAAGAAATAAAAAAGAATGGAAAAAGAAAAATCAAATAAATAATAAATACTAAATTAGGAATGTGAGATTATAGAATATTGTTTATTAAAGTGAATGAGAATATATATGGGTAAAAGAGACTTGAAAGTAAAAGCATGAATCAGTAGCCGTTTGGATTCGGCAGAGATTATAATGAATAGCAAAGGCTGAAGTCTGTATATAGGACTGAGTAACTGAATGATAAACACGGACAAATGTCTCAGAAAGCAAAATAGATCAAGATAGTTAAGTGGTTCAATAGAGTGACCCAAAGAAGGTAAAGGCCCCTCTAGTGGTGAAATTAACTCAGAATCTGTGTAAACATCAGCCAATTGTCTAAGTATATAAGTATTAAAACAAAAAAGAAAAAAGAAGAAAAAAAAATAAATAAAGTTTAAAGATGAAGTCAGAAATGGAATACTGCAGAATCCCAAAGCAATGTAAGTAAAATTTACCTTTACACAAAATGTGTATGTAGCTCAGACCCTCGGCTCCATGCGACTATCGCAAGTGAGCCGGTTAAATACTGTCCTCCATCGAACCCGGCGTCTGACGTCACCGGGTGCGAGGCGGGCAGCGAGATGTCACTGCGCATGCTCAAGGTTCCTAGCAGAGTGGAAAGACTACGAATCCCATAATGCTAGGCGCGCAAGGGGAAGGAATGCGTGATGACACCAGGGTGGGGCGTATACACGCAGACAGATCCTCCAGCCGCGTCGCACATAGGGAGAAGCAGGCGAAATGAAAAAGGGGGTGTCTGAATACGAGCCAGATTGGAAGTGGCCGCAACCAAACACCCGGGGTGAAGCCGCGCAGTGAACATCAGGGTTGGTGGAGGCATGGGGATCCTCCACCTTGGGTGCCCATGTGGCCAAAGGGAAAGACACTCATCCGGGGGACCAGGGAACTGGAAGATGTCCAATGAATGGGCCATAATGGGGGAAAAAAGGAAAATTACAATGGAGTGGGTCGTTGGGACCATTAAGACCCATTTCCATTGGATATTCAGGTAATGGAGTCTGCCTAAGTCTCAGAAACAAAAAACAATACTTATATATACAATACAAGAGAAACAACAGATATTTCATAATATTTTACAATGCATTGTATATAGATGAGTCAATAAAGAACTGTATATTCAAAGAAATGGTACACATGGTTTAATACATTAAATCAAAATTAATAAAGAGAGGAAAAGAAGGGCACATAGCCAGAAGAGTCCCCGTTAGGAACGGGTGACAGCAATACATGTCTGGCGTTGAGGGGAAGGGTGGGGTGGAGGGGAGGGGAAGGAAGGAAAGGGGGGTTGGCACAAAAGGAGGGGAGGTGGGGAAGGGGGAGGATAGTTGGACCCTGCAGTGGGATAAGATGTCACCCAAAGGGGGAAACCAACGGGTATAGATAAAGCAAACATGGATAGTTCTAAAGAAATGATCTAAAACTTAGATTCTCGTTAAAACCTGGAAACATGGTTGCCCTTAGATCATAGATCCATCGGGTCTCAAGCTGGAGCAGTGTTTTGTCGACACTGCCCCCCCTTGAGCCCAGAGGGACATGATCCATGGCATAGAACTTGATAAAGCTGGCATCGAAGTTATGGTACATGCCAATGTGTCTGCTGACAGCAGTTATTATCTTTTTCTTTAAGACAGGTTTGATGTGGTCTCTTATCCTCTTAAAGAAGGGGCGTTTGGTCTTTCCCACATAGAAACCACCGCACCGGCACTGTGCCAAATAGATGACCCCCAGTGTTTGGCAGGTGACCTTCATTTTAGTAGTGTGCCAATTACCATTGGGGAGTAGAAATTTAGGTTGGTGATCTACATACGGGCAAATATCACAGTGACCACACGGAGAGGTGCCGGTCAGTGTGGGATTTTTAGATAGAGAAGTAACAGAAAAGTGACTGTGCACTAGACGATCTTTTAGGGATGGTGCACGTTTAAAAGTAATTTCTGGGAAGCTTTCGATATGTTTCTTCACAATAGGGTCTGCTTCTAATAAAGGCCAGTATTGTTTGAAAATATTTCTCACTTTAACATGTTGGTTCGAATATCGGGTGATGAATCGAACTGTATCTTTATTCACTGGGTCTTTGGAAGAAAATATTAGAGAGCTTCTATCCAGTTCCTTCACTTTATTAAACGCCCGTTTAAGACATTTGTGGCTGTATCCTCTTGATTTTAATCTAAGATAGAGATCCTTAGATGCTTTTATGAAGTCTATGTTTTGGCTGCAATTGCACCTAAGCCTCAGGTATTGACTGTAGGGGATGCTTTTAAGGAAAGGGTCAGGGTGAGAACTCTTTGCATGGAGGATGGTATTTCCTGCCGTAGGTTTCCTAAAGAGGCAGGAATTAACCTTCCCGTCCTCATCAATAGAAATATTTAAGTCCAAAAAACTTATATTAGTTGGGCTGTAGTTGAATGTAAATCGTAAATTAAACTCATTGATGGAAATTAGATCAATAAATTGTTGAAGTTGTCGTTCATCACCTGACCAAAAGATCAAGATGTCATCAATATAACGATACCAGGAAACGACCTTGTCCAAAAATGGCACAAGGTCGTCCCTGGAAAAAACACTCCTCTCCCACCCCCCCAGGTACAGGTTGGCATACAATGGGGCACACTTGGTCCCCATCGCAACCCCCTGCACCTGGAGGTAGTGGGAGGAGCCAAAAACAAAAACGTTATGTTTTAGAATATAGCCCAGCAGATCCAGGACAAAACGATTGTATCCAGCCGCTGAGGAGCCTCTTTCTTTAAGATGATTTTCTATGATCTCCAACCCTTTGTCATGAGGTATGGCATTATATAGGCTCTCGATGTCAAGTGCCACAAGTAGAGTATTGGGTGGTAAATGGATACCCTCTATCGTCCTCAATAAATCAATAGTATCCTTAATATAGGAGGAGAGAGATGTGACATGAGGATAGAGGTATCCGTCAATCAAAGAGCTGGCGTTTTCTGTCAGGCTTGAACAGCCTGAAACAATTGGTCGTCCCGGTGGATCTGTTAAAGATTTGTGAGTCTTGAGGAGAGCGTAGAAGGTAGGAGTTTTAGGATCCTTGGTGTCCAAAAAACACCAAGTGCCTTGATTGATAATACCCTGATGATAAGCTTTCAAAATTATTTTACGATATTGATTGTGAAAAATTTCCAGCACGGTTTGAGAGATGGGTCTATACCAGTCAGAGTTTAATAAGATTTTCTTGCACATGTTTTCATATTGCTCAATGTCTAGGATGACCAGATTCCCTCCTTTGTCTGCAGGTTTAATAATTATCCCGCTATTGGTTTGTAGAGATTTAATTGCATTTTTTTGTAAAATGGTAAGATTAGAGGATTTGGAGGTATCGAAATTTGATTTTTCAATGGCCTTAGTAGTTTGTTGGACGAAGGCCCAAATATTGGGATTAGCATTTAAAAGAGGAAAATTTTTAGATTTAGGTTTGAAAGACTGTGGAGGGGGGAAGGACATGCCAGCAATCGAGATCTCTGGTGGGAAATCCAACCAGGGATCATCGTCAGTGTCATGGCCTTCCTCCCAGAGATCCATTAAATCTTGTAGGGCTAGCTGCTCCTCTAGATCTATATGGATATTGGGGGGCATTTCTGCTTGCTCAGTTTGTAGAGTGGGTTTGTTGTAAATAACTCTGTACATTAGTCTTCGGGCGAAGAGGTGTAGATCCTTAATAAGATGGAACTTGTCCACCTGTGAATCAGGACAAAAGGTTAGGCCTAATTTAAGGACCTCAGTTTCGTCTTCAGTCAAAGTATAGGATGAAAGATTAATGATGGATAGTTCCAAGTTAGTGTCCATGGTTTTCTCAAGGGAAGAAAGTGGAACCAATACAGGGTTTGGATCTATTCTTTCACTAAAAAAATGGGTGCTACTCTTACCTCAGCAGGTAAGGGGGTTCCTGTAGGGGAAACGATAATGTCTACATTACTCACCTTATCGGTAGTGTCTAAGTGCATCGGTGAAGCTAGGATGGAAGTAGATAAGGCCGTAGGAACTACGGCATGTGAAGCATTGGGTTGTGGACCTCGAGGAGCGGGTAAAGACGAGTGAGAGAGTGTGGAAAGACGAGACGGAGTCTGTTTGGAAATGGGTACTTGTGTTCGACGTGGAAGAGTGGAACCGAGTTGGTGTCTTAGTGATTCTGTGGAGGCAGCATCCGAGTTGCCTTTACGTTTTTTCGGGAGTCTGTCCCCTGACAGATCTCGATAAACCGTTGATTGACTGGAAGATAAGGACGAAGCAGATGAAACATTGGGTATATTATCATTGTTTCTGGTATTTCTTGGATTAGCTGATCTAAAGGGTCTAGTGTTCGTGTGGGGAGTCCATTTGTAGGCAAATCCATTTGTATGTGCGTTCTGATCGTGCATGAATTTATTTTCTTTGAGTCTCAGAATTTCCAGAGTATAAGACTCGATGTGTTTTTTAAGGGTAGTTTCTCTTTCCTTAAATCTAGTGCTGGAAATAATGAGACAGAAGTCATCATACCATTTCAAAACGGAACCATCCAAAACAGTCAATTCCTGCTCATATTGGGAGCATAGAAGTGCCATCATCCCAAATGAGCAGGTTTGTAGATTATCTTCCCATTTTGACTTATGGGAGTCCCCAACCTTTTGAAGGTTGGGGAAGAGTTGGATTCTCAATCCCCATGGTACAATTTTGTTTTCAGTGTATTTCTCAAAATAGCGCTTGTGCCAAAAGATTCTTACTTTTCTCTTCAAAAGACGCTGGAGTCTAAGGAAAGCCAAGTCTAAGTCCCTGTCACTGATTTCATCTGAGTTTTTTGAACTTTATTCATTAGGCCTTCCCAGGCTTCACCACTGAAGGCGGCCATCTCGGGATGCAGGGAATAGGGGAAGGAAAAGGGGCAGAGGAAAGTAAGCCAGGAGACTTTTGTGCCAACCCCCCTTTCCTTCCTTCCCCTCCCCTCCACCCCACCATTCCCCTCAATGCCAGACATGTATTGCTGTCACCCGTTCCTAACGGGGACTGTTCTGGCTATGTGCCCTTCTTTTCCTCTCTTTATTAATTTTGATTTAATGTATTAAACCATGTGTACCATTTCTTTGAATATACAGTTCTTTATTGACTCATCTATATACAATGCATTGTAAAATATTATGAAATATCTGTTTCTCTTGTATTGTATATATAAGTATTGTTTTTTGTTTCTGAGACTTAGGCAGACTCCATTACCTGAATATCCAATGGAAATGGGTCTTAATGGTCCCAACGACCCACTCCATTGTAATTTTCCTTTTTCCCCCCCATGTGTGTCATTACGGCCCATTCATTGGACATCTTCCAGTTCCCTGGTCCCCCGGATGACTGTCTTTCCCTTTGGCCACATGGGCACCCAAGGTGGAGGATCCCCATGCCTCCACCAACCCTGATGTTCACTGCGCGGCTTCACCCCGGGTGTTTGGTTGCGGCCACTTCCAATCTGGCTCGCATTCAGACAACCCCCTTTTTCGTTTCGCCTGCTTCTCCCTATGTGCGACGCGGCTGGAGGATCTGTCTGCGTGTATACGCCCCACCCTGGCGTCATCACGCATTCCTTCCCCTTGTGCGCCTAGCATTATGGGATTCGTAGTCTTTCCACTCTGCTAGGAACCTTGAGCATGCGCAGTGACATCTCGCTGCCCGTCTCGCACCCGGTGACGTCAGACGCCGGGTTCGATGGAGGACAGTATTTAACCGGCTCACTTGCGATACAGTCGCATGGAGCCGAGGGTCTGAGCTACATACACATTTTGTGTAAAGGTAAATTTAACTTACATTGCTTTGGGATTCTGCAGTATTCCATTTCTGACTTCATCTTTAAACTTTATTTTATTTTATTTTTTTCTTCTTTTGTCTTTTTTGTTTTAATACTTATATACTTAGACAATTGGCTGATGTTTACACAGACACCGAGTTAATTTCACCACTAGAGGGGCCTTTACCTTCTTTGGGTCACTCTATTGAACCACTAAACTATCTTGATCTATTTTGCTTTCTGAGACATTTGTCCGTGTTTATCATTCAGTTACTCAGTCCTATATACAGACTTCAGCCTTTGCTATTCATTATAATCTCTGCCGAATCCAAACGGCTACTGATTCATGCTTTTACTTTCAAGTCTCTTTTACCCATATATATTCTCATTCACTTTAATAAACAATATTCTATAATCTCACATTCCTAATTTAGTATTAATTATTTATTTGATTTTTCTTTTTCCATACTTTATTTCTTATTCTCATTTTCTTTTTTATTTATATTTTATCATTAATCGTGTTTTTTTTTTATATATATATTCTTTCTTTCATCGGTTACAGCTCTAGATATCAATTGGTCGAATTTGACACTTTTGAGCTACTCCAATTAAACCAGATCCTCCCCCTTTCCAAAGTGATTTTTTGTTGGTTTTAAGTAAGTGATATGTACATATAATATCCCCTTTTTTTATAATTTTTTTTTCCCTTTTGTGTCCCTTCTTCTTTGCACCCTTCTTTTTTTCCCCTTGTTTCCCTACATTACTCACCATCGCTCCCTTTTTTTTCTTTGTACCTCTCAGTACCCCCTCATACTGTCCTCTGTGACCATTGGGGACAGTCCCCTTCTGCCCCCCCCCCCCGGGTTGGCCAGTATCTGATACTGGAACTGTATCGGTGGTTTCACCTGCCTACTACACACGATGAGGTAAGTTAAGTTCTTGGATATAAGTATGGAGCTCTGACCTTCTCTCTAAAACAATCAATGTTACGATTTAAGTATAAACTTGTTTAAAATATATGCTTACTTATTTGGTTAATATATTCATACTTGTATGTCTTCTCTATTCATACAGTTGTCACTTCTACCATTGAGCATAAACGCACCACCCCTGAAGAAGCCATAAAGCGAAACATGTCGGGTTGATGCGACGTGTTTGTGCTCTTTATTCTTGAATACAACCAAGTTTGTGTGACCATTCTGTATGTGTATTTACAACCACCTGTTTCTTTTGTAATATGTCTCTATATCTCATCCATCAAGAATTACATTTTAAATGAATATGCCCAATAAAATGTTTAACCTTTTATAATAACTTTTTCCTCTATTATTATCCTATGGTTCGCACCGTTTAAAAATCCCATCCTCTCTCCTCCCCCCGTTTCTAACAATACTTCTTTTGGGATGTGGTGCCTACACTAATGGGTGTTTCCTCCTCGACTAGCCAAAAAACAAACTCTTAACAAATTAATCTTTACAAATCCAACCACAAATGAGATAATAAATAAAGCCTCACAGGAATATTTTTCACTCAACGGCATGGAGGATATCTCCTTAGACACTTTGGGCGGCTCATAAAGCCTTCATCCGGGGAAAAATCATTCAACTCTCTACCCAAACTAAACGCAACCGCAAAGCTCAAATAGAACGTTTGGAAGAAGACCAACCCTTAGAAATTGTCGCAAACAAGATCCCTCTAAGTTCCCCATATCACTCATAGACAAGGCCAAACTTGAATTAAATTTAGCCCTTACAACACAAGCGGAAAAAGTGATTAGATGGCGTTGCAACAATTTTACACAAATGCAAGCAAAATAGGGCCATTACTTGCTACAAAACTTTCTCCTAGAGTTAGAATTCATTCTATACCTAAAATCTGAATAGTAGGTCAACCGCCTACTGCAAACCCCGTCAAAATCCTAGAAGCATTTCAAGAGTTTTATTCTAAATTGTATGACACTCACTCAAAGCCAGACAAAGATTTTCTATCTAGGTATTTAGACGATCTTCCCATTCCTTCCATAACCCCCTCACACAAAAGTTTACTTGAGGCTCCCTTCACAATAGAGGAGGTTATTAAACACCTCAAAAACGGATCAGCCCCTGGCCCTGATGGTTTATCCATACCCTATTATAAGACTTTTGCCAACACCTTAGCCCCCTATCTAACCAAATTTTTAATGACAAAACAAATGGCTTACCATTAGACACACATCTTAATACGACATTTATCACAGTTATACCCAAACCAGACAAAAATCCTGAAGACATCAGTAATTATCGCCCCATTTCCCTAATAAAAAACTATATTAAAATTATGACAAAGATCATGGCCAATCGATTAGCATCTTTTATTAAGAAAAATATACAGAAAGACCAGGTGAGCTTCATCCCAGGAAGACAGGGCCCAGACCAAATCAGACGAGCAATAGATATTGTATCTATTCTGCAATCCAACTGGGAGGGAGGAGAAAAACAACAAGGCTTACTACTGTCACTGGATCTGCAAAAGGCCTTTGACATGGCCATACCTGTTTTCCCTAATAGATCGATGGGGCTTTGGCGTTCGCTTTAAGGGCCTCTTACATTCCCTTTATTCTTACCCTCAGGCTCTCATCCGTTTACAGGTTCATTATTCCAACACAATCAATATAGCATGAGGCACTAGACAGGGATGCCCGCTTTCCCCTCTCATATTTGCTATTGCCATTGAAACATTAGCCATAGCCATCAGACAAAATCCCAATATTAAAGGAGTATCCTGTGGTAATCAAATTCACAAATGTGGCCTATTTGCAGATGGACATCTTATTGTTCGTGACGTCTTCACTGATATCCCTTCCTAACATCTGCCAGGTTATGAAGGCCTTCTCTGAGGTCTCAGGCATTAGGGTAAATTACTCAAAATCACAAGCTCTAAATGTTTTGCTTCCCTTGTCTAGTGTCTCATTGCTTAAACAATCCTTTGGATTTGAATGGACAGACACCTCAATCAAATATCTGGGCATTACCTTAACAGCCCGCATTGAGACCCTTTTTTTACATAATTATCCACCTTTATTCAAAAAATTAGAGAATGATCTAGCATCTTGGTCCAAAAACTAATTATCTTGGTTAGGTAGAATTAATTCTATAAAAATGACTCTGCTCCCTATAATCCTTTATTTCTTTAGATCTCTTCCTATTCCCATTACTAAGAATCACTTGAAAAAGCTCCAAAGTAAAATAATCAAATTTATCTGGGGTGCTTCAGGTTACCGCATCCCCCAAAACACATTACTTCGTCACAGAAAACAGGGAGGTTTAGGTCTACCTGACCTACATAAATACTACTTAGCAGCTAGACTAGCCCAGACTTCTTTGATTTATTCTGCAACAGAAAAACCAGACTGGATCAATATTGAAAAAAAGAGGCTACACCAACATTATCCTTAGAATACCTTTTATTGGTGCCCCCCCAAAAAAAGACCCCCCATAATGTCCCCGTCTCTATCTCAATCGTTTGCACTATGGGATTCCCTAAGAAACCTCCCAAACCTTATATCCTCTGGAAGACCTCTTTCTCATTTATTCAATAACCCTGACTTCCCCCCTGGTCTAAATGTAGAGGCATTTAAATGATGGATAGAGGATTGTATCGTATAGGAATTTTTTTTAATCCTGGAGGGCCTATATCCCTTAGTTACTGCATCAAACATCTGAAACTTCCAGATTCTGAAAAACCGCGGTTTAATCAAATTTTCACATTTTTAAACCAAGGAAAAACCCCTTCCTCCCCAATTTACAAAGTACGAGTTATGGTGCAGCCAGGCCGGTTCACAAAGGGGAGGCATATCTATGGTATATTCATGCCTCACTCACCCTACATCAAAATCTTCCTATATGGAGGATTGGGAAAAAGACGCCCAGTTTTGTTGGAATTTGGATACCTGGCACTCAGCCTTCTCTAAATCTTTCAAAGGGATTCTTAATGTCTCTCTAATGGAGGCAAATATTAAAATTATAACCAGATGGTATCCAACACCCTCCAGACTGGCATCTATATATCCAGCATCAGATCCAACGTGTTTCAGAGGTTGCCAACTTTACAGCTCTATGCCTCATATTTGGTGGGAGTGCCCCAGAGTTCGCCCCTTCTGTAGAAAAATATTTTTATTAATTTTTTAGGTAACGGGTTTTCAAGTCCCTACCAGTAGCCATTTTGAACGCTCATATTCCTCACATACCAAAGGTTACACAAAAATTGATACACTTTATCTTTACAGGCGCCAAACTCACAATTGCCAAATCATGGAAAAAAACAAAACCTTTCCTGTCAGGTGCCAAAACCAAAATATCTTGGATACTAACTCAGGGAAAATTGGCTAGTATCTTATCTAATACCATTCCCAAATTAGAAAAAATATGGGAACCTTGGGCCAAATATATGGGGATTTCGATTTGTGAAGATGCTGTTTTACCTTCTATTAAGTTGGACACATACCCATCCCTTTCCCTCCAATCTCTTTTTTACCCGCTGTCTTTATTTTCCTCTTCTTTTTTTCCTTCTAAAAAGGATTTATGGAAACTTTTTTTTGGGGAATTCTAGTTTCCCATTACAAGTTATGTCTCTTATTTAGATTAAACGGGATACTATCAAATGTTTCGTTCGGCCTTGTTTAGTCTATCCCGATCTGTTGGCCCTGATCATCTTCTCAGGGCCTAAGAGTCAGAAGGAGGTCTCTATGCCTGGAGCAGTTAGTTCCCGATAAGGGGCTCCAGGTTACCAAGGAGAGAGGGTTTACCTTCTCCCTTCCATTATATTATAAGGATGAAGAGATCTCCCCCTGACAAACCTTTGATTGCTTTAGTTTTAAGGATCACACCCTTCATTTAATTGCTTATCATTTTAAGTTCATGTTTTTCTGATAGCTTACATGAATCTATCCTTTTTTCTAGGATTTTTTTATAAATTTTTCCATTTATTGACTAATGATTTTGTTTATTCCTAAACAATCTTTTTTTCTTTATTTTTATCCAACATGATGTAATGTTCTGTATTATTTATCTTCTTCTGAAAATAAAATATTTTGAAAGTAAAAAATAGAAAGAGAGAAGAGAAAAAAAAAGACACTGATAGGGGTGGGGGAGTCAGTTGGATGGGAAATGTACCGAGGTATAGGCGAGTTTACTATACCATCATCCAGGGAAGTGAGGGCAACCCAAAGGTCCCCCCACCCCCTCTTTATCAAATACTCTCAGGAGCAAAGAGGGAACTCCCTTCCTCCGAGAATTTAAATGTATTCCATTGGCCTAAAGTTTCTAAACATAGGTCTCCTTTCGATTGAGCCGATAATAACAAATCCTCCATCCTATTAACCTCTTCAATTTGTGTGACCCATGTATGAATTGTGGGAGGGCTTGTATCTCTCCACTGCCGTCTGATACATGATCTAGCAGCGTTGATAAGATGGTGCACGATTAATTTACTATAGGTTTTCCCTGGTATGTTTGAGACATGTAACAAAAATAAGGCTGGATCTTCTGGGAGGATATACTCAGTAAACTTCTGTGCTATCCGCCGTATCTCCCTCCAGAAGTACTCCAGTTTTGGGCAGGACCAAAGAACGTGGAGTAGAGTCCCTCTTTCCTCCTGACACCTCCAACATTTGTCCGGGATCTCCGGAGAGAATTTATTAAGTAATGAGGGAGTACGGTACCATCTTGTCATTATTTTAACATTAGTTTCTTGGATTCTTGTAGATCTTGAAGATCTTGAAGATTTAAACACAAGATTTACTTATGGCACACCTATGTTGTGCCTGGGTGAACGTCCGGTCTAATGTAATTTCCCACTTCCTTATGTATGGAGGGGGACATAATCCTCTTGGGGGGCAACCAGTAGTGCATTTGCAAAATTAAGTGAGAGCAAGGCCCCGTCCGCTCACATAGTTGTTCTAAGGGTGTCAATGTTCGCTGAAATCTGTCCGGAGGTGGGAGAGTTGAATGAGGTTAGTTCGGGTAATGAGGGACATATCCCGGTCGCTATTTGCATAAAATGCGAGGCCTGAAAACACTGAGTCTGAAAGTTTCCTGAAGGGAGTTGACAGATGATAATAAAGTGGTAGAGCATATTCGAGAGCAAATACGCAGGGTAGGGCCCAAGGTTTGGTGCTTTTTGAGAGCTGAACTCTGGTCTACAAAGCACCAAACCGCACAACGCAATGGGACCTCACACTGATTGCTCGATCTTTGTCCATATTTTAGAGCTTGCATGCCTACACCAGTCTACTAGTCGCGCCATATGAGACGCCTGATAATATTTCTGCATATCTGGTACCGCTACCCCCCATATTGTTTAAGCATTGTCATTAAATAGCGTTGAATTCTGGGCCTTTTATGGGCCCAAATGAAATCAGTTATCTTATTAGTCTGTTTAAAAAATTCTGGTGGTATATGAATGGGTAGAGTTTGAAAGATAGGAAAATTTAGGCAATATTGACATTTTTATTATGTTACATATACCGAACCAAGAGAAAAGGCCCTGATGCCATTTAGAAAGCAAGACTTTCACTCTACACAGTAGAGGTGGAAAATTCAACTCAAAGGTTTGGTCCAATTTAGGTGGAATCAACGTACCCAGGTATTTGAGGCCCGTATAGGTCCATCTAAACTTAAAATTAATTTTTAAAGCGTTAATTTGAGTCGTAGTCATAGATACACCCATTGCCTCTGACTTGGACATATTAATTTTTAAATTGGACAATGCACCATATTGGTCCAATTCTCTTAGTAGGTTTGGCATAGATATAACAGGTTTAGTAAGGCAGAATAAAAGATCATCCACATATGCGGATACTTTATGATGTAAATCTCCGGTCATTAACCCCCTAATATCCAGGTTTTGCCTGACCTTACAAAGAAATGGCTCTAAGGTGATAGCAAAAAGGAGTGGTGATAAAGGGCAACCTTAGGCGGGTGCCGTTGTGGATAGAGAAAGGTTCTGATAGAACTCCATTTGCCTTTATTTGTGCCTCTGGCCTTGTGTATATGCCCAAGATCCACCCTACCATCCTCTCCCCTACCCCCACATACCATAGGACAGAAAACATAAAAGACCAATTGACCTGGTCGAATGCCTTCCCAGGAACACAGTGGATGTTTTAGAGTGACCGACTAAGTGGACTAGATTCAAAATCTTAATGGTATTATCACGGGCCTCCCGCGTTGGGATGAAGACTACCTGGTCTGGGTGTACTAATGCAGTCAAATGTGGTTGTATACGTGTGGCTAATATTTTTGTAAATAACTTAAGATCTACATTCAATAATGAAATGGGGCGATAGCTACCACATATTGATGGGTCCTTATCCTTCTTCGGAATAACAGTGCTATGTGCTTTCAGGGTTTCTGGAGTAAATCCTGTTCCATGTCCCATTGCATTAAATGTTTGTACCATCTGCTTACCCAACTGAGGGAAAAATGTCTGGTAGTATTTATGTGTAAAGCCATCCGGACCTGGAGCTTTCCCGGGTTTGGATGTCCTGATGGCCTCTTGCAATTCCTCTAAAGGTAAAAGCAATGTCCAACTCTTCTCTAATCTGTTCTGTCAATTGAGAAATACCTGAAGAGGAAATGTATTCCTACATTATATTTTGAGGTTGTGATCTGGTAGGCAGATTATATAAGGATTGGTAAAATCTATGGAAGGTCGAGACAATCTGGGAGGGAAGGTGTACCTTTCTACCTTCGGGGTCCACTAAGTGGGGGACATAGGATTGAATACTCTGTTCCTGTAAAGCTCTAGCCAGTGAACGGTTGCATTTGTCTCCTGTTTCATAATATTTCTGGCATCTCTGAAGTGCTGCCTTAGCTCTATGTTGGCGTAACTCTGTCACTTGTCTACGCAATTTAAGGAGTTCTGTGTCCCCTGTACACCTTGTGTTCTGTTTATGTTGGGTCTCTAACATCTGTATATCTGTCAGTAATTGGGCCTCCCTTTCCTTTTTTATTCTGGAACCATGCTTAATGAGTACCCCTCGTATAACCGTTTTGTGCGCTTCCCAGATTGTCCCTGCATCTGTCTCCTCTACAGTATTATATTGAAAAGAGTACTGCAATTCCTTAACTTCCTCTACCACCATCTTATCTTCTATCAAACTCTCATTCAATCGCCACTGTCTCCTCTTGTCAGAGGAATACTCATTCATAGTTAATGTCAGTGAGACCAGGGCGTTATCTGACCATGTAATACTCCCTATAGTCACCACTTTAACCGCCGTTCACATACTATGTGGGGTGAAAAATAAGTAGATTCTAGAATATACCTGATGTGGCGCTGAATAAAAGATGTAGTCTCTTTCTTCGGGGTAATACGCTCTCCATGCGTCAGTAAGTTGGTAATTATGCAATAATTGTAAGACTCGTTTACGTAGACCTGTAGCTACCGAGGAGCTTCCCCCTTATGTATCCATCTTCGGGTCTAGGGGAAGATTAAAATTGCCCCCCAAGATAAGTTTACCGTCAGTAAATTTAATCAGCTTGTTAATAGTAACGCAGATAAATTGATTTCTATTATTGGGGGCATATATCGTGGCCAAAGTCACTTTTATGCCTCCCATTGTCCCTTTGAGGAACATAGTTACATAGTTAGTCAGGTTGAAAAAAAGACAAGTCCATCCAGTTCAACCATAAAAAAAAAAAAATATATCATACTATCCCATATACCTAATTCTATACCCACAGTTGATCCAGAGGAAGGCGAAAAAACTCAGCAGAGTACGATCCAATTTGCTACAGCAGGGGAGAAAAATCCTTCCTGATCCCCCGAGAGGCAATCGGATATTCCCCGGATCAACTTTACCTATAAATGTTAGTACCCAGTTATATTATGTACATTTAAGAAAGAATCCAGGCCTTTCTTAAAGCAATCTACTGAGCTGGCCAGAACCACCTCTGCAGGGAGTCTGTTCCACATTTTCACAGCTCTTACTGTGAAGAAATCTTTCCGTATTTGGAGGTGAAATCGCTTTTCCTCTAGACGTAAAGAGTGCCCCCTTGTCCTTTATGTTGACCATAAAGTAAATAACAACACCAAGTTCACTATATGGACCCCTTATATATTTGTACATGTTGATCATATCCCCCCTTAATCTCCTGTTCTCAAGAGTGAATAAATTCAGTTCCTCTAATCTTTTCTCATAGCTGAGCTCCTCCATGCCTCTTATCAGTTTGGTTGCCCTTCTCTGCACTTTCTCCAGTTCCTCAATATCCTTTTTGAGAACTGGGGCCCAAAACTGAACTGCATATTTTAGATGAGGTCTTACTAATGATTTGTACAGGAACAGAAATCTGCCCACTATATCTGTTTTTTCTCTATTAATGTCCAGGGAATTCGTCTTGAAACCAATATAGAAACCCCTCTTGATTTAGCTGCCCTATTAAATGCGTGATATGCATAGGGGTAGAAGTTGTTCTTAAGAACTGGTACCTTACCCTCTCTAAAATGGGTTTCCTGAATGTATGCCACATCCGAGTGTGTGTGTTTCAAATCTTGCATTAAAATCGTAATTTTCTCCGGTACATTAAGCCCTTTCGCATTTAAAGAAGTGACCTTTAAAGCCTCCATCTCCCCTACCAAAAAGCAACAAAGAAAAAAAAAAAAAGAAAGAAAAAGGAACAATAAGAAAAAGAACAAAACGGGTTCTAATAACCCTAATGTGTTACGTGGGATATACTCCCCCCCGTATCTCCCTCCGACAGATGAAGGGATCTTTCTTAACGCACTCAACTCCCCCTACCCTGAGTACTAACCTACTATGGGGGATTGATTGCACATGAACCAGGGAGGGGAGCTCCCGGACCTCCCTCCCGCTCCTGCTCATTATATCATCGCCTCAATATGTATTTATATCTCCAAGTCAATACATAATCATTTATTCTCTATACATTTATATTCTCAACCGTTCTATATTATCAATTTCTTGCCCATTGCTCTATTTCATATGATCTTCATGAAAGTAAAACTTATATCAACATACCGCCCTCAAAGGAAGAGGGTCCGGGGAGAAGCTTTCCCCTCCATCACTGCAATATGTCATGGGGTATAGTGCCCTATAGTGTCCCCCACCCTTGTCTCCCCCCTCCCTATCTCCCTACCCCTCCCTGTCTACTTCCACAGATAAATGTCAACTACATAATAAACCTCCCCCATAAAAAATCACACCAACCCCCCCCTCCCACCTTCCCCTATCCTATACCCCTTTCAGCCTATCCCACTCCCTAACGCAGTGGTTCTCAACCTTTCCAGTGCCGTGACCCCTTTGATAAAAAATTCCAAGTTGTGGGACCCCTAACAGTAAACGTATTTTCATAGCGTGAGTTGTCAGCAGCACCCAAGGCAAGACAAGTAATTTGCACCTTTAACCCACGGACATTTAACGCTCCCTGAGTCCCTTCCCCCATCCATCTCCCTAGCCATCTTTCTTGTTCTTTCTCTTATTTTTCTCTCCTTTTTTCTTTGTTCCTCCCCCTCTTTTCCTCTCCCTTCCATGTATTCTCAATTTTTATTCTTTCTCTTACCCCTTGGTGGGGGGGGGTGGGATTAGTGGCAGTGCTGGCGGGGAGTTGGGATCAGTGGCAGCGGTGGGGGGGAGTTTTGATCAGCCAACTTGGGTGCTCTTGATCAAGGTCATCTGCTGATCCGAGAACTGTATTGGGGACTTTTAATGGCAACTATAATCACAGGTAGTGTTACTCACTGTGCCTCCAGCTTCACTGTGTCTCCGACTTTGTGGTGTCTCGCAGCAGTGACACCTATGCCGAAATCAGGAGATAGGGTCTCCTCCAGCCCCTCCCACTTCACATTCCTCACCAGTCAGCTGACCTCTAGTCTCTGCCCCCCAGACATGATGTGAACTGAATGGGCAGCTGTGAAGAGGCTGAGTGGGCAGCCCCGGGCTCCAGGAACAGCCTAGCTGGGCAGCCGCGAAAAAGGCTGAGAGAGCAGTGCAGGCTTCAGGAACAGCCCAGGATTTAGTGACCCCTGGCAAATTGGCATTCAACCCCCAAGGGGGTCCCGTCCCCCAGGTTGAGAACCACTGCCTTAACACATTCCTGCTACTCTCTAATGTCACTTCTCGGCCCCTTCTATTATCCTACTCCATTGTTTGCTAGCTTCTGCTTTTAGTCTTCTCCTCCGCCAATTCCATGCAACCCCCCCTTTGTGTCAATTTATAAATCTATAAATTAAGTAGGTGACTATGAAGTAAAAACATCTCCTTTAGTGAATAATTATCTTTATTATTGTACTCTTATACTTATGTGTTGTGTTCCTTTGTGTCTTAGTGTTAAACAGTGTCGGCTCTACCAAGTCTGTGTTACTAATTCCCTTTTATCTAAACTTCAAACACCACAACTAAAAAATAAGAGGGTCTAGTGTAAAAAAACAAAAAAACAAAACAGGGGGTCTAGTGCAAAAAAAAAAAAAGTAATAAACCCCACAGGGGGTCTAAGGTGTGTTTCTAACCAACAGTACAAAAACAAATCCAAGCACTTGGGCCTAGTTAAGACAGCATGCACATAATGTCACATCACAGGGTGGCACAAAAAGAACATAAAAAAAACTGTGCGGGTCCCGGACTGGCTGAGCACTGTAAGCTTCACTTTGGCTTAACCTCAGTTGTGCACTTTTATTTACAAATTTGATGAGGCAAGTGACTAGGAAGAAAACCCTAAAGTTTTAATTAGAAGATGCACTTTTCAGGTTTTTACTGCTGTCTGAGGCTTGTTAGAGAGCAGTTTATTCACTTACGGTGAGAATGGTTTGACCAAATGGAGTAAGGCAAAATCTGCAACAGGGACACAGGCAGAAATAAAAATCTGATGGAAGTTCCAGGATTCCTCTACAAGATTTTTATTTCTGTCTGTATTGCGGTCAGTAAAAATCTGATGAGTTATATCTTCCTTTCCTTCTCTCCAAAAAGATCTGGCTGGGCCTATAGTTTAATACTGTACAAGTTTTACCTACTTTTATTAATCTTTAAAGCCTAAATGCAATAAGGCATAATAAAAACTTTAAGCTTCTCAATTACAAATATTACAGTCCACAGGGAAAGGCTTCATTGCTGTAATGATAACCAGTATGACCATGATTTGTAATTAGTGCCTACAGTGAGGGAAAAAAGTATTTGATCCCCTGACAATTTTGTACGGTTGCTTACTGGACACTTGTCTATAATTTTAATGATAGGTTTATTTTAACAGTAAGAGACAGAACAACAAAAATATCCATAAAAACTAATTTAAAAAAGTTATACATTGATTTGCATTTTAATGAGCGAAATAAGTATTTGATCCCCTGCAATCAGTACGATTTCTGGTTACCAGGTGTCTTCTATATAGGCAACGAGCTGAGATTAGGAGCACTCCCTTAGGGCCAGTTCACACCAGACGCAGTTCCGTGTGCTTTTTTTCTGCACTAAAAATGCATGCACAGTGTTTTCCATGTATTCCAATGGCTCTTGTTGGCTCTAGTTCACACCATGCAGTCAGTTTCTGTACCGGAAACTGACTGCATGGTGTGAACTAGTGCCAACAAGAGCCATTGAAATACATGGACAACACTGTGCATGCATTTTTAATGCAGAAAAAATGCACACAAAACTGTACGGAACTGCGTCTGGTGTGAACTGGCCCTTAAAGGGAGTGCTCCTAATATGCTTGTTACCTGTATAAAAGACACCTGTCCACAGAAGCAATCAGATTCCAATCTCTCCACCATGGTTAAAATAAGCCTACCATTAAAATTTTAGACTGATAATTTCTTTGTAAGTGGAAAATGTACAAAATCAGCAGGGGATAAAACTTTTTTTCCCTCGCTGTACAATGTAAAATCACATATGATTTAGAGCTTCTAAGATATTCTCCAGCAGCTTCTTTATTTTTTGGTAGGAAATTAGTGCAGAGCATTTATTGTGTTTAGATCATACATAAACATGTATTTTTAATTTTTTTACAGGTATTAATAGAACACCAATTTCCACAGCACTTTACATACTGTACATTCACATCAGTATCTGCCCTTAAGGAGATTACAATCTAAAGTCCCTACTGCACATACATACAACCCTAATTCAAATCCTAATAAACCCATATTTTATTCACAATAGAAAATATATCAAATATTTAAAGTGAGAAACGTACCATTTTAGATTTTTTTTTTTTTTATTGATGGCAACATGTCCTCAAAACAGGTGGGACAGGGCCATGTTTATCACAGTGTAGCATCCATGCTTCTTTTGACAACACTCTGTAATCATATGGAGACTGAGGAGACCAGTTGCTGGAGTTTTGGGAGAGGAATGTTGTCCCATTCTTGCCCGATCTATTTTAACTGCAGTCATGGGCATTCTTTGTTTCAAGATGTGCCAAATAATTTCAGTTGGTAAAAGGATATGGACTGCAGGCAGGCCAGTTGAGCCCCAGGACTCTCCTATTATGAAGCCATGCTGTTGTCATAGATGCAGTATGCTGTTTAGCATTGTCCTGCTGAAATATGTAAGGCCTAACCTGATATATGTTTATCAGATTAGCAAATCATTGCATTCTGTTTTATGTATATTCTACACAGCGCCCCATCTATTTTGGAATTGGGGTTGTACATACTAATACTAAGGTCAATTTAGACAACAGCCAATTAACCTACCTGCCTTTGGCGTGTGGGAGGAAACCAGAGCACAAAGAAAACCCACAAAAGCAGATGGAGAACATGCAAACTGTATGCAGATAATGTCCAGACTGAGTCAAATCAGGGACCCTTGTGCTGCCAGGCAGAAGTGCCAACTACTAAGCCACGTTGTTATAATAACTTTGTGATGTTTGAATAATTTGGTTGTTTATTCCTTGTAGTGTTCTGTAATGGCCTACCTGTGAGGTGGTACTATATACTCCCATTGGGTTTGATGGGCACTGGTGTGTTGGGACGTTGCTGGGCTCAGTGCTCATCATCCCCTCCCTAGGTGTGCGTGCAAATTCCCTAGAGGTAGGCAATGATGGGGAGGTATTTTGGCCTCCCAATCCCACCTTTCCTGTTGCCTGTATGGCTGCACAATGGGGATTTCCACCCCATCCCCTAGCAGCATCTGCGCAGTTCGGTAGACTGAACACGGGGATGTCAGATAGAAGCTGCATATAAAAGGAGAGGATTTTTTTCCCTTCTCCTACAGCAGTGGTTCTCAACTCCTGTCCTCAGGACCCACTAACAGGCAAGATTTTTAGTATTACCTTGGGGAGATACAGACTAGAATACTGCAATCACTGAGCAGAAAATGATCTCACTTGTGATGTATTTCAGTTATCTTGCAAACCTGGCCTGTTAGTGGTCCCTGAGGACAGGAGTTGAGAACCACTGTCCTACAGGGACCTTAACTGGGTAGTTTATCCGTGTTTTTCTGGGACCACGATGTATTGGTACGTTTGCTTTTTCTTCTTTCCCACACCTTTAATTGAATTTTGGTACTTGCTTTTTTCTTCTAGGTTTATTTTTTGCTGCATTAGTCTCTATATTATGTTTTTTTTTTTTTTTTTTTCAGATATTGGAGGCTACTTTGCAATTAAAGGCTTGCTCTTCTTCCCATAGTTGCAATACTATTGAGTGGGAATGATCAGTTATCACATACACTAAAAATTACTCGGTTTTGGAGTAAAGCTATCCATCTTTTGAAAGCAACACTACATCAGCTTGACTAAGTCATGTGTCGAAGACGCAACGCATAGGGGAGGAGCCTAGTGACGCTTCCAGCAGCCTGAGGATTACGCCCCACTGAGCAGAGCTAAACGCTATCTATCCAGGGCTATGTGAGTGCAGCCACAGCTGACGATTACCGTATTTTTCGGACTATAAGACACACTTTTTTCCCCCAGAAATATGGGGGAAAATGTCCCTGCGTCTTATGGTCCGAATGCATAACAGGGGCCCCGCCATCGCTGGCACTGCCCCTGCCATCCGCTCACAGCCTCTGGAATCCCCCAACCGCCGCCACTGGCTCGCCCCCCCCCGCCGCAGTGTCAGGGGCTTTGCGAATCGAATTAGAGCCGCTCTCTCTCTCTTTCGCTTACAGAAAGGGAGGGGGGGCGGCGGGGGATATCCGCAGCTCTCCTCTCCCTGTCACAGCGCCGCTGCTGAGTTCTCTGGCAAATAGAGCAGCGGCGCTGTGACAGGGAGAGGAGAGCTGCGGGCTGTCTGTATATCCCCCGCCGCCCCCCTTCCCTTTCTGTAAGGAGAAGAGAAAGAGAGAGCGGCTCTAATTGGATTTGCTGGGTCGCCACCCAGCTTCCTGCCCACTGTTTCCCCCCCCCCATGATTGGCCACAGCAGAGGGCCAATCAGAAGACACTGGGGGCATCATGGGAAATGAAGTCCCTGCAGAGTTTATGGCACCAGTTCTCCCAGCATGCAAGCACTCTGCTGGAGGGGAGGGAGGGGGTGTTAGAACTTGAAGAGGAGCAAAAGAGAATACTCTGCTGGGGGACACCGCCAGAGAGCCACGCTGTACCCCGCACCGCCAGAGAGCCACGCTGTACCCCGCACCGCCAGAGAGCCACGCTGTACCCCGCACCGCCAGAGAGCCACGCTGTACCCCGCACCGCCAGAGAGCCACGCTGTACCCCGCACCGCCAGAGAGCCACGCTGTACCCCGCACCGCCAGAGAGCCACGCTGTACCCCGCACCGCCAGAGAGCCACGCTGTACCCCGCACCGCCAGAGAGCCACGCTGTACCCCGCACCGCCAGAGAGCCACGCTGTACCCCGCACCGCCAGAGAGCCACGCTGTACCCACACCGCCAGAGAGCCACGCTGTACCCACACCGCCAGAGAGCCACGCTGTACCCACACCGCCAGAGAGCCACGCTGTACCCACACCGCCAGAGAGCCACGCTGTACCCACACCGCCAGAGAGCCACGCTGTACCCACACCGCCAGAGAGCCACGCTGTACCCACACCGCCAGAGAGCCACGCTGTACCCACACCGCCAGAGAGCCACGCTGTACCCACACCGCCAGAGAGCCACGCTGTACCCACACCGCCAGAGAGCCACGCTGTACCCACACCGCCAGAGAGCCACGCTGTACCCACACCGCCAGAGAGGGAGCCACACTGTTCCCGCACCACCAGAGAGGGAGCCACACTTTAACCGCTGTACCCGCACCACCAGAGAGGGAGAAAGACCGAGCCACTGCCAGGATACAGACATGCTACACTACTGACTAGAGTCACCCCAGGCAACCCAGAGTGAGCGAACGTCCAGCCAGAGGGATCACTGTTGCGATTTCGCTGGGTCTGGTAAGAGGGCCTGTTGGCCATTATTCATTACTGTTCCCAGGGACTGAGCCATTAGGAAGTGCCTAACCTGATATCCTCTAGGCCTTATTGACCGCCACAACGTCCCTCTCTGTCCTCTTCCCACGGCGTCCCCTCTGTCCTCTTCCCACTGCGTCCCCTCTGTCCTCTTCCCACGGCGTCCTTCTCCCAGGGCGTTACTCTGTCCTCTTCCCAGGGTGTCCCTTTGTCCTTCACCCACGGCAACCCTCTGTCCTCTTCCCACAGCGTCCCCTCTGTCCTCTTCCCATGAAGATGACAGGGCGGGCCTTGACAGGAAGGGGTGGGTCATATTTAAATTAGGGGGTGCGCAAGTTTAGTCAGGCCTAGGGCAGCACAAAACCTAAATACACCACTGATGGCATGGTCACTCTGCGTTTACTGTGGCATGGTCCCTCTGCGTTTACTATGGCATGGTCCCTCTGCGTTTACTATGGCATGGTCCCTCTGCGTTTACTATGGCAATGGTCAGGCTACATTTAATGGGCACTGGAAAATATTTTAGTACACAATTTGGTTCAGAATATTTTTTTTCTTGTTTTCCTCCTCTAAAACCTAGGTGCGTCTTATGGTCAGGTGCGTCTTATGGTGCGAAAAATACGGTAGCTTGTGGTGTGGTGAATACTGCGCAATGATTTATTTCTTTGCATTCCTTACATGTTGACACCTTTGGAACCCGGAGATCTGTGAGAGAAGGGGGGCTTTTTTGGAGCGATCTCACCGCAACCAGCTTAGGAAACTGGCTGATATTTTATATGTGTATTATTCAGAAGTTGTCTGATTATCTGAATGAATTACCTGGGGTCAAGCACTTAAGTGGAAGAAGAGTGATGTGAGTAGGACTGTCGTTTATGCCACATTGGATACCATCCATGCTGCTTTTTGGTTTAATAAATTAGCACTGCACTTTATGAATACTGTGAAGTTGGCATTTACTAATTAGCACAGGGCATCTTTATATATTGTCGCGGAGCACTTTTTTATTGATTGGATGTATATATAAGTTCACTGTGCACATACAGCAGGTTGGTGCAAGCGCATCATTTATTATTAACTACATCAGCTTGAAGTTGTCCTGATTTTTTTTGAGTAGATTGGTATTCTCTTTCTCAACATTACTGCTTTTGTGGTACTGATGTTTATCATTATTAATATGGATGAGCTCAGGCATGTTCGCAACTCCACGTGCTCGCGCCCACCAGGAAGCTCACACTCCACAGCGCTAATCACAGGCAGTTAGACATCCGTGCAGCCGAGGATTGGGAAACGTCTCACTGCCTGCTATTAGCGCTGTGGAGTGTCAGCTTCCTGGCGGGTCTGGGCACGTGGAGTTGCGAACACTCCCGAGCTCATCCTTAATTATTAACAGGGAGTTTCTTACTTACCTTGATGTACAAGGTCTCCTAGATTGATACGATTCTGTGACCTAATCTCCAATATGTATTAATCCCTAACATGTTAGCTTCCACGCCTGCCCCAGGGTAGAGCAACTAACAAGCCCGGTGTCTTCCTATCTTGTGGTGTGCCTTTCCGGATATGGGTAAGCCCTTGGGTTCTCTCTGTGCTCAGGCCACCACATTACCTTTGATTACATGTGTATTATATGTATTTTATTAAATTGGCTGTTTTAATTTAGAAAGACTGGATGCTTCTCCTCGCCTCCTGCAGAAGCAGTCACTACCATAAAACATGTAGAGGATTTTGATGCTGCTGAAGCTATGTTTCCCAGCATATTATTTACATCTGTTTTCTCATAGTTTGATCACCATTGGATTGTGTAATAGATTATGCAAGTTTTTGTCAGTTGTCTGAAATATTATGCCATGCGAGAAAATGCAAAATGCCATTCTGTGTCTGGTTTTCTGCAGCATACAGGCCACAGTTAGCAAGCCTGCACGTATTCAGAATAAACAGCATTGCTGGGCCCATGGCAATCTGTTAACAAATACATTTTATGTCGCTGCCTCTGATCTCTGGTGCACCGATGGTCCCTACAGGTGCTCTGTGGCTCTTTAGAACTTCCCATTTTGCTACACATGGCTCAAAACCTTTATTCCCATCTTATTTTATCATGCCAAGCTCCTGAGATCCTGAGTATCACTCATGCTGCATAAAGAGACACAGGGATTATGTGTGCAAACTGTGCCAACAAATCTCTTGCCGCCCACTGTCAGCTTCTGCGATGCAGAATTGAAGAAAAAACAAAGTTACTATGAGCAACAAAGAATTTTCTTTTCAACACACTTTTCCTAAATAAACATCGTTGTCGCACAGTTGTGGCAAAAAGCTCACAAGCAGCAATCTGAACCTGTGAGACCTCTAAACTAAGTTACTGTCAGCATACACACCTAAGTCAATAGTATATATTACAAAACAAGTTCAACTTTTGTAATGTGCTACATGTTACACCTGTATTTAGGGTCTAACATAATCCAACACAGAACAGTTCCCCTCGCCTCTTGACCGCCCCCCCCTTTCACATTTGAAATTGGTGTGACTTTGCGGGCAGAGAATCTGTGAATGTATAAACTACCACGGCAGGAGGACTTGTAGTTTCAATGGAATATAAGTGTACTGATCAGCGTGCTCATAGTCCATTCACAAGTCCTCCAGATTTTAAACAGAAAGCCAGAGGTACGGGCAGAAAGCTGAAGGACATGTCCGCAGCAGCCTCACATTGCACCCACGATCCACTAAGAATCCACTGAACGCAGGTGCAAGACTGTGCAGACTTCTGGGGAAAAAACTAATATATGCACATTTCTTTGTTCCTGCAAAGATATGTGCATTTATTATTTTTATCTCATAGGTGGAATTAGCCTTTAAATATAGGCACCCAGAGCTGTGACAGAGCTATGCACTTGTTTCAGTCTTTGCCTAAAGGCGCCTTTCATTGACACTACTGTTTCAAACAGATGGACCAACCTTTTTTTAAACATTTAAATACAGAGGAACCCTTGAAATAACTTTCAGGTCTCAGCTAATGATTCAGATCATAAAATAAATATTACGCAAAGATAACCAAAATAAATACAAAATGCAGTTTGCAAATTATGATTTTATTAAGGTAAAAATGTCCCCACCCCCCCCCCCCCCCCGCTACATCATTTATGAACTGTGTCTAACCAATTTTTTGGGGAAAGCGGAGGGCCAGTTTGAAATCGGGTGAACTCGCATGATTTCAAACCGACACATTTCAGTCTGACTTCAGGGGCGATTTGACAGACATCTGTGTGGGTTCATGCACAGATGTCTATTCAAATAGCCCCAGAATTTACCAAACGTAGTGCAGGAACTACTTTTGGGAATCAGTGCGGCGCCGCAAAGTCGGCATTGCACCGATTCGGACGGTGCCCTTGCCGGCAATAGCCTGCGATTTGACATGTCTAAACGGCACGATGTGAACGTGGGCTTAAGGTTTTATTTATGCAGCTTTCGTCATTTTAGAGTGGTGACCACCCAATTTTTTTTTTGTAAATATAGGGTATGGCGCTAGCATAACCTATGATCAAATAGTCTATGTGCAATCTTATATCTTTAAAGTGCCATCATTTCCTTTTTAACATATATGGACATGCTGTATCAAAAAATATATATGCAAATGCAATAAACAATATGAGAACCTTGTGCTACTGTGCTCATTATCTAACATACATACCAGATATATAAAACCTTTTTTTGTGCAAAAGCAAAAAAATTATATATATGCATATAGTATCCACTTATAAATTTTCAATGTCCACTGTTAATATAGTGCAAATCTGAAGAGCTCTTGTATACTGTGCAGATATATGCTGACCGCCGTTTGGAATAACTTACCCCCAGTGAAAAAAAGTGCAATGATTGTGCAATCCTGTACAGAGAGGAGAAAAGGCTGCATGCAGAGTACAGTACACTCTACCCATGTTGCTGATTTAAAGTGATATGGCTGAGAGGGCCCTTGTGGCCAATAGAATCTGGTGAGTGGACCCCTGTATTGCACGTGGTGGAGCATAGTGTTGTGTGAAGTGCACAGCTACAATAAAAATTATGGCGGTCGGCATACATCTGCACAGTATACACGATTTCTTCAGATTTGCACTATATTAACAGTGGACATTGGACATTTTTAAAGTGGATACTATATGCATATAGATTTTATTTTTATTCTTTTGAACAAAAAAAAGTTTTATATATCTGGCATGTTTGTTAGATATTGAGCACAGTAGCATAAGGTTCTCATATTGTTTATTGCATTAGCATTTTTTTTTTTTTTTGATCAGCATGTCCATATATGTTAAAAAGGAAATTATGCCACTTTAAAAAAAAAAATTGCACATAGATTGTTTGATCATAGGTTATGTGAGTTAAATTCCATTTGCCACACCCAGGCCTGATTACTGCCAGACCTATTGAATCAAGAAATCACTTAAATAGAAGCTGTCTGACGAAGTGAAGCATGCTAAAAGATCTAAAAAAGCAACACATGCCACGATCTAAAGAAATTCAAAAACAGATGAGAAACAAAGTAATTGACATGTATCAGTCTGGAAAGGGTTACAAAGTCATTTGCGAACCACGGTGAAAACCATTATCCACAAATGGAGAAAACTTGGAACAGTGGTGAACCTTCCCAGGAGTGTCTGGCCTACCAAATTGACTCCAAGACAACTCATCCAGGAGGTCATATAAGAACCCAAAATGACATATCAAGAACTGCAGGCCTCACTTGCCTCAGTTACGGTTAGTGTTTATGATTCAACAATAAGAAAGAGACTGGGCAAAAACGGCTTCCATGGGGGAGTTCCAAGCAAAAGCCACTGCTGACCAAAAAGAACACAAAGGCTCGTCTCACATTCCCAAAAAATATCTTTTTAGTTAACCTCCCTGACGGTATGATTATTTCAGATTTTTGGTGCTGAAAGAGGTACCATTATTTTGCATGGAAATCTGGCGTTTTATATTGTAGGCCTGTAATTCTTAGGAATAACTCACTTAAATCTGTCCAAACAAGAGTCTAGTAGACATCCCGGGTATGATAAAGTTTGAAACACAAAGTCATAAAATTATAATAAATAACTATAAATAATTAATTATAACAAATAATAATGTCATTATAATAAAAATAATAAAATTTATTCAATAATGTAATCAAATCAAAAACCCTGAAATTTGCTCAGTTGCAGAATTGTCGCTATTATTACTTACAGTGTTTGATGACGAATTTCCCCACAAATCACGATCACTCAATTCTGCAAATGATTCTAATTTATTATCGCTGTTTTCTAGCTGGTCTAAAACCACTTTTGACGTAAAACGGACACTTTTTGGTTGCTATGGTCAATCTCCAGTTTCCAGGCAGAAAGAACAGTTTTTATAATATAAAACTGCATGCAGGACACTGGACAAACCACTAGGGACAAAGGGGATGTGTAATTATTTGATACAGTACTGGAATCTGTAAGATTACTGTATGTATACTGTGTTTTTCACTTTTTGAATTTGGCGCTCGGCACTCGGCAGTGTGAATCGAGCGAGGAGACAGCTCGCAGACACAGCGGGGAGACATCGCAGGATCCAGGGGACAAGGCAAGTAACTTTCCCTGGATACTGTGAAGCAATCCCGAGTCTGGCTTGGGGTTACCGCTTTTGGTATGAAAAATTCACCCCGAGCCACACTCGGGAATACCGCTAAGCAGGTTAATAGGTTTAGAAGGCAAATACTTTTTTCACAAATACAATACATAAATAATAAGCATTCACATGTTTTGCACTTAGTGCTGCTGTATGAGATGAAATGATGTTCTGTAATAATAAAACAAATAACTATAATAATAATGGCAAGGAAGGAAACATGGATGGTTTAAATGATAGAGTTCCCTCACATTAGCGGTCAGTGGAATGTGCCCACTTACACTGGTGGTCATCGAACTAAAGGCCACCTTAAACTGATGGGCAGTGTGAGAAGGGCCTCATTACACATGTGGCCAATTGAGAAAAAGGCTTCTTACATTGGTCATAAGTGGAAAGAATGAGCCCCATACAGATAGCCATCTACCTGTATGGGGCAGAAAGATGCAGAAATTGCTCATTGCCAAAGTATAATTGCTGTCAAGGTACTCTCACCCTTTAAAGAGTAATTCCACTTTTGCTAAAAAAAAATTATTGAGTTTTCGTACTCACCGTAAAATCAATTTCTCTGAGTTCATGGACGGACACAGCTATCTATTGACAAGTGGGTATTATCCTTCATTTAGGAGTGACTAGGCAGAAAACTTGTAGAAAGTGTTAACACATCACACCTTATACAGTACCGCCCAGGGGACGGACCCTCTGGGTATAACCCCTCTTCTCTGCACCTCGCAGATCAGTTCGTCAAAAAGCAGTACAAACCTAAAAAGGAGGGGTGGGTGCTGTGTCCGTCCTTGAACTCAGAGAAATGGATTTTACGGTGAGTACAAAAATCCTATTTACTCTTTCGTTCATGGACGGACACAGCTTCCTATTGACAAGTGGGACGTCCCAAAGCAGTGTCAAAAAACGAGGGGTGGGAACAGCATAAAAGTAAACTTCACCCTAAAACAAAACAGAGCTCCTCACCAAGGAGTTGCAACTCTAAACGGCCGCCTGCAAAACTTTGCGGCCGAAGGAAGCATCCAAAGATGCACCTACATTAACCTTGTAGAATTTAGTGAAAGTGTGAGCGGACGACCAAGTCGCCGCCTTACATAATTGGGAAACAGACGCTTGATGTTGGAAAGCTCAAGAGTCAACTATTGCCCTGGTCGAATGCGCCGTGACAGGAAAGGGGGGCGCCCGACCCTTTATGGCCTAAGCCTGAATCACTATCTGTCTGACCCACCTCGAGATGGTGGCCGAATAGACCGCTAGTCCCTTTTTGGGACCAGCCACCGAAACAAACAGTGAGTCTGACTTCCGGAACGGAGCAGTAGCAGATAAGTATACTCTCAGAGCTCGGACAACGTCCAAGGAATGTAACGCCGACTCCTTAGAATTAGACGGATGAGGACACAAGGATGGAAGTACAATGTCTTCATTGAGATGAAAAGCCGAAACGACATTCGGAAGAAAGGAAGGCTGAGGACGCAGCACCACCTTATCCTTGTGGAAGATCAGATAAGGGGCCTTGCATGACAAGGCTGCCAGCTCAGAAACCTGTCTGACATAACAGCGACCAAAAAGACCACTTTTTGAGAAAGTGTTAACAAGGGAATTTCCCTAATGTTCTCAAACGTTGACTTCTGAAGCACCGAGAGGACCAAGTTCAAGTCCCACGGAGGTAGTGGGGGACGGACCGGAGGAGCCACATGTCGAACCCCCTGCACAAACTCACAAGAGAGTGAGCCGCCAGGGGTTGCTGAAAAAAGACAGCCAGGGCAGATATCTGCCCCTTAATCGTACTTAAGGCAAGCCTTTATTCCACCCCACGCTGTAGAAACAGCAGGATTCTGGAGACCAAATAAGTACGCGGATGCCACTTCATTTTCTCACACATGGAAATGTAGGCCTTCCAGGTGCGATGGTAAACCTTCCTAGAGGACGACTTCCGAGCACTTCTCATGGTAGAGATTACTGAATCTGACAGGCCCCGGTCCCTCAGAACCTGGTTCTCAATAGCCATGCCGTTAAAGCCAGTGACTGTAAAGCAGGATGGAGTATGGGACCTTGCGACAGCAGGTCCTCCCGTAGTGGTAGGCGCCAGGGGACGTCTGCTACCAGACGTACTAGATCGGTGTACCAAGGACGCTGAGGCCAATCTGGAGCGATCAGGATCATTGGAACCCCCTCTGCCTCCACCAGAAGAGGAAGGAGCTTCATGGGAGGGAAGACATTCCGGACAGATCATCATCCGCGCACGGAGGTGACTGTCGGGCCGGCATGCTGTAATTGTGCCATAGAGACCGATCATATGCATGCCCTGGAGCACGCAGCTCACCAGCCACCCGTGGAGAGACGGGCATGTCATGGAAAACCCAGCACGTAGCTAGGGTCGGCACACACTCGATGGCCGAAACGGAGGAGACTAGAAGGATCTGGGATCCAGCCTGTCACCCAGTCGGCAGTTGATCGAAGATCGCAAAAACAAAAAACGTAGAAAAAAAACCCCGGACCAATGCGCCCGAAGGGAGCCATGTCCTTCTCCTATGCTAGGCAGAAAAAAACTGATCTGCGAGGTGCAGAGAGAGGGGTTATGCCCAGAGGATCCACCCCCCGGGCGGTACTGTATAAGGTGTGATGTGTTAACACTTTCTACAAGTTTTCTGCCTAGTCACTCCTAAATGAAGGATAATACCCACTTGTCAATAGGAAGCTGTGTCTGTCCATGAACGAAAGAGTAATCACATTACCCCTCTGGGTGATCTGTGTACATTGCAGGGATTTTAACCACTTCAGATCCGCGGTATAGCCGAAAGACGGCTACAGCGCAGACCTGAATTGCCGGGAGGGCGCCCTGAACATCCTCCCGCGGCCTGCGCGCCCTCTGTGATTAGCGAGTAAATGAGACTCGGCTGATCACAGATCGGCGTGAGGGGTCGATCCCGACCCCTTACCACGTGATCAGCTGTCAGCCAATGACAGCTGATCATGTGATGTAAAGCGAGCCGTAATCGGCTATTTTTTCTCCTCGCGCTTACAGCGTGAGGAGAAAAAAAATACCCGATCACCGGCGGCTGTCAGAGGGACATCAGTCCCGATGACGGAGACCGGGACCAATGCTCATCTGTGCCACCCGCCAGTGCCCACAGTGCCGCCCATCGGAGCCCACAGTGCCGCCCATCGGAGCCCACAGTGCCGCCCATCGGAGCCCACAGTGCCGCCCATCGGAGCCCACAGTGCCGCCCATCGGAGCCCACAGTGCCGCCCATCAGTGCCGCTCATCAGTGTCCACTACCAGTGCCCATCAGTGTCCACTACCAGTGCCCATCAGTGTCCACTACCAGTGCCCATCAGTGTCCACTACCAGTGCCCATCAGTGTCCACTACCAGTGCCCATCAGTGTCCACTGCCAGTGCAGCCCATCGGTGCCCGCCAGTGCAGCCCATCGGTGCCCGCCAGTGCAGCCCATCGGTGCCCGCCAGTGCAGCCCATCGGTGCCCGCCAGTGCAGCCCATCGGTGCCCGCCAGTGCAGCCCATCGGTGCCCGCCAGTGCAGCCTATCGGTGCCCGCCAGTGCAGCCTCATCAGCGCATATCAATGAAGGAGAAAAATTACCTGTTTGCTAAATTTTATAACAAACTATGAAACATGATTCTTTTTTTCCCTAAATTTTCCATGTTTTTTTGTTTGTTTATCAAAAAATAAAAACCCCAGTGGTGATTAACCACTTCAATACAGGGCTTTTTGTACCTATTCAATACCGGGCCTATTTTGGCACTTCTCTCCTACATGTACAAATCATCATTCTTTTGCTAGAAAATTACTCAGAACCCCCAAACATTATATATGTTTTTTTAGCAGACACCCTAGGGAATAAAATGACGGTCATTGCAACATTTTTTCTTGCACAATATTTGCGCAATAATTTTTCAAACGCCTTTTTAAAAAAAAAAAAAATGGTTTCATGAATTAAAAAATAACAAAACAGTAAAGTTAGCCCAATTTTTTGGGAACATATGAAAGATAATGTTATGCCGAGTAAATAGATACCTAACATGTCATGCTTTAAAATTGCGCACACTCATGGAATGGCGCCAAACTTCGGTACTTAAAAATTTCCATAGGCGACGCTTTAATTTTTTTTACAGGTTACCAGGTTAGAATTACAGAGGAGGTCTAGTGCTAGAATTGTTGCACGCGCTCTAACGCACGCAGCGATACCTCACATGCGTGGTTTGAACGGCGTTTACATATGTGGGCGACTTACGTGTGCATTCGCTTCTGATCGCGAGCTACCGGGGACAGGGGAGT